>OX030948.1:91079292-91686920 GCA_943735915.1 Pherbina coryleti
GCTCATCAAGATTGGGTATAACCTGCCACAAAATGTCCAAGCTCTTAGCGACTGATCCTATATTAAATAGCACTGCATATCGGTAGGCATTCATTGCTATCAAGGCGGTGCAAAACTCGTCCATCACATCATTAATTTGATCTGCAGTCTTTTAATGTAAACACTGAATAAATAAACTTACCAGTATCTTCTAGGAGCATTACATCTCCAGTAAAAACTCGAATAATTTCGTTTTTTCACTTGCTTTCAGCATTTCTCACAATTAAAGGACAAATACCAGGGTGTTTTTATTTCTAAATTCAAAAATTCCTTGTTTGATGTGATGGATGTTTCGAAATAAAGAAAACTGAAAAGAAGTCGCTCACTTCAACTCGTCGTAAATTTGCGATTTCGGAAAATTACGAATACCCTAATTATATTTTTTTTATAATAATAAAATATATTATATAATAATAAAAAATAATGAAGTGTATACCCTAATTGTCATTATTTTGTTGCAATCCATAGTTTCATGTATACATGTTTCCAAAGTTTATCACTGTAAACATACATTATACAGCAACTTGTACGCTGAAATCTTTTTATTTCAACAAATTGCTAATAGTCTAAACTAGTGTCGCCCGACGCCTATGCATGCGTGCTTCGTGAAACTTCGTATTTTTATACCGACATAAAACTGGCTGTCGTGCTTTTACACCGACGATGCCAATTATTCGTAGCGAGAGCGCTCAGTCGATATTTCGCTTTTGGTTAGTTAACACCGCGCTTCTGTGCAACACATGCGCGTAATTTATTACGCAATTTTAAATGCTTACACTAAAAAAAAAATTTGAACCAAATGTAGGAATAAGCATAATTTGTCTTAGGAGTCGGTAAAATGTTATTAGTAAAAGATTACTCTCCAAATGAATATGTAATATTGATATTAATAATAAATATATGCATATTGATATTATTAACAAAATATTAATATTAATGTTATTATTAATAGTGCGGCCCTACACAATAAATAATATTGCAGGTTATTTACCTAGTAAGAAATTTCAAAAATTTCAAATGCCGCTTAATATTAATAATAAAAAATTTCTTTAAGCCTCCTGCGAAGTAAAATTATCACAGTGTAAGCCAAAGAGAGATTCTTTGCTGGCCGCATGCTTTTATGTACGGCCCTTAACTAGAGCTGGGCATTCTTACACAGTCACAAATTATATTATCTTGTTAGTATTGGTGCGCTATCAAATCGCATACACTGAGCATAATAGTTGTCACCAGTGGCGTTCCTAGGCGGGAGCGGGGGGGGGGGCGGTCCGCCCCGGGTACCACCATTTTAGGGGTGACACCATATCGATATTTTTTTTTATTTCTCAAACAGAAAGAGAAAGGTACAAATAAATTACGTTAAAAAATGTGTGTCCCATTTTGTCGCGTTGAATTTATTTCTAACAATTTGTGTATCAGTAGCTTCATGAGAAAGGAGTTTTTCAAAGCTAAAATTAATGAATACTTATTTAAGGTCTTCCATATGACAGGCAAGGCTTTCCAATCTTGCTATTTCTCCATTGAAAACGAGCTTGCAAGTAATATTGATTTCGATGAGGTTATTTAAAATTTTGCAGCTCTTAAAGTAAGAAAAGTTAGTTTTTAAGAAAACGTCATTAATAAGATTTCTTTGTTTAACCTTAAACCGACATATACAAATATGTTCCTGAAAATGTAATATATTTGTTCCGTCAGTTTTTAATACTGCGAAGTTAATAAGTTGTCTTTTTTACCTTATGCCTACATATCGAAATATGTAGACTAGCGTGGCCGTTAGTTGTATGGAGAATATTTTTTTTTTGATTCCTTATACTCTCTCCCCCCAAATCGGTTCAGTTTTATGTAAAAAAAAATACAAAAAGTTTCAAAGCGATAAGTTGTGTTTAAGGGCCCCTCAAAGTTGGCCTTCAAGCCCATTTATTCAAATGTAATTTGTTTGTATATGAGTATCTTTTTAAAAAAACATTTTACAAGAATATGATGTATGGCAATATTTTAGCTCTTTTAATCAACAACATTAGCCTTAAAGAACGTTTTTTGATAAAATCAATATTTTAGAAAATAATGAAGAAAATAACCAACAAAATACCAAAAATTATATGCACCAAAATTATATTTATATGGAAATTATTTGTTCTAAGCATGTGCGGTAAAAGCTTATGTCTATTAAATTATTTCATACATAGCTATACTACGTCTAGTCAAAAGAAAACCATACAAAAACAAAATTATTGAGTTATATTAAAATATTTATAACTCTTAACTTACAGTAGATTTCTTAGAGTTCGAAAATTTCTTGTTTGAGAAGAAAAAAACTGCTCAAGGCCACCACTAATGAATTTTGAAACTGTTTGTTTTCCCATTGTGGCGCGGTTAAAGTTAATTTGTTTTTCTTTTTCAATATTCAAAGCAGCGACCATATTTTCTTTTATGAAGTTTTATGAAGCGACCACATTTATGAAGTTGTACTGAGAAGTGTGTTCGAGGAAAAATTAATAAATCATTCAAGCCCTAACGTAACAATATTTGAAAAATTTTAAAATGCATGGCCAAAATTAAACGTTAAGAACTGGCAGCAAGGAATGCAAGATGAAGTGGTAAATAATTATTTGAAAAACAAAAAATCTCGGGTTGTAAGTTTTGTTAACACAATCTTACAAGAAGTACAACCTAGAGAGGATTATAAGGAGTTACTAGAACTTACCTTGCTATTCCTGGGTGAGAACCTAAAAAAACCGCCAAACAGTGTAATAATTCGTTCACCGGGTGCTTATCATCATGCGCGTTGGATGGGAAAAGCTATTTACAGCTTGAAAATATATTTGTTCCGTGAAGAGTTTAACTTGACAGAATCTGAAAGCATTGGACTACGTCAAATTTGCATTTTTATTGTCGCCGTATATGTTGAAGCCTGGTTTTCTGCTCCCTTAGCAATACAAGCACCACACACCGACTTAAATGTTTTGTCAAAATTAAAAGATTTTGAAAATATTGATTAAGGAATCTCGCAGGTTGCCATTAAAAAATTCAAAAACCAGTTATGGTATTTAAATGGGGAGGCTATTGCATTTGCGTTTTTTGAAAACAATGTCGTACATGCAACAAAAGAAAATATGGTCGCTGCTTTGAATATTGAAAAAGAAAAACAAATTAACTTTAGCCGCGCCACAATGGGAAAACAAACAGTTTCAAAATTCATAAGTGGTGGGCTTAAGCAGTTTGTTTCTTCTCAAACAAGAAATTTTTTTGAGAGATTTCAAATTGATACGTCTTTCATGACATTAACTCCGTCCGAATGGCCTGCGCAGGATTGCTATATGACAGCGGTAAAAACATTAAAAAAATTAAGAGTCATCAATGATACCGTCGAAAGAGGAGTGAAGTTGATGGATGAGTATAATAAGCTCTTTACAAGAAATGAAGAGCAAAAACAATTTGTACTGCAGGTTGTTAGCGACTATCGTCGCCGGTTTTCGAACTCTAAAAAATCTACTGTAAGTCATAAATAAAAAAATAAATAACTGGCCATTTCAGCCCTTGAAAGGACTTTGACCTAGCTTCTTATGATCAATTGTGTTGTGCGTGTTATTAAGTTTGTACACAATTAACCGAGAAATGGACCTACAGGCTTAACGCCGACTCCGAACGGCGATGAACGAAATGTTCTTATTCTCAAGAAGCTTTACATGGCATTTTGATTACTCTCTGAGGTTTCCCATTGTCTGCAGAGAGGTGGTGGCCGTACAGAAAAATTATTTTAATTCAAATAATTTTCTGTCGCTGCTGGGGTTCGAACCTGGGTCTCCAGGTTCGTTGACATAGCGGCCACGCACGTTAACCACGGACGCCACTACTGTAAGTCAAGAGTTATAAATTTTTTAATATAACTCAATAATTTTGTTTTTGTTTAGTTTTCTTTTGACTATACGTAGTATAGCTATGTATGAAATAATTTGATAGACATAAGCTTTTACCGCACATGCTTAGAACAAATAATTTCCATATAAATTTAATTTTGGTACATATAATTTTTGGTATTTTGTTGGTTATTTTCTAAAATATTAATTTTTGCAAAAAACTTTCTTTGAGGCTAATGTTGTTGACTAAAAGAGCTAAAATATTGCCATACATCATATTCTTGTAAAATGTTTTTTTAAAAAGATACTCATATACAAACAAACTACATTTGAATAAATGGGCTTGAAGGCCAACTTTGAGGGGCGGGCGACACCCCTTAAACACAACTTATCGCTTTGAAACTTTTTTGTATTTTTTTTTACATAAAACTGAACCGATTTGGGGGGAGAGAGTACAAGAAATAAAAAATAAAAAAATAACGGCCACGCTAATGTAGACACCTGGAAATGTAATAGTTTTGTTCTGTTTTTTACAAATTCTTATTGTTTGTCATATCGTCTCCTCTGTGCCAAAAACGCCAATGTGAAAACACATGGTTTTTGAGTTTTTAATTGCATCTAGTGCATTTTAATGCAAAGAATATTCCCCAAAAACAAGAAAATCTAATTCGTTCTAGAAAAAATTATAAAATTCCATGCTAAAACCTAACTTTTTTTTATTTTCCTTTTGAGGATACGTTCAGAATAATTTTTTTCCATCAAAAGTGAAGAAAATCAGTGGTCTTCCTACTTTGTAGCAGCTAAGAATTAACTTTTCTCTCAAGAATGGTACATTTTTAGGATTTAAAAATTCCCTAAAATCGACATGGAGTTTTCTTGACACTTTTTTTATCAGAATACATTGTCCTCACCTTTATTCAAAAATAGAAAAAAAAAATCATTGATCTATCTCATCAGTAGCGGTTACAAGCTCAGTTTTAGTGAAAAAATGTGCACATTGGTTTTTTTGGCATAGAGGAAATTAACAATTCTGAAAATTTTGTACATGCGACTCTAAAAAACTTTGGTAATGAAGACAATTGCAAAAGTCCTTCTGCAGTTTATTTTTCAAAGCATTGTTATTGTCTTGAACCAATAATTTCAGAAATTTACCTTCTGACCTGGGAGTTATATGGAAAAACTGAATACATTACGAGAAAAATGCTATTTTTGAGACTAAAATTGAGCTTAAAAGTGATGAGATAGATCAATGATTTTTTTTTCTATTTTTGAAGAAAGCTGAGAACAATGTATTTTGATAAAAAAAATGGCAAGATGTGTCCATTTCGATTTTAGTTATTTGTTTTAATCTCAAAAATAGCATTTTTCTGATAATGTATTCAGTTTTTTCCATATAACTCCCAGGTTATTGGTTCAAGACATTAACAATGCTTTAAAAAATAAACTGCAGAAGGAATTTTGCAATTGTCATCATAACCAAAGTTTTAACAGAGTCGCATGTTCAAAATTTTCAGAATTTTGTGCACATTTTTTCACTAAAAATTAGTTTGTACCCGCTACCGATGAGATAGGACATTGATTGTTTTTTTCTGTTGACGAAGAACATAATTTGCTGTGTACGTATGGTAGACATTTTTTTGATGGAGCTTTTTTCATGATTTTGATATTTATTTTAATACAATTTTCAAGCAATAATTGTTACATGATTGCACAAAAAGTTTTTTTTTTAATGTTTTTGTAGAGTAACTGGAACCAAATTTTAACTGTGTATAACGAAGACATGTGTCATCCATTTCCGAAAAGAAAATTTGGAAAATGTGGATGTTTCGCTTTTTCTGAGCCATTCGAATCTTTAAACTCAATTTCCCAAAAAACACTAGAATTCACATTGGCGTTTTTGGCATGAAGGGGACGGACGATATGTTGTTTGTTTTTTTTTCGGAAAACATAAAGATAATAATAAAAACACTTAATCTCATCGAATTGGTTTCTTTTTGCATTTAAAAATTTTTTATAGAGGTGACACCATGAGTATCCGCCCCGGGTGTCACCAAGCCTAGGAACGCCACTGGTTGTCACAATTATCAAGATTTGTAAGTTGTAATTTTTTAATCTACGTTTTTATTTTTAGGCATGGGTTATGTTTATTACTTCTTCTATGAAATTAATTATACAAGTAATATGAACGAAAAGTGTAAAGAATACATACTTACTTATCTGGCGCTTACAACCGAAGGTCGGTTTTGCCCTCGTATAAGAAATTGCGCCAGCCATTTCTGTTTTGTGCTTGCTGGCGCCAGTTGGAAACACCAAGTGTAGTCAGGTTATCCAACACCTGATCCTTCCAACGAAGATGTGGGCGTCCTCTTCTGCGTTGACCGCCACCGGGCACCGAATCGAATATTTTTTTCGCTGGAACGTCGTTTTCCATTCGCTCAACATGACCTAGCCAGCGGAGCCGCTCGATTTTAATACGCTTAACTATGTTGATGTCAGCGTACAGCTCATACAGCTCGTGGTTCCATCGAATTCCGTACTCGCCATTGACGCAGATTGGACCGAAGATCTTACGAAGTATCTTTCTCTCAAAGGCTACCAAAGTCTTTTCATCAGAACTGCTCAACGTCCAGGTTTGTGCTGCATATAATAGGACGGGCATGATTAGTGACTTATAGAGCGTGAGTTTTGTTCGTCGAGAGAGGGCTCTGCTTCTCAATTGCCTACTCAGCCCAAAGTAACACCTGTTGGCAAGAGTTAGCCTTCGCTTTATCTCAATACTGACATCGTTTAAAGAGTTAATGCTGGATCCCAGGTAGACGAAGTCCTTAACAACCTCGAAGGAGATGTTGTCAACAGTGACGTGGTTTCCAAGACGCTGGGACTGTTTATTTGTTGACACAAGGTATTTCGTCTCATCTGCGTTCACTACAAGACCCATTCGACTCGACTCTTTCGCTAACCTGGAGAATGCTGCGCTGACTTCGCGCGTATTATGGCCAATGATATCGATATCATCAGCATACACCAGCAGCATAATACTTTTGTAGAATATCGTGACACTGCGTCTCAAATCAGCAGCTCGGATGATCTTCTCCATCATTAGGTTGAAAAAGTCGCACGATAAGGAATCACCTTGTCTGAAACCTCGTTTGGTATCGAATGGAGAAGTGAGGTCCTTCCCGATTTTAACTGTGCTGTTGGTGTTGCTCAGCGTCATTCTGCAAAGGCGGGTGAGCTTTGCAGGAATACCAAATTCAGACATGGTGGAATATAGATGATTCCTTATTGGACTGTCGAAGGCGGCTTTGTAATCGACAAAAAAAAGGTGTGTGTTGATTTCTTTTTCTAGGGTCTTCTCCAATATTTGTCGTAGCGTAAATATCTGGTCTATGGTGGATTTGTCAGGTCTGAAGCCACACTGATAAGGTCCAATCAGCTGGCTTACGATGGGCTTCAGTCTTTCAAATAGTACGCTCGACAGGACCTTATATGCGATATTCAGAAGGCTTATCCCACGGTAGTTGGCGCAAATTGTGGGACCGCCTTTCTTGTGGATTGGGCAGAGTACACTGAGGTTCCAATCGTTTGGAATGCATTCTTCCGAACATATTCTGCATAGAAGCTCATGAATGCATTTAAATAGAGCTTCGCCTCCATTCTTGAAGAGCTCAGCAGGTAAGCCATCGGCTCCTGCGGCTTTGTTGTTTTTAAGCCGAGCTATAGCTTTCAAGACTTCACTATGGTCGGGCAGCGGAACTTCAACGCTGTCGTCCAAAATTGGGGATTCCGGGATATCATCTCTATTGGCGGGATTGTTGTCGTCGTCGCCATTCAGAAGCCTAGAGAAGTGTTCCCTCCACATCATCAGTGTACTCTGGATATCTGTCACTAGATTCCCATTTTCATCCTTGCAGGAAGAGGCCCCGGTCTGGAAACCATCGGCCAGGCCTCTTATTTTTTCGAAAAATTTTCGGACCTCATTCCTGTCACCATGCATCTCAATTTTCTCGCACTCACGCATTTCCGCTTCCCTTTTCTTTCGCCTGAAAATGCGTCTCTCTTCCCTCCTCTTTTCTTTGTATCGCTCCTTAGCAGCACGCGTTGCAACCGACTGCAGGGTGGCTTTGTAAGCGGCGTCTTTTTTTGCAGTGACGTCGCGACACTCCTGGTCGTGATAGCCAATCACCTCTTCGGCAGCCGTACGCATAGAGTGGGAGATATGATTCCACTGCACGCATATATCGTCGATCGGAGGAGTGCTTTCTTGAAGCAGGAGTGAGAGTCGAGTAGCGAAGTCTTCGGCTGTTTGCTTTGATTGCAGCTTTTCGACGTCTAGCTTTCTCTGTGCTGGATTGCGCGCATTCTTGGTTGCGCACAGGCGTGTACGGATCTTGGCTGCGACAAGATAATGATACGAGTCTATATTGCCACCACGGATCGTGCGTACATCTAAAACACTGGAAGAGTGCCTTCCGTCAATCAAAACGTGATCAATTTGGTTGCGCGTCTTTTGATCAGGAGACAGCCAAGTTGCTTTATGAATATTGAGATGCTTGAATCTAGTGCTACTAACGACCATGTTTCGCGCTGCGGCAAAGTCAATCAGCCTCATTCCGTTATCGGAGGTATTGTCGTGGAGGCTGAACTTTCCGACTGTTGGACCAAAGATATTTTCTTTTCCCACCTTGGCGTTGAAGTCACCAAGCACGATTTTTATGTCGTGGCGGGGGCTGCGCTCATAGGCCTCTTCAAGGCGCTCGTAGAAGCTGTCTTTGGTCTCATCGTCCTTATCTTCTGTCGGAGCGTGCGCACAAATCAGGCTTATGTTGAAAAATCTTGCCTTGACACGGATTATGGCAAGTCGTTCGTTCACAGGTGTGAATCGCAGAACATGATGTCGTAGTCTCTTGCCAACCACGAATCCGCATCCAAATTCGTATTTCTCCGCATGGCCGCTGTAGTAGATATCACAGGATGCTTGCCGTAAGCAACCCTGTCCCTTCCATCGCATTTCTTGGATTGCAGTGATATCAGCTTTGTATCTTTCTAAGATATCTATCAGTTGGATAGAAGCACCATCCCAATTAAGGGTTCGGACGTTCCAAGTGCATATCCGTAAATCATTGTCAGTTTTTCGTTTGCGGTAGTCGTCATCAGATTTTAGGATCATTTTCATCTTTTTTCTTAAAGTTTTCATTGAAATTTGTTTTTATGTGGTGGGCTTCAAACCCAACGCAAAACCCTTTAAAGGCAGGGGGAGCCCGCCGCTCAGATTAGCCGTCAAACTAACGGTTGCCAGTTTGCCGTTTCTAGAGGACACCACGCAGAGGTTTGAGTCGACTTGAGACGAGTTCGACATGGATAATGCTGGCCTCACCAGGTTGAGGCAGTCAGACAAGTTGCCATGTGAAGATCGCCCCCTTGACCCTCACGCGTTGCCTTGTGAGGATCGTCATTCAAATGTAAAGAATATTGATTGTAATATGACTACATTATATAAAACCTTAATGTATATGAAAATTATTTAAATATTATAAAATCTAAATATATACGACCAATTAAAATTAATAATGCAAAAATAATTATGTAAATGATAAGTTAGTAAATAAAATAAGTAAGTAAGTTATCAAAAAATTAAATTCATTAATATGAAACCTTAATATAGATATACAAATGATAGACATATGAAATAAAAAATATAAACAAGTATTATGAATCTACAAGCCAATAGGTTAATTTTTTTAAGAGTGTAAATTAAATTTGCAGCGCAAAACCACATAGATCATTACAGCATGGCCGTCTGCGAATGACTGATTTATTATTTATTCTGTTGTGAGCTTTGTGTACATGACAAACGTTACGCTCACAGAGAGCTCAGTGAGCTATGGGGTGTCCTGGCCTGCCCTAATCTGGAATATGATTTCAAAAAATCGTTCTAAATTTCAGATATCCTGAGAGTGTTATATTAAAAAAAGTTTTACTTTTTTCACTATTTTATTTTTTGCCGAACAGTATGCTGATAATTGATATGTACAGACCGCGACAAAACGATAGCACTAATGCAAATTTTGTGTTTTTATGAAATTGCTTTTATTAATTAAGTTTTATTTATTAACAGAAAATCATACGATAAAAAAAATTTAAATACAAGTTTTCTAAAAAAAAATAACAAAATAGTATTTATTTCAACAGAAAGCATAAATTCATGCGACAAAATCAGGGCGTTAAAATCGGATGCCGCCCGGGGCAGCTAAATTTTTAAATTTTTTTGTTTTTCTCTATGATATGAAAATATGAAAATGAAATCATAGTTTTATAGCATAAAATTAAAAGTTTTTCTTTTAAAATTAAAGTGCTGTTTGTGCATTTATGATACTGAAAAAATGTGTGCAATTCAAGAATATATTTCAATTTAATATTTATTTTGTTTTTTACGATATTGTGTGTATTAACCTGAGCAGGAAAACAATGTAAATAAAATAAATAAGCAATCTGATAACTTCCTATTTTGGGTAGAAGTTTCACTTCTACCGTGTGTGGTGGCCTCACACATACTTTTTTTTATTTATGCCAATTTTTTTTCTGGATTCTAAAGATGCAAACTTATCAATAGTTTCTGACCAATTCATATTCTTTAAAAGTTCCGCTTCAATGTTTAATAATGAAATTACGGACAGTTTTTCGTCATTCAATGAAGATCGTAGATAATTTTTTAACCCTCCTTAGAACGGAAGAAGATCGTTCACCACTCGCATTTGATGATGCCATGCAACAAAATATCCTTAATGCAACTTCAATATTTGGAAATAAGGTTAAAAGTGAAGAATCGTTGAAGCATTTCAACATATTTAAATGTGTTGATTTTTCTTCTTTAGAAAGAAAGGTCACAATGCCACTGAATTGGACAACTTCTTCTACAAATGTGCAATCCTAATCTTGAGAATACAATTCAGAAATGAAACTTTGACGAAACTTGTTAAATTTTCTTAATATCCTAAAAAAGCTTTTTCTAACAAGGAAAGGTGCCCAAGTGTCAGATGCCGATTTGATACACTGATAAAAAAATTTGCAATGGGTTTTAAGTATGAACGTACTTAAATCATAATGCACCTAAAAATCCATTGAATTATTAACGTTTATACTCATTTCAAACACAAACATATTTAAAGAATTTTTTTAAATGCATATGTGTTTAGATTTAATATAATATGTATGTAATCATTTAAATATGATTTCATTCAAATTGATGTCTTAATCTTATTTTTTAAGAATGTTTTGCTTTTGATCCTTTCTTTATTTAATTTTGTGTAATAAATATGCAAAACACATAATTTAAGTATGCAATATATTCAAAAATTCTTCTTGATTCAAGTGCGAACATATTTAAATTATGTGGTTTCATACTTCATAGCTTTAAAGACGGAAATTTGATTATGATTTGATCGTATTTTGAGTGTGGGCATATTTAAACTATTGCAATTATGACTATGTCATAGTATTTTAAGTATGGGCATATTTAAACTATTGTAATTATGACTATACATATTCATAATTACAAAAATTTTAAATATGCCCATACTTAAAACAATTCTTTAAACAATAGATTAAATATGACCATACTTAAGTTTAAATATGCCCATACTTAAAACACGATCAAATCCTAATCAAATGTCCTTCTTTAAAATAATGAAGTATGAAACCACATAATTTAAATATGTTCGCACTTGAATCAAGAAGAATTTAGTAAAGCAACAACACTTTCTGTTTGTTTTGTTTGTGTACTATAACGGCACTCAGTTGCAGATGTGAATTGACATCTGGCAATAAGAAAAAAAAACAATAAGGTTTCAGTTTGTGTTTAGAAAGCCAATAAACATGTACGAGTTAGAATATTTTAATTTGGATGCGCGCAAAGTGATTTGTGAAGATTCCCAGTTGGTGGAGCTCTTAAATGCATTTGAGTTGAGTGAACTATTACCTGTTTTAAAAGGTAAGTAGATCGTAATTTGAAAGTGCATGTGTGTACAAAAATATAAAATTTTAAATTCATTTAATGCAATGTACATGAATTTTCATAAATGTATGTACAACACTACGAAGCACTATTGT
This sequence comes from Pherbina coryleti, assembly GCA_943735915.1. Taxonomy (NCBI): domain Eukaryota; kingdom Metazoa; phylum Arthropoda; class Insecta; order Diptera; family Sciomyzidae; genus Pherbina; species Pherbina coryleti. The sequence continues at coordinate 91,091,298 of OX030948.1, forward strand.
GGGTGCTTCATAGCTTCATCGAGCGGTTAATAATAAGATAATTGCATATACATATGTGTTAATTCAATAAATTGTTTATATTGATATATTTCAAATAGAACGCAATATTACTTTTCGGTCTCTAAAATATCTGTCTAAAGAAGACATTGCGGAAGCAATATCAGATATTGGATTGCGTGCAGAATTTCGTCATAAACTGTTTGTTTGGCGCAAAAAAGAAGTAAATTATTTCTTTACCATTCTAAGTCCCCATTTACACTAGAGATCTTTTGCTTGGCGAACTTTTGTTTTCTCTTTTGAAGTTTTGCTTTGCATTTACACTGCAGAGCATGTGTTTTCAGCAAACGCTCACGATTTGTTTTTGTGTTTGTCAAAAACAAAAACAACCATATTGCTTACGGACAACACCAAAGCGTGTTCGACGAGTACATCGAACACAGTTCCCCCTTCTTACTTCTTCCCTCCCTCTCCAACGAACTCGTGTTTTGCAGAGCACAAGCTCTCTAGTGTAAATGGAGACTAAGCAAATACTGTATAATAATAAAGTCTTCATAATATAGTACAATATAGACGATGAAACTATCACCACAGGCGATAACGTCACCTCGTGGTTAAATAGTGTTTCCTGTGCTCCACTTTCGGATCCTTCAAGTTGTCAATATATGCTTAAATTAGTAAGTAAAGTCTCGAAAAAATAAACATCTACTAATAATTCTTTGTTTTCAGAATGTCCCAGTTGTTATAAAAAATTCATCGAGAGGCAGACATATATTAGACTTTTACCAGCGCAATCAGCATCTATTAAAGGAGCACAGGGACATTTTAATTAACATAATAATTGAAGAAATACAGTCATCACAGTTGACCCTCGTATTATCTGATTTTGCGGCTATTGTCGAACAGCTTGTACAGATATTTCCAACAGAATCAAGTGTTAAGGTAAAGAAAAAAACTATGTAATGAAATTCACCCCTTTTTTACTTTTTATCATTATTAGGACTATTATTTTATTCCACGCACTGGTCGTAAAAATCCCGGAGGAAAGTTGTACGCAAAATATTTAAATTGTAAAGCTAAACGACCTCTCTTCAACTACGGAATCAACCAAATCGACTGAGCCAAGCGATTTTGATATTTCCATATCGACCGCGCTCAAAAACGAACTCAAAAGGGACTTAGCTGATTGGAGTGCTGTTGCCGACAAGTGGCAAAAAACCTTTTGCTTGCGCCAAAAAGAGTTAGGTGATAAAAAATTGAATATAAACAATTTCTTATTAGAATGGCCAAAATACGCGGATGGCAGAGCGGCGGAATTGGTAAGTTTTCATTTAGAATCCAAATCACAAAACTATGTTAATTTTTTGTTTCATACTACTAGATTCAAATTGACTTTAAGCTGCTGTATCCTGGCAAGGACCATTTACTTTTTTCGAAGTGGGAGGACTTCAAGCAGACAATCAAACAATATTACGAGGCAAACATTTTAAATGCCAACTGCAGAAAACTTTTTTCTTCACTTCCACAAGCAACTAGTGTTGGTAAGTTATAGGCGATAATTAATATGTTTATTTTAAAAATTTGTTGTTAACAATGCCAACATTCTTTCCTTATAGATTCGGAAGATTGTATTGTAGCGACATTGTTGACATCAGTATTAAAACCTACGGGTCGATATAAACACTCCAAAGGAAAAAATGCAGATAACAGGGAAAATAAATGCAGCAGAAAGTATACCATCTTGGATTCACAAGAGTCATTTGTGTTAAAAATAACTACACTCAGCGATTATCAACGCCACATTGACGCAATTATTGATAAGTATTTTCATGATAAGAAAACTATTCAGCCATTTATCGTAGTTGAGGGAATCGAATTAAATAATATTAAATCCTTTGCAGTTTATTTTAACAAAATTTTGTACACAGCTAATAGTTTTCTTCACAGCATAGACATTTGTTTCAAAATTTTCCATACCCTTAATTTACAATATCCAGCAGCCTCTGAATTTCCGTGGCTGTTTATTCAAAAATATTTTTTCGATATCGAAACAAAATATGACAAAAAATCATCTAATTTAACGGAAATGCTAAATTCTCTCAATAATCTGTCAAAATAAAATACAAAGGATTTCTTATTATTTTTTTTTCTAATTTACGATATCAATTCAATATGTTTCCGTGTTTCAAATGTGAAAGTTCTTTTGCTAGCGTGGATTGTTTAATTACGCATTTAAAATATCACCATCTTATTCCTGAAAATAATAATTTAATATGTAAAGTTGATAGCTGTAATCAGTTATTTTCTAACTATAAATCTTTCAAACTTCATTTAACCAAAACGCACTGTAGAAAACTTGATAATTCGAACAAAAAAAGCTTAAACGTCGTACGTACGCAAAGAAATGTATCTAGGAATGAGGTACAGGAAAACAATTTCTTTCAAGATATATCTCAAAATTTGGCTCAAAATAGTTCGCATAATTTTGATGTACAACAATTGGTCAAATCTGTCAAAAAGCAAGCAATATTATTAACGATACGTCTTCATTCACAATCATTCATGCCGCGAAGTGAAGTTCGTGCAATTCAGAATATGATTTCAAATTTAATGTCTTATGTTACAAACACACTAAAAATGTTCATGGGGACGCAGACTTCAGCTACTTTCGAAGAATTAGATATTATTTTAAGCGCTTGCTCGAGTCCCTTTGATGATATTAGATCCGAGCATCGACTTTTAAAACAATTAACAGATATGCATATTTTCCATCCACATAGTTCATTTGTTATTCAAAATACAACAGTGCCACGAATTGTAAAAGGAAATTGTGTTTTATCTGCAAATGTTTTAGATATGCATGTGATGCCAATAAAATTTCAAATCAAATCTTTTTTTGAGCTGCCAAACATTTTGAATGTGACAATTGAAAATCAAAAAACAATGCAAAACCATTCATCAATCATAAATTTCGTCAATTCCGACACATTTGCAAATAAGCTTTCAAATTTTTCACCAAACGACATTGTTATTCCCTATTTTTTATATTGCGATGACTTTCAAATTAATAATGCGTTAGGGACTCACGTTTTCTCTATCTGTGCATTTTATTATAGTTTTCCTACAATTCCACAACACTTATTGTCGAAATTGAATTTTATTTTTCCATGTGCATATATTTCATCAAAAGCTTTGAAATGTTGTGACTATGATACAACGTTATGTCATCTTGTGCGTGAATTAAAAGATTTGGAAAATGGAATTGAAATTACTACTTCAACTGGCCCTCATAAAGTTTTTTTTATTTTAGGGCTGATTTTGGGAGATAATTTGGGTCTCAATAAGCTGTTAGGCTTTGTGCAATCGTTCAATGCAGACAAATTCTGCAGAGCATGTTCAAGAAGTAAACTTGAAATGAAAGTAGATGTTTCGGAAAATAGCTCATTTTTAAGGAATAAAAACACATATGATTCAGATTTACAAAAAAACAACGTTTCAGAAACAGGAATTAGAACAGTATGCATATTTAGCGAATTACAAAATTTCCATGTTGTCGAAAATTTTTACTTTGATTTAATGCATGACATTTTAGAAGGCGTATGCGTTTATGATATTTGCCGTATTTTACTTGCTTTGATAGATAATAAAATATTAAGTATTGAAATAATTAATAGCAGAAAGAATCTTTTCAACATTGGTGAAATTGAAGTCGGAAATTCTTCAGTGCCAATTGACCTGAATAGATTAAAAAAGAATAATCTGAAAATGACTGCCAGCGAAGCTCTTTCCTTTCTTCATTTTATGCCATTAATGGTAGGCGATTTAGTTCCTGAAGAAAACAGGCATTGGCAATTGCTTATAAAATTGATTGAAATAAAAGATTTATTATTTGAGACTGAATACACTGATAACGACTTAAACACTTTAAGAGATTTGATAAGAATCCACCATGAATTGTACATTGATTTGTGCGGTCCTCTAAAACCAAAGCATCATTTTATGGTGCATTATCCCACAGCGATTAAGAAATGTGGACCATTAAAATATGCATGGGTGATGCGTTTTGAAGGTAAACACAAGGAAGCTAAAGCATATTTTAATAATATTACAAGCAGACAAAATCCTTCTCATTCCTTAGCTACTAAAATGTCTTTGAAATTTTCAAATTTTTTATTATTATATGAAAATGGTTTTCCAAAGATGTTTGAGAAAGAAAAGTTTACCTTAAAAAAAGTTTGTGAAATTGAACATTTGAAACACGTGACGCATAATTTGTATGATGAAGCTATAAATATAACATATGACGTTATACATAAAGGTATATCATACAAAACAAATTATTATTTAGGACACAAAAAGCAAATCTTGAAACTTTATAAAATACTTTTTCTATTTTATAAGAATGAAACACTTTATGTTGTTTGTAACGAAATTGAATTGAAAAATTTTTCCCAACATTTTCAAAGTTTTGAAATTGGTGCTAGTTTTGGTATTGCTATTGAAGAAATTGCTTATTTTACTAGCTACCCTATGCATATATACACAATTAATAACGGTAAAACGTATTTAAGATATAAATCCTTATAATTTATATTGAAATTAAGACTATGTGTTTCAATTAATATATAATATAGTATATAAGATGTTAATGTAATTTAAAATTCAAACATATATTTAAGAATGAATACAAATAAAATATAATTTTTTCACTACAAAAGTCGTTTTTATTTAATTAATTTGAATTAAAACAGTAATAATTTAAGTATGAATGTCAATATAATTTATGTATCATTCATATTTATTTTATATATGAATAAATTGTAATTTAAATATGACTCATATTGAAAAATAATGCGTGCAAATTTAAAATAAATGTAAATGTTAACAATTTAAATATGCTGCATATTGAATTTGAGTGTAGACTGTTAATAATTCAAGTATTTACTGAATTAACATTATAAACAATTTATGATTGAATGCAATATGTGTCATACTCAATTTAAGCATGATCACTCTTAGTTTAATTGCAAATATGAACAAAAAATTTTTTTAATTGATTTCAATATGCCCATATTTGATTTTAGTAGATACGTGGATAACCCCATAATGACAACCGATTTTTATAATTTAAGTATGAATATTAACAAAAATCGCTATTTTTTCTATCAGTGTAGTAGTTAAGTTAAGCGTATTTGAATGATTTTCGCATATGTGTTAGAAGATGAAATTCTAAGGTTGACGTATTTTTTTATATGTGCACAATCGAATGCTTATGGTTTCAAAATGGCGTTTCCAAATCAGCAAAAATTTGGTTTTCTTACCATAACTCTGCTATTTACCATAAAAACAGATACATTTGGTATCAAACGAAAGGTATTAAAAATACGCAAATAACGGTATCCAATTCATTGATCTAATAGTTGTTGCAATTTTGTTGTTGCAATTTTCAACAGTTTTTAGTCGATATCATGGGAAGCTCGTAGACGTTATTATTTTATATTAATTTATGTTTGAGCGTAAACAATTTTGAAAGTTACCTTTTTTATTTTTTCAAATTTTAAAGTTTTAAAAAATTTTAAAGTTGTAATGATTTTTTTTTTTTTCTTGAAATGTAATAATAACTTAGCACTTTGTTTGTTTTTACAGATAAAGTACATAATATGGGTATACATATTTATGGTTTTTAACGATCTTTTCAAATATATAGATAAATTATCATAAAAGCTAATAATTAGTGGGGTTTCCATATTAAATGATTTTAATAGTTCATGGTGCACATTATCATATTGTATTAATGATTTTTTAAATATTTTTCATTATTGCGAATCTTATGTACCATAGTATTTTTATTTTTTTACCAACTAAATATCTCAATGGGATAAGCCTTCTGAATATCGCATATAAGGTCCTGGCGAGCGTATTATGTGAAAGACTGAAGCCCATCGTAAGCTAGCTGATTGGACCTTATCAGTGTGGCTTCAGACCTGACAAATCCACCATAGACCAGATATTTACGCTACGACAAATATTGGAGAAGACCCTAGAAAAAGAAATCAACACACACCATCTTTTTGTCGATTACAAAGCCGCCTTCGACAGTCCAATAAGGAATCATCTATATTCCACCATGTCTGAATTTGGTATTCCTGCAAAGCTCATCCGCCTTTGCAGAATCACACTGAGCAACACCAACAGCACAGTTAAAATCGGGAAGGACCTCAGTTCTCCATTCGATACCAAACGAGGTTTCAGACAAGGTGATTCCTTATCGTGCGACTTTTTCAACCTAATGATGGAGAAGATCATCCGAGCTGCTGATTTGAGACGCAGTGTCACGATATTCTACAAAAGTATTATGCTGCTGGTGTATGCTGATGATATCGATATCATTGGCCATAATACGCGCGAAGTCAGCGCAGCATTCTCCAGGTTAGCGAAAGAGTCGAGTCGAATGGGTCTTGTAGTGAACGCAGATAAGACGAAATACCTAGTGTCAACAAATAAACAGTCCCAGCGTCTTAAAAACCACGTCACTGTTGACAACATCTCCTTCGAGGTTGTTAAGGACTTCGTCTACCTGCGATCCAGCGTAAACTCTTTCAACGATGTCAGTATTGAGATAAAGCGAAGGATAACTCTTGCCAACAGGTGTTACTTTGGGCTGAGTAGGCAATTGAGAAGCAGAGCCCTCTCTCGACGAACAAAACTCACGCTCTATAAGTCACTAATCATGCCCGTCTTATTATATGCAGCACAAACCTGGACGTTGAGCAGTTCTGATGAAAAGACTTTGGGAGCCTTCGAAAGAAAGATCCTTCGTAAGATTTTCGGTCCAATCTGCGTCAATGGCGGGTACCGAATTCGATGGAACCACGAGCTGTATGAGCTGTACGCTGACATCGACATAGTTAAGCGTATTAAAATCGAGCGGCTCCGCTGGCTAGGTCATGTTGAGCGAATGGAAAGCGACGTTCCAGCAAAAAAAATATTCGATTCGGTGCCTGGTGGTGGTCAACGCAGAAGAGGACGCCCACATCTTCGTTGGAAGGATCAGGTGTTGGATAACCTGACTACACTTGGTGTTTCCAACTGGCGCCAGCAAGCGCAAAACAGAAATGGCTGGCGCAATTTCTTATACGAGGCCAAAACCGACCTTCGGTTGTAAGCGCCAGATAAGTAAGTAAATATCTCAAAAATATAATAAAATCAAAGATACGCATTTTTTTTTTGTTTTGTTTTTAACTTACAAAATAAGTAAGGACACAAAAAGGCACAATTTTTATTATATGAAAATAAGGATTGATACATTTTTGAATTTTGAATTAAAAAAATTAACATATATTACATATAGCGTTAGTTTTTTAAAAAAATGAATAAAATAGAATAAATTTGCATTGTTAAACACAGTAAATTGTCGCAAGTTTAATGGGTTTTCTTTGAAAATTTAAATAATAAATATCCATTGGATATTAGATGAGTTATTTGCTCATAAAGTCGAGTATTTGAATCTAGGAAAGATTTTTGGGAAAAAAACTCAAAAAAAAATTTTTTAAATTGGTAAGAAAATGTATGCAAAAGCGTTTGCTCATTGTAAAACGTATTAATATATAGTATTTTGCATTTATAAAAATTGGGTTTAACTGTGGCATGGGGCAAACTAGTAAAAGCACATATTTTATATGGAAACCCTACTAATTATTAGCTTTTATGAAAATTTAATTATAAATTCGAAAAGATCGTTAATACCCAAAAATTTTGATACCCATATTGTGTACGTTTTAAGAAAACATTTTAAGAAAAACAAATTCATTACAAAAGCTTAAAAATTTAAAAAATAAAAAAAGGTAACTTTCGCAATTGTTTGCGCTCAAACATAAATTAATATGAAATAATTGCGTCTACGATAATGTTTTACATGTAAGGATAAAAAAAATGCAAATCACTGTAAATTGTGCAATGACAAATATTTTAAATGATTTTACTACTTAAAATAAAATATCTATCTATCTATCTATCTAATTGCGTCTACGTGTTACCCATGATATCGACTAAAAACTGTTGAAAATTGCAACAACTATAAGATCAATGAAATGGATACCGTTATTTGCGTCTTTTTAATACCTTTCGTGTTATACCAAATTTGTATGTGTTTTTATGGTTAATAGCAGAGTTACGATAAAAAAACCAAATTTTTGCTGATTTTGAAACGCCATTTTGAAACCACAAACATTCTATTGAGCACATATAAAAAATACGTCAATCTTAGAATTTCATCTTCTAACACATATCCGAAAATCATTCAAATCGGCGTCTGACACTTGGGGACCTTTCCTTGTAAGTCAATCCTCTAATCTGATCAAAAATTTATACCTCTACATTTAAAAAACGTAATTTTGTCACTCCGTTTGTAACACCCATAAGGAGGCGTGGTAGGTATAGAAAAGTATATATATTCTTGATCGTCGATTTAGGCATGTCCGTCTGTCTGTCCATCGGCCTGTCTGTGATCACGATTACAGCCGTAATTTTCAAGCTATCGTCACGAAATTCGATATTTAAGCTTTTATTTAAAAAATAAAAGCCAAGTTCGAAAATGAGTCAAATGGGATGAAAATCACGCCTACCTCCCATACAAAGTGACTGTATCAAAAAACAAAAGCAAATATTTTCCATTAAAACTGTAACGAAATTGCTTTTACAAATAAACATTAAATTGATTGCTTAAGACTTTAAATATACTTTGGTTCGGCCGTGAGGGTATTTTAACTTCGGCCCAATCGCAGATTATTTCTTATTAGTTTCCTTTCTATTTACCTTTAAAGAATGCTAAGATTTTTATCTATGAAATAAAATAGCTTGATTTAAAAAGAAAATAAATAAGAAAAGATTATCTGCTTTATTATGTAAACCGAAAACGGAAACCAACGACAAGTAAGACACGAGAAGCAATACCTTTTCCATACAAAATTCTATTACTTATCGTGACTTCCTTGTCGTTGGTTCGCATTTTCGATTTACAAAATTAGGCTTATATTAAAATATAATGTTTGTGATTTTTATTTTCTACAACAATAAAACAGTTTTTTACACTTTTTTTTTCTATTTTTACACTAACTTAATTATTATTTTTGCCGCAGATATGCTGCTGTAAAGTCGATGCGCGAATAACAACTAATTTTATTTTTTAGGGTAGCATGGACCAGAGTCCATGCCACCACAGTACATTGAATATGTATTGTAATGCTATGTATAGCGTCGCAAACACCCACATAGAAACCACAACAAAAACTATTTTATATATTGTTAGTACAAACCGAAAACAATATATTAAGTTCCAGCGGCTAACGGCACACAGTGGACTGTTTGGCCTATTTAGACGGAAAATCTGTAACTCGAGTTTAAGTGCAAGGAATGAATTGAAACTTAGAATTAAGGCTATTGAGTGGCATATCTTCGTGTGAAGATATGCATGTAAATTTCATACAAATAGACCGCATAGTACCAAAGTTACAAAAATTTGTATGGGAAAATTTGCCTTTTTGCTTCCCTACATCACAATTTTCTAAATTTTGCTTATGGCATAACTCCTAAGCGAAGAACTTCACAGAAACGGTAAACTTTTTATAAACGCCAATATATGCTCATACACTTCTTAGTATACCAAAAATTATATTATTCATTATTATTATGTTTTTGTTTGAGGATACGCTCGAATAACCAAAAAAGGTAATTTTTGCCATATTTCAGCTGAAATTTTATCTTTCCTTGTATGTCCTTGTATTTACTTTTGTCAATTTCTTAAAGTTTATTATATTAACTTAATATATTTAACAATTTTAGGTTTGGCGACTTTTGGCAACTTTCCCCTCAAGGGGTTTTCGGCTGCAACCCCTTAGTTTATGTAGTTTTATGTATTTGGTGTCCATTAATACAGCTATTATAACATTCTTTCTTATTTTCGTGCAATGCAAATAAGTTTGAATGAAAATATAGATTCTTTTCAATCAAACCCTCCTTCCCCCCTGTCCTTTGTCAGACCTTTCCTTCAAAATAGCTGAACATTTATTTATAAATCTGTGACAATAATTATTTGATTATTTAATTCTTATAAAAATTTTATTTACTAAAAATTACTAAGGGCAAAAAGTAAGTAACACAAATAACAAAAGCAGGTAAATATGATGTTAGTTTAAATGCAAGTGTTGATGTTCTATTGTTGCTTTTTCTAATACGAATGCATTGAGAAGACTGAGGTTATTGCACTTTACACATGTTGACAATTTTTTGAATTGTCTTAATTGTTGTTGTTGTTTAAATAATTTTGCTTGCTTAACCTTAGACTCGTTTACTTGTTTTACAACTTAATCCCGTTTATCTGGGTCATATTGACCCGTAGTGTATTTTGTATGGAAATTTTACATTTTTCAATGAGTTAAAATTAAAAAGTGTTCCTATTTCATGAAATATTAATTTTAATATTGTATTTTTTTTTAAATATATGTTTGAACAAAACATTTGCAATTTACGTATGAATGTTGATAAAAAAAAACCAAACAAAATTAAAAAAAAAACAAAGATTTATAACCAATTGATAGTGTCGCTTAGATTCAGCTGTATTTGATGTACTAGGCATTGATAGATCTGCTCCATCATTATCATCGTAATCTTGTAATATATCAGGTTCTTTGTATTTGTGAAGGTAACATGATTAACATGAATGAACATAAGGGTCATTCTTTTTTTTCTTTAATATCTAAGTTCCGAGGCATATTTTTGAGTAAAAATTTAAAATTATTTAATGCAACCACCTTATTTTGATCATGTTGATTATAGCTTAATAAATGCTTAAAAAATTAATTTAGTTAAAAACTGTTTTGTCATCGAAAAATTGATAATTGCATATAAAAATTCACCTCCATGGCTGTTCCCGCTTCGAGGTTCTTAAGCTACAAAATTTATCCAGCAAAAAAGATTATTCTAATAAGAATGCGATAAACACATTTGCAAAGCAAATATAACGGTACTGTTGATGCATGTGGACCGACAAAAAAATATCGCATTTTCAACAGAATTTTGCTTGTCAAATTTGTGTTCTTGTTTCCAGTTTAGAGTAATGCGTCATTTAGAATTAGTTCTTATTCCCTATATCTGTACCCGGATCCAGTGGCATGAAATAAAATTTTAAATTGAAATCAAATTAGTTCCATATTACATGTGAAAGTGATCAGTTCAAGAGCAACTTTCTAGTGTTTTTTTGCATTTTTGTAGATAATTACTGGTGAGTACTATTTGGTTTGCTCACCTCCGTGGTACGTCACAAATTGTTTATAAGCAATATTGCACTATATTTATTTCAGTGATTATATATATTTTGGATCATTACTTTAAATCCAGAACGTCGTTTTCGTAGCAATCATTGTATGGTTTTTATAAGATAATTTGTAAAAAAATTCACCTCCATGCTGTTCACCTCCATGGTGCCATGGAGGCGAATGGCACCATGGAGGTGAGCTTACAACCACGGAGGTGATTTTTATATACACGGAGGTGATTTTGCTTGTCCTTCAAGCATATATTTTTTCCTTTTTCTAAGTTAATACAATCCAAGGCTGCGGAGTCGAGGAGTCGGAGTCGGAGTCTGTAAGGATTTTTGGGTGAAAGAGTCGGAGTCGGAGTCTTAGAAAATTCACCGGCTCCGACTCCGACTCCGATAAAAAAAAATCATTACCAATTTTTAACGAATATCGCCATAGAACAAAATCTTATAGAAAAATTATTAATTTTTAAAATTATATTAATATGTAAAGGGCCCTATAGACGAACAACTAGTAGCAAAACTGGTTGATAAGCTGGTGGCTGGTTGTTTAAAAAAAGTCGTCTATTGGTATTTCAGGTGTCATTTCTAATTTTTTAATCAGTTAATCAATCAGTTGCCAAATATCAAAAAGTTTTAATTTTTTCGGTTTTACATTAACCAGTTGTTCATCTAGTTGATGTGTTGTAGCAAAATTAGCAACCAAACGAAAAATGTTCATTGTAAAATCAATTCGTACGATGAGTTTCATGAGTGAACATTAAAAAATATTTCAAATAAGTTTTCTGGCCCGTTTTTCTTATTAGTTTTCTTATAGATAAAAAAATATCTATAAGTTTAATAGATATAAAAGGTGATTTTTAGCGTTTACTTTTTGAAAATTAAAAAAAAAAACAAAATTTGCTATAGTGAATGAAATATTTATTTGGAGCGATACATCAATATCTGTCATTTGCTTTTTAAGGGTTATTTAATGTTAATGTTGCCCGCGGCTACGCCTGAGGAGGTCCATCCGTAAGCTTAAATTTTGGCATCCTTTTTCCAGCCAGTATCTCACCAATGGCATCTGTAATGTTTTCTTCCAGGGCTGCAATTGTGGCTGGCTTGTCCCTGTACATAAGAGACTTCACTTAGCCCCACAAAAAAGAGTCAAGTGGGGTCAAATTGAATGATCTTGGCAGCCATTGGACTACTCCAAAACGTTAGATTAATTGCTCACCAAACTCGCCTCTTAATAGGTCCATGGTATCGCGTGCCATGTGGCATGTGAAACCGTCCAATTCATCTATTTTGACTATAACGTTGTGATTTTCATTATTTTTAAAAAAGAAAGGTCCAATGACGGTTAGAGTACATTGGCAGCTCTTGAATTGCCTCAGGCTGCTTTCCAGACCAAATTCGGCAATTCTGTTTGTTAACGTACACATTGAGCCAAGAATGAGCTTTGTCACTAAAGACAATTTTTTGATAAAAAAGTCGATCTTCATCAAACTTTTCTAAGGCCCATTGACCACACACACAAACGACGTTAGGGTAAGTCACCCGACTTCAATCCTTGCACAAGCTGTATTTTGTATGGTTTCATACTGAGGTTCTTACGTAAAATGTCCCAGGTGGTCAAATAACACAAGCATAATTGTTGAGAATGGCGACGAATTGACATATCGTGATCTTCATTGATACTGCCCGATATAGCAGGATTTATTTAAGTTTAAATGAATTTGAATTACTTTCCTCATATTTTTAACTTCCTCATTTAAAAGATACATACATACAAATTTTATGCATGAAAAAAAATAAATGATTTTTAATTTTATGGTCGGAGTCAGAGTCGGAGTTGGAGTCGGAGTTGGAGTCGGAGTCGGAGTCGGTGCTTCAATATTTGGCGGAGTCGGAGTCGGAGTCGGAGTCGGAGTCGTGATTTTTCGAACCGACTCCGCAGCCCTGATACAATCACAACATTTTCGAAATTTGTATGCAATCTGCACCGCCATGGAACTTGAAGTCACCTCCATGAACATACAATCACCTCCGTGGAGCATAAAATCACCTCCATGGAGATAATTTAAATAAAAGTGGTATAATTCCTAAATTAAAAGTGTTTGATCTGTCCCACACCCCCAATTTAATTTCAATTATTAATATTCAAATAAATACTTGAAAAAAATTAAATATTTAAAACAAAAATTATTTTTTGGACTTGTTGAAAATATTAACGAAAACAAAGAATGACCCATAATGCAAAGGTCAAAAAGGTTTTAAACAATGGTCACACACAGCAAACGTTTTATTGCCCTTTGTTTTGCTGTTACCCTTATATGCTTCACATCTACGTCGTGGTTTATTGTCCTAGTAAAGACAGTGAATGAAACAAGAATGAACAAAAAAATCATTTATTTATTTCTAACCTAAACTTGTGGCATTCGAAGCGATTTTGTAAGGCTTTTTGGCTTCAAACAAATCAAACTCAAAGCAATTCTTAGGCCGTGTGCTATTTGGAAACTATTCACTATTCGAAATTTTGACAGTCTGAATGAGAATATTTGGCACTTGAGAGGTGAATATGACTGTCAAAAATTCAATTAGCCCCAGGGGCTAGTATAAATTTTGACAATCGGCAAGAGAATTTTTGACACAAGCAAAAATAGGAAAAAAAACACTTGTGAGCTTGCGATTCGAAAAGGTTTATTTTTTTCCCAAAACTGCTTGTACGGATTCAGGGCCACTGAACTCGCACGTCTTTTTTGGATTTGTAGAGTCAATTTTCATGGTCAGAGAATTGTGCATTTCAAGGTTTTGAGTCAGTACATTTCCCTCAAAAACAACCTTGGCTTTGAACGCGAGTAAACTCATTAAAATAAAGTAAAAAAAAAGAACAGTTAAGCTTTAAACGACTGTTCAAATAGCGCATGGAAATATGATCCTTTTATTTTGTATTTTCATATGCTCGTCAAATATGCTGACAAATCAACTCATTGCTAAGGTTGTTTTTTGTGCACACTGCAATACGCATATATATTTAAGTTTATTTTGTTTGTAACTATATTTCTATTTTGCATTGTATTTTTTTTATTGTATGAATATTGATTTTCGCCTATAAAAAGGCGAAAAACTTAATAAAGCGGGCCAGTTAAGAATCAAAATTTTACTGTGTTATAACTTCACACAAACAGTTCAAGTGCTGTTTGTGAAACTTAAAATAATTTTAGTCCAAGTTTATGTGCTTGGGCTATAATCTAAAAACCCTAGAAATCCAAACGCGGATTGAAACATTGGCGCCCCCGTGTGGACACACACTCACACCTCAAAATCATCTTTAATCAAACTCCTGCTTAGTTTCTTTGAAGAATATGGCTACTTTCTAACAGACCTTGGGAGTACAAAAAGAGGTTGCAGACGAAATCCAAAAACTCATCAAAAACTTTAAGAAGGATTCACCAGAAAGAAAAAAGACCGCAAGTTACTACAATCAGCGATTGCAGCGTCTTACCAAATATTGGGAAGAGTTCGAGGAAAATGACAACCAGCTTCGAACACTTACTTATAAGCCCATGGAACATGAATATTTTACCACAGGATACTACGACAAAATCAACGAGTTAGCAACCAGCTATATTAATCTTTTTCAAGAGGAAGTCCAGCGCTTAGAAGTGTTAAGCAAAGATTCTACAGAAAAAGACGTAGGCATTTCTACCTCAGCAACAGCAAAAGAGCAACAATCTGATTCAGCCGCTGCTCCTCACAGCCTTCCATCATTTGATACATCCGCAGCAACAAGCCTTATCAAGATGATCAGAAGACAACAAGCCTTGCTGAATTCACTTAACCGTTTATTGGATAGCTTGACAAAGTATCCAGCTGACCAGTCAAGATTTCATGAGGCAAATATTCAACAAATAAACAAACTTTGGTTGGAAATAGAAACTTTAAATTACAGCTTGTGGGAAAACTGTGAGCAACCAAGCAAAATTGGCTACAATTATGAACAATATGTGGCATGCGAAACTCGAGTATATGATGTTCGGATGCAACTTTCACACCTAGCTGACGTACCACAAGCAAATGTCACAAATCAAGAGCATTTAAGATTACCACGAGTTACCATTCCCCAATTTGATGGGAATTATTTAAAATGGCGTCAATTCTTTGACTTGTTTTCACAGCTGGTGGATCAGCAAGCGTTGCCAAAAATACACAAAATGTGGTATTTGAAAACAAACCTTATTGGAGAAGCCGAACAACTCATTAGACATTTGGCTCTCACCGAAAACAATTATGAGATTGCATGGGGAATGCTGTAAGAAAGATACAACAACCTAAGAGTTCTGTGCTCCACGCTAATTCAAAAGCTGTTGGAACAATCATTCAACGGTTCATCTGCGTCATCAATTAAAAACTTTCATGACACCACGAAAGAGTGCCTGATGTCTCTTGAAGGGCTCGGCATAACAACATCAAATTGGGACCCATTTCTTATTCATTTGTTATTGAAAAAGTTAAATCGACCAACTCATATTCGATATGAACAATCTTTAAAAGATCCAAGAAGTCTACCCACCATGCAGGACTTCCTGGCCTTTTTGACAGCCCAATTTCAGTCTCTAGAAGCAGTTGAGCACAATAATAAACAGGCGACATCAAAATCTTGTACGTCAGCCATTTCAACACATCAAGATAAAAACAATAGATGCAAGGTATGCAGAATTGGAACACATCCATTATTTTCGTGCCCATCATTTTTGCTGTTAAAACCAGCAGAACGACTTCAAATAGTCAAAAACAACCAGCTGTGCATAAACTGTTTAAAAGATGGACATTTAGCAAGTAATTGCCCGTCACGCAGCTGTACAAGGTGCTGCAAAAAACACAACAAGTTACTACACATCGATAACCAATACACAGTCTCCACACCGTCATCCAAAGGAGCCATGCCATCAAAGGTACTCAAGATACCCACATCTTCTTCAAAACCAGTTAGCTTATCCACTTCGGATGGCTCTACTTGCAACAAATACGTTATGCTCAGCACTGTTTGTATACAACTAATAACAAACAGTGGAAGAGAGCTTAAATGCAGAGCAGTGTTGGATTCTGGTTCTCAAGTAAATCTTGTCACAGAGAGACTTGTCAAGAAGCTGGGACTCCAACAAAAACACGCGTCATTCAGTATAGAAGGGATTGGTGCCAACAAGAAGGATTGCAAATCACGAATTAGCGTAACAATGCGATCCACAATAAATGGATTCGAAGCAAGGCTTGAAGCGCTTGTGTTACCAAAAATTGTAAGCGCTCAATCATCAGAATTGATAGATGTGTCGTCATGGAATATCCCACCCAACATACCACTCGCTGATTCAACATTTTTTCATCGTGGCAACATAGATGTGCTACTTGGTGCAGAATTTTTCTTACAAGTACTTTCAATTGGTCAAATCAAATTAAGCAACAATCTCCCAAGACTACAAAATACTGTATTTGGATGGGTGGTGTCTGGCAAGGTAGAAGAAACCAAGGTTACTTCTGCTACATGCGGCATTTTCAGTGAATCGGATGAAAATACAAGTGCGTTAATCGAAAAGTTCTGGAAATTAGAAGAAGTTGAAAACCCCAAATCCCAATTCACAGCTGCAGAAAAACGATGTGAATTGCATTTTTCTCATAACTCTCGAAGAAACTCCGATGGACGATTCGTGGTAAAAATTCCTTTCACGGACAATCCAGCAGCATTAGGAGAATCAAAACAAATGGCTCTTAATCGTTTCATGGCAATAGAAAGGCGGTTGGGCAAAAACCCTGAACTCAAGTTTTTGTACACTAACTTTATGGAAGAATATAAAAGTTTGGGACACATGACTGAAGTCTCAAGTCCAGAAATTTGGTGCAGACCACACTACGTTATTCCACACCATTGCATTAGCAAACCTGATAGTAGCAGTACCAAATTACGAGTAGTGTTTGACGCTTCCGCGAAGACATCATCAGGTTTATCATTAAATGACATAATGCACACGG
This sequence comes from Pherbina coryleti, assembly GCA_943735915.1. NCBI lineage: Eukaryota > Metazoa > Arthropoda > Insecta > Diptera > Sciomyzidae > Pherbina > Pherbina coryleti. The sequence continues at coordinate 91,108,621 of OX030948.1, forward strand.
GGCCGATCAACCAAAATGATTTGTTTACCATCTTACTACGCTTTCGAATACCAAGATATGTTTTCACCACAGATATTCAGAAAATGTACAGGCATCATATGGAGAAAAAATCCCGAAGAAGAGATTAAATATTATCAGCTAAACACAGTGACTTACGGGACCAAAGCAGCACCATATCTTGCCATCAAATGCTTGTTGGAGTTATCCAAAGTAAATCGCACAAAATACACCTTGGGAGCAACGGCATTGGAGAACAATTTTTATGTGGACGATGGCTTACTCGGAAGTTATAGTTTAACCACCGCCATCACGGCTCAAAAGGAACTGACAACAATTTTAAGTACTGCAGGATTTGAGTTGCGAAAATGGTGTGCTAACCATCCACAACTACTGCAAGGGATTCCAGCAGATCATCAAGAAATAAATCTCGATTTTGACGAAGAATCACGTGACAGTGTTAAGACCCTAGGATTAACATGGCTGCCGAAGGATGATACGTTTTGCATCAAGACAAAAACCAATTTCAGCAACATCACAAAAGTCACCAAAAGAAGTGTGAGTTCAGAGTTGGCAAGAATATTTGACCCGTTGGGAATAATGGCTCCAGTTATCATAAACGCGAAAATATTTATGCAAGAATTATGGAAACTAAAACTTTCTTGGGATGAGGCGCTGCCTGCGGAACTACACAGCAAATGGATATCATTTCGAGACCAGCTCCAAGAGCTAAATGAAAAACAAATTCCTCGTCACGTATTTAATCATCAGTTTCCAGTATCGAGTCAGTTGCACATTTTTACCGATGCTTCAGAGAAGGCTTACGGGGCCGTTGCATACCTACAATCAGTATGGTCAGTCAATAAGGACGGAAGGATAGCTGCAAGGCTGCTGTGTGCCAAGTCCAGAGTAGCACACATAAATCAGCAGCATCAGACAATTGCACGGTTGGAATTATGTGCGGCCCTACTGGGTGTGCAACTTGCAACAAGAATTCAACAAGACATCAAAGATTGTAGCGAATCCACATGTTTTTGGACTGATTCTGAGGTTGTGTTATCTTGGATAAACGCAGAAGCCTCGTCGTACGAAGTTTTCGTAGCCGATCGTTTTGCAAAAATTCAGGACTGTTCTATAGCACAACAATGGCGGCACATAACATCGAAACAAAATCCAGCAGATGTATTGTCAAGGGGATGTGATCCAAGAAACTTTATGCAATGCAACTTATGGTTTTATGGGCCTTTCCTACCACATGGAAAGGAATCAATTTGGCCACAACCATTCTGCAACAATAAACCCAAAATAACAGAGGAAGGCAAAAGAAAAGCACCCAAGGCCTTAATAACAGCCAGAAGTGAAGCAGAAAACATGATCTATTCAATCAATCATGGTAACTCATTCAAGAGACTTCAGCAAGTTGTAGGCTACTTGATTCGCTTTGGAGATCGTGCACGAGGCATAATTCAATCCCATCAAACCTCATGGGTACTAACTCCATTAGAATTGGATAAATCACTGAAGGCGATTGTACGAACTGTACAGATGGCCGATTTTAGTACAGAAATGCTAGCTTTAAGGAAAGATGGTGTAGTGAACAGAAACAGTCCAATATACAGCCTCAAACCATTTTTGGACGACAACGGTATTTTGAGAGTTGGCGGCCGACTAGATGCATCAACATTACCATATGAAAATAAACACCAGATGTTTCTACCGTATAATGATCCGATAACAAGGTTAATAATGCAATCAATACACGAAGATCACATGCATTGTGGTCCAACCGCATTAGTGGCGCATACTAAACAACGGTTTTGGCCTGTCAAGGCAGCAAGTATGGCAAGGTCAATAGTTCACCACTGTGTCCGATGTTACAGGACGCGGCCACAACTGTTACAGCAAATCATGGGAAACTTACCAGCAACGAGAGTCGCGCCAGCACGGCCATTTATCAACGCTGGTGTAGATTATTGTGGACCACTTTGGGTGCACTACAAATTACGAGGGAAGAGACCAACAAAGGCATATTTGGCTATCTTCTGCTGCTTCGCCACAAAGGCAGTTCATTTGGAAATTGTAAGCGACCTTACAACTGACGCGTTCATCGGAGCCCTTAAAAGGTTCATCGGCCGAAGGGGCCACTGTCAAAACCTCTACAGTGACAACGCAACCAACTTTATTGGAGCAAAAAACCAACTGGCTGAGTTATCACCAGCAATTCATTCAGTCAACGCACAAAAAAAGAGAATGACCAATCAGCCCCATGTCAAACGATCCTAATGATTTAAGTGCTCTTACTCCTGGACATATTTTGATTGGCGAACCACTTACAGCACAAGTCGATGCAAGAGCAGTGGAGATGAAGTCATCCTTAGGAACCAGATGGAAAGCTGTGTCACAGATCAAACACGACTTTTGGCAAAGATGGTCTCGTGACTATCTTAACGAACTTCAATACAGACACAAATGGAGGGAACAAGCAAACAACATCAAGGAAGGTACCATTGTCATCATCAAGGAGGACAACTCCCCGGTACTTCAATGGCCACTTGGACGAATCACGAGAACGTATAAGGGAGAAGATGACATTGTACGTGTAGTTGATGTCAAAACAGCGTCAGGAATATTTAAGCGCCCAATCCATCGATTAGCTCCCCTACCAATAAAAGACAACCAAGTAGCGGTCCCTGTCACTACTGGGTCTACATATCACAATGCACCCAGTCATCACGACGACAACGACACAGATGTAGCACGTAAAAGGAGGAGATCATCATCACTCAACCTAGCGTCGGTATTACTAAATTTTGCACTCAGGCTACCTCTTATATTGGCAACCGAAGTCAAGAACTATGAATTTGACTCCAACTTGGGTACCCATTTTGAAGGAATTGCATCAATGAAAACGTCTAGAACAAAATGGCAACTTATTGTGTATTACGATCTTAGCCCTTATCGGAAAGAAACTGATTTTTTCATGAACGGAACAGCAGCTTTGCGGCACCTTTGTCAAGAACTCAAACGAAAGAGTGGATGCGAATCCATTGTACACACTTTTGACAATCTTGAAGAAGTACTCAAACAGGACAATAATCTTCTTACCATAAACAAATCCAAAAGAAGTGCACCTGACATTGCGGACATCAATCGTCTTAAAGTCAATAGAACTAGAAGAGGTGCTTTAAACATCGTAGGAAATATCGCAAATTCATTATTTGGAGTTTTAGACTCCGAATATGCTGAGCAAATGGTCAAGACTATCGAAAAGGTCAAAGAAAATGAAGGACATCTCCAACTCTTACTAAAAAATCAAACATCGATTCTTGATGGAACCATTAACATTATCAAACAAGATCAAGCAGAAATTAAAAACAAATTTGACAACATCGACACAAAGGTTAACGAGATATGGTCGCGAGTGCACGATCTTGACGACACGAACTATCAATTCAAAATGTTCCAAATTTTCATCTCATTAGCCACACAACTTACAGTCATAGCAGCAAATTTGCAACGCATCCAGACATCAATCATAGACGTTCTAACGGACACCCACCACGGAAAAATCAGTCCAGTTTTACTCACACCAAACCAATTACAAGAGGAATTGGTAAAAATTCGGAATTATTTGACACCAACACTGCGACTTCCTGTCGAACACGAGGATCGCATACAACTCTACAAACTCATGATCGTGGAAGAACAATTAACAGAAAGCCACGTCATTTTTAAAATTTCAATACCTCTGTGCGATCCAGAAACATTCGAACTCTATGAAATGTTTCCAGTGCCCACTATGGTAAACAACAGCTTAATTGCAATCAAGCCCTGCGACGACATTATTGCAGTAAACGCACATAGAGATCAGTATCTCCCCATTAGCAAAACCCAACTAAATTCCTGTATTCTCATAAAAGCAGAATCATACCTATGTACCAATATACAGTCAAAATACAACAAAGGTTCGGAAATATGTTCCTCTGAAATTCAGCTTTTCAACAATGAAACCCGACCAGAGTGGAACCCTTAAAGACAAATTCAACATGGATTCAAATGTCAAACAACACCCAATGGATGTATACTGTAAACGCTCCTACACGAATAACTGCTGTATGTGCACAAAGTCAACAACTCACTTTGAAGGGATCCGGCATACTATCTCTGAAGCCCCACTGTGTCATTAAGCAAAACTTTATCACAATACAAGGACAAAAAACATATTTCAGCAGTCGTCAAGCATCGTACACCAGCCTAGGTCAATTGATAGACGTCATAAAACCCAAGAAAACTGATGCTCTTAGCGAGAAAACTGAGCAATACCATACTCAGCTACAAAATTTAACCGAACTCCAGAACTTATTAACGCACCAAAAATATCTAGATCTACCGGCCCAGATTCAAACCTTCAACTACCATTATTCAGCAATTGGATATACAGCATTGGTCTTTCCCATTATAATCACAAGTTACATAATTTGGAAGGAAAAATCAAAAAAACATCAACTCCAATTGACAGAAACACGATGTCCTCAACCAATACCACGCCAGAGATCAACAACATCTGATTTTGTGGTCACCGTGACATAATTCAACTAAGTGAGATCTTTATAACTTCAGATCTCACCAGGGGGAGAATGTACGGACTCAGAGCCACTGAACTCGCACGTCTTCTTTGGCTATGCAGAGTCAATTTCCATGGTCAGAGAATGTGCATTTCAAGGTTTTGAGTCAGTACATTTCCCTCAAAAACAACCTTGGCTTTGAACGCTAGTAAACTCATTAAAATAAAGTAAAAAACAAGAACAGTTAAGCTTTAAACGACTGTTCAAATAGCGCATGGAAATATGATCCTTTTATTTTGTATTTTCATATGCTCGTCAAATATGCTGACAAATCAACTCATTGCTAAGGTTGTTTTTTGTGCACACTGCAATACGCATATATATTTAAGTTTATTTTGTTTGTAGCTATATTTCTATTTTGCATTGTATTTTTTTATTGTATGAATATTGATTTTCGCCTATAAAAAGGCGAAAAACTTAATAAAGCGGGCCAGTTAAGAATCAAAATTTTACTGTGTTATAACTTCACACAAACAGTTCAAGTGCTGTTTGTGAAACTTAAAATAATTTTAGTCCAAGTTTATGTGCTTGGGCTATAATCTAAAAACCCTAGAAATCCAAACGCGGATTCAAACACTGCTCTCGTTCAGACATAAGGATACATTTTTTGGTTGTGCCATATATGGCACACTATGCATTTAAGGGTTAAATTCTTGCGCTAATGCACTACCGAAATCTAAAACTTCAAAATTTCTAGTTGTCAAAATATCATCGACCATTTGGCACAGTAAAAATGACAATTATATTTCAACATAATTGTATTCAAGTCAGTAACTTCTTCTCTACCACGAGTGAAAAGATTCCGAATATCACACGGCCTTATTGATTGTTTCATTGGAGTGTTGTATCGCTTTTCCAATTGATTTTTAGCATGATACATATAACGCAAATACTAAAAGACGTGCACAACAGATCCACATAAAAAGCTGTTTTCGTATGTGTATGTGTACATAAATATGAAAAGTACATACGCCAACGACAGAATAATGCTGTCTCTCACTTCCAATGAACTCACAGTTAAAAAAAATGTAGAAAGGATTGCACAACAGCAAAAAGTAGTGAAAAAAGTACTACAAAAACTAATCCTTCATACAAATCGTATGGTAGAAAATGTCGGGTCATTTTGACCCAGATAAACGTATACTGCACATGTCAGTTTTAACGTAGAATACGTTATACGGGCGTGTTAATCTGGAGCACAAAATTTTGAGAAAATGTTTGTCACTTTCATTATAAGTTTTTAATACTTTATGCATGCATTGAAGAAAATTCAAGTATGCTCGTAACATATTTAATATTTCTTCTTTTGATTTGTATTTAAATAATCATATTGCTACATATAATTTTTTTGATTCTATAAGTAAATCAAAATTTAACTCCTTCAAATTTTGTATTAATTTTCATATGCTTTGTATTTTATGTATTATAACATCATGTGTAAGAGCAGTACGTTTATCTGTGTGTTCATCACAGAACCAGTGTGAGAAACGTACACACATATTCCATACAATCAAGCAGCAACAGCATCGCACACGTACACACATATTCCGACAAGCAGCAACAGCATCGCACTCTGTTCTCTTGTAAATGCAACCTTAGTTCTTATAATTCTCATTTCGTTTTTGTTGCAAGAGTTGTACAAGAGGGATATTTGGCCGTACGTATTATCGAATGCCTGCAGATATAATGCAAATATGTAGAATGGAGTGACAACTCGACATTTTCCAACGAATGTGTCGCCTGATTGTCATTTGCCTGCATATATTGCTTTATTAATTTGCTTATTAATGCCATTAACATGGTAACTTTCTCTTCTGTTCTATAGTTTTATACTATTTTTGACATATGGTGTCATAATTGCACCGACTGTCAAAATTAGTATGATATTAAGGAACGAAAAAAGAAAATAAAGTAACCATGCTAATGGCATTAATGGACGCAGATCGTGAGAAATATTTAAATATATTGGTTTTTAATTTCAATATTTTTTATATAAATTTCCTTTAGATAGTTTTATTTTCAAATAGTAAATTTTTAAAAGATATTAAAAAAATTCGTGCATAATTTTAATATATTTTTTTATTATTTCTGTTTAAATATTTTAATATTTTATTTATTTAAAAAGTTTTTAAATGAATTTTAAATATTTGCGTAGTCGATTTATGCAAATGCGTTATTGGCGCAAAAATGACTCGCTTTTTGGATAAATTAAAATAGTTTTTGGATAAATTTAATATGTTTTTCCCTTAGTGCACTAAGGAAAATAATGCATATTAACATTATCCACGCCTGAGTATCAATTTTATTTAAAAATTTACGTGGATTAATCAAATATTTTCATTACAACTCGTTTTTTTCCCGTATTTGAATTTTATTTATACCACACACGTACACACATATTCCATGCAAGCAAGCAGCAACAGCAACGCACACGTACACATGGTATAATAATACAAGGTAGCATTGACAGTTGCTTGGGAAATCATATACTGTCAAAAAATATACTTTACTAAAAATTGATTAAAAAAAAAAAATAAAAAAAATGTATATTTAAAGCATTATTTATTATTTTTTTTAAACAATTTTTTAATAAATAATTCTATAAATAAAATTTTGAGCAAAAAATTTACTTTTGTGTTAATAATTATAATTTATTTTTTGTGGCATAATTGTGGAATAATTTTTTTGTTGTGGGAAAGGGAATAGATTATTTGCTAAGGCGCACCGTCAGGTCGCACGGGTGGGCAAGAAAATAGGAAGCGCACCGTCAGGTCGCAGTGTTAAAGCGAAAGAGCTATAGATTATTTGCTAAGGCGCACCGTCAGGTCGCACGGGTGGGAAAGTTCAGGTTAAGAAGCGCACCGTCAGGTCGCTTTATCGTGGACGTGACGTTATTAGAATATTTGCTAAGGCGCACCGTGGCGTAGTTGGTTAAAGTGCGTGGCCGCTATGTCAACGAACTTTGGAGATCCAGGTTCGAACCCCAGCAGCGACAGAAAATTATTTGAATTAAAATAATTTTTCTGTACGGCCGCCACCTCTATGCAGACAATGGCAAACCTCAGAGAGTAATCAAAATGCCATGTAAAGCTTCTTGAGAACGAGAACATTCCGTTCAGCGCCGTTCGGAGTCGGCGTTAAGCATGTAGGTCCGGTTCTCGGTCAATTGTGTAAAAACTTAATAACACGCACAACTCAATTGATCATAAGAAGCTAGGTCAAAGTCCTTTCAAGGGCTGAAATGGCCAGTTATTTATTTTTTATTTTTTAAGGCGCACCGTCAGGTCGCACGGGTGGGAAAAGACGCATAGAAGGCGCATCGTCAGATCGCCCCAACAAAACTCGAGGTTGACGGTCAGGGCATAAGTGGGTAGTCAGGGAAAAATATAGAAACCGGACTAGCACCACAGACTTCAGCCAAAGCGACAACTCCTGGTTCGCGAAACGCGCAGCCGATCTCTACCAACCGGATATCTCTCGCCGCACCAACACCACATCGCTCGCCACACCAACTTACTTCCGTATTTAATGTAAGAAATCGTAACTTAAAAAATTACTAAATAAAATATATTTTCAAAACAAATATCCCACATTACAAATTTTTGTGACGAATCCTGGACAGCGGCTGAGCATACCTCAGCTATAGAGCCGGAAGACCGGCAGCTTCGTTACATGGCGCCCGAACAGGGACTCTGAAAATATAGCTTGTTGAGCGAGTGTGGTGAAGGCGAAAGTTGGTAAAAGCCGAAATTCTACGCCCGAAAATAAAAGATATATAATTGGAATAAAACAAAGTTATAAAAATAAATAGAACAGAGTTAACTAAGAAAATAAATATAATATAAAAATAAAAATAATATACAAATAATATACTGAATTTAACAAAAGACAAGCAAAATAATATACAGAGGTATATAACTAAAATTGGAAAAAAAAACAAACACAAGGATTACAGAAGGTAAAAGCATACCTATTACGACACCAAAATGGTCAAGATATCATGGATATACTCACTTCGACGGGAAGACCTCTTGGCTTACGCAGAGGAGTTTGGATTTGGTACCGAGGGCTCCGTTGAAGAATTACGGAAGCGGTTTGCGGCTTGCATAAGTGAAAGCAGCTTCAAACATGAACAGGAACAACGGTTGATCGAGCTAGAAGCTAAGCACCGACGAGGGTGCTCACCAGGACCGTGTTTTCCTGATGAAATAAATGTGCCACCACCGGTTTCATTAACGCTACCATCACCAGAAGGCGGAGGTCAAAAAAAGGACGAACAAGAACCGAATTTCAACATCGACAGAGGTCCAAGTCACCAGATGCTGCCAAAAGCATATCCTGGAGCGCAGAGGGCTGCAGCTCGCAGGATGTCTAACAGTGCAATCATGGACAGAGTAACAAAGTGGTCAGTGAAGTTTAATGGGACTGAAGACCCACTTCCATTTATAGAGTGTGTCGAGGAGCTGGCAGGAATGTATGATCTAGATGAAAATGTGTTGCCACGCATCATGCCTGAATTCCTGAACGACCAAGCACTTCAATGGTACAGAAATAACAACGAACACTGGAATAGCTGGCAGAGTTTTAAGACCGATTTTCTAGAGTTTTTCGTACCCGCTAGATTCTTTGAACGTCTGGAAGACGATATTCGACGACGTCAACAAATGCCAGGTGAAAAATTTAAGGAATTCGTTATAGCCATCCAAAATTTGATGCGCCATGGTAATTTAAGCGAAGAACAACAATTAGAGCGAATTTACAGAAACAGCAGCCACGGCTTACAACTGTACGTAAAGCGGAGAGAGTTCTCAAGCCTCGCAGAATTAATAAGTTTGGCAGGCGACTTCGAAAATCTGGAGACACCTGAAAGGAACCGAGAGCAAGAAGGAGCTCAGAGGGTAGAAACAGGTCGCAGGCAGATGATGCCAGCGGTATACATCGATCCTAGCACGGCTTGCCGACGCTGTGGGCAGATTGGTCACTTAGCGCAAAACTGTCAAAACCCAGTTGTAAATTTTTGCTGGGAATGTGGTCGAAAGGGCATTCTGACCCATGAATCTTGCCGTCGAAGACAGGGGAGCCCAACAGCAAGAGCCAAATTTTGTAGTGCCTGGACAACGTTAGAAAATTTTCGAGCCGAAAAGGGTGGCATAGTGGCTACAGTAGCGCTTGAGGATATCTGGATGGATGCTACTATTGACACGGGGGCGACGAGGAGTTTTATTAGCCGATACTATGCAGACAAGCTACCACGAAGAATAAGGACAAACCAACGAGGACAGATGTTTCTATGGCTAATGGAAGCACACAAAGAGCAAATGAGGCGTTAAAAGCAAAGGTATCGCTTGGAAATAGAGCAGTAGAGATAGACATACTGATTCTTCCTGAAGTAGTGGACGGCCTGATACTGGGAATGGATTTCCTGTCCGGCATCGGAACCTCTATACGATGTGGCGATGTCACTTTAAAGTTACTAGGAATGCGGAAGGTGAAGAAGCACAGAGAAATTGTAAATTGCATCGCAGCAGCAACTGCTTCACCAACTGCCATCGCAGCAGCACCTGCGTCACCAACTGCCACCGCAGCAGCACCTGCGTCATTAACTGCCAGGACAGCAGCACCTGCGTCACCAACTGCCGTCGCAGCAGCAACTGCGTCACCAACTGCCGTCGATCCAGCACCTGCGTCACCAACTGCCATCGCAGCAGAACCTGCGTCACCAAATGCCGTCGCAGCGACACCTGCGTTACCAACTGTGAAGAGGACAGCAACAAATAGAAAGAAGTCAGCCATCGCAGCAGCACCTGCGTCACCAACTGCCATCGCAGCAACACCTGCGTCATCAACTGCCGTCGCAGCAGCAACTGCGTCACCAACTGCCGTCGCAGCAGCAACTGCGTCACCAACTGCCGTCGCAGCAGCACCTGCGTTATCAACTGTGCAACCGTCAAGGGCAGCGACACCTGCGTTATCAACTGTGAAACCGTCAAGGGCAGCGACACCTGCGTTACCAACTGTGAAACCATCAAGGGCAGCGACACCTGCATCATCAACTGTGAAACCACGAAGAGCAGCGACACCTGCGTTATCAACTGTGTTTTCATCAAGGGCAGCGAGACCTGTATCATCAACTGTGGAAACACTAAGGGCAGCGACACCTGCGTTACCAACAGTGTATCTATCACCAGACACAAAAGTTGTCAGAGTAACAGCAGCAGGAAAGATGCGGAGAAATCTAGTAGAAGAACCACGGTCTACGGTCTGCTCTGATTTTACAAATTTACCATGGGAAGAGTTCCCACCGTCTTTCCAACCGGAATATTTAACCTGGAAGCCTCAAGATAGTGAAGCAGCACAGCAGACGGGTCACAACCCATCACCAGACCCGAAAGCCGACACGCCTAGGACGAGCCAAGGCCTAGCAGAAAAGTTACGGTTAAGTATCTCCCAGTCTCGAAAGTGTTTAGCCAAAAGCAGCTCCACGCAGACAAATGACGAAAGATTTGAACGAGATTCTCCCAGAAGGTCCAAGCGTTTTCATCAACGATATACCAGAGAACCCATAGATGACGACGCCACTTTGGAAGATGCGATCAAATATCTCAAGGCGAAATGGGTGCCAGCAAAACAACTTTCTCGGCGACGTCGAGTACGTGGAACATGGTTCCGGATCATAATATCGCACAGTGGCGTGGTAAGCACGCGCATCGATTCTTCGGCGAAGTAAGGGGGGAGTGTGACGACCCAAAACCAGCAGTCAATTTTGGGTGCACACGTTTTCCATCATCAAGCAGAAAGTGAATTATTTTAGATTAAATTTATTATTATTATTATTATTTGCCTTTGAATTATTGTTATTCTATTATTTAATTGAATTACTGAAAACTTAAACTTTGTTAAATTAATTAAATTAGGTATTGAATGTAACTAAGCACCCTGTGCCAACATAAACACATAGAATAAGGTATATATATTTTGTTGGTGTGAGCAGCGGTGAATGCGGCAAAAGTACAGCAAAGCCTATCATACGATTTCAACATTTCAACATAAAATTGAGCATCAACCAGAGAAAGAGAGAAACACACGTTGAAAACCAGTATTTCCCCTACCAACGATCTAAGCCTAACACAAACAGTGCGACGCGAGACACAAGCAAAAATACAAATACAACTCGAATTATCAGCAAGCATAGCCTAACGAGAGGTACGACTGAAGCAGTGAATGAGTTGAAGAGTCAGTAGCTGACGGACCACCAAGCGAGGAGGAGCAACACCGAAAATAGCGGACGGAACACCAAGAGAAGAAAGCGGACGGACCACAATTCGAGGAGGATTTACAGTGGAGGCTTAGGACAAAAACTGAAGGTGAATAATTTTTTTGTTGTGGGAAAGGGAATAGATTATTTGCTAAGGCGCACCGTCAGGTCGCACGGGTGGGCAAGAAAATAGGAAGCGCACCGTCAGGTCGCTTGGTAGAAGTCTTAGAGTGTTAGAATATTTGCTAAGGCGCACCGTCAGGTCGCACGGGTGGGAAAGTTCAGGCCAGGAAGCGCACCGTCAGGTCGCAGTGTTAAAGCGAAAGAGCTATAGATTATTTGCTAAGGCGCACCGTCAGGTCGCACGGGTGGGAAAGTTCAGGTTAAGAAGCGCACCGTCAGGTCGCTTTATCGTGGACGTGACGTTATTAGAACATTTTCTAAGGCGCACCGTCAGGTCGCACGGGTGGGAAAAGACGCATAGAGGGCGCATCGTCAGATCGCCCCAACAAAACTCGAGGTTGACGGTCAGGGCATAAGTGGGTAGTCAGGGAAAAATATAGAAACCGGACTAGCACCACAGACATCAGCCAAAGCGACAACTCCTGGTTCGCGAAACGCGCAGCCGATCTCTACCAACCGGATATCTCTCGCCGCACCAACACCACATCGCTCGCCACACCAACTTACTTCCGTATTTAATGTAAGAAATCGTAACTTAAAAAATTACTAAATAAAATATATTTTCAAAACAAATATCCCACTACTAAAATATCCCATTACAAATTTTTGTGACGAATCCTGGACAGCGGCTGAGCATACCTCAGCTATAGAGCCGGAAGACCGGCAGCTTCGTTACAGTACCATATAAATCTACTAAAAATATGGTTAAATTTAGATAAATTCAAGAACTACATTTTTTCTTAATATTTAAGTATATTGTTGAGCTGCTTGATTTATGTTTTGGTTAAATATTTTATTATTTTTTTAAAAATGACACAATATTCTCTCAAAAATCACAAATTTTTCAAGTAAGGGTTACTATGTTTCATAATTTTAGTACAATGAAATTATATGATTTTACTAGAAATAGAATTACAATAAAGCTCATTTGTGGGGCAACCTTCTTCTTAGATAAATTTTCAAATTGAGTTAAGGGGACATATAGGTTACAAATTTTTAAAAAAAAATTTTTTCGGGATTTTTTTTTTCATAGAAAAAACAAAGATATCGTTTTTAAATTTTGCACATATATTTATTAACATTTAAGGAATACAAAAAAATTTTTTTTAGAATTTTTTAAGAGGTTTTTGACGTTATTTGTTTTGTTTTTTTAACATGCCAAAACATTGACGGTGTGCAGGATATCACCAGTCTGGAACATCTGAGGAAATAAAAAAAAAAAAGAAATTAATCCTTTTTTAAGTTAAGACGGTGGCCAATTAAACAGGGATTAATTTTTTTTTTTATTTTTTCCTCAGATGTTCCAGACTGGTGATATCCTGCACACCGTCAATTATTTGGAATTTTTTTGTATAAAAATCAAATAACGTCAAAAACTGTTTAAAAAATTCTGAAAAAATTTTTTTTGTATTCTTTAAATGTAAGTTAATATATGTGCAAAATTTGAAAACGATATCTGTTTCTTTCTAAGAAAAAAAATTCCCGAAATAAATTTTTTTTTAAATATTTGTAACCTATATGTCCCCTTAATAAGCAAGAAATTTTCATAAAAAGTTCAACACAACACTCAAGACAATTAGCAACACTCTCGACACAATGAAACCTAAATTAATAACATAACTAAAAACGACCAAGTAGCGCACTGAATCTTTTTGTCAAAAAATCGATTGCATTGTAAAAAAAAAAAAAATTGTTTTTTTTTGCCGATACTGTGATGATGGGATGTCTGAAAAGAAATGAATTGTTGTTACATTTGGAGCTTTTTAGATCCAATCGAAAATTGGATCTAAATGTGCCCGAGTTGCACCAGGACAGTTGATTAGAAAATTTTATTGGCTTTTCCAGGCTTTTAAGATAAGTGTGCAGTGTTGCTTGATTTCGCGATGCACCAAAATGATACATTTGAACTTCTTCGGATAGCGATGCACCAAAATTAAACATTTGAACTTCTTCGGATAGCTTACAGCAGTAGTGCTCTGAAAAATCTATTTGTATCATAGCTTCAGTTTCACGTAAGTTTCATTTGCAGAAGTGGGACGTATTATACTGATTATTAACATTAAACACATGCTTTTTAAATTTTTGCATTTCAATTTGATATTTATCTGTTAAGACTTAACAATGTTGTAACTTTCTCTACTTTTTTTATAACTTTTACACGATAAGTTTCATGGAAGTCTTTCTTTTTGTTGTGTCTTTCTTCGTAAATAATTTCCCATTGGAACCACTTGCAAGTTTTTTTCAAAATTAGTATTACAAACTACGATTTTTTATATTTGCAAACTTTACAGAAGTTCCAAGCACAATGGGCAGAATCATCACTACACATAATGCCTTTTAATAGTGTATCATGGCTCTGGTTGGAGATGACCTTTTCATGGAACAGTTTTGAAGTTTTTAATTTAATGTTAGCGTGTTGTTGACAAGCACAAGTATATTTCATAATTTATTTACCTTTTCGTTCAGAATTTTCCATTTTTTAACTTTAATATTAACGACTGCAACCACAACGATAGCATTAAAGAGTTCGTTTGATTTTGACGTTTGAATTCGGTGTTTCAGTGATCGTTAGAAAAACATATTGCAAATATGTAACTGTACTACGGCATCGTTCGCTAGCTGATCAGCTGTTTTCGTTGTTTGATTCTGTTCGAATTACAAATTTCAAAAACACGAACGAACACTGTTTTGAACGAAACTATTGATGGGATAGAAATACAAAATGAAGCCATAACTCGCATTTGTTTGTTCGTTCTTTGTGTTTTTTCTTTTTGTTTTTTGTTTTGTTTATCTTATCATCTCATTAATAGTTTTGTCGTTTTCATTGATAAATTACTAGCATATATAACTATGTTACTAGCGTAATTTATGAATGAAATTATTGATATTATGCTCGTATTTTATGTGTTTCAGTTATTAACTAAAATAATTTTGCAACCAACGAAATAAAGAAAAAAAGAACAGAGTAACTTTGATTTATTTTTCTTTATTGCTGTTGATGCTCCAGCGATGCAGTAGGCCTGTTGAGTCGCTTGTTAAACTGGAAATTATTTTGAATGTTTTTTTTTCTTTACTAAAGTTACACATTTTTTTACGTTAATTTTATATATAACAACAGAGGTTCTTATCTCATTCACAGATTTAAAAAAAAATGAGAACAAACAAAAAGAAAATAAAGAGTTAGCGAGACTTAGAATTAAGGTTTAAATTTTACAATTTTACAAAAAATGCACAAATTAAATTGAATTAACTACAAAGAGATAGTTATAGTTATTTTTGCGTCTTTCTCTGACGGATTTTTGTTTTGTTTTTTTGTTTTTAGTAAACATTTTTTTGCCTAAGGCAGAAATAAGACTAAGCCTGCGCAAAAAAAAAATCTTGATGATTAAACGCCAGGTCGGAGCACGACTCTTGTACTCGCTCGGGAACTCGTGGTACCTGACCTTATTGGTTTTTATTCTTGTTTTCTGCTTAGGACGATTTTTAGGGTGAATTAATGATGATGGTCCGTTCTGATGGCTTTAATTGTGGCTTGGGCTGATCGCCCCGTGCGGCGTTCAACCGGATCAGATGAATTTCATAAAAGCATTTTTTTTTGTTTTATTTACGATTTAATTTTAAATCCTTCCCAACACTGAATGCTTATTGATCAAATAAAACTTTCTAATTTTCGGACAATTAATTACTTGGATGAAGCCAATTCTTCCCAATTCAAGGAAAATAAATTTCTCAAATGAAGTAAATTATTCTAGTTTTCAGCAAATTGTTTACTTGAATCAAGCAAATTTTTCTCACTTCATGCAAATATTAGACTTGAATCTAGAAAAAATATTCTTGAGTTATAAGCAAATGCTTATAAACCCTCACTTTGGCACCAATCTTTTACCACGTAATTTGGCACTATTTACATTTGTAAATATTTTTTTTTGGCATTATTGAAGATAATCAGAAACTCAAAATTTACATTATTTTTTAGGTGGAATATATGTATTAACACCTTCTTAGTCCAATTCCGGAAAAATTTCACGCCGCTCTCAAGTGGTTTAGAAGTTATAGGGTTCGCAAGTTGGGAAAATGGGCCTGGAAAAGTCGTGTTTTTTTAAATTTCCAACAAAATCTAGCATTATGGGTATCAAAAGAAAGGTTATTCTGTAACCTATTCAAAAAGATATTACCCATTGAAATCCATGCATTACTTATTACGATAAAGGGTTTTACATATTATGCAGACTTGACGATGCAGCCCTTAACGAAATAACCAATATGTAAGTATGAATTTTATCAAATTAAAAAAAAATTATTAGTTCCAATGAATAAACAAGACAAAATTCAACTAAAAATATACTTTTTTTCATTAAATTAGCACTCCCATCTACAATATAAAACATGACATATTGTTTTATTTAAAGTGGTCTGATGTGGCAATTCCCATACAAAATTATCAATTTCGATTTTTTCGATTTTTCCGCTGTTCCTTCGAGTTTTTTGTAATTTTCTTTTTTTCTTAACCACATCTGTATTAAGGCAAACAATACAAAAAAAGAATTATTAAAATCGGCCAAACCGTTTCTGAGCCTTAACAAGACTAACGCACACGTATTTCATTTTTATATATAAGAAGATTAATATAATATTGGAAATCTTATCATTTTCATTTTTGCTAATTTGTTTTATTATCATCAATATATTAATTGCTTTATGAACATAAAAGCTTTAAATTCGGCGCTACTCTTACTAAGCCGAAATCTTATTATTTTAATTTCTTTTAATTTCTTTTATCATAAAAATATTTATAACTTCATAAATATAAAAGCTTTTAAGCGATTTTTTTCAGTTGGCAATTGTTGAGTACGCCGAATGTAGCCAATGTGTTCCATGCATTATTTTTGCAGCTGTTGCACACTATATCATATTCAATATGAGCTTTACAAGCTAACCCAAACCAGAAGAGTGAGAATGTTTATGTGTAGAAAGGTTTTAAAATTACTTTTAAATTAAGATTTAAAATTACTAGTGTCACCAAGGCAGCATAGCATCAAATAAAAAAGTTTAAAATAGTGCAGGGATGGTATAAGATAATGATTGTGGGTCAAAGATTAGTGCCGACTTCAAAGCTTTTATGTTCATAAAGCAATTAATATATTGATGATAAAAAAAACAAATTAGAAAAAATGGCAAATGATAAGATTTCTAATATTATAATACATATGAATCACTTTTCAAATTTGACCAAGAAATTAATGGGAAAAGTTATTTAAAATTATTTTTTACTCTGTAGTGATTTTGAAGTCGGTTTTTTTTTTTTTTTGTTAAAAAGTTTTTATATCTTCCTTTTAAGAGAATATGAAAAATTATGTAATATTATTCTTGAGTAAAATTTCAAACATGACACTTTGTTCTTAAAAAATTTGTTTTATTTATTCCTGAAAGTTTGTTGGGTATTTTCCATTTCTGTCTCTTTACAATTTTTATTAAAGTGCCAAGCCCTTTCTCTTATCCCGCCCACTTTATTTACCGTAATTTTTCGTAAATGTGCCTACCCAAGTACTAAATTTCAGTACCCTAGTGGCAATATAATTCGTATTATAGTATGTTTCTAATATTGCCACACCCCTTTGTCGAATAACGCCCACTTTATTGACTGTAATTTGTAATAACTATGACTACCCATGTACTAAATTTCAGCACCGTAGTGTCAATATTATTCGATAAATAGTGAGTTTCTAATATTGCCACACCCCTTTGTCGTATAACGCCCACTTTATTGACTGTAATTTGTAATAACTATGCCTACCCCACTATTTTTACTGTAAATTTCAGTTTCCTAGTGTCAATATTGACTGTAATACAGTGTTTTTCTAATATTGACACGCCCCCTTGTCGAATATCGCCCACTTTTTTAAAAAAGGACCTCCGCGTTCATGGTATCTATCTGTTGACGGAATTAAAGAAATCGGGCAAGTGCTTTAGGAGTTATCGATGTACATACATTTAAAAAAAAACGGACAAACCAACGAACTTGAGAACCTCCTCCTTTTTGAAGTCGGTTAAAAATAGCCAGAGTCAAATATGGCTATTCCAATCGAATAAAAAAGAAGGAGTTATGGCAAATTTAAAATTGGAATATTTACAAATGTAAATAGTGCCAAAGTGAGGGTTAATTAAACATATTTTTCTTAATATCATGTGTTTTCAATTTTCTCAATTCTAGCAAAATAATGTTTGAATTGAGAAACTTACGCTTGAGTGTAAACTGATTGTATATGCTTGATTCAAGCATAGAATGTTTGGTTTTTTTCTCTCCGTGTACACGCGTTTATAATGCATAATTTTCTATAATAATTTCGTATAATATTATCACTTAATCTTTTGGATTTGAAATCTAGGTTTTCGGAGGATTTTGTGTTATTCAAATTGCAGGTCTTAAAAACTTCTTTTAGTATTGTTCTGAATTTGATCGAATAATTTGATCATCACTTTCATAACTATTACTGCTTTTACCGATTTCGACGCGAATAGTTTCATGGTCATTTGTTTTTATTAGTATTTTAGTTGTTGTGAAAGGAATAATTGTTAACGTGTAGTCTATTAATAACAAACACGTTGCTCTCGTTGGCTCGGTGATAACTTGCTTAAATGCATCGTTATCTAAAGCTTGCTTTAATTGACGCTATATATGGTGTTTTCTAACCAATTTATGTTAAAGTACTAAGTGTGTACTAACAATCTCTTTCAATGTTTTTGAATTGCAAGACCAAACGTAAAAAATTTTTGATCTTTACCATTATATACTCCGGTTGCTAAAAAATTAAGTACATGTTGTGGTTGTATAACACAACGCAATAGTTTTCTTCCTCTTTTTATTTTCTGTTTGTAGCAAAGAGCCCAAATTACGGAGATAGTGAAACTGTTTGCTTACACAGTTGTAGGTTTAGTTCTTTCGTACAGTTGGTTTATAATCAGGGTGCGGAGAACGATCAAAATACGATTGTTCTCACAATTAATCACTGCTAATTATTTCATGCTTTCAATTTCTCATGAGTGAGAAAAATATGCGACGAACAAAAGCATTTACGATCGCTCATCATCAAAAGCAAAGTTCGTAAATATCACGAACGAAAAAACTTCGCTGCAACCGTCGTTGTCTCGCTCACTCGTGATCGTTCTTTGGTTGTGAACGCTCATTTTAAAATTCGATACGTAAGTCATATTGTGAAGATTGAATCTTTAATCGTTCGTGAGCGTATTTTTGCAGTGTTAAATTTTTACCCTGACAGCGATTTCAAAAGAATTTATCATAATAAAATACAATCGCAAATGAGTTTCCATGAGAAGATTGAATTTTTAATCGTTTGTGAGCGAATTTTTCCACACCCTTTTTATAATCTCTGTTTGTAACGCAGTACAACCCATATCTCTTGAATCATGGTCGATATTTATATTATTTAAATTAAGGTTTTCTTTTACTTTTTGCAATTGACAAATTTCATAAAGATATTGTTGCATTCTTTGTATAAATGGCCTGCTTCATTTCCTTGCTGATGTATTTGTTGATTTTCCTTGCTGAGGCTTTATGATTGCAACCCCAACATTTGCAACACCCAACCTTTCATGACCAATACAACGGTTCCATTCTATGTTAAATTTTTTATCTTTCATAATGTTTCGAAAGCATTACCATCGACCTCAACGTAGGCATTACATATTTGCTGATTTTTTAATGACGGATAGAAATTTGTGCATTTTGTGTACTTGAACTCAAAATAATTGTTTTTGAATTGATTCTTCAACATTGTTACACTCTAACTTTTCTGATACTAATATTTTTGGATAACGCATATCAGGAAGAACTACATGGTAATTCTGGCTTAGTTTACTTTTTATATCATCAGCTAAGATATTTCTATAATCGTTGTTAACGCACTATATGGCTATCGCTCTTTATTGCCTATTAGTGATTCCATTTATCTTAACCTTTAAATTTACTGGATTAACATTTGGCGCATCTACCCGTGGCGCAGTGGGTAGAGTGCGTGACCTATAAGCCAGAGAACCCTGGTTTAATTCCATCTGACACAGAAAGTTTTTCAATTGAATTAATTTGTCTGTTCGGTCGTCACCTCTTTGCAGACAATGGTAAACCGCAGAGAGTAAAAATAATGCCATGTAAAGCTTCTTGAGAACATGCACATTAGCCGTTCGGAGTCGGTATAAAAATAATAGGTCCAGTTCTCGATCAATTGTGTCCAAATATTTAATAACACGCACAACACAATTTGATTATAAGAAGTTCGGTCAAAGTCCTTTCAAGGGCTAAAAATGGCCAATTTATTATTATTATTATAATTAACATTAATTAAAAATTTCCAAATGAACATATGAATAAATAATTATGAACATAGTTTAATTATTATATATTAAAATATTTTAAGAAAGTAGCTTAGATAGCATTAAAGATTTTAATACAGAATAGAAAAATTTAAAAAAGAAAAAATAGAGAAGGAGGAAAAGAGTTAAGAGAAGTAATCGAAAATTAAATGCTTAATGTACTTAATGTTAGAGATACAATTGGCATTTTATGTATGGATATCGAATTGAGTTTTCTAATAACGTCCTTCCGCTGTAGGACGCTTTTTCTAGTTTCGATCGCAGAAGTCATTCCGAGATTTCTAAGCACATAGTAAATTTTACTCACGCTGGAGTTTACGTGATCTTCACAGGACAGAGAAGACTTTATTTTGTTGCCTAGATTAGTGGCCTTACTTACAATTTTTAGCACAACGCCATTGAGCAAAATTGGGGAAACATCAAGATTCTGATATGGTCTTTTTGAGATCGACAATATAAACGACTTCAGGATTCAGTTGTAGCATATTAGTTCTGGCCCAATTTCATAAATAAATCTTCAGAGAGACCAATGGGTCTGGACATATAAGTACACCTGCAGGCATTGGCGTTCGCAGAAATTTTTTGAACGGGTGAGGGGGGGGGGCTTAAAGGTTTCGATTCTGGTTTAATGGTGCATACAATTTAAATATTACCCCAGGGGAAGAGTTGCTTGCATGTGGCTTAATGCGAAACATATCTCTTATTTGAGACGATTTAAAATCAATATACCTGCAGATTTGATTGAAGACGCCTTCAGATTCTCTCCACTTGAATAAGTTAATCCAAATAAAACTGCATCCGACGACTAATCAATGTTTTTGCTATTGTAAACGCTAGTATTGTTGTTGTCGGATATTTTTTCTGTATCTTTGCAGAGTGTTGAAAAAGCGTTAATTGTTATTAATTGTTTCTATATTTGAATTGTAATAATTGTTGAAAAAGCGTTAATTGTTATTAATTGTTTATATATTTGCCCGTTTTGGTCAATTTGTGTTTAAATGTTTAATCGTTAAAAATTTCAAAACATTATAAGAGCACTTACTAACTTCATTTAATTAAATAATTAATCACTTCGTGAAGTGTCAATACCGGCTCCGATTGCGTTTTACATCGGCTCCTATCGAATATTTATTTTTGCTCTACGAATTGCTCTACTCTTCGCCGTTGGTCGTGCGTTGGGTGTTTCGATATGAAGTACCTATGATTGCAACAAAATAACGCGATTTTTCTCCTTTAGGTGTCAAAGCAGTCTAGCAGCAGTCAATGCAGTCTTGCTATTAGGTCAAAATCGGAATTTTGAGAGTTAATTGGAAAATATAAGACTATTATAGTCACCCATACGTAAAAATTTCTCTAAGACTATCAAAGTTTTGCTTACTTAAATGGTTTTATTATGCTTTTATCAAATAGAGCAAGCCAAAGTCAAATTTATACGCCGCACACTGGTAGAAAGGTGGAAATAAATACCAAAATTCATGTTCTATTTTTAACATTTTTTTAATTTACATCGTTTAAGAATTGTTCAAAGGAGGACGATCCTCACAAGGCAACGCGTGAGGGTCAAGGGGGCGATCTTCACATGGCAACGTGTCTGACTGCCTCAACCTGGTGAGGCCAGCATTATCCATGTCGAACTCGTCTCAAGTCGACTCAAACCTCTGCGTGGTGTCCTCCAGAAACGGCAAACTGGCAACCGTTAGTTTGACGGCTAATCTGAGCGGCGGGCTCCCCCTGCCTTTAAAGGGTTTTGCGTTGGGTTTGATGCCCACCACGTAAAAACAAATTTCAATGAAACGAAAAAGAAATAAGATAAAAATGATCCCCAAATCTGATGACGACTACCGCAAACGAAAAACTGACAATGATTTACGGATATGCACCTGGAACGTCCGAACCCTTAATTGGGATGGTGCCTCTATCCAACTGATAGATATCTTAGAAAGATACAAAGCTGATATCACTGCAATCCAAGAAATGCAATGGAAGGGACAGGGTTGCTCACGGCAAGCATCCTGTGATATCTACTACAGCGGCCATGCGGAGAAGCACGAATTTGGATGCGGATTCGTGGTTGGCAAGAGACTACGACATCATGTTCTGCGATTCACACCTGTGAACGAACGACTTGCCATAATCCGTGTCAAGGCAAGATTTTTCAACATAAGCCTGATTTGTGCGCACGCTCCGACAAAAGACAAAGACGATGAGACCAAAGACAGCTTCTACGAGCGCCTTGAAGATGCCTATGAGCGCAGCCCCCGCCACGACATAATAATCGTGTTTGGTGACTTCAACGCCAAGGTGGGAAAAGAAAATATCTTTGGTCCAACAGTCGGAAAGTTCAGCCTCCACGACAATACCTCCGATAACGGAATGAGGCTGATTGACTTTGCCGCAGCGCGAAACATGGTCGTTAGTAGCACTAGATTCAAGCATCTCAATATTCATAAAGCAACTTGGCTGTCTCCTGATCAAAAGACGCGCAACCAAATTGATCACGTTTTGATTGACGGAAGGCACTCTTCTAGTGTTTTAGATGTACGCACGATCCGTGGTGCCAATATAGACTCGGATCATTATCTTGTCGCAGCCAAGATCCGTACACACCTGTGCGCAACCAAGAATGCGCGCAATCCAGCACAGAGAAAGCTAGACGTCGAAAAGCTGCAAACAAAGCAAACAGCCGAAGACTTCGCTACTCGACTCTCACTCCTGCTTCAAGAAAGCACTCCTCCGATCGACGATATATGCGCGCAGTGGAATCATATTTCCCACTCTATGCGTACGGCTGCCGAAGAGGTGATTGGCTATCACCGCCCTCGCCGAAACCAGTGGCACGACCAAGAGTGTCGCAACGCCACTGCAGAAAAAGACGCCGCCTACAAAGCCACCCTGCAGTCGGTTGTAACGCGTGCTGCTAAGGAGCAATACAAAGAGAAGAGGAGGGAAGAGAGACGCATTTTCAGGCGAAAGAAAAGGGAAGCGGAAATGCGTGAGTGCGAGAAAATTGAGATGCATGGTGACAGGAATGAGGTCCGAAAATTTTTCGAAAAAATAAGACGCCTGGCCGATGGTTTCAAGACCGGGGCCTCTTCCTGCAAGGATGAAAATGGGAATCTAGTGACAGATATCCAGAGTACACTGATGATGTGGAGGGAACACTTCTCTAGGCTTCTGAATGGCGACGACGACAACAATCCCGCCAATAGAGATGATATTCCGGAATCCCCAATTTTGGACGACAGCGTTGAAGTTCCGCTGCCCGACCATAGTGAAGTCTTGAAAGCTATAGCTCGGCTTAAAAACAACAAAGCCGCAGGAGCCGATGGCTTACCTGCTGAGCTCTTCAAGAATGGAGGCGAAGCTCTATTTAAATGCATTCATGAGCTTCTATGCAGAATATGGTCGGAAGAATGCATTCCAAACGATTGGAACCTCAGTGTGCTCTGCCCAATCCACAAGAAAGGCGTTCCCACAATTTGCGCCAACTACCGTGGGATAAGCCTTCTGAATATCGCATATAAGGTTCTGTCGAGCGTACTATGTGAAAGACTGAAGCCCATCGTAAACCAGCTGATTGGACCTTATCAGTGTGGCTTCAGATCTGACAAATCCACCATAGACCAGATATTTACGCTACGACAAATCTTGGAGAAGACCCTAGAAAAACAAATCGACACACACCATCTTTTTGTCGATTACAAAGCCGCCTTCGACAGTCCAATAAGGAATCATCTATATTCCACCATGTCTGAATTTGGTATTCCTGCAAAGCTCATCCGCCTTTGCAGAATGACACTGAGCAACACCAGCAGCACAGTTAAAATTGGGAAGGACCTCACTCCTCCATTCGATACCAAATGAGGTTTCAGACAAGGTGATTCCTTATCGTGCGACTTTTTCAACCTAATGATGGAGAAGATCATCCGAGCTGCTGATTTGAGACGCAGTGTCACGATATTCTACAAAAGTATTATGCTGCTGGCGTATGCTGATGATATCGATATCATTGGCCATAATACGCGCGAAGTCAGTGCAGCATTCTCCAGGTTAGCGAAAGAGTCGAGTCGAATGGGTCTTTTAGTGAACGCAGATAAAACGAAATACCTAGTGTCAACAAATAAACAGTCCCAGCGTCTTGGAAACCACGTCACTGTTGACAACATCTCCTTCGAGGTTGTTAAGGACTTCGTCTACCTGGGATCCAGCGTAAACTCTTTCAACGATGTCAGTATTGAGATAAAGCGAAGGATAACTCTTGCCAACAGGTGTTACTTTGGGCTGAGTAGGCAATTGAGAAGCAGAGCCCTCTCTCGACGAACAAAACTCACGCTCTATAAGTCACTAATCATGCCCGTCCTATTATATGCAGCACAAACTTGGACGTTGAGCAGTTCTGATGAAAAGACTTTGGGAGCCTTCGAGAGAAAGATCCTTCGTAAGATCTTCGGTCCAATCTGCGTCAATGCCGAGTACCGAATTCGATGGAACCACGAGCTGTATGAGCTGTACGCTGACATAGACATAGTTAAGCGCATTAAAATCGAGCGGCTCCGCTGGCTAGGTCATGTTGAGCGAATGGAAAACGACGCTCCAGCGAAAAAAATATTCGATTCGGTGCCCGGTGGTGGTCAACGCAGAAGAGGACGCCTCATCGTCCTCTGATCGTTGGAAGGATCAGGTGTTGGATAACCTGACTACACTTAGTGTTTCCAACTGGCGCCAGCAAGCGCAAAATAGAAATGGCTGGCGCAATTTCTTATACGAGGCCAAAACCGACCTTCGGTTGTAAGCGCCAGATAAGTAAGTAAGTAAGTAAGTAAGTAAGTAAGAATTGTTCAATTAGCATAAATCCAAAATATTTTCGAATAATATTCATTAGTTTCTTGCCTAGAGGCCCTTAAATTCGAATAATGCAAAAAAATGAAAAAATGATGTAAAAAGTTGATATTTTTACAGAGTTACTACAAAAAAAACGGGAAGAGATATTCCCCTCCTGTTTTTCTTATTTATTTATTTAAGAAAATGTTCAAAAACCGTTTTGCGTATTTGAAATATATTGTTTGCCTCTATTTTTTTTAAAAAAAAACTCAAATTTAACGTGGATATGAAATAAAAAAGTAGATTTTTTTTTTACCAAATGTTACTTTGTGAGCTCCAAGTTGTGCCAAAAAATCTTTCAACGGAATGTATTTATTGATCTTTTACGTAAATGTTGCAAATAATAAAAGTGAGCTCTTTTGATCTTTTTTCACAAGATATGATGATAACTAAAACCGTTTTGAGAAAAATATAGAGTTGCTCAGTCTCAAGGCTAAGTTCTTTAGCAATTATCATACTTTCAGGCTTGTTAAGCCAAACTCTTCGTTCAAAAGTGTGACATACTTTATCTTGTTTATTATGGTACCAGCAATATTGCACTGTCTTATTGACCATTTAAAGCTCACAAACGAATTTTTATATTTTTTTCCTACTATAAAAAACTAAAAAAAATATGAAAATCTTTCTGAAATATTAGCATGTGTTTATACGCATAAAAAGCTACAACTAAACTACGGATATGAAGATTGATATGATAATGTATGAGGTTTTACATTAACCCTAAAAACAGTGGCGGATCCAGAAGCTTCATTTGGGGGGCAATCGTAGTTCGCCAAATCAAATCAAAAGCAACAAAATTTTCTATAAAATGTAAAAATCGATTTGTAGAATAACTCGAAAATGGCAAGTCCGTTAAATCTTTCTGATATTGTCGTATATCTCAAATAGGTTTTAATTCTCTTCAATTTAGAAAATTATCTTTCAGCAGATGCTCCACTTGAAGGCAATGTCATTAAAATTTTAAAAAGAGTATGAATAAGAGGATATACTTCAGCATCACAGCAGTGTAATAGTTGCATTGCACTAGTACTTGAATCATACTTTTCTCTTTCACATTGCAAGTGCCACATCTCCAACTCATCAATCAAAGATCTTTCTTAAACCTCCGAAGATTCTTTGAAGAAAATATAATATCTTTTACTAAGTTTTCTCACAGCTTGAATATATAATGTTATGTTTTTCGAGGTAATGGAATAAGGAAACAGTACTAGAAATTAATACAAATCCAAAGTAGTTGTTGAAAATCGACTTTTTAAATCCATAAGTATTGTTAAAGAAGAAAAGAGGGACATATTTATTTATGTTTTCTTTGGACTTGAAAATGTTTTGCATTACACTGTGGAACAAATTCAGGTTCGCAAAAGTTAGGTCGATTCTGAGAGTGAGGGTTCAAAATAGAGGATAAATTAGAAGAAAATTATTTTTTTTCATGCTTTTTGAAAATATTTTCCACAAAACTAAGTCTTTTTTGCTTTCTGTTTGATCTATAATATGCTTCTCAGTTTCTTCAATAAATTTCATTTGAAAACAAAATGGTCTTAGTCGATAATTTGCGTTAAAAATCCCAAAACCATTAAATAAATAGCGATTTAGGTAGAAGTAATTAAAAAGGGAAGTTCCAAGAATTAGGAATTAGTAAAACAACTTTTTTGTTTTCAACCACCGCAC
This sequence comes from Pherbina coryleti, assembly GCA_943735915.1. Taxonomy (NCBI): domain Eukaryota; kingdom Metazoa; phylum Arthropoda; class Insecta; order Diptera; family Sciomyzidae; genus Pherbina; species Pherbina coryleti. The sequence continues at coordinate 91,135,618 of OX030948.1, forward strand.
AGGTAGCGATTTTTTTTTTCGTACAAGCGAACTAATTTCAAAAATAAAGATAAGACTCGAAACTCAGCCGAAGCTGATGTCTTTTAATTTTCGCTCGGTCGTGATAAAATTCGATATTAAATTTTTTGATACATATTTCATTTTGTGAGTGATTTAAGTTAAGTGCATCGAGCTCATAAAAATAACAAAGAAAACATTGTATAATATATATTGTATTAAAAATGTCGGAACCAAAATGTAAAATGGACCATTTTTGTAATGTTTGTGGACGTTTCATAGCAAGCGATGAAGAATGTGGCAATGCGAGTGATTTTTTTTTTGGAAGCTTATAAACAATATTTCTCGCAAGAGTTTATCACTGACGTAAACTATGCCCCTAAAAAAGTTTGCTTTAATTGCTATTCAACTCTTATGCAATGGAAAAGTGAAAAGAAGAAGGCTATACCTCTTGGTATACCAATGACCTGGTTAGACAACAGCCCGCATCAAGAAGAAAATTGCTATTGATGTATCAACTACCATAAAACTTTGAATAGAAGGAAAGCAAAGAATAAAACTTATGTAGCAGTGCCAAGTGCCCAATTACCATTACCGCACTAGGAATTCATTCCAGTACCAACATAGCAAAGTATTGATCTTCAAACAGAAATCAGTACTACAACCGTCGCTGCTACATCCATGAATTTCTTCTCAGAATACGACCCTGGTGAAGGTACATCCTATGAAACATCAAAGAACCCAATCCTAGTCACACAAAACCAATTGGATGGAATTGTTGCAAATTTGTGTTTGACTCAGAAGAAATCACAACTAATGGCTTCATTTTTGAAAGGAAATAATTTGCTGGCGAAAGGTACCAAAGTAACAGCATATCAAAAACGCCAAAAAGAGTTACAAAAGTTCTTCAATGTGAATGATGCAAAAAATTTCGCTTATTGCAACGATATTGAAAAGTTAATGGAGACGATAGGGTTAACCTATAAAAAAGATGATTGGCGTTTATTCATCGATAGAATATCTGTTGGACGAAATTATCGACCTTTCTGATGATGATGACGATGACCAAGATATTAGAGAGAGCAGTGATGTTGATCCACACCCGCCTGCTAAACGGCAACTGGCCAAATCAATAATTTAATTTATTTAATTATTTTACTTAAAACTTTTACTTAAAACTAACATTTCAAAATTATATTTTTTTCCATATTTTTATAATTTCTTTTTCAATGTTTTTTTCAAAACCAACACTGAACAAAATTGTACATAAAAAATGAGAAGTTAATTAATATTAAGCTGGAAAACGCAAGTTTTGTATTATGATTGTTTTCTTTTAAAATTAAATTTATTGAAGAAACTGAGAAGCATATTATAGATCAAACAGAAAGCAAAAAAGACTTAGTTTTGTGGAAAATATTTTCAAAAAGCATGAAAAAAATAATTTTTCAAACATTTTGCTTCATAAGCAAACAAAATGTTTCTAAACAAAATGTTTCGTAACAAAAATTTTCTAAATAAATTTTTTAAAAAATTTCAATTGTTGCACAGGTCTCTAGCAATAATTTGGCTTTTACAGATTGAAAAAATATCAATTAGTCGAAGAGTTATAGCCAAAAAACCATATAAACAATATGCCGAAAATCGGCATTTGACTGCAAAGTTCGAAGGTCGATTAAAAAAAAAATTCGAACTAACATAAACAAACGCCGCGATACGGGTCTTCTAATTTATCCTCTATTTTGACCCCTCCCTCTCAGAATCGACTTAACTTTTGCTAACCTGAATTTGTTTCACAGTGTTATGATATATACATATAGTATTATATAGTATTATTAAATTATACTGTACTGGTTTTGCTTTATTTTATAGAACTGTTTGCTTACGCTAAAATAAATACTCAAGCACAAATACTTTATTCAGAATACGTTGTGAGACTAGCTTAGAGAACTTGTACATTCACAAAGCTTTGGGGGGGGGTGGATGGCGATCGCCCTTATCGCACCACCGTGGATCCGCGCTTGCCCTAAAAGTATACTCAAGTAAATTTCGAAAGTTGCTTTATCTTATGCAATAATTATTAATTTGTTGCAGAATTCAAAAGGTTCATTCAAATTTTTTAAATAATAGCGAAACGGGCAGCTTTATTTTGAAAATTTTTTTTTATTGTCTTAAAAAATAATTTTAAAATAATATCTTACAGTAACAATAACATATTATTTTAACGCTTTAGATGCTATATCACCTTAAAGTTTAAAATTTGAAAAACAAGTGGAGTAAAAAATTTTTTGGGGGAGTGGGTATGGCGGAAAAATTGTTTTTTTTTACTAAACACTTTAATTTAAGATTTCTGACAATGTGGTTTCATCATAGGGTAAGTCATAGAAAACATACAGCGTTCTTAATTTGTATGTTATATGGGAGGAAGGCGTGGTTGTGGAGGGATATCAAAAAATTTTTGTTTTTATTTTGATACAGTCAAACTGAACTCATGTGCCTACTTTTATTGGTTTACGACGACTACTTATATTTTTTGACATTTTTTGTATGGGGCTCAACCACTGCGCCGCTGCAAGTTATTAATTTAAAGTTTGTATACATACATTAAAGCCATTATCTTCATCGGTGTTATCCAGGCGTCCCAAATCATCTTGAAAGTATCCCCAAATGGACTGAACTACGCAATTAGAACTTTGGGTGTTTCCAACATTGCCAAATGTTAATGGTGAAAAGCATATATCCTTTAACATGCTTCCATTGTGTCCTTGAAGGCTTTTTATTCCTTCTTGCAAATTATAAACATCTATTAAAAACTCTTTATCAAAAACAGGACCAAAGTTTATAACACCATTTGAAGTATTATGCATTATTTCTGGTAAGTTCACCGCCTTTATTATAATCTGCAAATAAATATATATTACAATTAATGTAAAAAATAACACTGTCCAATAAATAAACTGAATTTATTTTTAATTTTTAACATTGATCAGGTATTTAAAAATCCTAAAAATTTATGAATTGTGGATCTGGTTTAAATTATCAGTTTATAAAGAACAACTCCCAAATTAATGATTTAATACATAATCAAATTGTTATTATTACTATAATACAATTTATTGAAGGGAACATAAGGGAAAGTCGGGGTATTCTTGGAATTACTTTTATTTTACCAAAAACCCGCAAAAAAAAATTATTTTTTTTAAAAATTTCGAAGCTTGATTTTATAGTACTAGAAATAACCTGTCTTTTGGTTATAGGAGTTTAATCCAGTTGTTTCAAATTGTGCACTTTATATCAGTTGGCGTAAAAAATCGTTTTTTGGTATTTTAAAAAGTCTCGGGGAATTATTGGGCAATTTGTAAATTGATATAAAATAAAAATTATTAATGGAAAACGTTTAAGTATTTGTGAACGAAAACGAAAGAAAAATCATATAATTAATAAAAAAAAATGGCGATAAATGAAAATGGCGATCATATTTGGCGATGAAAATTGTTCCGAATCGCAGTGAACACACGTGAAAGTATTCGGGTTTGCTCTGGCGCAACTCAAGTGAACACCTCGATCACTAACGCTTCAATGCTAATTTGTACAAAATGTCGGCGTATACGTAACACAATGCAAGCTTCATACAAAATTATTTTGTGCGTCGGAGGCTTAAGGTTTCTCGGATATTATAAATATTATACCTGAGTTCGTTGGTTGAAAAATGTGGTCAAAATAAACAAAATACAATGTGAAAAAAAACTTTCGAAGTATCAAATTTCTATTTGCTATGGTAGCGAGGTAACAGTGTGTACACTTATAATAATTATATAATTTTATGGGTTATAATTTTTTTACATTTTTGCAAATATCAGTTCTCCCAAGGTAAAATCGTGTAGGGCATGGGAAAATATTAAGAACTGCATTTTCAGTTTTTCGCTATCGTTAAAAAAGGTCCCGCGCCCAACGCCATGTAGTTTTCAATGAAAATACTATATAAGTTAAAGTCACATTTATTAAAACCTCCAAAGCGTCTACCGCAGATAAGACAACGGACTCGCGAACAAAGTTAAACAACAACACATAACAGCATTGAAAAAACAACAAGAACAACGGGTCGAGTTGCAGTCGATAGTTAAGATATAAAATTTGTTAAGTTAGTTCAAAATTTATCTGTGAACAATAAAGTCAAACATCGGGGCTTGCTCCGATGTTATTTTTTAAAAACATAAAATAATTTAATAAAGTTTAACTGGCGCCCGACCAGGGACCCAAGTGCAAAGTTCTGGATACCTTAAATCTTTGAACAGCAGTTTTGGGGCCAAGACCCAATAGTGAAGTTCCGGATAAAATCGATTCGAAGAACAGCAATTGGGAAAATTTCAACGGCAAAACGCAAGGATAAAGTAACTACGAGGTGCCCAAGTACACAGGGAAAAGGAGTTCACCAACAGTTCAAATCCTAGTGACACCGTTGGAATGATAATTGTAAGATTAGTTATAAGAACATAAAAAGTGAAACAATTTTTAAAACAAAAGTGGAAAAATTTAAAATATTTATAAAAGTTATAAAGATAAATTTTTAAAGTTAAATTTTTTTCGAAAAGTTCATCAAAAATAAAAAGAAAAGTTTTTTAAAGTGAAGAAAAATTTAAAATAATAAGAAGAAAAATATAGAAAAAGAAATAGTTTTTAAAGAGAAGAAAAATTTGAAAAAAATTACGAAGTTATTAAGGATAATTTCTTAAAGTAATATTAAAGAAAAATTGCAAAATTTATTAAAATTATTTGAAAGAATAAAAACTATTTTAAATTATTAAGAAGACATAGAAATAAGAAAACACTGCAAGAAAGTAAAATTAAATATTTGACGTAATTAATCATTATTAAATAGTTTAAATAAAAGAAATTTTTACTTAAATAATTTTTGTATTGAACAACAAATAAATTTTTCTATTGAAACAACACATTAGGTATTGAAAATTTGAAGTAAAAGATTTGCAAAAATAATATAAAATAAATAAAATTTTTTTTTGTTTGGTTGAGAAAAAATTGTATTCGTAGGAAATGACGGAGCCTGACGAATTAATAGAACAATTAAGAAAATTAACTTTTGACAATAGTGCTACTACTTCTAATCAGGCATTCACAATGGACAAAGCATTACAGAAACAGATAACTGACCTTGTGACTTCTACAATACAAAGTTTGAACAATCCTTTTTCAAACGACGATAACACCGATTGTCAGGTAGAACTGACGGAGGGAAATATAAATGAATTGGATAGAATTCCAGACATAGTAAAATGTCTGAGAGAATTTTCAGGGGCTCCGGGAGAATTTAACTCCTGGAAAAGGACAGTAGATAGGATATTTTCATTATACGAAGACTTAAAGGGTACTCCTAAGTATTACGCGATACTCCACACCATACGACATAAAATTGTAGGAGAAGCGGACACCGCTTTAGAATCCTACAACACTCCGCTAAATTGGGGAAGAATTAAGCAGTGCCTAATGATGCACTACTCCGATAAAAGAGATATTGGTACGTTAGAGTATCAACTCACCACCTTAGCTCAGAGAAACTATTCAATTCAAGAATTCTATCAGAAGGTGTACCAACACTTATCATTGATTCTAGATAAAATTTCCTGCCTCGATATAAGTGAGGACTCATTACAAGCAATGACTAATTCCTATAGGGATAAGGCGTTGGATACATTTATCCTTGGACTTAACGGAGACCTACCACGCTTACTTAGTATTCGAGAGCCAACTTCACAACTTCACTCCCACAGGCTCTTAATTTATGTCAGAAACTGGATAATATGACGTTTAGGATGAACTATGCACAAAATAGTTCAGCCAATTATAGGATACCACCACCTAGACCACCAAAGAAATTTAACTTTCCCCCAAATAGGACTAACTTTTATCCTGAATTAGCCCATTGGCCATCCAACAGAAACACTAATCCTTTTGTTCAAAATAGAACAAACCCATTCCAAAATTACTCATTTAGACCTCAAAATTACCAAAACCCAAATCCATTTATTCAAAACAACCCGTTTAGACCAAATAATATATTTTCACCAAATCATCAATTCCCAAAACCAAACCAAGCATTTAATAGCAGGCCGAACATGCCTCCAAAACCGCCACAACCTATGGAGGTAGATCAGTCAATACAATCAAGAAATGTAAATTATCAAAATAGGCCTAACTTTCAGCAAAATAATAATAGTCAGAAACGACCATCCACTTTTCAACCACACTTCCCAAACAAGATGCAAAGAAACTTCTTTGTAACCACAGATTTTCAAAATGACTATGAAACTGGAAATCCATATCAAAGTTACGAGACTTACGACTACGACGGATATCAATATCCAGACGCTGAAGCAAATGCATACGGCGAGCCTCAGCAGAACTTTTATTACAAAGACCCTAACGACATATTTTTACCAGACATGAGTGAAACAAATCAAGCAACTTCTGATACTTTGTAAGGAAATCAGATTGCTGGTTCAGATCCAGAAAAACAATATTTTAACTCTATTCCAAAACAAGTAGATAATATTAATTTTTTAGAGTAAAGTCGTCTTCACTCCCTTATTACGAATTTGTCACTAGAAGTGGAGACGTCCTTAATTTCCTAATAGATACGGGATCGAATAAAAATTATATTCAATCCACAAGAGTGAAAAATCCTGAAAAAAATCAAGAATCATTTTTCGTTAACTCGGTAGCGGGAAAAATCGAAGTTAATCACCATACATTTGCAAACATTTTCGGACCACAGACACCCCCATTAAAATTTTTTATTCTACCTGGCCTTAGATCTTTCGATGGCATAATAGGTAACGACACGTTAAAACAGATAGGAGCTGTAATACATACAAATAAGAATGTTATGACAATTCTACAAAATTTAGTTATTCCCTTAAAACAACAAGCTACACAAGATGTGAATAACATCAATTTACGTGTATCACATTTAACAGAAAATCAAAAAGAAAAACTAGTTAATGTAATTAAAAGCTGTCCGCATTTGTTTTCCGATCCCAATAGAAGTTTGACATACACCACAGTAGTTAAAGGAGAAATCCGAACAACTAACGATACTCCCATTTATTCGAAGTCTTACCCGTACCCTATGGCATTAAAAAAGGAAGTAGAGCGCCAAGTCGAAGAACTTCTAGCTGATGGTATTATACGACCATCACGATCACCATACAACTCTCCGGTATGGGTCGTCCCGAAAAAAATGGACGCATCAGGGGTAAAAAAATATCGTATGGTAATTGACTACCGTAAGCTCAACGATGCCACTATCCCTGACAGATATCCGATTCCGGAAATACAAGAAGTGCTTCCTAATCTTGGAAAAAACCAATTTTTTTCAATTGTCGATCTAAAAAGCGGATTTCATCAAATCCCTCTAAGAGAATGCGATATCGAAAAAACCGCATTTTCCGTTAATAATGGAAAATATGAGTTTCTCAGATTGCCGTTCGGATTAAAAAACGCCCCGGCTATTTTCCAGAGAACATTAGACGACATACTTCGACTGCACATTGGTACAAGGTGTTATGTTTATATCGATGATATAATAATTTTTGGAAAAGATTTAGAAGAACACCTCGAAAATTTAAGAATTCTTATGAAGACACTTGAAGCTGCAAATATGAAAGTGCAGCTAGATAAGTGTGAGTTTTTAAGAAAAGACGTAGAATTTTTAGGATATGTGGTAGGTATAAATGGAATAAAAACTAATCCATCCAAAGTAGAAGCAATACACAAGATGCCAGAACCAAGAACATTAAAGGAACTTCGTTCATTCCTCGGAATGTCGGGGTATTACAGGCGATTCATTAGGGATTATGCTAAAATCGCAAAACCCCTAACAAATCTTTTACGAGGGGAAGATGGACGAGTGTCCAAACATGCTTCCAAAAGTAAACCGATTATTCTTGATGAAAATGCAGTTGAGTCATTCAACAAAATCAAAAACGCATTAGTTTCGAAAGAAGTAATTGTTTCACATCCAAATTTTTAAAAAGAATTTGAATTGACCACAGACGCTTCGAATTATGCGATAGGAGCAGTCCTTTCGCAAGATGAAGCCGATAACATTTATTTCAAGATCGCTATCAAAAACAGAGGAGCATTATGCCACGAACGAGAAAGAATTATTGGCAATAATTTGGTCGCTTAATTCACTCAGAAATTACCTGTACGGTTCGAAAGAAATAAAAATATACACAGATCACCAACCACTCACCTATGCCTTGAGCTCAAAAAATGCAAATAGCAAAATGAAAAGATGGAAGGCCATCTTAGAGGAATACAACTACCAGCTCATCTACAAACCTGGTAAGGCAAACGTAGTGGCTGACACTCTGTCAAGAATACCGGTCGAAATTAATTCACTAACTCCTACACTTGACAGCGATGAAAGTTCCGGCCATAATTTGATACCTTGCGTCGAAACTGCAGTAAATGTTTTCAAAAACCAGATCATTCTTAAAATTGACGAAACATCAATTTAAAATAGTTTTCCCAGGAATCCATAGACATATAATTACAGAGCAACAATATACAGAAGAAAAGCTTTTAGAACTTTTAAAAAGATATTTAAACCCTTCAGTCATAAATGGCATTCTTACAGAGGAAAGAATTATGGGAATGATACAGAATATTTATCCTCTTCATTTCTCCAGCTACAAAGCACGCTATACTCAAAAAATGGTTGAAGACATAACTAACGAACAAGAACAAGAGAACATAATTCTCGAAACTCATAACCGCGCTCACCGAAACGCTCTTGAAAATAAGTCCCAGATACTTGAAAAATACTATTTTCCCTCAATGATCAATAAAATAAAAAACATAACGAAAATTTGCCAGACATGTAAGGAATACAAGTACGAAAGACATCCCAATCAAATTAAATTAGGAGAAACGCCAATACCATCCTTCCCAGGACATACGGTACACATAGATTTATTTCTCACAGAAAATAAAATAGTTATGACGGCACTGGACAAATTTACGAAATATGCTATGACAAAAATTCTTAAAAGTAGGTCAATAGAAGACATAAGACGACCACTTAGAGACATAATATTTTCGTTTGGAGTCCCTAAATCCATTATCATAGATAACGAACCATATCTAAATTCAGCCTCAATGAAGTTCATGATGAACGATGAATTAGGTATCAATATTTACACATCGCCACCATACCGAAGCCAAGCTAACGGACAGGTTGAAAGATTTCATTCAACTTTAGTCGAAATAATGCGATGCCTTAAAGAGAATGGAACGCAAAGAAACTTCGAAGAACTCTTGGAACTAGCTGTTTCTGAATACAACCACTCAATACATTCAGTTACAGGGAAGAAGCCAGTAGATTTATTTTTTGGGAGAAACGTGGGCTTTACACCGGACCATTATGAAAGAGTTAGAAATGCAAATATTGAAACGCTACAAAAGAAACAACAGACAGATTTAGAATACCATAATAAAAATAAACATGATCCTAAACAATATCTACCAGGACAAATAATTTATGTCAAAAGAAATAGGCTACTAGGTACAAAACTTTCGAAGGCATTTACCAAAGAAATAGTTAGGGAAAATCGAAATAGCACAGTGGTGACTGAGACCGGCAGAATAGTACATAAAAGTTTAATAAGGAACTAATCATGTTTTTCTGTATCTTTCCGCTTCTTACAGTTAATTATTGCTTTTTTTGCTTTATGCAAAGCCAATCTTCAAATATTGGATTATTCAAACACGCAACTAGTGACAATAGAGACTGGATTAGCCAAACTACAAACAGGCACTTTTAAAATCATTCACATCATAGACTTAAAGAAATATGAAGATTCAATTAATAACCTCGAGACAGCATTTAGAACCAAAATTAATACGGACCATCCTTTATACCCATTTATTTCCAACGAGATTGAAAAAATAAAAAACCACTTATACAGGCTCAGTATAAACAAAAGAAACAAACGATCACTCGACTTTATCGGCAGTGCATGGAGGTGGATAGCTGGGAACCCAGACCACTCTGATCAAATAATTTTGACGGAAAAAATTAACAACGCTCTAGAAAATAACAATAAACAACTGATTATTAACAGATTGACAATAGACAAAATGAATGAAATAACTAACAGAACGAATACAATTTTAAAGGTGATTCAATCAGAAAAAAGCACAGATGATAAATCTTTTACTCAACTAAAATACAAACTTGACCTCATGAAAGAGGAAATAATCAACATAGAGTATGCAATTCATTGGGCAAAAGTAAATGTAATAAACGCCTACATTTTATCAAACACTGAAATAAATATTGTTAAAGAAATTTTCAATAAAAGAAACACACCTTACATTAACGTTGATGAGTTGCTAGAATTTGCAGAAATTAAAATAGCTACAAATGAAGAAACAATTATTTATATCATTAGTTTGCCAGAAACCAATACAGAATATTGTAAAAAAATTATTGTAAAACCAGTTAAAATAAAAACAAAAATTAACAAAATCAATTATAATTCAATATTACAATGTAAAAATCAAATTTATGGAATCAAAAACACTTGTAAGACTTATAATGAATTATCTATTTGTTTGTATCAAAATATAATAGACTTAAGAAATTCAACATGCATTCCAAATTTACTTGCAAGCCAAAAGTCATCCTGCCAATTAATTAACAACCAACACATTTCGGAAATAGAGGAAATTTCAACAGGACTAATATTTTTAAATCAATTTAAAGGATCTATCAAAATTAACAACGAAACAAGCATTCTAGAAGGAACATTCTTAATAAAACACCACAATGAAACCGTTCAGATAAAAAATATAACGTATACGTCAAATGAAACTATCGTCTACGCACCGTTACCTGCCTTACTACAACCGAAAACTTTATCAAGAGATACCAAAGAGGTACTTTCATTAGAAATGATGAAAGAACTGAATGTGAAGAACACCGAATTCATCGAATCATTAGATGTACGCAACAAGATATCATTAACATCTTTTACTATAATAGTTCTCCTTATAGCATTATTTTGGATAATTATAGTAATTAATCACATACGCAGAAAAACGAAAGATAAAGAAACAAATACAATAAACCTAAAAGAACAACACCTCCAACTTTCGGAATTGGCAATAGAAAAGCTTAATCAAATGTTTAACAGGTCAACCGAGGACGGTTGAAATTAGGAGGGGAAGAGTTAAAGTCACATTTATTAAAAACTCCAATGTGCATTTCAAAGTCATACGCGCATCCGCTCTGGAGTAAAATGCTGACAAAGCGTCTACCGCAAATAAGACAACGGACTCGCGAACAAAGTTAAACAACAACACATAACAGCATAGAAAAAACAACAAGAACAACGGGTCGAGTTGCAGTCAATTAAGATATAAAATTTGTTAAGTTAGTTCAAAATTTATCTGTGAACAATAAAGTCAAACATCGGGGCTTGCTCCGATGTTATTTTTTAAAAACATAAAATAATTTAATAAAGTTTAACTTATACACTGATGACCAAAACTGTTACATTGTGTAGCACATCTCATTTCAGCAGCTGCTATCGCTTCCAAATAATAATGAATTTGATTTACTATGTTATTGGTACACTTGCACTCTTCCTCTCAAACCAGTTTCAAGTTAATCTCCCAACAACAAAAAAACTAGCAGACAAAAAGGTAAAAATAGCCAGCATCATGTCCTCGATTTGATATTAAGGCATGTAATGGATGAGTCTTTGGGTGGAAAAACATCATCTCCGAACATTACATACCCGTTAATTTCAATTCTTTTAAATGATTACGACAGTTTAAAAGCATCTTATAAACAAAGTGAAGTGGTGCTGAAATTGGCTAAAATTAAGTGGAGAGATGACATGCAGTTTTTATACGAACTTTGCCATGCATATAAATATTTCAAAATCTACGGAATGTTCCCATTTATACGTTTTAAAGCATTACCACCAGTTAGCAATGCCAGGTGGAATTCAAGGGCAATTTTTGGTATTTCTCTATCCTTTTTCCAAATTACCAAAAAGTTTTAGAGCCAATATGTGATTTTATTTGTGCCGCATGGTTTGAAATTTGGTTTTCAGACCACTGTTTCCAAGAAACTAATTTTGAAGGCTTTTATAATTTTTGTATAGAGTATTTAAAAAAAAAAATTAAATGCATTTTAGAAATCGCTTTAGGCGCGGGACGTTTTTTCACCAAATTGAAGCAAAAAAATGTGTTTTATTATCAAAACATAATTGGCCGTAAGATAGACCTTTGGGAGAATGACGTCCAAAAAAAGTTATAACCCTAGTGTACACAGGTACACAGTATGCACTGTGCACTACATGGGTTTTTTTCCAAAGGAATTCCAGAACCTGCCTGCAAGGCCAAATTCTGAATCCTGGATGAAATATAAGCACATGGCGCGAAAAAATCTAGTAAACTGTCAAATTGCAAACTGGATAACAAAAAACAAAATTGGTTTTTTTATCTTTCCTAAACTTTATAAAAACTTTATAAACACAAAAAATTATAAAAAGGCCAATAATCCTGCAGCATTTAATTTGAAAAAGTTGCAACAACTTTGGCGTCAGTAAAACTTCTTATTCAAAATCGAAAGAAACAAATTAGGGAATTCTTAATAAAGTATGCCAATTTTGGGTCAAGGACTAATTTTTTTTAAAATCTGATGGCATATTCGGGTTAAGCGGACGATTTTATATTAGATCATGTTATGGTCAAAAGATTTGTATTGTATGACTTAAGTGTAAATATGAAACTCAATTTGAAACACAATTTTTATAATTCTTCAAATTCACGTTTTTTAGCGACGCCCATTCAATTTAGCGACGCCCATTCTGACCTTGCAGGGAGATTCGGGAATATACTAAGAAAATGTATGGAACCTCTATAGAGGTCATTGACCTCAGGTGTACCGTTCTAGTACTTACCCTCCAGATCTCAGTTTCTACCATCCTAAGGTACCACCCTAATATTAAAAAAATAAAGCTCTTAAAATATCAATAATCTTTTGTTCAGGAAGTATATCGATATTTCCAGCAGAATTATTTTTAAAAAATTTTTGAAAATTTTTTGCCGAACGTAGGGCTCCCTTTTTTCATTTTCATCATATCTTCGGTATTAAAAATCTTATCATATTGAATGACATATCGATGTTTTTGTCTCAAAGAGAACAATTATTTTTTTCTCCAAAATAAAAAAATAATATTCCTACAAGTCCTTGGAAGGCCTTGTCATAATAATATCATAAACATCATCGAATAAAAGCACAATCTTCATAATACGAAGATATACAAGACAACATCCAAAGTAATTCACCAGACCATACATAACCGCGTTCATAACTGCTGTCATTCGGCTTGGGGCTACTGTCCAACCCAAGATCCTACGTGGAAAAGAGATGCAACTCTCAAACACCAAACCAATACCAAACATAGCACAGATATACAAGTATATATTGTGCAGGCACAATATATTTATATATTCAGGTCACTAAAATAAGGGAACACCGAGCTAAAGTTATTATTTGGATATGCATTTGGGCCAACGCAGGTAAAAACTTGTATGGAAAAGAGATAAACTCTGACGCACCAAGCCGAGAGACACGGTTTTCATGGTCCCATTTCAAACTTGGGAAGCTATAGAACTAAAGATCTAAAATAATTTAATGAAAAAAATAAAGCAACGAAACTGAATAAAACGAAAACTTAAAGTATCTAACATATTCGATGATGCTTATTTGTTAAATCGTAAAATCTACACAATTATCGCGAGTTGTATTTGTTATCACAATGAATGTGTTAACTATTCAAATGTAATATCATTTTACGTTTTAAGACATCCACCGAGTCAGAAAAATTTATCAAGTTCAAGTTACCATTGAAATCACTACACATACACCGGAAATGCTCGTGAAGGGCATAATTAGAAGTGCACTGACTCAACTTAAAGAGCTGGAAATGTCTGGCTCCGCTCCTAGGGATGTTGAAGTTTAATAAAGAAAGAAGGTATTGTGAGTCTATATCGCCACTTAGTAGTTTGTATAAAAAGGAGACATTGAGCATAATTCTTCTGCTTCTTAAGGAAGGCAGGGAAATAATTTTAAGGCGGGTTTCATAAGGGGGTAGGATAATGTTGGGGTTCCAACGATAATGTAAAGCAAAAAGTAAGAATTGTTTTTGGACCGATTCTAATGCATCGATGTGGACATTGTATTGAGGGTTCCATATTACGGATGCATATTCAAGAATTGGTCTAACAAGAGAGGTATAAAGTATCTTAGTAGTGAAAGGATCGTTGAATTCTTTAGCCCATCTTTTAATGAAACCAAGGACACCTCTAGCCTTATTTACCACCAAATTAACTTGAAGATTGAAACGAAGTTTAGGATCCATAATTACACCTAAATCAAGAAAACTGTGTACAATTTCTAAGTTAGTATTATTTATAGTGTAATTTATACTATTAGCAATTCGACGTGAGAATGTCATTTGCTTACATTTTTTTAAGTTTAATTTTAAAAGGTTTAAATTACACCACTCCACTAGACTATTTAAATCGCATTGTAAGAGTTGTTGTTCTTCAGGCGATTTGCAAGTTAGAAAAAGTTTTACGTCATCGGCGTACATTAAGACGTTACAGTGTTTTATTACAGAAGGAAGGTCATTTATAAACAGTAAAAATAAAACCGGACCAAGATGACTTCCCTGAGGAACACCTGATGTGACCAAAGTATTTTTTGACATAGAATTCTTATATAAAACTTTTTGCGAACGATTCGACAAGTACGATTTAATCCAGTGTAATAGTTTGACGGGAAACCCAATTAGATGAAGCTTTTTCAGAAGAAGATAAAGATTAACACTATCGAAAGCTTTGCTAAACTCTGTATAAATAACGTCAGTCTGTCGTCCTAAAGTAAAACCTTTAATGACACGCGTAGTAAACTCCAAGAGGTTAGTTATCGTAGATTTTCCCTTTAAGAAACCATGTTGAGAGGTGGAAATGGAGGAAGATACGACGTGGGTTATTTGATCAGTTATGATTTTCTCAAATAACTTAGGGATTGCGCTTAGTTTTGCGATACCTCGGTAATTGGAAACATCAATTTTTGAGCCGGATTTATGAAGAGGTATTATATAAGATTTTCTCCATATATAGGGAAAATGACTACTGTGCAAGGATGTATTAAAAATGATTGATAGGGGAGAACACAAACTAATAGAACAATGTTTTAAAATACACCTCGGTATTTCGTCAGGACCAGTCGTAAAAGAAGATTTAACTTGTCGAAGGTAATGCATAACTATATTAGAATCTATTACGGGGGTTTCAAAAGAGTTAACTGGTGGTAGGTAAGGATATTCAAGACTCATGCTCAATGGTATATCGGAGTAGGTTGTTTTAAAGAAGTTTGCAAACATGTTGGAAACTTCGATGTCGCAAGATGCTTCTTCATGATTGAATTTCATAAGAGGTGGGAAGCTGGAGGTTTTTCGTTTTGAGTTGACAAAAGTGTAGAAAAGTTTCGGATTATCTTTGAATTGAGTTTTTATTTTGGCTATATAGGCTGAGTACCATTGTTTATTTAATAGTTGATATCTGTAACGACAAGAGGAATAGCAAGCGAAATCTAAATTAGAGCCTGACTTTTTATGTTTCTTAAATAAGCGATTTTTGGAATTTTTTTAAAGACTTAAGCTCACTAGTTAACCAAGGAGGGTTTAAAGGCTTGAAATTACTATTTTGTTTTGGCACAGATAATGAAAAGCAATTTTGCAAGGTATCATTAAAAAACTGCACTGAAGATTCGACATCATAAAAAGAGTACGAAGACCTATTATTTAAAATTGGGGACCAGTCAATCCGCGCGAGAAGAGCATTAAGTTTAACATAATCTGTTTTTTTAAAGTTAAAAATTTTATTATTTTGCGTATGGAGCTAATTTATTTTCACTTTCGTTGGCAAGTAATATTGTTATTTCAAGAGTTGGATGATAATCATCTTCCGGAACAGAAACTGGGTTCGAACGACGGAGATTTACAGAAGTGCATCTGTCTACAAATACAAGGTCAAGAGATCTAGAATTTTTATTAAGAATATTATTAACCTGTTGAAGACACAGATCAGACAACTTATCTAAGAAATCATTTATCCAATCAGAGGCAGAAATAGGAGTAAGAAATTCGGAATCATCGGACAAACTCCAGGACACGGAAGGTAAGTTGAAATCACCTAAAACAATGATAGTATCCATATTTTTAAGCATATTATGGACAATTTCGATGGCATTAATATGGTTTAAGTAAATTATTAAATCACTTTTAGGTGGAATGTAAGAGCAAGTAAGAAAAATAGTATTATTATTTAATTTAACTGTTACACAAATAAACTCCAGATCGTTGGTGCCAGGAATTGTTAATTCCTCAGAAGCAAGGGAGTTATGGATAGCTATCAGAACGCCACCACCGATCTTATCATAGCGATCTTTACGAAAAATTTGGTACTTATTGCACATTATTTCAGAATTTAATACGTTAGAGCGAAGCCAAGTTTCAGTAAAAATTATAAAGTTATATTCAAAATCAAAACTGTTAATGAAAATATCGGAAAGTTTAGAATTGAGACCTCTAACATTTTGATACACAAGCTCTATTTTAGAGTTGTGATTTTTTAATCGTTTGTTGTATGGTACTGAGGATTATTAGAAGGACGAGGCAAGTGTACAACATTTGCAATACGTGGTTTGTTTTTGAATTCAAATTCATGAAAAAATTGTATTACGAGACCAAAAATTTACATTCACAAGAGTATTTAATAAATTTTCCGGAACAGTAAATCTAAACGAAGTCGTCAGTCTCGGATTTAAATATTTGAATTTTTGGATCGAAAGAGACAAAGAGCACTTCAACTTTGCTTTAATAAAAAAGTCTATATCATTTTCTGTTGTATCTGCAGCTAAGCGCGAAACAAAGATTGATTTATTTGGAGGAATCGCAATCAATGGTTTAGATGAGATTGGAACAGAAGCCTCCGAAGTAAGTGCAACCTGATGAGCATCGACAACAGTAGGAGCAAGAGAAACAGTTTGGGCATACGACATATCTGGCAATGAAAGTGATGGAGCCGATGACGGCAAAGGAGCAGAAACAGTTAAATGAGTTAAATTTGAAGAAGACGCAACAGTAGGAAGAGGGGTACTAATAGTACAAGTGTCCATGTCTTCAACAATGTCCTGTTCGGAAGAAGGTGGTGGTGGTGTCAAGTCAGTTTTCTGCTTGCTTCGAAGGGTCATGTGTTTCTTTTTTCGCTTGGGTGACGAATTTGGCTCATCAATATATTTAAACTAATTGAAAAGAGTTTGGTATTTATTAAATTTAGCAGAAAGCGAGGAAAGTTCCCTACTCATTTCAGAGAAACCTTGCTTCGTCTGCTTGAATAATTTGTAGAAATTTATGTCGGCCAACCTACATTTTTCGCAAGACCAACGTAAGCCTTTACCTTCATCAATGTGGTCTGCTACTCGACCTGACACGCCTGCACACTTGATATGAACAGCGTTGTCACATAACCAACATGACAAAAATCGCTCGGTATCACCCTTCGTAAAGCAGCCAGGTTTGGTACAAATCATTTTAAATAAAGATATGAAAATTTATAATTGTAAAAAAAATTAAAAAGAAAAAGAAGAAATGTAGTGATTTCAACAAGCGTAAACAATAATGTTCTAATTTAAAAAATGCTTTAGAAAAACCAAAAACAAAAAAAAAATAAGAATAATATTAATGTATAATTAATTAATAAAGAGTACATAAAAAGTAAATATAGCTACTTAAAATGAACTATGCAGTATGCCAACACTGTTTCATTCAAAAGTGACTAAAAGTATGCAAAGCTTTTTTTTTAATTTATTTAATATATGCCAATAATTATTTCCACAGTTTAAGAAACACTGTAACTAGGCAGATGTCTTAAACTTCAGATAAACAAAGCAAACAAAAGAAACACTTAAAATGCTAATGCATATGTAAGCAACAAAGTTTGATAAACAAAATAAATGTGAAAAGTTACTTATCTTTAATAAAAACTTGAGTACTGAACACTTAAAAAAACCGAAACCGATTTATTTCAAGACGATTTTAATTGAAAAAATAATGAATTTAGAAAATTTTTTTCAGAGATAAAAAAGCGCACAACTTTGACAAATGAGGCCAGGGTTGCCAATGATAAATTGATTTTGAGGCATTTTAAAGCTCGTAAAAGAATAAAAAATTGCGAGTGACTTAAATAATACCAAATTACTAACGGAGTATGATGTTAAAATTTTTTTTTTGTATCTGCGGCATAACAGTGATAAAAGTCGAAAGTTGGATGTTTTTAAACAAGAAGCTGTTAGAAATGTAATCGTTTTGTGGCAACGCGCCGGCATACCAATTATAACCCTAGCGGTGGTTCGGAAACGTGTTGATATACTTGTGAATAACTATTATACAATTTCATAAAATAGATTGAGATATAACGTGAACGCTTGGAATACATTGTTTAAAATTTCGCGTTGCAAGTGTGGCATTGAAAGCAACAATCCGTGTAGTTGCAACACTTCAAATAAAATTCCAGACGCAGCAAAAATTTTCTTTATTGATCAGTACGGTCCAAGATCAATGGTATAAGATGATGTCTATGAAACAGTGTCGATGAGAACTGCCACTGTAGAAGTAAGGTCAGTTGCTGCAACATCGAATGCGGTGTACTCTGCCAGTGTTGGCTACGAGCCAGATAGCAAGGACGAAGAGGAATTTGAACAAAACATAAGCGAATCACAGACGATACAAAAAATTTTGCAGAATCATGTAGATTTTAATCCATCAAATTTTGACGTGATTCAAGTTGGCTATATTTCTGACGGCTCTCGAGTTTTGATAAAATGTGGCCCATGCGTTGTTCATCGGTGACCGCCAAAGCAGATTCATGTACTACATGAACAAAACGCTCGGTGTTTTGAGAATGGCATGAATAAGCTGTGTAATTAAATTGGTTTACTAAAGAAAATAATCAAATAAAGTCATTTTCGTTGTGCGAACCGGGTAATTTTTTTTTTTTTTTTTTTTTAGCTTTGAACCAAGGATTTCAGGTGGAATACCTTTTCAGTCAAGTCTGCCTTGGTTCGAAATGGGCTGATAGATTAGTGGGAAGGAAAGGTCAATCAATTGAAACAGGTGTAGGATGTTCTAAGCGTGGTGGAAAGCCGAAGAAACATGTGAATTTGAATCAGAGGCAAGTGTTATGCCTTTACCTCAGTCAATTCAAGTTATAAGGCAATCTCATCCACAAACTTCTCTACCATCAACTACAACTTCATGTCGTAAATATTGATGAATTTTTAATTTCAGTTGATTAGAAATGAGGAAAGAAAATTAAGAAAGGTTTAAAGCGAAGGACCATGGCCTGGCCGGGAATCGAACCCGGAACCTCTGGGGTGGCAGTCAAGCACGCTACCAACTCGACTAACGATGCCGAGGCGGCTCCGTCAATTCAAATTTAGTCCAATTTATTACATTAGCGTGTGAGTCGCTTTCGAAGTTAATGAAGTTATCTTCTTGAGGAAAATACATTTGGCGAATGCATCCTGTTGCTTCCTTCCGGGCTGCTAAAATCTTCTCATAGCTATCTGAACGCAATTGAGGATCTGGGTCTGTAATCATCGTTAACAAAATATTCTCCGGGTGCAAAAAGTACGCATTGTTTTTTACAAAAGGACGAACTGCCATTTGAATATCTTCTGGCAACTGACGTATCCATGAGATATATTTGAAAACGTTGCAACTTCCATGAATTGCCAGTGGTTGGTTTTTCACCAAAAACCAGAATGGCGCATAAACTTTTACGATGAATTCTGCTAGTTTTTTTAATGTTACCGAAGGTTGCGTGCACATGATATAAAAACGCAGAATTCGTGACGCTGTTGTTAGCCAGCGCGCTGTGCTTACAACACCTGGCTTTTTACTGGCTAATTTTTCATCGCACTTTCCTGTATGTACGGCTTGAACCATACGAAATAAATACAGCTGGTCGCGTCGAATATTCCAACCTTCAATGTTTTCCGGCATTTCACCCACTGGTATTCGTTAAAAATTTTGATTGACCTGACCAAGCTCCCTCTTTACATCGGATAGCAAAGAAATATCCAATGAAAATATAAATTTACTATTTTTTTATTTTTAATTTTTAAAAAATTCATTTTGAGTTTTTGCTTCTAATTTTTTTAAAATTAATTTTAAGTTATAAATTTTAATTTTTCAACTTTTAATTCTTAATATATTATTTAACAAATCGTGTGTTCAACTTACAGTATAGTGCATGCAATTTTGAATACCTGCTCCAATATTTCCTAGCCAGATTCCAGGTCCCTTCTGCTTGCCAAGCAGAGATCTTAAAATGGCATCAAATGGTAGCTCGTTGAAGTGAAATAGACACACCAACCATTGCAGCGGTCTCTGTAAATGGCGTTCCATTCTTGCAATAACTCCTCCTTTGTAGCCGGTGTTGGTAGGTGTTCCGTCGCAACTAATTGCAATTATATAATCCATGCAATAATTTTCTTTATTCAAATATTCCACGATGCTCCTCTGAACACCTACTGCAGTGCTGTCAGCGGGCGTAGCATAGCCGATGAATTTTGAATTTGGCTCTTTCACAATGGTGACATGTTATTCATTCAAAACAACGTTACGCGTCACATTTGCCTCCGTGACTCTTTTTAAAGTTGGCTCCTTTTTCCCATCAAACGAAATACATGTTAGCAAATCATCACAAGCCTCTTTTCGAAATTAGACACGTTCTCTGAATACTTTATTTTTTGTAATGATAACCCCATCCAAGAATTGAGTTATTTTTTCTGCTGTTTCGGAAGATAACTCCTCTTCAGCTTTTGCAGCAATCGACAATCGTAAATCTTTTAATAACATGGTCGCAAGCAGTGCACTAAAGCGATCTGATGTGTCGCTGCGATCCAAAGCAGAACTATAATTTCGCAGTGATATGTCCGCCACTGCAAAATTTTTTTGTATCGTCTGTGATTCGCTTATGTTTTGTTCAAATTCCTCTTCGTCCTCGCTATCTGGCTCGTAGCCAACACTGGCAGAGTACACCGCATTCGATGTTGCAGCAACTGACCTTACTTCTACAGTGGCAGTTCTCATCGACACTGTTTCATAGACATCATCTTATACCATTGATCTTGGACCGTACTGATCAATAAAGAAAATTTTTGCTGCGTCTGGAATTTTATTTGAAGTGTTGCAACTACACGGATTGTTGCTTTCAATGCCACACTTGCAACGCGAAATTTTAAACAATTTATTCCAAGCGTTCACGTTATATCTCAATCTATTTTTAGAAATTGTATAATAGTTATTCACAAGTATATCAACACGTTTCCGAACCGCCGCTAGGGTTATAATTGGTATGCCGGCGCGTTGCCACAAAACGATTACATTTCTAACAGCTTCTTGTTTAAAAACATCCAACTTTCGACTTTTATCACTGTTATGCCGCAGATACAATAAAAAATTTATAACATCATACTCCGTTAGTAATTTGGTATTATTTAAGTCACTCGCAATAAAATAAATTTTTTTTTTTAATATTTTTTTGGTCGATTTTTATTGAAAATGATCAAAACTCTATAAAACTCGCGTTTGAAATAAATATTATACGGCCTCAATTTTAAACTGTTTTTACACGGGTAAAACGAATTGCAATAGCCAGTGTTTGAAATAGCTTGACTATTTTCAATGTGGCTGTATTATTGTAAAAAGCGAATCATCGAAAGTAAAAAAAGCGAAAGTAAAAAGTATTGGCGTTACAGATTTTTTATTCTTTTACGAGCTTTAAAATTCCTCAAAATCAATTTAAGGCTTTCCAAGGACTTGTAGGAATATTTTTTTTTATTTTGGAGAAAAAATAATTGGTCTCTTTGAGACAAAAACATCGATATGTCATTCAATATGATAAGACTTTTAATACCGAAGATATGATGAAAATGAAAAAAGGTTCGGCAAAAAATTTTCAAAAATTTTTTAAAAATAATTCTGCTGGAAATATCGATATACTTCCTGAACAAAAGATTATTGATATTTTAAGAGCTTTATTTTTTTAATATTAGTGGTACTTTAGGATGGTAGAAACTGAGATCTGGAGGGTAAGTACTAGAACGGTACACCTGACGTCAATGACCTCTATAGAGGTCATATTGGTCTCCTTGAGACAAAAACATTAATATACCAGACTTAGAAATCCGACTGTAAACACCAGGGATATGAAGTTATATGTCAATGCGCGACCCCCACGTTCGGTCAAAAAAAAAATTTTTTTTTCGTAATTCTCTTGCAAAAATACGTTATATTCGCTGGTATACGGCGAACTTTTTTTTGAGGTACGGTCTAGTGTACACATAGCTAGCACTAACAACCATACAATTCCAAAGATATAATTTTGCGCTTTCAGGAAGATGAATTAACAATGATGAATGAACAATTATTTTGATGAATAATATCTAAAATTCTTAATTTTCTTAAAATGTATTAAGTATCCAAACGTATTTGTTTATACCAACTGAAGACCCAGGAATACATATCAGAACTAATAAGTGTGCAAAATTATAAAGTTCAATTCACTAGGTCCAATTTATGAAATTTAAAACTGCTTTAAATTTTTAAATTTAATTTTGACATTTATGTACTAAAAAAATGTTTCTTACATTAGTTATATACATATTTTATTTTATAATACTTCTTTGAAATATGCGGAAAAGAAGTTAAATTAATAATTTTATTAATTGAAATAATAAGGGTTTTCACTTCAATGCTGAAATTTCCAAAACGCTGAAATTTAAGAAAACTGCAGTACAATTGTTGTTGTTTTGTTTTCCGAAGATTGCTTAATTTTAATCATCTATTGAGTTGATGAAAAATAATCGTCGGAAATTTACGAAGAAAAGATGTGTTAAGTAGCCATAAGCAGCATTTTTTAATGAGTGTGAATCATTGTGAATATGAAAATTTCGATAAGAAGAAGAACATTCTGTCAAATTCAATTTAATTTAAAAAAAAAAGTGATTCGAAGACATCAAATAAAAAGCCGTTAAAATATTTAAGATGGAGCAGCCTCAGAAGGTAAGTTTCTGATTGGATTTTATACAAAAAAGGAATTAAATTGACAAATTTAAAATATTTTACTTATAGAAAATCAAGCGCGAATGCAACCACCGTTGGCCTGATAGTGAGACTCTATGTCTACTTTCAGCAGTTGCAGACAGAATTAAAGCGAACCCGGAAAGATTTGAGGCAAGTATATAAACGTGCAATAATCAATAGTTTCCACAATTTATCCAATTTCAGAAAACAACGGCTAAAAAATTTTATTTTATGATTTGTGAAAAAGAAACAGGTTTAAAAATATAGCTGTATTGGGCTGCAGCGTCATCAAAAATAAAATGCGCTATTTGAAGAAAACCTTCATTAACGCTCAAGAGTGGAAGGAAGCACTGGAGCTGGGTTGCTGGAAGAAGGAAGAGAACGCAGTGTAAAGGATAAGTAAGAGCTTATTATATTGAAGAAAGTTGCGCGATTGGTGGACGCCGCCAAGAACGAAGTTCCTTACGCTTTACTATACAAAAGGTTAACACTTAACACTTGTATCAAAATATACAATTTTATTTACTTATTAACTTACTTAACCAAATCTGTACTCAACACATTTGCAGTTTTCATTTCCTAAACCTTAATTGCAAAAAAGAAACAAACGCACGAATGGTATGAAACAAAAGCCCAAATAGTCAACTTTAAAACGACACGCTACAACAGCAAGCTGCATTTTGTAGCTAAACTAAAGCAACATTATTAATGAATTGTTATTATAATTGTTGTGTATCTACTGCAGAATAAAAACGCGTGTTTTCTCTTTAAGTTCAGTTATCCGAATGACTTTATTGTGTTTGACATATATTAATTTTTAGGTATATTACACAGTATGAGCGATGCCAGATTGATATAATTCATAAGATCTAACACGCCCCTCTTTTAGTTTTAAATAATACATTTGTTAGGAGAAACGAAACATTAATTAAATTGTATTACAAAAAAAAAATATTAATTATACTTATGATATTTTGAATACTTCAATGTTGTACAAAAATGTATTATTAAATACTGTGTTCTTTTACTTTTACTTGCTAATATTTAAATTTTATATTTGTATTTTGGAATTCAGTGTGTAATAAAAAAAAATTAAAATTTAATCAAATTCAAGATTTGTTAGGCTACTTATTCTTACAACTTTACCAGCTTGACGCGGTCTCAACTGGCGCTTAGGTGTTTCTTGATTTAGATCATTTTTACTATTCAACTCCGAATTCAAGCCAGTTTGCTCACCACCAGTTAGATCAACATTTTGTTGGTTGTTGCTGTCGATAATGGCATCTTCTTGTACATTATTTCGAAGTATTTGCTTTTGTTGATTTCGAATTTGGTCTAAGTGCCTCTTTATTTCCCTGTTATTGTGTAATAAGACGCATCTATACGATCGAGGGCCTAGCTGTTTTTTAATAGTGGCTGGAGACCAGCTCTCTTTGTTTGGATTTCCATAATTCCTTACCCACACTTTTTGACCCTTCAAAAACTCAACATTGCGTTTGCCGTCGTGATTGAGAATACTTTTCTCCTGACTTTCAATGATTTTAGTTTTAACTAATGGAGGTTTTAAAACACTAAATCTTGTTTTTAGAGATCGACCAAAGAACAATTTAGCTGGTGATTCGCCAGTTGTGCAGTGTGTGGAATTCCTATAGTCCATCAGAAAACGATTAACGATTGTATCAAAAGCAGTGTCATTTTTTGCTCTTAAGGTTGCTAATATCGATTTTTTTACTGTTTTCACAAAGATTTCAGCTTGCCCATTGGTTGCTGGATGTCCTGGAGCTGTAAGGACATGCTTAATGTTATTATTTGTTATAAATTCCTTAAATTCAGCTGATGTGAACTGACGACCGTTGTCACTCACTAACGTATCAACTAAGCCGAACCGACAAAAAAGCTCTCTGAGTTTACTGATCGTAAAAGCTGACGTGATTTCTTTCGTTTTGAACACTTCAACCCACTTGGAAAATGAATCTACAACAATAAATAAATAAAAATTCTTGATCGGCCCAGCAAAATCTACATGGATACGACTCCAAACTGAATCAGTAGGTTTCCATGGAATTAAAACGCTTGTTTTTGGACTGGGCTGCAATTCTTGACAGGGTATACAATTTTTTATTAAATTTTCGATGTCTGCATCAAGACCTGGCCACCATATATATGACCGAGCTAATGCTTTAGTTTTTACAATGCCCAGGTGAGAACAATGTAAATCTTCCAAAATGTGTTGTCTTAATTTTTGTGGCACTACTGTCCGATATCCCCATAAGACGCAACCGTATTCAACCGTTAATTCTGTCTGTTTATATTTAAACGCTTTAAAGACATCATCTTGTAAATTATTAAGTGTACCACTTAATATCGCGTCACAGAGCTTCGATAAAATCGGATCTCGACGGGTCTCTCTAGCAATATCTTTAAAGCTCAAATGTATGCCATTTTCATTTTCAACAAAGTTTATATAGCTGTTTTCTTTGTATTCAGCGATACGAACTGATTGTGGCATTCGTGACAAACTGTCAGCATCATTTAGTGATCCTTTTACGTACTGAACTGAAAAGTTAAAGCCTGATAATATAAATGCCCATCTTTGCAACCGAGCTGAAGTCATTAAAGGCAAACCCCTACTCTCACCAAAAATAGCCAATAAGGGTTTGTGATCTGTTCTCAAAACAAAATTGTTACCCAACAGGTATTGCTTTAATTTTGTAACACAAAAAATTATGGCGAGTGCTTCTTTTTCAAGCGTGCTGTAATTTTTTTCAGACTTGGACAAAGCCCTGGACACAAATGCGATTGGTTTTATAGAGTTATCAGGAAACTTGTGTGACAAAATACCGGCAACAGCCGTATTGCATGCGTCCGTAGTCAAAATAATGGGTAATTCCGAATTAAAATGAACTAAGACCCGATCTGATGTAACGCCTAACTTTATTTCATCATATGCCTCCTGACACTTTTGAGACCAAATAAATTTCGCAGCTTTTTGTAGCAGCTCATACAACGGGGTAATTTTCTTTGCAAAATTATTAATAAATTTCGAATAATAGTTCACCATTCCTATGAAAGCCTTCACTTCCGAAACATTGGTTGGAGGTGGTGCATTTTTTACGCAAGAAATTCGCTCGTCAGTCTTACTGAGGCCTAGTTTGTCTATATTGAAACCGAGATATGTAATTTTAGGTTGAAAGAATGCACACTTCTTTATGTTCAGTTTTAAACCTGCTGATTTCAGTTTGTTTAATACGAGTTTTAAATTTTGAATATGCTCTTGTGTATTTTTACCCGTTATTGTAATATCATCTTGATATACTACAACTCGTGGAATTCCTCTTAATAAATTCTCAATGGTTTTTTGAAATATGGCTGCCGCTGTTTTAATACCAAATGGCAATCGTTTGACTTTTAAAGTTCCAATGTGCGTACTCCAGGTACACAAAAGCTGTGATTCTTCATCTAAAACTAATTGGTTATACGCGTTCGATAAGTCCAATTTTGTAAAAAGTTGACCACCCTCTAGCGACGCGAAAACTTCTTCTATCCGCGGTAACGGGTATTTAAAGTCAACCAATGATTTATTAATTGTTAGACGATAGTCCGCACAAATGCGTAAATCACCATTCGGTTTTAAAATCGGCACTAATGGAGTACCCCAATCGGAATTATCGACTTGTTCAAGTACACCCTGTTTTATAAGTTCACGCAACTGTCTTTCAATTTTTTCTCTCCACGCTAATGGCAATGGTCTTGGCTTGAGAAATATTGGCTTAGCATCTTTATTGATCAATAATGAAATCTTATTTATATTAAATTCTCCAAGACTATCGTTAAAAACTTCTACAAACTCGGATTTAATTTGCTCTATTATGAACGAATAAATATTACTCTCCTGAACTACATTCACCTGTGAAAGCTCAAAATTAAATGCTCTCAAAAACGAACGGCCAAGCAATGGTGGGTTGTTGGTATTTGTTACAATAATTACTATATTTTTTGCAGTACCCTGATACGTGATAGAAGCATCATACTCACCCAGTAGCTCAATTCGGTCACCACTGTAATCTACGTATGGAATTCGGCATTGCTTAAGAGGCTTCTTGCCATAATTTTTTATGTAAAATGACTGGGGGACTAATGTACAAGGAGAGCCAGTGTCGCACGTTACTTCTAATTTAATACCATCTATCATAACTGGTAGCTTATAAACTTCGTTTGAATTCGCATTTATTTCATTGACACTGAAAATAGAAAAATCAAAATAATTGCTTAAATCGTCTATGCTCTTATCATCGGAATCCGATACATAATTTACAGTTTGTGAATTATTTCGGCAGACCGAGGCTAAGTGCCCGACTCTCCCACACGCATGGCACTTGCTCTCTTTGAATTTACATGCATATGACTCATGATTGCGCCATCCACAATGTCTGCAGTTTTGCCTATGCTTTGCTCTGCTACTACCGCTGCTGCTGCGTCCACAACCGCCGCTGCTGCGTTCGCTGCTGCCGATCGCCAACTTTTCTTTGCCTTTTGCCTTTGACCATGTGTTTTTTTTAACATAATAAACTGGTTCTTCTCTAGCGCCGCTTTTTGTTGCAATTTTCGTCTCGATGATTAATGCCTTTTTTAGAGCCTCTGCTATAGACAATTTTTCGTCTTCTTCACATAACCTCTCGAACAATATGCTTGGCAACCCCATGATGAATCTGTCTAAGACGAATGCGTCCAAAGAATCGCCGAATTTGCAATTTAATGCCAACATCTTGACTCGCGCAAACCACTCTGCTACAGTTTCGCCCTCGCTTTTAGTTGAGGAATGAAACTTTTTTCGTTCTCGAAAAATAATCGTTGGTGGTGTATAGTGCGTACTTAGAATTCCGCACAGATCCTTATATGTTTTTGTGACTGGGGACTCGGGGCTGCAGAGACTATGTAACACACTGTATGCTGCGGCTCCAATTGATTTTAATAAAATTGCCTTCTTTGCATTGTCTTCCGTGCAATTAATTTCACAGAAATGAATTTCCAGCTTCTCTTTCCACATGAACCACGTTTCTTGCTGTGGAGAAAATTCTGGATTTGACGTCTGCAATATGGTGATTGGCGTATTTATTGCCGTTGTCGGCGGACTATCTGTAGTTGCCATCTTACAACACGGTATTTTTAAAGTACAACTTTACTTTAATTTGCTAGAACGAAATTCGTTCTTTATTCGGCAGTTTAATAAAAAAAAAGTTCTTGTTGAAATCCAACCTAACCAAACAAATAAACCACTCGTCGCCAAAATTGTTGTGTATCTACTCCAGAATAAAAACGCGTGTTTTCTCTTTAAGTTCAGTTATCCGAATGACTTTATTGTGTTTGACATATATTAATTTTTAGGTATGTTACACAGTATGAGCGATGCCAGATTGATATAATTCATAAGATCTAACAATAATTGTGAACATTTTTCTTTTTTATTCTATTTTTATATTCTTCTTGTGTTTGACAGTTGCTGTACCCACCTCTCCGAGACGAATTTACCTTGTTAAATATGCCTTGATCTGCTCAAAAGATCATAAATTTATAATTTATGCTCTTTGGTTTACTCTGTACTCGCACGCATACACACATATACACACTGTTATGTGACGATTTCTACCATTTCACTCCACATGCAAGCCACGTGAACTCATCCATCGCATCATCAATTTGATCTGCACAGTCTTTTAAAGTAAAAACAGATTAAATTTAGCTAACCTTTGGTCCAAGCTTAACTCACCAGTGTCTTCTAGGAGTATAATATCTTGCATTGTCTTCTCTAATAAATATTCTAATAACTTCGTTTTTTCACTTGTTTTTGGCATTTCTCACAATTAATAGATGTGTTTTTATTTCTTAATACAAAAATTTCTCGTTTTGGTCAAGTTTCAATTTAATTTAAATTTCAGTGCGTTGTCAGTTTGACAGATGTTTCGGAAAAAAAAATTTAAAAGAAATTCAACTCGTCGGAAATTTCCGATTTTTGAAATTTCAGCATTTTTCAATTCAAAGATTGCTTTGATATTTTTTTTTTTTTAAACAAAAACAAAAACTGATTGTATACATTCCAACACCTCCTCTCAATCGTATAAGTCTAGCCCTGTTAATAAATCTTTGAATTGAGTTGAGTCTAGGGCATGTAAAACCGGTTCGAATTATTCGGCGTTTCGGTGTTTTTTTTTTATTATTTGAACCTGTTTTTTTGAAAATCGCTATTTTCGAATAATTCGAAAACCGGTTTTTTTGGCTCGAATTATTCGACTGCTCGAATAGTTTAGAAATATATTAATCTCCAATTTAAAGTTGTAAAATTCTTCAAACCACTTTTTTATTGCATTTGAGCAACCCTGTTTTTTTTCTACTTATGTTTTTACATTTCACTAGCGTTTCTAATATTTCTTATCTCTGGCTTCTATGTATTTCATTTTTCTTTATTTGAGTTCGTTTAAACATATGCTTTGGTCATTTTGTTTTGCTTTCTTTTGTTAAAACAGCATTTACAAGCGGCTGGCGTATTTAATGCAAGTTTAACATGATTTTTATTTAACAATGCATTTTTTTTTACAAAATATATTGAATTATCAACAGCTTGACATGAACTCAGAAGTCTGGCAGTATTTTAAAAAAGATAGAAAATTCAACAAGAAGCCTTGTCCACGACATGCCCAAAAAAAAAATTAAAAGCATTAATTACAAATATAAATAATCATTCAAAGATATAAAACATGTGTTAAAAAGACTGAAAGAAAAACTCGAAACATAATTCTACCCAGTGAATCAAAACTACCGTTTCCAAATTTATTTATGAACCATTTCGGGTAGAAACGTTCAATTTCGGCACTCATAAATGAACCTTTTTTGTATCATTCGTCGGATTAAAATGTCTCTAAAAAATTAACCTTTTTTGTTCCGAAATGACCTTTTTTGTTGGGAATTTACTTAAAAAATAACCATAAAAAAAAACAAAATAAATAACTGGCCATTTCAGCCCTTGAAAGGGCTTTGACCTACCTTCTTATGATCAATTGTGTTGTGCGTGTTATTAAGTTTGTACACAATTGACCGAGAAATGGACCTACAAGGTTTAACGCCCACTCCGAACGGCGATGAACGGAATGTTCTTATTCTCAAGAAGCTTTACATGGCATTTTGATCACTCTCTGAGGTTTGCTATTGTCTGCAGTGAGGTGGAGGCCGTGCAGAAAAATTATTTTAATTCAAATAATTTTCTGTCGCTGCTGGGGTTCGAACCCGTGTCTCCAGGTTCGTAGACATAGAGGCCACGCACTTTAACCAACTACGCCACGGACGCCAAAAGAACCATTGAAAAGTTATTTTTCGGCACTCGGAAATACACCCTTTTTGAATCAATCGCCAAACTGAATTGCCTTTAAAAAACGAACCTTTTTTGTTCAGAAATGAGTTAAAAAATTAACATATTTGAATTATAAATTTTATTATTGCATTATATTATTTGTTATTACATTTTGATGATTTGTATACAAAAAATACTCATTTAAGAATGCAAAAAAAAAAACATTTATTATTCATTTCTGAACTCATTTATGATCAAAAATGGTTTATTTACGAGACATTTTTACCTACTAAAATGATAAAAAATTATTATTTTTTGGCTCTAAATAAGTTTTTTATGAATTTCGAAAAAGGAGTACAGTTTTTAGTTATGGGAGAACACGAATCTAATCACGAATTTAATCTTCGATAGCAAGCACTTTTAAGCAACAAAATAATAAATATAAAATAAAAAAAAAATTCTTCCCAAAAACGTTCGCAAAACTCTCACCTTATGCAAAACCTTCGCTTATGGTTCAGTGCGTAAGTACCTTTATATATTTTATTAAAAAATAGTTGTTATTTTTGTTAAATAGAAACTACAAAGCTATATGTAGGTAAATAAAGTCAAAAACTTGTTTAATTTGAAAAAACCGGTTTATCCGGTCGAATAATTCGAAAGCCGGTTTTGTAAAAATTGTACTATTCGAAACCGGTTTGTTTATAATGTCGAATAGTTGCATACCCTAGTTGAGTCCAAGGATTTAGTAAAGATGTCGGCCAACTGGTCCTTTGTTCCAATGGACTTTATAATTATTGCTTTACTTGCAACGTGGTCACTTATAAAATTAAACTTAATGTCGAGCTGCTTAGCTCTTTTGCTTTCCAAGTTTTTGGCCATCCCAATACATCCTCTATTATCCTCATATATTGTTACTGGATTTTCGTGCTTTTGGTTTAAATCTTGCATTAGTCCTTTTAACCAAAGAGGCTCTGCACAAGCTGCACGGCTATGTATTCAGCTTCACTGGATGAGGTGAAGTTGTTTGTTTCTTACTGGTATGATACTGGTATGATACTGTGCATCCAAAAGTTTTAAAAATTAATCTATACTACGGATTTCCGGTCTAAAATAAAAATAAAAAAATAAATAACTGGCCATTTCAGCCCTTGAAAGGACTTTGACCTAGCTTCTTATGATCAATTGTGTTGTGCGTGTTATTAAGTTTTTACACAATTGATCGAGAACCTGACCTACATGCTTAACGCCGACTCCGAACGGCGATGAACGGAATGTTCTCGTTCTCAAGAAGCTTTACATGGCATTTTGACTACTCTCTGAGGTTTGCCATTGTCTGCAGAGAGGTGGCGGCCGTACAGAAAAATTATTTTAATTCAAATAATTTTCTGTCGCTGCTGGGGCTCGAACCTGGGTCTCCAAAGTTCGTTGACATAGCGGCCACGCACTTTAACCAACTACGCCACGGACGCCACATTTCCGGTCTGCCAAGTCAGATACCCAGTCAGCATCACCATATCCCACTATTGTTTCTTCATCTCTTTGTTTGTAATGCAATTTTAATGACTTTGAACCTTTCAAGTATCGCAAAATTCGCTTTAGATGTTGTCAATGGATGTCAGATGTGAAATGGATGTCATTTGGTGATATCGCCCTAAAAATCCAACTGAATAACAGATATCTGGCCCTGAACATAGCTTGATATACATTAGACTTTCTAACAACTCACAATAAGGCTTATTTAATACCTTAGACATACTTGCTTTTAGTTGTAATCCTGTCTTCATAGGACTTTTGATTGCGTTACAATTCGCCAATCCAAATTTCGCTAGCAGTTTTTCAATCCTTGCTTCTTGAGAAAAATGAAGACATCCGTTCATTAGTTCAAATTTCATTCCCAAAAATATTTTAGAGGATCACAATCTGTCATTTCAAATCGATCAACTAGATCCTTTTTTAATTTAATTATAGATGATTGGTTCTTTCCAGAAATCAAAAGATCGTCCACATATGATATTAATATTAATACATCTTGTGAATTGATCTTTGTGTAAAGACAGTAATCGTGGCGTGACCTTGTGAAACCAAGTGAAATAAGAAACGATTTAAATTTTACATTCCAACAGCGTGGTGATTACTTTAAGCCATAAAAGATCTCATTAGCTTGCATGCCATATCTTTTTCTGCTTTTATGCCTTCTGGCATAGCCATATATATATCTTTTTCGAGATCTCCATGTAAAAAGGTTGTTTTCACATCCAAGTGATGAAAGTAATACTTGTGATGAACGTCTACAGCTAATACAACACGTATTGTTATTAAATTGGCCACTGGTGATAGGTTTCATTGTAGTCTACCCCATACTTTTGAAGGAACCATTTTGCTACGAGCCTTGCCTTATATCGTGTTGGGTTACCATTTTCATCCTCCTTTATTCGAAAGACCCATTTTGATTTCAGTAGCTTCGTATTTAGCTTCGGTAGCTTCATTATCTTCCAAACATTATTAGTTTTCATAGATGCAAGTTCTTCATATACTGCTTTCTTCCAAAAATCAGTACCACTTCTTGAAAAAATTTCGTTATATGTTTCGGGAACACCTGTAGAGATAGTGACAGCGGAATTTGCTCTGGATCCCGTTATATAGTCTAATAATTTACTTGGTAGTCGGCGCTCCCTTTCACTTCGTCTTACATTTTCTTTTGCTTCGACTGGAACCGTTATATTTTCAGCCGACACAGCAATATCTTCATTTTCGCCCTCTTGCTCGTGGCTTCTGCAAACAATTACAGGTGATTCACTTTGAATTTGTTCTTGATCATCTTTTAAGTCCTTGTATGAAAAAATAGTTTCGAAGAATTTAACGTCACGTGCTGTGAAGACTTTTTGTAACATCACATCCAAAAGCCTGTATCCATAAGGCGCGTAACCAATCATAACTGCTTTTCGACTGCTTCGAACTTTGCAACCAAAAACTTTTAGCTTGTTCAAATCTGGTATCGTTCCAAACCACATCTCAGCTAGTGTCAATGAGTTTTCTAAAGATCTGGTTGGACTTCGATTCATTATATATGTATATAGCAGCTAGTGCAGTTTCATTCCACATCTTCTTTGGCATATGAGATTATATTAACATGGTACGTACCTTTTCAACGAGAGTTCTATTAAATCTTTCAGAAACTCCATTTTGTTGAGGAGAGTAAGCAATTATACTTTATACTTGAATTCCCTTGTACTTGTACCAAGACTTCTGCTCGTTGGATAAGTATTCGCGTCCTTGATCAATGGTAAGCTTTGAAATTGCTGAACCAAACATTGATGTTGCCATAGCTTCGTATTCCTTGAAGGCCTCGAAAACCACAGATTTCGTTTTGATTGTATGTATGATCGCGAAATGACTATAGTCCAGGCCCGTAGCCAGGATTTACCTAAGGGGAGGGTTTGGATTAAAAAAAATATCGATAGTTTTTGATATCGATAAAGAAAAGGTATTTTTTATATAATTACCAGAAAGATGGGAAAAATCAGTGGCTAGAAATTGACAATACTTTGAAAAATTAATTTTTAGCTTTATCGATTAATGTTTAATATGCACATGAAGCCACGTCTACTTACCATATAAAGTGACTTAGTCAAAAAACAAAAGCGAATATTTTCCTTTAAAACTATGACGGAAATGTTTTTACAAATAAACATTTTATAGACTGTTTGACCTTCATCGGTCCCTAATTTCTAGAAACGAATAAGTTCCTTGTGTGTAGATTTTACACACTTTTTCAACAGCCATATTTTTATCGATGATTGAAATTAATGCGATCTAGTCGTTAAAAATTATTTATTATTCATTATTTTATTTATTTAAAAAAAAAGATTTTTAAAAAACCAGTCAAAATCCTAGCACGGTCGATTTGCTGAAATTATATTAAACAGCTTGAAGTTGAAAAGTGTGTGTAAAATTTACACAAGGGACCGATTAAGGTTAAGACTTTGAATATACTTTGGTTCGGCCCTGGGGGTATTTTAACTTCGGTCCAGTGGAGGATCATTTCTTACCATATATTATATATTGTTTTATTTTTAAAATTAAATTTTTTTAATCTATTTTATTTTAAAGATACAGAATCATTTTGGGAGGCTTATGTAAAAGTGGGCGGAGTTTTGGTAGTGACATTTGTAATGATGATATGAAGCTACCTACCAAATATCAATAAAATGCGATGTACGAATCGAAAGTTATGCCATTTTAAATCATTATATACATGAATTTTATATGGGAGGTAGGCGTGGTCATTGACCTATCATGCTTACTTTCAATACTAAACAGCGTATTAATAATAGTAATATACACACCAAGTTTCATTTGCTTTGATTTCTCTGTTTGTCCGTAATCGTAATTTTAGCACAGATGGACAGATGGACGATCGGACACGACTAAATCGACACAGGAGGTGAAGTTGATCAAGAGTATAATATATGTTTGTACCGGAGATGTCTTTTTATCTGCGTTATACATGCATACTTCCCATATAAAGAGGCCTTGTATGGGAAGAGGGCGTGGCAGTTGACCTATAATTATAATTGGTCAAATTACTTTATTTGGTATAAAAAGTATTGGTACAAAATTTCATGACTCTAGCTTTTATAGTTTTTGAGATAATTGCAAATGTCATCCTAAAATTGAAAAAGCGCACTGTGCGCTGGCAGGAAAATTAAAATTTGGTGGAGGCACATAAATGCTTCGAAAACTGTCAAGGCGGTTCGAATCGAAAATACTGCTCATCAACTTGGAAATATCGTTATTTGGACATTGATATACTTTCGAAGTCGAAGGCAGTTCCGATGAATCAAATGATATTTCTGGAACAATTTCTACAATCATACATACATACAAACTTAGAGTTATAAACATTAAAAGTAAAATATTAATACCGCAACTTGTACTACCGCTTTCCACATAGCTGTCAACATTAAAGCTTTCTACAACTGCAGGTTACAAAGGAAGTTCTGAAGACTTTTCAGATTCCAAAGTTTCTTGAACGTTTTCTGCAATACAGATGCAATATAATATTATTCGGATTTTGTCGGTTCCGCATCAAGCAAAAAGTTAATCCATCAATATTCAATCAATGCAAACACGCTACCAAAAAAAAAAAAACACAGCTTTCAAACATTCAGAAATATTCGGAAACTTTTTAACACATTTACGCATTGATAAAGGAAACAGCCAATTAAGTAGACTAATTTTTGTAGTTTTGGCACAGTAAAATTAGCAATAGAAACTTTTAAACTTATCTAACGAAACACAATCAAAATTTCACCACTTTCACGTAACACCTGTCAACGCAATAAATTCTTAAATTGCTGGTGGTAGACAAAGTTCAATTGAATGTATCGAACGTTTTCGATATATTTAATTTTGATGTTTTCGCTGTTGCTGTTTGCACTTGCAGTTTGCACTGTAAGAGAAAAAAGACGCACGTGCAGCAAGTATTCGCAAATTGGCAAAGTTATATTAATTCTAATATATTATTTTTTATACTTTTTGGATCATAAGGGGGGGGGGGGGGTTTAACCCCTAAACCCCCCCTCCCCCCCTTTGTCTACGGGCCTGCTATCGTCGTCAATGAAAGACACGAAGTATCTGGTTCCATCCCACCAACTGGATATATAGGCCCGCAAATGTCGGAATAATTTCGTTCTAATGGTCGCTTTGCTCGATGGTTCCATTAAACGGTTCTCGGTTGTATTTACCCTCAATGCAAACGTCACAAGATTTAATTTTATTTACTTTTGTATCAAAGCTGGGGAGTACGGTATTCTTTATTATTTTGTCAATGCCTTGTTGTCTAATATGTCCTAACCGACGATGCCACAAAATTGCTGCTTCTTCTGCACCACACTGCTTTGCGACTGATGACTTTTTAACGTCAATTTCTAGCTCGTACAATTTCCACGCAAATATGCTATAGCCACTAACTCAGAGTTGTTTAATATCAATGCTTTGTTTCTGCAGAACTTGACTTCTATACCAGCGCTTGTTAGTTTTCGAACTGATAATAAATTATCCCGTAATTCTGGAATGTATAGGACATCCTTCATTATAACTTCCACACCCTTATTGGTGTATCCTTTTATACTTCCGAAATGCTTGGCAAGTAAGAATTCATATTCTTTGGCTTTATTGATTTCAACAGGAATCCTTAGTTCATCGAGTTCGGCGAAAGCCCATTTCTCATTGCTTAGATGTTCACTTGCTCCAGAATCCAACTTGAATATTACCTTTTTATCTTGTGACTTTTTCTTGTTTCTATCTGCCATAAAACATTAGACGTTTGTTGTTCACGCTTCTTGCATATCCTTGAGTACAACTCTTTGCTTGATGGCCAAATTTGTTCCACTTGAAGCATTTTCCATTTAACTTTTTTTCCTGAAATTCTTCTTGCTTGAAATCTACTGTCTTGTCATCCACTTCTTCCCCTTGACGTTCAGAGAATTTTGTTTCTTCTGAAATCAGTCTTTCTTTTGCCATGTTATACGTTAGTTTTCCATCGTCCAGGTTTTATAACGCAGTCACCAGTGGATCAAAATTTTCAGGCAATGTGAGAAATAGCTGTGCTAAGATGTCACTGTCAGCTAGTTTTGCTCCTGCCAACTTAAGTTGACCCACTAAGTTGTCGAAGGATAGTAAATGGGATACTGCATCGCCACCTTCCTTCATACGAAGCTTATTTAATTGCTTGCACACCAATACTTGGTTCAACACCGACGAACAGCGTGACGAGCCCATATAGTGGCCCACATAGTGGACAAAAATAGAAGGAGTTATCCTCGAATCATGAAATTTTGTGAAAATGAGTTTTACGATGAAAGAATTATTTTCACAAAATTTCGTTCAAATTGAATGAATGGCACGCCTACCTCCCATATAACCGAAATCGGCAATATCAAATAGTTCCCCAAACTATTATTCTGGATAAATAATATTTGGTACACATAGTTCGTTTAGAGTTATAAGCAAGTGGTGTGAAAATTAACTAAATCAGTTCACTAATATGACCACCTCCCTTATAACTGAAATCGGTAATCAGGTATATTTACAAAAAAAATTACCCCAGATCATTTGAATTTACTACACATAGTTATTTTGTAGCTTTAAATAGCTGGTGTGAAAATTAACCAAATCCGCCGACTAGCACGCCCACCTCCTATATAATTCCAGTATTTTCCAGTATAAACGTGAAGGGCATTTTAGCGAAAACAAGATTCAGATAATTTGCCATTACTCCTTTTTTTGGCTTTTTTGTTGATAAAGTGTTTTATTTGAAAGTTTTATTAAACAAATGAATTTTGTTTTAAGTTTGAGAACATTTTTTTTTAGTTTTTCATATAAAATTGCTAATTTTCGCCAAAACATGCTCCAAAAAAAGTAAGGGCGTAAAGTCGTTATTATTGAATTTCGGCAAACCAAATTTTGGACACATATTGAGAAAATGATATTATACATATTAAAATTAAAAAAAAAAATTCTGTTTTTATTTTGTTATTTTTTCACACAAAATTGCTCATTTTCGCTAAAACATGCTCCAGAAAAGTGAGCATAAAGTCCTTATTATTGAGTTTCGGCAAACAAAATTTTGTGAACATGATGAGAAAATGTTGATATTCGACATACTAAAAATAAAAAAAAAAAAATGCTTTATTTTTTGTTATTGCTTTTCAAAGTTTTGGTTTTTTTAGATTTCTAGAACCTGTCCTTAGTTATACAAAAAAAATTTTACGTTTGCTTTTAATTAAAAATTTTTTGCTAAAACACACAAAATATATATAAATTAATTTTTTTGCTAATTTTTATTTTAAAATTTACGCTTTATTAAGAAACTAGCTTTTATCCCGGTATGCTTTGCTGCACCTTGTCTACATAAGTACCGGAAAATGTTACAATGCCTTCAACGATATTAATTCTAAACCATCATCTCGTACTCAAAACAGTTATTGCCCAAATTAAAGTTCAATCGGTCCAGTAGCTTTGGAGTCTATAGCAGCGCCCTCTATCGTAAATTGTTTGCACTTTTTATTTTCCAGCAGTAGAATATTACCAAATGGTATCTATATTCTGAGTTGCAATGTTCTGTGATTTTTACTTCTGTATCGTAAATTTGGCTTTTATGGGTGGAGCCACGCCCCGTTTTCAAATACCCGCGCCAGTTTTTCAATAGCCAGCAAACACAATGGAAAGGTTTGAGAATTTTTTTCTCAAATTTGATTTCAAATGTGATTCTCAAATCATTTTCAAATCGATAATTAATATTTGAGTTCGATTTAAGGTTGATTTGAGAGTAAAGGTTTTTCAGAACAGTTTGAAAATCACATTTGAAAGAGGTTTGAGATCAACATTTAATATCAATTAGAGAATAAACGTATTTATCAGTTTGAGATCAAAGTCCCCTTTTTGTTGAGAATGCTATCATTCTCAAATCAATCTCAAATCGATATCAAACATTTAACATTTGAGAAATACATCAGAAAAACCTGATCAAGAAGTAACTCCATACTGAGTTTCATTATTATACGATATTAAGTTCCAAAGCAATTATAATGATTTTTAAAAGGTCGGCGTATATAAATTCCGACCACGTCCATTTTTAGCAAAGTTAATTATCAAATTTTACTCTAATACGACCAAAACCGTCTTAAATTCAGCATTTTTATTGATTTGTGGGCGTAAAAAGGGGGTGTGGCAATTTTTTACTATGTCTATATTTTTCCGGCAAATAGAAATTCAAACCAATGAGACCTGTCAAAAAGAATGAAAAACTAATTTTTAACGATTTTAAATGAGAAATCTTATAAGCAATCACTTTTCACTATGTTTTCTTGAATCCAAACACATTTTTTGCACTGAACACAGTTAAAATCACTTTTTAAATTATTAATAAGTACATTCCAATATTTATGAAACTCAAGAAAATCACTTGTAATAAAATTCCAATTGGAAAACAGCGAATGCATGATCGGCTGTATCAGAATCCAAGAGTGATTGGCAAACATGTGCATTTTGACAGGTTCATCTGTTTGACATGTATATGCTGTCAATCAAATGAATGTGTGTATGTATGAGTTTGTGTATTAGTTTGGATCGATGTTTTTCGTTAGGTCGGACCGAAAATGAAATTTTTTTTAAAATGTTGAATATTTTCCGGAAAAAATCATAACTCGAAAATGGCTGGAGCGATTTTGGATTTCAACTCACCATCATCACTCCTCCCTGCACCTTCCCTAAAAATTTAATGGCAATCGGTCGAGCCGTTCTCGAGTTATGGAGTGACAATCCAAATGTACACTTCTTTTTATATACATAGATATACAGTGTCCAATTGTAAAAAGAAAAATTTCATTATATTTTCAACTCAACTTTTAAAGAGTGGCATGTCCGTAATTGAAAAGATATCGCAAATTCCTCTTATTTATAAATTTATGACTTTTTTTTCGTAAGTTATTTTTGTCCGCACTCGTCACACTGTGCGACGTCTTGTTGAATGCTGACTGCAAGCTTTGCCACATTCCTTTTGCAGTATCCTTTTCTCTCATATAACATAACTGAGATAGTCGGAATGTATGAATCCGACCAATCAATTTTTAGCTTTCTTATCCCTTTTTTTACAAATTCTGCTCTAGCTGCTGTTTCTTCTGGAGGATCGCCGGTAAGAACGTCCAGCAGATTTATGGATTCCAGGTGAATTTTAACTCGGAACTGCCAGTCATCAAATCCAGAGCCGTCAAACTGCTGA
Source organism: Pherbina coryleti (assembly GCA_943735915.1). Taxonomy (NCBI): domain Eukaryota; kingdom Metazoa; phylum Arthropoda; class Insecta; order Diptera; family Sciomyzidae; genus Pherbina; species Pherbina coryleti. The sequence continues at coordinate 91,175,999 of OX030948.1, forward strand.
ATTCCATGGTTTGATTCCTTTGAGTCGCCCATAACCATTTGTTTTATAATACTTACTTTAAACACGCGGAGAAGAAGTTAATAATTTGATTAATTGAAATAATATTATATACAGACTTCAACAAACTATATTTTTAGAATGAAAATTTTCATGAAGAAAATTTTCCATTTTCAATTCAAAGATTGCTTTGATATTTTTTTTTTAAACAAAAAACTGATTGTATAGATTTCAACAACATATGTATGTTATAATAAGTCGTTTATATAAAAATTTGCATTTTAATTTATTTTTTGTTCGTTTCAGTTATACAGTTATTCTACAGTAATTTTCGTTCCAATTCACAGTAATTTTGCATCAAAAACAGTAATTTTTCATGCCTTCCACAGTAATTTCAACAAATTATGTTAACATCACTGGTTCAAACTCACAATTTCTAATTGAAATTTTTCAATTTCTCTGAGCATTCGGTTTCACACTTAACCATTTTATTTTATATATTATTTATGTTTATTAATTAAAATAAAAGACAAGTGTTTAAAACCTTATGAAAAAATATCAAAATCAAATTTGACGAAAAAATAATTCAACACCTCAGCAAAACTTTAAATAATAGGGAGCTACGTATATTGTTTGAGTTTTAAAATGCTGAAATGTAAACAGTTCAGCAATCAAACAATGTAAAAAGAGAGCTTGCAAATACCATTTATTTTTTGTTTAATATCTGAAAGTATTTTCGTAAAATTCTTCTAATAAATAATACGTAGTAAGCTTTTACTTATATTTCGGGATGTGGCAACGCTAATGCCATTCTAGTTAAAATGAAGGAACTTTCACTAAGTTTTGAAGTACGTGCGCTTATTGTTTTGTTTGCTCTTAAAATTGTATTTCAGCAAAAATATGGAATTAACACGTGAACATTTTCGTGTGATTATATTTTACAACTTTCGACGTGAATTTTCTCAAATAGAATCGCTGAACTCAATTCTAATTTTGGCGATGAGACACCATCAAAAACATCTGTATATCGGTGGTACACAGAATTTAAGAAGGTGTAATAAATTGTATGTGTATTCTGGTACAAGTTCAGAAAAATATATTTTTTTTTTGTTGAGGTTATCTCGATGACTGCATCGAGATCAACCTTTGGTGCTTAAGCGCACCTCGCTTATTCTTTGATGGCTAAAAAGCCGCTCTTTTGTTAGAATTAAAAAGATCTTTAGGCTATAGAGCCAATTTCAAGTTCTGATTAAGTCTGATTTTATTTCATTAATTCTTAGGCTTATAAAGTAAATTTACCATTATTTTTCTTAAAATTATCTTACGACTATTTCCAAGACTCATCCTTATTTTCCGATATTTACCAAGTAATATTTAAAAAATCTATTGTTGACCAATCATTTTTAGTTTGACAAAAATCTTCACATTTCTCCTCATATTCATAATCACAACCAATAATAATTGGTTGACCGAATTTATGGCCTTGACTTCAAAAGTCGTTAGCACTTAATCAATTCATTAGCTTGTTGTTGTTGTGTTGTATTTCGCATGCAAGTGCTTTTGGAACACACAACACGATCATGCACACAAGCGATCATGCTTGTGCGGTATCCAGCGGCACAAGCGTAAAGGATGCTAAATGCATTGAAAAGAATATGAGTTCACCGTTTTTGTTTACGTTAACATTTTAGGGATTTTTATTTTAGAGTTTGTCAAAAATAATTTTGTTTGTGACTTAAGATTTTATTATTACCATATTGGCAAATCCTGCGTGTCAGACGTCACATTCGGACGTGAAATATACAATAAATAAGCATATTCGTTAATTTTTATTATTGTTTTTATTTTTTGTTTTTATTACACTTTATTACATTTAATTACATTTTTATTACACAAAAAAATAAAGAAGAACTAACATTTGTACAAAATTTTTGAAAAATTGACTTCTCCATTGCGATAAACACACTTAATATATTTTTCTCAAAAATCTTTTGGCACTGTTACATTTAACGTTTAATTTTATTGAACAAAAGAGCATTTTGTTTTTAAATTCTCACAACCTAAGCACATGTAAAAAATTGTTAAAAGTCGGAATACTAGAACTCTCACTTTTTAACTTAAAGTATTTCTAAAAAAAATTTGTGATGGAATTGAGAGTCCGGACTGGTCGCGATATAATCACAAGATGTCCCTCTCTCGGAATTTTTAAGAATTTTGGCTGAAACTTCTTGGCGGTCTCACCGTGTTATTTTTCGGACGTCATGTGTTGGACGTCATTAATTTTTCCACCATTGCAGTATTTTAATTGTAGATATTTTTTTTTAATTATTTTTAATATTAACATCTACGTTACGTTTAGAAAAATAAGCTGTTCGAGCATCTCGATATAACAAAAGTTATGAGATGTTTAAAGTCCTTGAAGATATATTTTTAATATTTTGCCATCTATTGTGGAGCGATGTTACGGAGTTTTCAATTTGTTTTTCACGTTTATGTACAAGAATAATATATAATAGATTACGCCAACCGTGCGCAGAAATGAAAATGTACTGCGCAGCCTACGTCACGCGTGAAAGTCACGTGACGCTTGCTCCGAAATATTCAATAATATAAGCAAAACACGAAAGGCCGGTGAAGTGAAAGCAAAACACTGTGAAACTACTATCAAAACAAATCGAGCAACGTATCTGCTTTTTTTCTGTGAAGGGGTAAACACGGAAGTTAATGCCCCTATGATACATGCCATTTTTATCAAAGTTTGTATTAAAAAATATTTATATTTTATTCTGGACTAGTGTTCTGTCTTGAGGAATATTTATTTAATTTTAAAAAATAAATATTGTGTAAGAAAATTAGAATGTAATCCCCCTATAAAAAATTTGTACTACTTTTTTTTTAATCAGTTTGACATTTTCTTCTTTCTCACAGCTGACGTCACAACAAAGATTGCGGACATGCGCATGGCGTAATCTTTTATATATTATTCTTGGTTTATGTACATTACCTTTATTTATGAAATATATACCTTGTCTTTTCTTCACAAAAATCAGGCGGTAGAAAGACATGTGTATCCAACCACCAAACCGTTTAAATTGCTTTTAAGGCGCGAACAATTTAGAAGGTGACAGCGACAATTAAATTTACAAATTAATTAAAAAGTTGCTTAAAAGAAACAAATTCCCGAAACCTCAGCGAAAGACATCTACAGAAAGAGTTCGAGAATTCAGAGCTCGTCAAAGAGCTTTTTGTTTTTGTATGATCAGTTTGAAGGAAGTTTCTCTATTTAAAATTTTTGGATAAAGGTTTACAAGCAATAAAAGTTAATGGTATGGTATGATTATTATAATATGATGGTATGGTGTGATGGATATAGTATGATTAGTTGATGGTACGGTATTATGGTATGGTACGATAATATGATGATTAGATATATAGTATGATGGTAGGTATGGTTTGGTGGTGGTATGGTATGATAGTATGGTACGATAGTATGGTATGATAGTACGGTATGATGGTATGGTATGATAGTATTGTCTGATGATATAGTATGGTGGTAAGATGAGCATGGAATGATGGCATGGTATAGTTTTATGATACAGTTTGACGGTATACGATGTTAGTGTGGAAAGATGGTTTGGTATAATAACATTTAACTTTTCGAAATTGTACATATTAAAACAGATTCAATCTGATCTTGCAATTATATGTAATGGGACTTTTTTTAGACTATATTGAAGAGTAATTCAATTACTTACTTACTTATCTGGCGCTTACAACCGTAAGTCGGTTTTGGCCTCGTATAAGAAATTGCGCAAGCCATTTCTGTTCTGCGCTTGCTGGCGCCAGTTGGAAACACCAAGCGTCGTCAGGTTATCCAACACCTGATCCTTCCAACGAAGATGTGGGCGTACTCGTCTGCGTTGACCACCACCGGGCACCGACTCGAATATTTTTTCGCTGGATCGTCGATTTCCATTCGCTCAACATGACCTAGCCAGCGGAGCCGCTCGATTTTAATGCGCTTAACTATGTCGATGTCAGCGTACAGCTCATACAGCTCATGGTTCCATCGAATGCGGTACTCGCCATTGACGCAGATTGGACCGAAGATTTTACGAAGGATCTTTCTCTCGAAGGCTCCCAGAGTCTTTTCATCAGAACTGCTCAACGTCCAGGTTTGTGCTGCATATAATAGGACGGGCATGATTAGTGACTTATAGAGCGTGAGTTTTGTTCGTCAAGAGAGGGTTCTGCTTCTCAATTGCCTACTCAGCCACCAAAGTAACACCTGTTGGCAAGAGTTATCCTTCGTTTTATCTGAATACTGACATCGTTGAAAGAGTTAATGCTGGATCCCAGGTAGACGAAGTCATTAACAACCTCGAAGGAGATGTTGTCAACAGTGACGTGGTTTCCAAGACGCTGGGACTGTTTATTTGTTGACACTAGGTATTTCGTCTTATCTGCATTCGCTACAAGACCCATTCGACTCGACTCTTTCGCTAATCTGGAGAATGCTGCACTGGCTTCGCGCGTATTATGGCCAATGATATCGATATCTGCATCTCAAATCAGCGTCAAACTGCGTCTCAAATCAGCAGCTCGGATGATCTTCTCCATCATTAGGTTGAAAAAGTCGCACGATAAGGAATCACCTTGTCTGAAACCTCGTTTGGTATCGAATGGAGGAGTGAGATCCTCCCGATCTTAACTGTGCTGTTGGTGTTGCTCAGTGTCATTCTGCAAAGACGGATAAGCTTTGCAGGAATACCAAATGCAGGCATGGTGGAGTATAGATGATTCCTTATTGGAAGCTTTAAAATCGACAAAAAGATGATGTGTGTCGATTTGTTTTTCTAGGGTCTTCTCCAAGATTTGTCGTAGCATAAATATCTGGTCTATGGTGGATTTACCAGGTCTGAAGCCACACTGATAAGGTCCAATCAGCTGGTTTACGATGGGCTTCAGTCTTTCACATAATACGCTCGACAGGACTTTATATGCGATTGTGGGATCTCCTTTCTTGTGGATTGGCACACCTCAGAGTACACTGAGGTTCCAATCGTTTGGAATGCATTCTTCCGACAATATTCTGCATAGGAGCTCATGAATGCATTTAAGTAGAGCTTCGCCTCCATTCTTGAAGAGCTCAGCAGGTAAGCCATCGGCTCCTGCGGCTTTGTTGTTTTTAAGACGAGCTATAGCTTTCAAGACCTCACTATGGTCATGCGTCTCTCTTCCCTCCTCTTCTCTTTGTATCGGTCTTTAGCAGCACGCGTTACAACCGACTGCAGGGTGGCTTTGTAGGCGGCGTCTTTTTCTGCAGTGGCGTCGCGACACTCCTGGTCGTGCCACTGGTTTCGGCGAGGGCGGTGATAGCCTATCACCTCTTCGGCAGCCGTTGCGTTGTGAGGATCGTCCTCGATTCAATTAATCACTTCAAAATCTCTACTTTTTTGGGGTTCAAGTTTTTCCTTTAACTTTTTGCGATAAATGAGCTTTCTCTCCGCTTCTTTTCTACAAAATTCGTCATCAAGTTTTTTTTAATATTTCGCTTACCATCTACAAAAGTAATATACAAAAGTTGTTTCTACGTTAATTCTATTTGAAAATGTCAGCTATTGTTCGGACGTCACTAAGTTTACCCAGTTGATATGAGCTGAAAATTATTAATATTTTAAATCAGAAGTTATATTCTGGAAAATGTGCAAAAACTTGCTTTGTAACATGTTTCAATTTTTGTTTTTAATTTGATTTAATAATTTTATCAAAATAAAACTCTTTGTATGTGTCGGGCGTCAGAACAGAGTTAATCATATTAATTTTGCAAAATACACCGTTATACCCAAATTTTGTCAAACCTATTATGGTGCCAATTTGTAAAGAAAGAAGTGCAAAGGGAAATAAAAAAACTTTTATACGTAAAGCTTTTATATCAATAGCTTTCTTAGATCAGTAAACAACCTGAAAAAAAAAAAAAATAACTCGAATATTGACTGTGAGTCACTTATTTATTACATAAAAACTCAAGAAAAAAATATTTGGGAACTTAAATGTAGACATATTAAGCTTCTTATAAACAATAATGCTCTTAAAAAAATAGCATCTTTAGCTTCTCACACTTGGTGGACTATTTTCGGGATTTGCCCATATGTTGATCGATTGTGCAATAAGAAAATCTTTGTATTTGTGTGGTGATCTGTGTAGCTACGTATGTATGTTTGTAAGTGCACTACACCCTCACCCTTAAACAAAAATTTACTTGCAAAGATTAATTTTTAAGATAGAGGAGCTTTGGAAAAGTACAAGGTGGCGCAAAAGTAATCCTCCTATCAGAAAATGCTATAAATTTTGCGATTGGCCCCGAATGTCAGTTCTATTTTGACATTTGTGTAGTAAACTCATGCGAAATACACGTTAATAAACAATGTTACGCTACACTGCTCCAGAACGCGGAATATTGCTGACTATTTATTTGACCAATAATCGGTCGGTGACTTTGGCACAACGTGAATTTCGCCGCAGATTTCCTGGCCGTCCAACGCCTACTGGTGAAACACTGCGACGTTTAGCCACTCGCCTCGAAGAGACTGGCATAACACGAGATGCTGCCAGGCGTGGCAGACCCCGGAATAGCCGTTCTGCAGAGAATATTGCTGCTGTAGCCGAGGATGTCATGGTCGCGGACCAAACGGTTACTGTGAATGGTGAGCGCTACAGAGCAATGATCAACTAGTTCTTTTTGCCGCAACTTGATGAATTGGGATTGGAAAACATATGGTTCCAACAGGACGGTGCAACGGCACACACTGCACGTGCCACAACCGATATGCTGAACGATGCATTTCCCGGGCGCCTAATCTCCCGATTTGGCGATTTGCACTGGCCAGCAAGATCGCCTGATATGACCGCTCCAAACTTCTTTTTGTGGGGCTTTTTGAAGTCGCGGGTTTATATCAACAAGCCTCAGACTCTTGCAGCTCTTAAAGACAATATCCGTCAAGAATGTGAGGACCTATCGCCGGAAGTTTTGGCCGAAGTGATGGAAAATGCCATAAAAAGGGCTCGAATGACAATCAACTGTGGCGGCGGCCATTTACATGACATCATATTCTCGACTTGATGTAAAAAAAATTAAAAGACCAAATAAAAATAATCCACAAGAAGAATCAAAGTTTTCATTTTTTTTTTAAATTACAGCCAAAAAACATCGGAAGGTTATTTTTGCGCCACCTTGTATATGCTTATATGCTATATATTTTGTTTGATTGGTAGAACTTATTTGGCCGTTAATATTTTTAATCTGTATTGCTTATATTTTAGATCTTTAATATAATAAACGTATTAAAGTTATATCTATTTGAACATTTGATGATTACTGGTAACTTAATAAATTTTATTTTCAATCTAAATTTAATTTCTGTTTTGTATAATAATTTAAATATTTCATTGCTTAGTAATTATTTTTACAATTACTTAAAATTTGACTAAATCTTAATGCGGCCATTTAATTCTTTTCTTAATTGTTTACAAATTTCTTTAACATATTGTTGTGAAATTTCTTATTTTGATTATTAATTTCTATTATTTAGTTCACGCCTTCTTTATGTACAATTTGATAAGGTCCACGATATGGGCTTTGTGATTTCTTTCTACATTCTAATTTTACTAATACTAAATATCCTTGTTGGAAATTGGATATATTTACATTTTTCCATAATTGATTTTTCTTTACTCTTTTACCATTTTAATTATATCTCTAGCTTTTCTATCTCTAGCCCAATCGAATTTAATTCGTTAGCATAGTTAGCGGCCGTGGCGCAGTGGATAGAGTGTGTGAGAACCCATACGACAGAGAACCCTGGTTCAATTTAATCTGACACAGAAAGTTTTTCAAATTGAATTAATTTTTCTGTTCGGCCGTAACCTCTCTGCAGACAATGGCAAGCCTCAGAGAGTAAATAATGCTATGTAAAGCTTCTTGAGAACATAAACATTAGACGTTCGGAGTCGGAATAAAACTAATAGGTCCAGTTCTCGATCAATTGAGTTCAAACATTTAATAACACGCACAACACAATTTGTGTTGTTTTTGCTACGAATAAATAATAAAGGCAATAAAAAATATATTATTTAGTAATTAAAGCAAATTTAATTTTTAATAAATAATTCATTAAAATATGTCTATTAATTATATTATAAAAGTTGACTTAATTTCGCAGCAATAATTGTTTCGTGTTATTAATTCACAGCAGTTGTATTAGCCCTCATCGGTAACTCAGACCCATAACCCTAAAAGGTTCCTTAAGTATGCGCGCGCTTACATACAGAAAACTTTAAAAAGAAATAAAACTTGTAAGAAATGATCTTCGACTGGGCCGAAGTTAAAATACCCCCACGGCCGAACCAAAGTATATTCAAAGTCTTAAGCAATCAATAAAATGTTTATCTGTAAAAACGTTTTCGTTATATTTTTAACAAAAAATATTCGGTTTTTTTTTTTATAAAGTCGCTTTGTATGGGGGGTGGGCGTAGTTTTCACTCAATTTGGTTGAATTCCATACTCATAGTACACGTTATATATCGAAGTTCATATGCAAAATTTCAAGTCCATAAATTAATTTTTGTGGATTTTAGAGAAATTTTACCTTTTTGATAAAGTCACTTTGTATGGGAGGTAGGCGTGGTTTTCTTCCGATTTGGTTGAATTTCATACTTAGAGTGTATTTTGAACATCAAAACTCATATACAAAATTGCAAGTCCATAAATTAATTTTCGTTGAATTCTAAGAGATTTTACCGTTTTGATAAAGTCACTTTGTATGGGAGGTAGGCGTGGTTTTCATCCGATTTGGCTCATTTACGAACTTGACCTGCATATTTTAGATAAAAGCTTAAATGTTGAATTTCGTTATGATAGCTTTAAAATTACGGCTGTAATCGTGATCACAGACAGACGGACGTGGCTAAATCAACTCGGGTGGTGATGCTGATCAAGAATATATATACTTTACTATACCAACCACGCCTCCTTGTGGGCGTTACAAACGGAGTGACAAAATTAATACACCCCCTTTTACGTTTTTTAAACGTGGGGGTATAAAAATAAACAACTGGCCATTTCAGCCCTTGAAAGGACTTTGACCTAGCTTCTTAGGATCAATTGTGTTGTGCGTGTTATTAAGTTTGTTTACAATTGACCGGGAAATGGACCTACAGGCTTAATGCCGACTCCTAACGGCGATGAACGAAATGTTCTTATTCTCAAGAAGCTTTACATGGCATTTTGATCACTCTCTGAGGTTTGCCATTGTCTGCAGAGAGGTGGCGGCCGTACAGAAAAATTATTTAATTCAAATAATTTTCTGTCTGTGCTGGGGTTCGAACCTGGGTCTCCAGGTTTGTTGACATAGCGGCCACGCACTTAAGCCAACTACGCCACGGACGCCACACCGCAAAAACACTTACAAAAACTTAAAATTACCAGCTCATTTTGACAACGAGCTTACCCTGCTCTCCAACATGAGCCTACCTTGTAATTGTATCATGGTTTACAATAAATTTCATTAAAAGTGTGCGCGCTCACATTCAAATAAACGCGTTCAGAAAGTGAGCGAAATTAACAGCCTTGATTGTGAGTATGTATCCGTAACCGTTTGAAATTTAAACGCGGTGGGAGCTGCTTAAGCAACGCAACTAAAATTTTGTTACATGGAATTATTACTCGCAGAGTATTAGTGCTAGGATCAAAAATATGATACAGTAACAAAAAACCCTCGCCTGCTCTAAACCCTCACAACAAAATTAGACAAAAAATGTTTGACGTCATGGGGACACAGAGAGAACCGCTCAAAGATCGACAATGCAACATTCATGCAGCAGCGTTGCATTGAGTTTTTACTCGGTGAGTATATAAGCTATGAAAAATATTTAAAAAGGAAAATGATGGACTTATACTTGGCCTTACGACAAAAATAGAAAAAAATTTCTAACGTCACCAGGTCGTAAATACAGCAGCTTATGTAACAGAAATGTAACATCGTTGCATGGAATTATTGCTCACTCAGGAGACGTGCTGCGGTAAATTTTGTTTTACGACAGCATAGATGTGTTATTCCGCCTCACAACTAAAATACGAAAAAAATTCTTATCGTCATGATTTCAGGGTGGTAACCACATAATGCAGTAAAAATGCTACTACCATGAAAAAAGTTGCATGGGATTTTAACTTTGTGACTACTGGCGTAACGGTAAATTTTAAGGAACTTAAATGAAGGTGAGGTCTTCGGGCGCATGATAAAAATAACAAAAAAAATTGACGGCGTCATGAGACCCCTCAGGGAACCGCCTAATGTGACGCATATGCATCACTTTTGTTAGATAAATTGCATGCAACTTAGGCTAAGTTAATGCACCAAGGAAAAGCACAACCCTTGGAGAAGCAAATGAAAACAAAACAATACCAACACCAACAATAACAACAACAACAACTAAAATAACAGCAAAAACAACAACAACAACAACAACACCAACAACATCAAGATCAACATCAACATCAACATCAACATCAACATCAACATCAACATCAACATCAACATCAACATCAACATTAACATCAACATCATCAACATCAACATCATCAACATCAACATCAACATCAACATCAACATCAACATCAACATCAACATCAACATCAACATCAACATCAACATCAACATCAACATCAACATCAACATCAACATCAACATCAACATCAACATCAACATCAACATCAACATCAACATCAACATCAACATCAACATCAACATCAACATCAACATCAACATCAACATTAACATCAACATCAACATCAACATCAACATCAACATCAACATCACAACATCAACATCAACATCAACATCAACATCAACATCAACATCAACATCAACATCAACATCAACATCAACATCAACAACAACAACAACAACAACAACAACAACAACAACAACAACAACAACAACAACAACAACAACATCATCAACATCATCAACAACAAAAACAACAACAACAACAACCACAAGAAACTTCGTCACGTCAAAAACTACGGGTGTGTCCACGACACAGCCAACTTTTTTTTATTAAAAAACACTAAAGTAAATACAAAAGTTAAGGATATAATAATACTAAATCGCAGTTTTTAATTTCATATAATAATGTATGATTAAAATTCAATTTTATCAATGTTTATCGATGTACTTTTGTATTTACTTTAGTTTTTAGTTTTTTTGTACCTCAAGTAAAAGTTTTAAATATTTCAAAAAGGTATATATTTAAAAAATTGTATCTTTATGAAAAGTGAAAATAACAGAAGTAAACTAAAAAGCATGTAAGATAAAAGTGGGGATTTTATCAGATAAAGTTTTAGATTTTTATGAGGTCCTCCACATGTGTCGGTTTTATATGTTAAAGTAGGACCTTTTTTGAAATTTTCAATTTTCAAAGCTGTTTTTCTTTAAGAATATGATGATCCAGTAACTTAAAACTACAAATTCCTAATATAGAGTGCAAGTAATACATAAAAAAAACCAGCGGTCTCGGAATTATAGTGTCGGCACAGGATTTAATGCAATATCTCAAAAATGAACAAATTTTATCAAATTTTCAATGGTTTACCATTCAATGGTTAATAGTAAAGATAAGATAATTACATTTTTATATAAGACTCACATCTTCTAAGATGCAAATAAAATTACAATGGCATTTATATGTGTGGTAAAAAAGTTTTAGCCTACTTAATGAGACTATTAAAATAACTCAATTTTGGATTTCGAATGGGTGCCGATCCGAAGTTAAGTAACTAACAAAATAAATGACTACGATTTTAAGTATTAGATACCCATAAGATCATCCTTGAATTTTTTTATTAAAATCGGAAACTATGCAGCTCACCCATTAGACGTTTTCATATGGAATGACCCTATAGTAATGTATTTAAACATTGTGCTATTTTTGCAAAATCTTGTATAAATCGTCTGTAGTAGTTACAAAAAGCTAAGAATCTTTGCACGTCACACAGTGTCAGATTCTTCAATAATAACTGCACAAAACCCCCAAAAAATATTTGTCCCAATCACCAAAGTACCTTTTTTAATTGAAAGTTGAAAGTCTACATACAACATATTTTCAATTTAGTAGTGATAGTGTAAGAATACCCTGACATAACGGTACAACGAAGGTCAGGTATGTAGTACTGCAAAAAAAAAACACATGTTGCTTACATTAATAGTTCTACAAGTTGGCTGTGATATTGCGATTTTGTGAAGTATTTTTTTAAAAGTTTTTGATAGTGAATAAAAATTAAAATAATTTGTACCGATTGGTGTAAAAATATTTGCAGAAATAGTGGTAAATTATATTTTGAATAATTTTTGCTGAATAGCTTGTTTTTATAAATTTTGTTAAACAAAACAATAATATTGCAGCCTGCATCTTTTTTTGTCGATACTTGCCAAGGAACCTATTTGCACCAGAATAAAGAGGAATCTGTGTGCATTAGTGTTTAAAAAAAAATTGTGCTCTCAGTTGCAACGCGCTTGAAAATGAGTCCTGACATCTCTCGTCTTCAGCTTTTTGAAGTGGGGCATTTAACTGTAAGAAGTGATAGGTTCAACCGAATTGTGGACTATATTCTTGGAAATTTGAGTGGTAGATCGCAAACTAAAGTCGATGATGACAAAGTAAGAGTTTTCGAGGCGGTTTTGCTCAAATTTGGAAGAGTAAAACGCGATTTTTGAAAAATAATAATATGACTAAATTCTATATTTTTTTATTTTTTGCGTTTTAGTTCTAAAACTATATTAACCCTAGAACTGTATCGCTATTTTTTTTTACCTATTCCTGTATCGCGGGGTGAAAAAACACCCCAACTTTCAAGGGCCCGTATCTCGGACACAGTGTGACTTTGATGGTTCCATGGGGGCTCATTTTTTTCGTCTTTTGACGTAGAATCACGTGAACTAAATTGTTTGGCCAAAAGTTTGGACCAAGAAGGGCAAAAAACGTGAAAAACTAGGAAAAATTTTATTTTTCGTTAAAATAACGATATCTCAGTGAGTTTTTGACTAAATCTAGTAACTCCAACGGAGTTCTAAAGGGGAGATACTATGTTTAAGGGGTATTATAGTGGTTTTGACCAATTTTCCAAAAATGCTATTTATTTTGAGAAATCAAAGTGCGCAAATAGCAAGAATTTGAAAAAACGATTTTTGCCGCACAGATCGTTACAATGAATAAGAATTTCGTTTAAATTGGAACAAAACATCTTTATTTGAAATTATAAAGTACTACGTCTCAAAAACACTTGATTAAAAAAATTTCATCATTGAAAGTTAACTTCGTACTGCGTCTAATCTAATGAACGAGCAAGAATTGTAATATTTTTATATCTGTTTAAATACTTGTTAGCAGGTACCGTTTTTTTTTTAAAGAGAGTGCACATTTTTGGTTGTTGTTGGTAAGTACACTCAATAAGCATTTATTCCAAGTAGTTGTTGTTGTTATTTTTGAAACCAATATTGAGAGCAGAGCATTTTTTGTTATTAAAACAAGTGCGACTAATCAAGTTGAAGGGAGCGTATAAATGTAAATATATGTGAAGTGGGGCCACTATACACTCATTATTTGTCCAAAAAGTTTAAACAACACGAAAATAAAAAAACTTTAAGATGACGAAAAATATACACAAACCTTATCGTGGGGTGAAAAAGCCCCCCAGACGCACTTCTTATGTTCACTGCTTGAGCAAGCACGTGGTACGGATGCCGCAAGCATGATCCCTCTACTCTCAGACGTTGAAACAGAATTATGGTTACGGTCCCGGGCCGTAAACAAAAGACGTTTGTGTCTGGCGCGAGATTTAAGCCAGTCTGGGGTGCTTTTTCACCCCACGATACAGTTCTAGGGTTAATATTTACAAAATAAAAATACTTCTGTTAAATAAGTTATTACTTTATGCATTTTTAATTTTTTTTTATTGTTGAAAATTTTAATATTTATAGTTTTGGTGACTTTTGAAAATTCTATAGACACACATAGTGGGCGTGGTCGTCAACTTATTTTTTCAGTTCTTTACTATAACATGGGTATTGAGTACAAAAAAGGACGTAGCAAATTTCAAGTTGAAAACTTTTTCTTTGTGAATTTTATCGCGGTTTTTCACATTTCATTATATAGGACTTAAGCGTGGCTTGCATACGATTTAATTTATTTTCAGGTAAAAAATGGATATAAGAAAGAAATGCTTCAATACCAAAATTCAAGTCTAGTGCTCTGTGTTAATGAATTTTATTGAGATTTTTCCTATTTTCAAATGCGTCATTTGTATGGTAGGTGGGCGTGGCAGTGCCTCCAGATTGTTCATATTTTTACCAAACATGCATCTACCCCAAACTAAGCCACGTGTCAAATTTCAATATTCCATCTCAATTAGTTTCCCACTTACAGAATTAAGTGTAGCTATTTTTGTAAAATATGACACTGTGCGTCATCTGCATTTTTGGTATCGGATCAAGGGCGTCCACAGGGGGGGGGGGGGCACTTGCCCCCCCTCAACAGAAAAATTTTATATATTTTTATTCCCTATGTGTATATTTTACATTTTTGTTTATATGTTACAACGTTTTAAACTCTTAAGTTCTGATTTCTTATACTATGTTTACATTACCTCGAAACTACACAGTTAACTTTGAAATTGGATACTTAACTGCATAGTTTCCCATACAAAATTTAACTATCTCGCAAAGCAGTTAAGTTGAAACTGCGACCTAAACCATCTCATTTTGCTATGCAACACTGTGTTTTCATCAAGAACAAGAGGAAATTAAAAAAAATGACAAGGAAATGTCACATCAAAAACGCAAAAAAATATTTGAAAACAATTCCTTTTCTTTTGATGATTCGGTTAAAGACCACCAGCTTAGAAAACACTTCCTGCTGATGATGAACAAAAACTCCTACAAGGCTTTTATTATATATATTGTAATTTTTTTTTTTGCATGAAAATTAAATTTTCAATATGTCTCAAAATTTTGTGAATCAACGAAAAATTAACGTCAAATAATTACAAAGTTAACTACGCTACTGGCAGTGTAAACACCAGAAACAGTTACACAACTATTATAGTCAAACTGCATAGTTAAATGTGTAATGTAAACATGATATTAGGTGGTACGAAACTTAGTTTATCTGACTTTTTGTTAAGATTTCATTAACTACTTATGGGCATTGTTCATATAGCAAATTTGAGTAGAGCTATGACACGCTCCGTTACGTTTGCATAACCAGCCCTGAGTAACGACCAACAACCGATTTTGTTCTCTAATTATCGTTTGTTGTGCAACTTTTGTTTTTATTAATTGTGTTGTATATGTGGAGTCTAAATATTATTTGAGAAATCAACGCGAAGTTCTTTGATGTGTGAATGGCAAAGTGTATCAATACTTTGTTCCTCCCAAAAGTTTCGAGGCGGCCCGCAACCTTTGTTAAAAACAATATTGATAATTTTAAACAAAGTGTCAACGCACTTTGCCAAAGGGAGCTAGAGACGTGTCGGTTTCAAAAAAGCCACTAAGTCCTGTCTGAGTCCGTTGTCTAGTCGTCTGAGTCTAACGATGTGTGAGTCCTTATCTAACTACACTCAAAGTGAGAGCAAAAATAACTTATTCTCACCGAGTATTAGTTTACTTGAAATGAGAATTAAATCATTCTCATCCCAAGTCTAGCTACTGTCATTTATTTTTACTAATCAAAATCTAATCTGTTCCTAAATATAATTCTGTGTATAATTTTATATATAATTCTGTTCTTATATATAATTGTAATAAAATATATAAAACTAGCATACCCGTTCCCAGCGTTGCTTGGGATAATAAATATAAATATAAATATTAAAACATATTTAAATAAAGACTCGATATTTTGAGCAGCTGTTCAAGCCACAATCTAACGCAATGACATTTCAGACCGTTAAACACACAACAGCCATGGTAGTACAAAACATTTCACCCCCACAGCTTACATGCAATTGAAATCACCATCATGGTTAAATTAATAAGGTTATCTTGGGGCTGATCGTACTCTCTTTTCAGTACCCACAATTGTCAAAATCAATGAAAAGCAACAAAAACAACTTCATCGGCTTTACATGTTATCAATTTTCGCTTTCAGATTTTGTATGAGCTGTCAACTTCGACTGGACAGTTATGGGCACTCGCTCTCACTCTTGCGACAACCTCATTAGTTCAACGATGATTACTTCCATCCAATTTTACCATAAGATCATAGAGTTAGTTTCGCCATTAAAAAAAATGTTAACGGCCTTTAATGACAGTCTTATATTTTTTTTTTTTACTCAGCTTTATTCTAAAATTATGTAAAATTTATCTCAATCTATTTATTAGATCTTTGAACTCAGTAGCTATTGAAATAAAAAGAGTGGCAAGCAATCTTAGTATGAAAATCAAAATAAATACGATATATTGGGCTTATGGCAACACTGTAGCAGAAATAAACTGAGTACAACTATCCACTCAAGATGGCAGCGCGGTGAGTTATAGACTCTCACCTCTCTCTCTCAACAAAGAGCTTAAGCTATTGTTTGTTGTTATTTTGTGCTGCTTATACAATGACAGCATTGATTAAAATGCACGAATTCTTAAATAATTAAATCAAAAGTTTTACCAAAAACGTAGTACCCAGTAGCAGGGTCGCTTATTATAGCAATTGAATAGTGAAGGAATTATTAAAATCGATTCAGCGGTTACCCCGTGATTGAACGATTAAAATCCGAGAGAACCCTTTTATATAATAGTATAGAAAAAAAAATATATAATAAAATAAAAAATACCAAAAATAGACATAAGTAATACACAAAATAATTTTTAATAAATAACTGTATGATAAAAAATAAGTAGCAATTAAAAATAAATGAAGAAGAAACTTCGAGAAATAATAAATAATATTCTATAAATAGTAAACAATGTATAATTAATAATAATAATGAATAAAAATAAATATTAAACAGATTATTTACTGTCTCAAATAAAAAAATTGTTTGAATAAATATTAACAAAAACCTAGCTCATCTAAAAAAGAGAATGAGGTTTAATGAATAAAAAGTTAGATATTAGGATGGGATTTTCCCATTGCTAAGTGGGAGGCTTAACAATAGGAACGAAGGAAGCCGAAAAAATATAAAAAGATATTCAACCCGATGAAAAAAGTGGAAAACGACCTATTACCTAATGCCTGGTTAAAGCCGTGTAGGCGCGTGTGTTTCCTTTAAGAATTCTTTTCGCTTACCACCAATTAAGCTCATTAGAAGGATTTAAAAATAAAAATTATTCTACCGACCCTCTATAGACTGAATGTTACACATTCGGAAAAAACTAAGGCTAATCAAAAGAAATTTTTAAAATTATAATAAACATTCATGTCTACTTAAGGTACTATTACCGTCTAGAATGCTAAAAATAAACATATGTATATTCAACAATTTTTTTTTCACTTTCTTTATTATACATATATGGTTATCAAACGTTTTTTACAGTATTAAACAGTTCTTGAAGATTACGAAAAAATTTTGTTATTTTTATTTTCCATTAATTGTACATTTAATATAGGGCACTGAAATTGTTCTTTTCGAAAAAACACTGCTGCTAAAAAAATGGCGGACATTTGAAAATGTTTTTAAAAAATCGCCTTTTTTCAACCTTATTTCAAATTCAAAAACTTTATATATATTTTTTTTTGTGGTCAAATTGTGGTAAACTATCACACAGGATATAAAAACAAACAAAATGCTACAAAAATTATTAATAACGGCATATTAGATCCGGAGATTGACTGTCCGCCAGTTAAAAAAACCTAAACTCGATAAAAATGCGTGTTAAGTTTCTTTACACCTGCGAGCCGAGAGCGCGGTTCAATTGAGTCGTTATATCTAGGCACTGGCTTCGCATTTCGATTTAATATTTTGGACAGTTATTATTGAAGGTATGTATAAAGAATCTAAAAATGTAAGATAACAAAAATTAATTTTTTGAAATTTTCTAGACGGTAATAGTACCTTAAAAAAACATTAAGCATGTTGCTCTGTTCATAACTGAACGAGCATTCAAGAAAAACGAATATAAAAAAATTTTAAAAATTTTTAAAACACAAGATAATCATGCACTCTTTTTATATATTATACACACACACACACACACATTCATACGAACAAAAGAAAAAATCAAAAAAGCTATTTTAAATGATAATAAAATAAAATAAATACCTTGAATATATCTTTTTCAGTCTGCACGGATCTTTAACTATATTTAAAAACGAACGACAATTATTTGAAATATTTTTAAATGCATTTAATAAACGTAAATATGATTGTGTAAACTAAAAGTTCGTTATACTGGCAGTTAAATTGAAAAATATGAATTTTTATATAATAACAATGTTTACAAAGTTTGCACAGAAAATCTCAGGCAATAAAATTTCATAGGTAACATTCCAGGCTCATTTTCATAAACGTGCACACCAATGCATACCTTTTCCCCCCCTCGACAAATTCCTGCGGACGCCCATGTATCGGATGATTTCTAATTGATTCAAATTTTACAGGGTCTGTTTTTATACCTTGTTGCGTAATTAAGGCATGTTGTTAATTGGCGTGCTCGGTATTCAAGTGAAAATTTAAATATTTTTTACATAAAAATTAATTTTTGCAATATTTTCGTTCACACGGAAAGTACACATCTGTAAAGAATGCGGTTAAAATTTGGATAATCGGACAAGTTAATATTAAGTAACGATGTTAACCAGGTACAAAAATGTAAAAAACTTCAAATTAAAGTTTCATACATAAAAAATATTAAAAATTAATAAAAAAATTAATTGTAATTTTTTTTTTAATAGTTATATGGTAATAGTACATTCCAAAAAATTTTCCATTATCTCCTACAGTTTTCCTGTAAAAAAAATTTTAAGTTTTCAGTTGAATACCGAGCGCGCCAAGTAGGAAAATACCTTAAATGTACTAAATAAACTACTTCGGGTCATTTGCATTTTCTTGCATTTAATTTGAAGTTATATTTAGAAAGTCTTTCAAAAACTTTTATTAAGTTATTATTGTGGTGTTGAAGGGTGCATCCAAAAACTATTATGTTCTCGACATAACAGAATGCTTCAGAGTTTAACCCTTAAAGTACTAAGACCATCTACAGACGGTCATCACTAAAATCCAGTTATTTTAAAAACAAAAACTTTTTAAAGCTTTCACCGCAAAACGGGTCTTTTGTAATAAACATACTCATTGAATGGTACCAGTTTTAGCGCTGTCATTTGAGTGGTTTGACAAATATATCTATTCGAATGCAATTTTTTGTGAAAAAACACGTACTCTTAAAAAGTGTCCATAATAAAGTTTTAAAAAAAGTTACCTGCAATCGTTCTATCGAATTCATATTTTTCTTTTGTAAGTAAAATATAGCTTTTTTATAAATATTTGTAGTTATTTTTATATTTGGAAACAAATTTTTTAACAAAATTTTGATTTATTGGATGACCGTCTGTGGACGAAGAAAATGCAATGATAAGCAATTATTTGCTAATGTATACATTATCTGTCGCAAATGTAAGCAATTTTAGCTTGGATAATATTGCAAATAGTGAAGTACGAATAATGCCAATGACATCAGAAGCTGCGATTATCGCCATATCACCGGCTTCAAATGAAACCCCATCGACTTCACAACAACAAGAGACTCGTGCATGTGCCTTCAAGCGACCAAAGAGGCCACGATCACCACTGCCGACTGTTGAATCATGTGCACCACGAGGAATACCATCAGCGAATTCAATGGATCATGTAAACACCCCTTATTTCAATCTAAATGGAAATTTTAGTTCTTTTTATCTTTCAGGCTTAGAAGATATCCCAAAAGATTCGGTCGAGTTCAAAAACATTCTTTGGCGCAAAAAGTCATTACAGTTTCATGTAAATGAGGTAGCGTTTCGAGAAAACACCAACTTGCCTACTGAGATGACAACGCTGTAAACACCCCTGAAGTTCTTTTCATATTTTATTACCGACGAACTCATCAGTTTGATAACTGTTGAAACCAATACAGCAGCACGCGCGGAGGATATACTGACGAAATTCATTGCTGAT
Organism: Pherbina coryleti; assembly: GCA_943735915.1. Taxonomy (NCBI): domain Eukaryota; kingdom Metazoa; phylum Arthropoda; class Insecta; order Diptera; family Sciomyzidae; genus Pherbina; species Pherbina coryleti. The sequence continues at coordinate 91,196,193 of OX030948.1, forward strand.
GAACACGAAATTCGCCGCTATATTGGCATTCTAATTTTTCCGGTCTATTATCCGGTATCCAAATATGGAATCACACTGGGGTGAATTCGGTTTTCACCACGTTCCAGACGCTATGTGGAAAGGCATATTTATGACAATTAGTGTCTGACCGAATATTCGGCTTTGGCTTCGCTATTCGGCATATTCGGCCGATTTTTTAAATTTCGGCTACGGCTTCGACTTCGGCCTAAATAGCCGAATATTTTGGCCGAATATTTTTACTTTGTAATAACTTAAAATATTTTTATAATTCTTTAGGAAAATTTCAGTATAATTCGATGAATTCCGTTCGAAATTCCATACTTGAAACACTTCTTGGTTTTGTTTTTCTCTTTCTTCTGTTCTTCCCTAAGTTGGTTTTCCCTCGTTGAAAACTTTATTACATGATAAATGCAGTGTGTCCGACCTATGATACAATTACAAGGTAAGCTCGTTTTAAGATGGCTGCTCAAATGAGCAATTTTGCACAACAAAGCTGTAGAAGCTACAAACGTCAAACGAAAAACAACAACAATTAGAAAAACTAAAAATAAATAGCTGATTTTGACAACTAGCTCATCCTGCTCTCCAATGTGACCCTACCTTGTAATCATGTATCATGGTCCGACCGATATGGGTTGATCCGTACATGTTGAACGAACTGGCAGAAAACACAAACATTTTTGATTTTTACCCGACCGTCTCATTTGCTTTCGATTGATCATACATGATATAAAAAAAAAACCGAGTTACGCTAGAAATTTTCTGCGAGATTTCAGTCAGTATTGAATTTCTGTAACTTTTCTCGACTAGATCGAAAATCGATTTAAGTATATTCTATGTTATCCTGACGTTACTAAATCAATTACGGAAATATTATAATTCATCAAAATGACATGAAAGAAATTTAATCAATTTTATATCTCGTCGTATAAGCTACAAAAATGCAATGCGTTTAAGTCGAACTTAATATATGACGTTTTTTTTTTACTGAAAAACGAAAGCCAGTACTAAATTTTATAATTTTTTGTACTTGAAAAAAATTTTATTAATATTCGGCTTCGGTATTTGGCCGAATACTTCCACTTGGCCGAACATTCGGCTTCGGCCAAAATTTCACATTCGGTCGGACACTAATGACAATAAAGAAGTATCTAAGCTTCAACGATGAATCAAAACGTGTGGCAAGGGGACAAGACGGCTACGATCACTTGTTTCGAATTTGAAAAGTGGCAACACTTTTAAACGACCGCTTTGATTTCGTTCCTAAAATGACCCGTTTGTCCATCGACGAACAAATGTGCTCAACAAAAATGGTGCACTGGTTGCAGCAGTACTTACTAGATAAGCCTCATCCATGGGATGTGAAATTGTTCTTTCTCTGCGATACCAACGGCTATTCGTATCGCTTTGAAATCTAAACTGGCGCGAAAACGGCTGACATAGTTTTACCTGGCACCCCAGATATTGGTGCAACAGGAAACGTAGTCATAAGGTAAAATAATTAAAAACAATAATAAATCGAGTTTTGTTTACGATCAGCTTTTCTTGTTATACCCCAACGTTTAAAAAACGTAAAAGGGGTATATTAATTTTGTCACTCCATTTGAAACGCCAATAAGAAGGCGTGGCATGTATAGAAAAGTATATATATTCTTGATCAGCACCACCACCCGAGTCGATTTAGCCATGTCCGTCTGTCTGTCTGTCTGTCTGTCTGTGATCACGATTACAGCCGTAATTTTAAAGTGACTTTATCAAGAATGGAAAAATCTCTTGTAATGTTTGGTGTTATATGTTTGATAGAGAAAATATAAGTTTTCCGTTAATCACGAAAAGGACCTATCGTGATGAAAACGGTTGGCGTTTAAGCGCACCAATACGCCATTTTTTATGGCTATTGAGCCTCGCTTTGTTAGTTGATGGCTAAAGAGCCGAGCTTAGTTTGAGAATAATAATAAAAATAAGAGCTGAAGAGCTCACTTTAAGTCTAAATCAGTGTCGACCAAAAAAATACATATATAGTTCTTTCAGTTTTGTAGTAGTGTGCGCCAAAGTGAGAGCAAAGAATCTCTCTTTGGCTTACACTGTGCAAATTTTTCTTCACAGGAAAAGAAAATTAAAGAAATTTTTTATTATTAACATTAAGCGGCATTCTAAATGAATGCAGGTATATGAAAGTGAATTGAAATTAATGAAATTTCTTACTAGGTAAATAATGTGCAATATTATTTATTGTCTAATGGCCGCATTATTAATAATTAATAATAGCATTAATATTAATATTTTATTAATAATATCAATGTGCATTTATTTATTATTAATATCAATATTACATATTTATTTGGAAAGTAATCTTTTAGTAATAACATTTTTCCGACTCCTAATAGTACTAATATTATTTATATTGCATATTACTTCAAAATAAAAAAAGCACTGGTAGCGCATCCTACTTTCTTCTGACAAATTAAGTTTTCGCTTCCCCAAAACAATTTTTAAAGAAAAAATATGCTAATTCCCACGTTTGGTTGAACAGTTTTTTTACGTGTAAGCTTTTAAAATTACGTAATAAATTGCGCGCATGCGTTGCATAGAAGCGTGGTGTTAACTAGCCAAAAGCGAAACATCGACTCAGCGCTCTGGCTACGAATAATCGGCAGCGTGGGTGTAAAAATACGAAGTTTCACGAAGCACGCGTGCATAGGCGTCGGCCGACACTGGTCTAAATTAAATTCTGTCTTTATTTCTAAAAATTACTTAGTTTATAAAGTATTTTAACCAGTATTTTTCTTAAAATAATTTTACCACTAATTCCAACGCTCCTCCCTAAATTCCAATATTTTAGAGTTTAATTTTAAAAATCAATAGTCGACCAATCACTTTCAGTTTATTAACCTTTCTTTATATTTCCCCTCAAACTCATTATTTCTACCAATATTAATTGGTTCGCTTGAATTCATGGCGTTGACTTTAAAATGTCATAGACATTTATTCGACTTGAAGCTTGTTGTTCTTGTGTTGTGTTTTTCTGTGCAATGCACTTGTAACACAACACCAGCTGTCGCACTTATACTTGTGCGGTGTCTAGCGGCACAAGCGCAAAGGGTGCTAAATGCATTAAATAATAATTTAAGTTGTGTTTACGTTAGTGTAGGGGATTTTGGTTTTTGGTTTTTTGAACATGAATACAAATAAACATGAACATATGATATGAACATATGATATGATTTGTTTATCTTTTCTTTTTACTGTTGTCATATGTATTTATGTTAGACAATTGTAGGTCATTAAGTGAATGTCTTTGGGTGGTCGTATGTAAGTACACTACACCCTCACCCTTAAGCGAAAATTTACTTGCAGAGATAAATTTTTAAGAGGTTGGAATTTTGGAAATTATATGCTTATTATAATATAATAAATTTTGTATATAATTCTAATCTAATAATTTTAATAAAATTTTGTAATCATTAGAATTATTTATGCTTAAATTATTTGCCATTATTCATGCCATTCTAATATTTAATTTATAATTTTAAAATTTGTATGCATTCAAGTTTGATTAACTGTAATAATACCATTACTATTATAATTATACTTTATTTATAATTATACAGTAAATCATGTTCTGTGGCGTCCGTGGCGTAGTTGGTTTGGTGCGTGGCCGCTATGTCTACGAACCTGGAGACCCGGGTTCGAACCCCAGCGGCGACAGAAAATTATTTGAATTAAAATAATTTTTCTGTACGGCCGCCACCTCTCTGCAGACAATGGCAAACCTCAGAGAGTAATCAAAATGCCATGTAAAGCTTCTTTAGAATAAGAACATTCCGTTCATCGCCGTTCGGAGTCGGCGTTAAGCCTGTAGGTCCATTTCTCGGTCAATTTGTGTACAAACTTAATAATTGTGTACAAACTTAATACAAATCAAAGTCCTTTCAAGGGCTGAAATGGCCAGTTATTTATTTATTTTTATTTTTTAAATCATGTTCTATGTATAAATTCTTTTTAACATATTGTTGTGAAATTTTTTATGCTTATTATTTATTTCTATTATAGAGTTAACACCTTGTATTTGTATTATTTTATAAGGTCCGTGGTATGGACTTTGAGATTTTTCTTAGTTTCTAATTTTAAAAATACATCATCTCCTTCTTGGAAATTTGAAATATTCACATTATTGTCATAGTTAATTTTACGTTTCTTTTTTACAGTTTCAATCATATCTCTTGCTTTATTTATTGAATTTCGATGTCTTGCTTTCAATTCGTTTGCGTAATTTCTAAATTGTAGATTGGTTTATTATCTTTCGTGAAATCATTTAAAATTGTTGGTAATTTACCAAAAATTAGTTCATACGGTGAGTAGGCTGTATCAATATGTGGAGTTGTATTATATGCGAATGTGTAATAACTAACCCATTTGTCCCATTCATAATCATCAGCGAAAGAAAGCAGATATTCATCAAGTACTCTGTGATTTCTTTCGAGAGCTGCTATCGTTTCGTGATGATAAGGTGCTGAGAAAATTTGTGATATTTTAAGTAAGTCGCAAACTTTTTTAATAGTTCATTCGCGAATTCTGTACCTCTGTCAGATTTTAGTTTTTTGAGTTCACATTGCATAGTCAGTATGTACCTATAACCGTTTGAAATTTTTAATGGTCCGACCGTGTCAATTGCTATTGTTTCAAAACTTGTATTCGGATTTTAGCGATTCTTTATTATTTTTATTTATTTTCTGCTGAAGCATGTTATATATTCTCTTAAATTCTTCTTTTTGTATAATTTCAAATATATCTTCTTCGTCTAGCGCTAGTTCTTTTATATTTAATTTTTCCATTTTAGATACTTATTTCTTCAAAATCGGCTCTAGAGTCGCTGAATTATCATTAGATCTTGCATGCATATTTATATTATCATTATTTATTTTTGAGGATAGCTTCATTGAAGTCGAATCTGGATTCGTCGATTTATCGCTACATCGCACGTGCACAGTATTATTTATCAACTCGATACTAGTATCATTTTTATTTATATTTTTTTCGCTTATTTCAAATTGCAATTTACGTAAGTTTTTTATATCGCTAATTGATGTGCAGTTCCATATAAAGAGTTGATCAGACTCCAGCTGAGATGTGCATCCATCTTCTGCAAGTTCTTCTTGCTTCTTTTTATTTCCCCGTGTTATTACCATGATTTTTTTTAGATTGCTGGTTTCTTCTGTTGGTATTAGTTTTTTTAATATTTCGGAATTGATTTTTACTCGCGATAGCGCGTCGGCATTTGTAATTATTTTGCCTTGCTTAAATATTATTGTGAAATCATAATCAGATAAATCTAGTCTGATTCTTGTCATCCTTGATGATGGGTTTTAATGACTTAATAGTGAAACTAAAGGTCTGTGATCTGTCACAACTATAAATTTTTGTCCGTATAAATATGGTTTGAAAAAGTTTATCCCCCAGTGGATGGCTAACAGTTCTTTTTCTATTATTGGTTTGTTTATGTCATGTTTCTGTAGAGTTCTACTGGCATAAGATATTGGTAAGTCTTGTCCAATGTCACCTTGTGATAATACTGCTCCTAAGGCAAAGTTTGATGCGTCAGTCGTTAATATGAATGTTTTAGAAAAGTCTGGATACTGTAATATAGGTGGTTTTATTAACTTTTGTTTTAGTGTTTCGAAAGCTGTTTGACATTGCTTTGTCCAATCGAAAGTTTGGTTCTTTTTTTGTAAAGTATTTAAGCATTGTGCAATTGTTGCAAAGTCTTTTATGAATCGTCTATAATAATTGCAAAAGGCGACGAATCTACGCACATCGTCAGTATTTAAAGGAACAGCTCTGTTCTAGAAAAAGAGGTCTTGAATTTTTGTCTCAAGGAATTTGGTAAAAAGAACTTGTCATGTCAAGTGTGGAAAAGTATTTTTCTCTACCGAGTTTATCTAAAACACCCTCTATTTTTGTCAATGCAAATTTGTCATTTACTATTTTATCATTCAATTTTTTAAAGTCAACTACCGCCATCTCTTTGTGTCGATTGCTTTTCTTTGGTACAAGTAGAAGTGGTGAATTGTATGGGCTTATGGATGGCTCAATTATATCATTTCTTATTAGTTCTGAAACTTGTTCATGAATTTCTTTGTTTGGAGTATGAGGTTATCTATAATTTTTTATGTATGTTGGTGTATCGTGGATGTTGTCTATTGGTGACAACTTTGCGTTACTTGTAAATAGACAAAACTTGACTCCAATAAAAATAATTGCGGACGTAGAACAAAGTATCCGAAAAATAAAGGACGAAAAAGAGAAAGAAGTTGCCAGAACTAAAATTTCACAAAACATTATAAAACACAAAAGGAAAATGAAAAACACAACTCAAGAAAAACTCATTCTAAATATATACGAAAAAACGAGAAAATTCATACATAACTACAGGGAACAAATAATTATTACAAAAGCGGACAAAAATAAAACAACGGTCATAATGCACAAAGAATAATATAAAAAAAAAATGGAAAAACTACTGGAAGACAAAACAACGTATAAAACAATCAGAACTGACCCCACACTTAAATTAACCAGAACCAACAATAACATAGTCAATGACCTTTTTAAGAAAAATTACATTGATTTCAAAGAGAAACTGAAACTATATTGCCCAGCAGCACAGGCACCAAGATGATATGGACTCCCTAAAACGCACAAGCCTGGACTACCTCTCCGCCCCATTTCTTCGTCAACTAATGTAGCATGTTATAAGTTAGCAAAACATATTTGACACATTTTGAAAAATATAATATCTGATAAATACAACATTATGAATGATGAACTACTTGTCGATGCAACCAACAAGACAAAAAATGAATATGGCTAACAATATTATAAATAAAGTCCTGACAATAAGTGATGACCGGTTCAAGAACGATAACATAAACAAAATTAAAAACATTTTGTACAAAAATAATTTTCCAATTAAAACAATAAACAACCTCATAAAAATATTTTTAGAAAAACATAAATACTCATATAATAACAAAAATAAACAAACAAAAACTGATGGCAACCCTACTCAGTACTTTGGAGTCACATACATACCTAACTTGACGGACAACAGAAACCTACACAGAACAATAAAACAACAAAACTTCTCTTTTGCACACAAACCAAACAAAACCTTAAAACATTTATTCACCAATACCAAGACAAAAATTGAAAAAGAGAACCAACAAGATGTAGTTTACGAAATCGCGTGTAAAGGCAAAGATGGAGAGACATGCAATCTTGTATACATTGGAACCATGGTATAATAATACATGGTAGCATTGACAACTGCTTATTTTCTCTTCAACAGGAAAACATAAACTGTCAAAAACAGCTTTTTGTGGAAATACATCAGCAGCTGCTGTGGTTGTTGTTTTTTTCACTTCAACATTGCTTGTGTTTTCAATGGCGGACTGTGAGCGCTCTCTTTTTGCGTATATTTTTTGACAGTATATGATTTCCCAAGCAACTGTCAATGCTACCTTGTATTATTATACCATGATTGGAACGACCAAAAGAGCGCTAGGAGTGAGACTAAACAAACACAAAGCAGATATTAACAAAGAGAAAGAAACGACAGCACTCAGACACATAGCTGATTTCGACGACGTAAGAGTAATTTACAAAGGGAGAAGAGAAACTAGAAGATATTTGTTGGAGTCTCTGCATATTCAAAGAAAAGCAACAAAAACTATGAATTCAAAAGAGGACAACGACCATGAACCAAGAAATAAAGATCACGCAAAGAAAAGAGCCGCCATATTGTAAACAAAACAAAGCTGGTAGGTCTGACGTCATCGGTCACAAATTGTTTTGTTTACGTGTAGCGATTATATGTGAAAAATTATTTCTTGAAGTTTTAAAAAATTATTAGTGTTTTTAATTCAGTAATTGTTTGTGTTTTTTATAAAAATGAAGTGTGCTGTAGCGACGTGCAATATTTGCAACAGCAAAAAAAAAATTACTTTAAATTTCGTTATTGCATGAAAATATAAACAAACAAAGTATTCAAACACTTTTTTCGAGAATTAAACTTGTTAATTTTATAATTTTCCATTTTTATTTAAGTTTTCACATGTTTTGCATGAAAAACGTATGCAATATAGCTTTTTTGTGACCGATGCCGTGGCACGAAAAAAATACCTTTTTCTCGCACTGCTGATTGCTTTATCTTGTCTTGTTGGTTCATGGACAACGACAACATCAGCTCGGTGTATTCCACAGCTTTAAAAGCTTAACCAGCTGATAAATGTTTACTTTTCGTCTCAACGTCCAAAAGTTTCGTCGTTATTTTAAATTTTTGTTTTTCTGTTTTGTTTAAAAATTTTGTTAAAAATATAAATGCAATATATATGTTTCATGGTGTAATGTAAAAATTATAAAAGTAATTGTTATGTTTTTTAGATTTAATAAAATAATCCCCTGAAGAAGTAAGGAATAACTTCCGAAACGTTGGGAAAATTTGAAAAAAATTTTTAAAATTTAATTTAAAAAAAAAACCACTTGACCAAAAAAAGCCCGAAATTGACAACCTTATCGGAGAGAAAATTGTCCAAGAGCCGAAAACATTTTTTGACTTCGTTAACATGAAGCGTAAATCTAGCGGTTATCCATCATCTATGTTTAAAAGTAATGTCTACTCCTCCAACCCTAATGAAATCAGCAACTTATTTGCGGATCATTTCAAAGATGTATTTGGAGTACCTACAATTGAGACTTTAGCTCCGTCTCGCTGTTCGAATACTTCACCCATTGTCTCTAACATCAGTCTAACTCAGGAAGAGATATATTCAGCCCTTAGGAGTCTTGTTCCAAAAAATGCTGCTGGTCCGGAACTTATACCCTCAAGCTTTCTAGTTCAATGCGTAGACCAACTTATCATCCCATTATATATTACTTTTAATAAGTCCTTGAAACTCGGTATTTTTCCATCCCACTGGAAATCCTCCCATCTAACACCCATATATAAAAGTGGTGATAAGAGGTCGGTTGAAAACTATAGGGGTATTGCCATATTGTCTGCTATCCCAAAACTTTTCGAAAAAGTTATATGTGAGAAACTAACATGCCTAGTTAATCCATTACTTAACGAACAACAACATGGTTTTCGCAGAGGCCGATCTACTACAACGAATCTCACAGTTTTAGTCTCTGATCTTCTTACTGAAATGGAAAAAGGACATCAGGTGGATGCAGTCTATACTGACCTTAGTAAAGCCTTTGATCGGGTGGATCATGAAAACCTAATTTTCAAATTGCAAAGGTTTGGTATATCGGGTTCTTTGCTAAATTGGCTAAGATCCTATCTCTGCGAAAGATGTCAGTTTGTTAAATTTCAAGGAATTTTATCGAAAAATATTTCTGTCACATCCGGTGTTCCACAAGGCAGTCACCTTGGTCCACTCCTTTTCAACATCTGCATATCAGATTTATCAGAATTATAGAATGAAATTCCACATCTTATGTATGCAGACGACCTTAAAATATACCATGTCATTAAGTCTGAAGCTGATGCTTATTTTTTGCAGTCAAAAGTGTTTGCTTTAGAGGAATGGTGTAATCGTAATAAGCTATATCTTAATGTTAATAAATGCTACGTTATAACTTTCTCCCGCAAGTTTCTTGTAATGAATAACTGTGCTCTCTTAATAGCATTGAAATTAACAGAGTTAACCATATCACAGATCTTGGTGTAGTTTTGGACAATAAGCTACTGTTCAATCTTCACTATGACAAATTTTTATCTAGGGCTAATAAGCAACTTGGGTTCATAAAAAGACGTGCTAAGGAGTTTAAAAATGTTTGGGTAACTAAGACTCTATACAGTGCACTAGTGCGCCCACTTCTTGAATATGCCTGCATTATTTGGAATACTGCTTTTGAGTCACATAGTGAAAGATTCGAATCAATCCAAAAACAATTCCTGGTTTTTGCGCTAAGAGACTACTTTGATCCTCGTGATTTCAGAAGCTTGCCACCGTACAAACATAGACTCGGCCTTTTGAATTTGTTGCCTCTGTCATCAACGAGAACGTTACTAAGTTCATGCTTTACCTTTGATGTTTTAACTGGAACTATTAACATCGAATATATATCGAATAAGATAACATTCAATGATCCTGTAAGGTTAACTAGGCATACAAGACTGTTGAAAGAATACCAACACCATACAGTTTATGCATACAATGAACCCATTAATAGATGCTGTAGAATATTCAATAATATTAGCGAATGTTACTTACCCTCCATGAATAAATTCAAAAAATCGCTCTCCTCAAATTAAAACAAAACTAATCTTGCTATCTATTTCTTTAACTGAAATCCACCTTCCTCTTTTCCTTACCGTAAAATTAAAGTACTTCCCCATCTCTTTTAATGCTCACCATTTATACCTCTTTGGTTTGTTCCCTATTAAGTATAAGCTACCACTACTAATTATGTATAAATATACTATACTAGTATGTAAGTACCTATTATTTTTACTTTCCTTCTTGCCTTTTCTTTTTGACGTGTTCGTGAAATCATGTCATTTAGGTGGGCGGATTACGCCCACGTTGAATTGCATATCTTTGAACACCAAAAAAAGGAAAGGGGAAAGAAAAAAACAAACAAAAAAAAATAAAACCTGTTAGTATAAGTAAACTGCCTTGTTTGGCCAATAAATAAATAAAACGTCACAAAATTAATTCTAAAAAACTTCAAGAGTTTTTGTGTACAAAATAAAAAAAAAAATAATTGCGAAAACTAACCAAAACTGAATAAACAAAAAAAAAAAAACAAAAAAAAAACAGGAATCAAAAAAATTGTAAATATGTTTCCTCTAAAATTAAATGTGTACATTTAAAAACAAAAAATCATGTACCTTTAATTATGAAAAAGCAGAAATAATAAATTCTTAAACAAAAAGGACCTCTAATTCGAGCGGCATCATCGTTGGACAACGGGGGATTCAGCAACATAAGAAAAAAACGACAAATGAGAAGAAAAAGACATCGCGGTATGATTTACTATTTTTTTAATATTTAATTTTTTTATATTATATAAGTTTAAGTTTTCATTTTATTTGTCACTTATACCAAACACGGAATATAAGTATGCGCATACGGATAAGTTAATAAGTTTTGCTTAATGTATGTAAGTTATATTTTTTTTACTGTTCATTTATTACTTATATATATATATATATATATATATATAGATACATTCCATTACTTTATAATGTTCACAAGACAAAAAAAAAATGTACTATTCAATATAATTTCTTTCACAATTGAAGTCTTAAATCACTATTAATTGGCTTATTAATTAAAAATCCCAACAGGTAACAGCAGGTCACCCTACAAATTGCGGACATAGGTGGCAATACTATCAGCCACCAACTCGCTTATCATACGCGATTTTTTTCTATTTCAAAACATTTTTTTTTACTTCTTTTACTTTCCATTTTTCTATACTTCCTTCTATTCCTTCTCTATATTTCTTTCTCTATTTTCTTCTAATTACTTTATCTTTTTCTAGAATAAAAAGATTGCCCTCTCTTTTTTTTCTGGCATATGCATGGAATTCTTTTTTTCTAGTTGACGGACTGAGGTCAGCACACAAGCAGAAAAATATCCACCCCGCCACTGAAACCTAGCCGACAATGGCCAACCTAAATGGCCAACTTCATAAAAAAGTTCGTAAAATCCTTTTGGTTCGTTACACTTCCTTCGATACCGACGATGTGTTGCAGAGAAATGTTCTTCGCAAAAGCTCTCACAAGTTGAACGTCGCAGTGAAGAGTTTGTACAGAACTATTGGCGCATGTTGAACCATATTCGCAGCCGAACAGCACCTACCGAAAGGCAGTATTTTGCGCCATGGGGGTGCCTGGTGGTCCCTTGCGGAATTCGTGTGTTAAAAATTTCTCCATCTCATCTATTCCGATCAAAATGTTGATAGAGCCAGGCGTGGAAAATGTCGGATCAGCTAACGGTAAGTTTTCGATGTGTGTCCATGACGATGTTTTGATGGTAGCGGTTGGTAGATCGTACGTAATTTTTGACAAAATAAGCGTGTTGATTTTGAAGTGCTTCTCTGAGAAGCGCGATGAAAGCGTGAGAACAGCTTTTCCTTTTGATCTACCACCGTGTGCAGATCCAATTCCTAGAACGCAAATCGAAGCGACTTCCTCGGCAAGCAAGTCTTTGCACACAAGCTTCTGTGACAAAAGACGCGTGTGAACATTATCAAATAATGCGCGGGCAGGTTGCCAACGTCCAGTGCTATCTTTGATATTGATGATTGCGGTGGCCAAAAGGATAGCCTTTTCAGCGGATACGTAGTGCGATGTTGTGCTATCATGAGCAGCGGTTAAGATGTTGACATCAGCGGTGTAGCGGGTAGTAGCGGGATAGCGTGTAGCACCCAGTTGACGTGCAGCAGTGAGCGGTGTAGAAGCGGGAGCGAAGTCGATTGCATCGATTGAGAAACTGGTTGAAGCGGTATGAGCAGTTGTTAAGGCGGCGCCTGCGGTTGAAAAAGCGGTGTAAGGCGTTGTGTGATGGCGTTGTCGACAAATGCGCCATGTAGACCAACTGCGACAGTTTGAAGCTTGGTGCCCTTTACTAAGGCAGTTCAAGCAAGCGTTTTTGTTGTTAATGGAGTGCGTTTTAGAAGCAGCGTCAAAATTATTGAATTTATTGCAGGCGGATATTTTATGCTCGGCATTGCAAAACCAGCATTTGCTTAAATTTTCAGCGGCTTGAGTTGTGTGGGGGCGAGAGCGATTCTCCACAGCGTGTAATAGTAGTAGAGTAGTGATGTGACGAGTCGAGTTTTTTTACTCGTTAACCCAACTCAAAATCGAGTCGACTCGAGTCACTTTTAGCTGTGACTCGTGTTGTCAAAAATGAAGCGAGTTTTATCGCATTCGTTGTTTTAAAATGATATGCTTGCATGATTTTGCGAGTTCGTTTGCTTAGCGCTTGCTTATGAAATTATAGTAAAATTTAAAATCAAAGCAAGCGTTGAAAAATACAGTTTCAAGTATTCTTCACGACTGCGCAACAAACTTTTGAATGTGTGGTGTTGTTGTTATTGCTTTTTTGTAGTCTTGTTGTTAGTTTTATTTTTGTGGCAGCGAGTCTGACTCGAGTTGCGGGTCTGACTCGAGTTGCGAGTCACTCTAAAAAATAAACGAGTAAGGTAGCATTGAATTTTTTTTCAACAGTTTTAAAAATGCCTGAAAATGAAAATAAAAAATCGAGCGTCTGCGAATTCTTTAATAAATCAAGTCATAATAGACTGAATTCATTGAAGTATTCATTTTATTTATATGTGGAAACATTTTGTCTATTATTTGTTTTCTTTTTATCTTTTTTTATTAAAATAAAATAAAAAAAGCATGACCTTTGTTTTATTTTGAGCAATAATTATTGCAAAATAATTTGCCTTGAAGCTAAGTTACTCAAAAGTTAAAATAAAATAATCAAATCGTCAATTTTCATACCAATTAAAAAATGCCTTACTCGCCTTTGGTAAGCTGACTCGTAGATAAAGAATGGCAAACTCGACTTTGAAATGATGACTCGCTAACTCGCCAACTCGAGTTAAAATTATTCCGACTCGAGTTGACTCGACTTGAAAAAAAAATTCGACTCGTCACATCACTATTGTAGAGTACTTATGTAGCCTTTTGAAGTTCGATTTGTTGTTTTGCGCGACGGTAGAATTGTGGGACAACATCTCGAGCGAGCGGCAGCGAGTTTGCAGTTGTTCGAATGTTGGCAGCTCATCATCGACGAGGAAGAGGTCCCACTGCTTCCTTGTTTCGAAAGCCAGCTTTGAAACGACCACATAAACTAACCAATCGTCCCAGAACTCGGTTGGCCGTCTAGCGTAGTGAGCGCCCTTGTATGCTGCAATGTTGTATCGAGCACTTGTTTTATTCCACTTGCAGAGTCACTACTTGCCCTGCTGATCGAAAATATTAATGGCAAATGGTGTTCAACGATGACACGCAGCACTTTATAACGCGCCTTAAGCAACTTCCAGGCTTCAATACAGTTTGCGTCGCAAATTCCGAAATTGCTTATGACTTGCAATGCGTCACCTCGTAAGCAGCTGCGCAAATAGTGCATTTTTTGACCATCGGACAAATTTGCGTGCTTGTCAACAAAAAAAAAAAACGCGTTATGGAAGCTCATAAAAGTTGTTGGATCGCCGGAACATGTAGGCAGCTCCATTTTTGGAAGATGGATGGCAGCAGCAACTGGAGCTGGCGCTGGAGAAGGAGCGGGTGAAGGCACTGTGTTTGCAAGAGAAACTGGTTGCAGTAGTTCTTTGGACAGCCGGTTAAAGTTTGCCATGGCATCCATGTACCATATTTCAGCTTGCAGACGTACAGCTTCTTCGATCGCGATCGCTGAAGAGACCTCCACACGAAATTTCCAACACCTCTTGTGCTTTGCTGAACCGAATCTATTGCTCCTGAAGAAGCAGCTTAAAAATTAAAATTTTTTCAATTTCTATCGTGAATGAATCAGTTTTACTTGCCTGTAAATATCTTGTGATTGCATTGTGTGCAGAATCGAGAACTTTTATGCTTGAATTTGTCATTTTGAATATTAGAATGCGCAAATGAAAACAAAGAGCAACAAATAGAAATGTCAACTTTGATTTGCTGTGCACTTGTTGACAATCGCTAAACCCATTAAGTCCAGGAAGAGCACAATTTTAATATGATGTTTGAGACTTTTTTTCTGCCATAAAAAATTGGAATAAAAAATTCCAAACATACCTATTCTACTGTTTTGGGGGTAGCCCTTTCGATTAGTACAGTCAGATTTGGATAATAATGACTTTAGAACCAATATGGCGCATTTTAATTAAAAAAATAACGAAATTTTTTGGGTTTTTTTTTTTTGTGAATCTTTTTCGTATCAATAAAGTTACTGTATCGGTGCCAAACCACAACCAAAAGTGCACAAAATATCTAAAGTATAACTAGGAATATTTAAGTTTTGGTTTGAATCAACCTAACCTCTTCAAGATATCAATGCGTAAAAAGTAAAAAATTAACGTTATTTGATAAATTATGAATATTTCTTATATATTTATAAATAAACGAGACTAACGTCCGTTTGTGGTGTCCGTGGCGTAGTTGGTTAAAGTGCGTGGCCGCTATGTCAACGAACCTGGAAACCCGGGTTCGAATCCCAGCAGCGACAGAAAATTATTTGAATTAAAATAATTTTTCTGTACGGCCGCCACCTCTCTGCAAACAATGGAGTAAACAGAGAGTAATAAAAAATGCCATGTAAAGCTTCTTGAGAATAAGAACATTTCGTTCATCGCCGTTCGGAGTCGGCGTTAAGCATGTAGGTCCATTTCTCGGTCAATTGTGTGCAAACTTAATAACACGCACAACACAATTGATCCTAAGAAGCTAGGTCAAAGTCCTTTCAAGGGCTGAAATGGCCAGTTATTTATTTTATTTATAACGTCCGTTTGTGAACGCATAACTCGAGAACGGGTTGTCCGATTCTTACAATTTTGAGCTTGATGGATTCGTATTGGCCTAAGAAAGGACACTATATAGAAAATAATTCTGCCACACCTCATTTAACCGCCCACAAATTAATCAAAATGGTATATATCCGATGTTTTTTGCGAGATTATTCTACAATATGGTAATTTAGTCTTTATGCTCACTGTCGGCAACTGTACTAAAAATAGGTTGCCACACCCCCTTTTACCGCCTACAAATTAATAAAAATGCTATATTTCCGATGTTTTTTGCCAGATAATTCTACAATATGGTAACTTAGCTTTTATGCTCACTTTCGGTAACTGCACTAAAAATAGTTCGCCAAACCCCTTTAACCGCCCCCAAATTAATAAAAATACTATATTTCCGATGTTTTTTGCCAGATTATTCTACAATATGGTAACTTAGCTTTTATGCTCACTATCGGTAACTGCACTAAAAATAGGTCGCCACACCCCCTTTTACCGCCCACAAATTAATAAAAATTCTATCTTTCCGATGTTTTTTGCCAGATTATTCTACAATATGGTAACTTAGCTTTTATGCTCACTGTCGGTAACTGCACTAAAAATAGGTCAACACACCCCCTTTTACCGCCCACAAATCAATAAAAATGCTATATTTCCGATGGTTTTTGCCATTTTATTCTACAATATGGCAACTAAGCTTTTATGCTCACTGTCGGTAACTGCACTAAAAATAGGTCGCCACACCCCCTTTTACCGCCCACAAATTAATAAAAATGCTATATTTCCGATGTTTTTTGCCAGATTATTCTACAATATGGTGACTTAGCTTTTATGCTCACTTTCGGTAACTGCACTAAAAATAGGTCGCCACACCCCTTTTACCGCCCCCAAATTAATAAAAATGCTATATTTCCGATGTTTTTTGCGAGATTATTCTACAATATGGTAATTTAGTTTTTATGCTCACTGTCGGCAACTGTACTAAAAATGGGTTGCCACACCCCCTTTTAACCGCCTACAAATTAATAAAAATGCTATATATCCGATGTTTTTTGCCAGATTATTCTACAATATGGTAACTTAGCTTTAATGCTCACTGTCGGTAACTGTACTAAAAATAGGTCGCCACACCCCATTTTACCGCCCACAAATTAATAAAAATGCTATATTTCCGATGGTTTTTGCCATTTTATTCTACAATATGGTAACTTAGCTTTTATGCTCACTGTCGGTAACTGCACTAAAAATAGGTGGCCACACCCCCTTTTACCGCCCACAAATTAATAAAAATGCTATATTTCCGATGTTTTTTGCCAGATTATTCTACAATATGGTAACTAAGCTTTTATGCTCACTTTCGGTAACTGCACTAAAAATAGGTCGCCACACCCCTTTTACCGCGCCCAAATTATTAAAAATACTCTATTTCCGATGTTTTTTGCCAGATTATTCTACAATATGGTAACTAAGCTTTAATGCTCACTGTCGGTAACTGCACTAAAAATAGGTCACCACACCCCATTTTACCGCCCACAAATTAATAAAAATGCTATATTTCCGATGTTTTTTGCGAGATTATTCTACAATATGGTAATTTAGTTTTTATGCTCACTGTCGGCAACTGTACTAAAGATAGGTTGCCAGTAGAGTAGCTATGAGAGTTCTGCAGCAAAATCGCGTGTATTTTCTTATGGGCCTCAAAATTCACAAAAATTGTGCCCGACTGCGCAGTCGGAATCGCTGCCCGGCCGATACGATTGTAGGGTGCCGAGTTTATACCGGTCGACACCGAAACATGTTGTTGTTATTGCAATTCACATGTGAGCGGAGACCGAAGCTTGTGTTGGTTGATGAGACCGATAGTAGGGTGACTGAAGCATGTAGTTGTTGTTGCAAATTGAAGATAAGCGTGGCGACCGCAGCGTGTGTTGAATACGAAGCATGTAGTTGTTGTTGCAAATTAAAGATAAGCGTGGCGACCGCAGCGCGTGTTGAGTACTGTGCAGTCGGCGTCTCTGCCCACCGATAGGATTGTAAGGTGCCGAGTTTATACCGGTCGACACCGAAGCATGTTGTTGTTATTGTAATTCACATGTGCGCGGAGACCGCGTGTTGGTTGATGAGACCGATAGTAGGGCGACGAAAATATAATTGTTGCCAAAAATGAAGATAAACGTGCACCGTTGGTGCTTGGGCTGGACGGACGGGGAAACCGCAAGCTTGGCACAATCACCATCAAGTTCTGAGCTCAGGCGTGAGCGCAGAACTTGAGGGTGATTGTGCCGAGCGCAGTAGGGGTCGGGGTGAGGGTTGAGTGGAGGCGGCGGCGGCATGCGTCGGGGGCGGTGCGGGCGGTGGGGGTAAGTGGTAT
This sequence comes from Pherbina coryleti, assembly GCA_943735915.1. NCBI lineage: Eukaryota > Metazoa > Arthropoda > Insecta > Diptera > Sciomyzidae > Pherbina > Pherbina coryleti. Next base: position 91,214,122 of record OX030948.1, read on the forward strand.
ATTAAGCTAATTGCTGTTTTTGTTGTTGTTGTTGTCGTTGTTGTTGTTGTTGTTGTTGTTGTTGTTGTTGTTGTTGTTGTTGTTGTTGTTGTTGTTGTTGTTGTTGTTGTTGTTGTTGTTGTTGTTGTTGGGTTGGATAATTTAAAGTCCAAGAATGAAAGCGGCAAAGGCGGAGCGTCACCATAACCTTGAACTTGAGAATACAAACCATGACCATACTCAATTATGTCGATATAAATAAAACAAAAACAGGTTGATTTATAAATTTTTATTTTTTGTTTATTATCAATTAGAATTATATATCTTATAATATATTGTTTAGTATTTTTTTATTTAACTTTAAAAATATGCATATAATACTAAATTGTACATTTAATATTTAAACATTTAAATTAGGTATATTAATTTATTGCGTACTGTTTATATTTTGAATTGAAATCTTAAAAATATATATTACCATAGTGAAAATCATAAATTGTTGTTTTAGCCAACTCTAAAATACACATACCTACATATATAGGTTTATTAAAAATATTTCAGTCTTATTTAGCTTAATGACCATTAGATTTTCCTCAAATATTGTTGAGGCTTTAAACTCTTCTAAGCATTGTTTTGCGGTCAAGTGTGTTGCTAAAGACTTTAAAATAAGTTGAAGAAAAATCAAAAACAATGTACCGGCACTTTTCAACGCATGTTTAAATAGCCGATGTCCATTTACTTGAGGTGATCTCTTGGTTTTTCTTTTAACACTACCCGCACCAAATTTTGTTTTTGCTTTCATTGCGTTGGTGATAAGCCAAGCGTTTGATTTTTCAGCAAAACTACTATGACTAGATTTTACTCTTTGCCAAGCCTTTTCAGCTAAATCTCTATCAGCAATATGTCTTTTTTCTAAATCTTTGCTGTTTGAATATGCTATATCGTGTTGTCTGCTAGCAGCATCCAAAAGATTAATTCCTTGATCGCCTCTAGCTAAACGCTTCTTTAATTTTGTACCAGATCCGCAAAATTGATAGCCGGGTAAATGAAGTTCAATAGGAAGCTTGTCAATTAAATTATTCAGATACCTTTTCCAATGAAGGATGGACGAAGACTGATCGCCTTTCTATAAATAATTGGCATTAGTATTTAGACTTTTTCGATCAGAGGTTGTAATCAAAGTGATGTAAAATCAATAAAATGACCCGATTATATATGACATAATTTAGAAGTTGACATAATGCGACTCTTAAAGCAACGTAAAACGCTTGATGTAAAGAATATTGATGGCAAATTAAATACATCAAATATATTAAGACATAGCTCATTACTACCAAACTCTATTCGGGGTCTATTGTGGGACCGTCAAATTCTGGAAAAACAAATCTGATGATAAGTCTTATTGAAAGCCCCAATGGATTGAAATTTAAAAATATTTACTTATATTCAAAGTCAGCACAGCAACCAAAGTATCAATACTTAGAGCGTCTAATTAAACCTATGAAGGAGATCAATTTTTCAATATTTTCCCATAGTGATGACGTCATAGACCCAGATGAAGTACAACCGCACTCAATATTTATATTCGACGATGTAGCTTGCGAGAAACAAAATCGTATACGATCTTACTTCTATATGGGTCGTCATAAAGTTTTTGATAGCTTTTACTTATGTCGTACTTATACACGTATACCAAAACATTTGATTCGTGATAATGCCAATATGATTATAATGTTTAAACAGGATGAAATGAATACAAGACACATCTACAACGATCATGTTGGTTCTGATATGTCTTTTAAGACTTTCCATGAGCTATGTTCAAAGTGTTGTAGAGAAAAATATGGATTTTTAGTTATTAATAAAGATGATGATATGAATAATGGAACGACTTGCCATAATCCGGGTCAAGGCAAGATTTCTCAACATAAGCCTGATTTGTACGCACGCTCCGAAAGAAGATAAGGACGATGAGACCAAAGACAGCTTCTACGAGCGCCTTGAAGAGGCCTATGAGCGCAGACCCCGCCACGACATAAAAATCGTGCTTGACTTCAACGCCAAGGTGGGAAAATAAAATATCTTTGGTCCAACAGTCGGAAAGTTCAGCCTCCACGACAATACCTCCGATAACGGAATGAGGCTGATTGACTTTGCCGCAGCGCGAAACATGGTCGTTAGTAGCACTAGATTCAAGCATCTCAATATTCATAAAGCAACTTGGCTGTCTCCTGATCAAAAGACGCGCAACCAAATTGATCACGTTTTGATTGACGGAAGGCACTCTTCTAGTGTTTTAGATGTACGCACGATCCGTGGTGCCAATATAGACTCGGATCATTATCTTGTCTCAGCCAAGATCCGTACACGCCTGTGCGCAACCAAGAATGCGCGCAATCCAGCACAGAGAAAGCTAGACGTCGAAAAGCTGCAATCAAAACAAACAGCCGAAGACTTCGCTACTCGACTCTCACTCCTGCTTCAAGAAAGCACTCCTCCGATCGACGATATATGCACGCAGTGGAATCATATTTCCCACTCTATGCGTACGGCTGCCGAAGAGGTGATTGGCTATCACCGCCTTCGCCGAAACCAGTGGCACGACCAAGAGTGTCGCGACGCCGCTGCAGAAAAAGATGCCGCCTACAAAGCCACCCTGCAGTCGGTTGTAACGCGTGCTGCTAAGGAGCGATACAAAGAGAACAGGAGGGAAGAGAGACGCATTTTCAGGCGAAAGATAAGGGAAGCGGAAATGCGTGAGTGCGAGAAAATTGAGATGCATGGTGACAGGAATGAGGTCCGAAAATTTTTCGAAAAAATAAGACGCCTGGCCGATGGTTTCAAAACCGGGGCCTCTTCCTGCAAGGATGAAAATGGGAATCTAGTGACAGATATCCAGAGTACACTGATGATGTGGAGGGAACACTTCTAAGGCTTCTGAATGGCGACGACGACAACAATCCCGCCAATAGAGATGATATCCCGGAATCCCCAATTTTGGACGACAGCGTTGAAGTTCCGCTGCCCGACCATAGTGAAGTCTTCAAAGCTATAGCTCGGCTTAAAAACAACAAAGCCGCAGGAGCCAATGGCTTACCTGCTGAGCTCTTCAAGAATGGAGGCGAAGCTCTATTTAAATGCATTCATGAGCTTCTATGCAGAATATGGCCGGAAGAATGCATTCCAAACGATTGGAACCTCAGTGTCCTCTGCCCAATCCACAAGAAAGGCGATCCCACAATTTGCGCCAACTACCGTGGGATAAGCCTTCTGAATATCGCATATAAGGTCCTGTCGAGCGTACTATGTGAACGACTGAAGCCCATCGTAAACCAGCTGATTGGACCTTATCAGTATGGCTTCAGACCTGGCAAATCCACCATACACCAGATATTTACGCTACGACAAATCTTGGAGAAGACCCTAGAAAAACAAATCGACACACACCATCTTTTTGTCGATTACAAAGCCGCCTTCGACAGACCAATAAAGAATCATCAATATTCCACCATGACTGAATTTGGTATTCCTGCAAAGCTCATCCGCCTTTGCAGAATGACACTGAGCAACACCAGCAGCACAGTTAAAATCGGGAAGGACCTCACTCCTCCATACGATACCAAACGAGGTTTCAGACAAGGTGATTCCTTATCGTGCGACTTTTTCAACCTGATGATGGAGAAGATCATCCGAGCTGCTGATTTGAGACGCAGTGGCACGATATTGTACAAAAGTATTATGCTGCTGGCGTATGCTGATGATATCGATATCATTGGCCATAATACGCGCGAAGTCAGTGCAGCATTCTCCAGGTTAGCGAAAGAGTCGAGTCGAATGGGTCTTGCAGTGAATGCAGATAAGACGAAATACCTAGTGTCAACAAATAAACAGTCCCAGCGTCTTGGAAACCACGTCACTGTTGACAACATCTCCTTCGAGGTTGTTAAGGACTTCGTATACCTGGGATCCAGCATTAACTCTTTCAACGATGTCAGTATTCAGATAAAACGAAGGATAACTCTTGCCAACAGGTGTTACTTTGCGCTAAGTAGGCAATTGAGAAGTCACTTATCATGCCCGTCCTATTATATGCAGCACAAACCTGGACGTTGAGCAGTTCTGATGAAAAGACTTTGGTAGTCTTCGAGAGAAAGATCCTTCGATTGATCTTCGGTCCAATCTGCGTCAATGGCGAGTACCGAATTCGATGGAACCACGAGCTGTATGAGCTGTACGCTGACATCGACATAGTTAAGCGTATTAAAATCGAGCGGCTCCGGTGGCTAGGTCATGTTGAGTGAATGGAAAACGACGCTCCAGCGAAAAAAATATTCGATTCGGTGCCCGGTGGTGGTCAAGGCAGAAGAGGACGCCCACATCTTCGTTGGAAGGATCAGGTGTTGGATAACCTGACTACACTTGGTGTTTCCAACTGGCGCCAGCAAGCGCAAAACAGAAATGGCTGGCGCAATTTGTTATACGAGGCCAAGACCGACCTTCGGTTGTAAGCGCCAGATAAGTAAGTAAGTAAGTAATGAATAATGGTCGCTATAGAAAAGGATTCGATGTTTTTATTGTCTTATAAAAGAAACGGAATAGATATCTAAAAATCAGTACAACAACTGCTGTGCAACTGATCACACTGACTACTTAACTGGTCTATACTGTTAAACGGACCAACTATCAATATGAATAAGAAAAAAAATCTAGTTGACAATCTCATTAAAACTAGAAATATTTTGAAAAAGAAATATAGAAGTCTTCAGCTCGGAGAAGCTGCAAGTGATAAGCTTTTGGAAAAAACTTTTAAACCCATATCAAAACCATTGCAGGAAATAATTCAATCAATTAATAAGAGAAAGATAGTTAAAAATTAAAAGTATTCAGATAATTCTTTTAAGGATAATAAAGTTGCTACCAGCACACCATTTAAAAAGAGCAAGCACGATTATAATACATTTTCTCCAAGCTTTGATGACAAGGAAATCGAGAAAAGTTCATCAGCATTTAAGTCATTTGATGTGGATAATGGTGATGATGCTGATACTCATTATGGTGGATGATGATATGGAAAATGACGATGTCACTATTTCAATAAATCCAAATCAAAGTATTCAATACGATTTATCGAAAGTTAATTTAAACAAATTCGATAAAACCTTTAGCCCCCACAATGATAACAATCAGATATGGAGACTGGGTAATGAGCCAATTACTTTTGATTCAACCACTATAATTATAGGCAATTCAAAATGGATCTTTACTCCAGGTTTATATGAACTATTAGTTCACAAGTGGCGTCCGTGGCGTAGTTGGTTAAAGTGCGTGGCCGCTATGTCAAAGAACTTTGGAAACCCAGGTTCGAAACCCAGCAGCGACAGAAAATTATTTGAATTAAAATAATTTTTCTGTACGGCCGCCACCTCTCTGCATACAATGGCAAACCTCAGAGAGTAATCAAAATGCCATGTAAAGCTTCTTGAGAACGAGAACTTTCCGTTCATCGCCGTTCGGAGTCGGCGTTAAGCATGTAGGTCCGGTTCTCGGTCAATTGTGTACAAACTTAATAACACGCACAACACAATTGATCATAAGAAGCTAGGTCAAAGTCCTTTCAAGGGCTGAAATGGCCAGTTATTTATTTATTTATTAGTTTACAAGGAACCAATCAGTTTTAATGAAGCAGATTTAAATACTTATAAGCAAATATTAGAGATGACTAATGCTCATAAACTTAATAACAACAACAATGAACAAATTAAAGGAAATCGCTCAAAAAAATATACATAAATATAAAGAAAAAGGTTATAAAGGTAAAGGTTTGATGAAGTTGAATACAAACAAATCAAATTATATATATTGGGATGACCCCAACGAACTAGTTGATAGATTGCGTCTGTTGAATAATTGAAATATTTTCAATTATTGAAGAATTGAGAGAAGCAAAAATTATTGTATAAATAATCTGCAAATGTTTCATCATCAATATTCATAAAATGCCTGTCGACAACTTTGGACATTATATGAGTAGCTCTGAAAGATATCAAAATCCGCACACCAAGATTCATTTAGATAGTGATCGCCATTTCAACTTCAACTCACGTAGAATAAAAAATATTGCTAATCCTGTATTGGAAAACGATGCTGTGAATAAAGTTTATTTAAAAAGTTATTTTGAAGAAACAAAGAAACAATTGAATGTATTATATGAGGGGGGAATTAAGGAGATGGAAGATCGTTTTAACAAATTAATACAGCAGCAAAACATATTGTATACAACAAAACTTGTAGACTTAGAAGCAGTTCTATCTAATTTAACACAAGATCAAAGTAATCTCAACAAATCATTAGAGGAGATAAAATCAGCGTTTACACACAAAATTTATGAAGCTGAAGAACGTCTTTTAAGAAAAATAAAAGATCATTATGAGTTTTTGGAGGATAAAATAAATCGTGCTGAAAGGAATTCACCAACAGAAGTTCTGAAACGAGTGTGGGCTAAGGAAGCAGCTAGAGACGGAGAGGTGACAGCTCTTAAACGAATAACAACCACTGAAGACACTAGGAATGGACAGACAAGCAGTGGTGCAGGAGCTTCATAAGCAAGCACGCAGAAATTTCGCACGACGACGAGTGGTGACCAAGGGTATAGATGATCTTTGGCAAACAGATCTTGTTGAGATGGGTGCTTATTCAAAATACAACAAAGGCTACCGATTTATTTTAACGGTAATAGACACATTTTCAAAGTTTGCTTGGGCTGTTCCCGTAAAATCTAAAGGTAGCGAAGATATTACCAATGCTATGAAATCTATTTTTTCACAAAAGAGAATACCGTAAAACTTGCAAACAGATAATGGCAAAGAGTTTTATAATAAAACATTTCAAAACCTGATGATAAAACATAATATCAATCACTATTCTACATACAGCATCATGAAAGCATCTATTGTAGAACGATTTAATAGAACAATAAAAGAAATGATGTGGAAAAAATTTAGTTTACAAGGAAATTATCAATGGATAAATATATGTAAGGATTTAATTAATCAATACAATAGTAAAAAGCATAGGACTATTGGAATGATGCCAAAGTCCTTTAACGCAGGAAATGAACGTTCTATACTAAAACTAGCTTATAACCATCCAAAAATGTTCAAATATGGTAAGCTCAAAGTTGGAGACTACGTTCGCATAAGCAAATATAAATATATTTTCGCAAAAGGATATACCCCAAATTGGACAACTGAAATTTTTAAAATTCGCACTATACAGAACACAAATCCTGTAACTTATTTACTGGAAGACTATCAAGGAAACCCGGATTCTATGAACATGAAGTTATGAAGACCCATTTTCCGAATACGGGGGCAGCAAGTTTACGTTAAATGGTTGGGATTTTCCAATCTACATAATTCTTGGATAAATAAAGATGAAGTTCAACAAGAACAACAATATACCTAATTACTTTTGATTGTAATTTCAGTAAACTTCGTCTATAAGTCGGTGTTAGAAGTGTTTTGTGAAGTGTAACGATTGCGTTTGTTTTTGTTTGTAAATAAAAAAAAGAAATATTCAGTGTTATATTTAATCTAATTTCAGTAATTTGTGAGTGTTTTTATAAACTAAAATTTAAAACATTGTAATTGTGGTAAATTTGAAAGGTTCCTTTTATATATTTAATTAATATTATAATTGAAATTTGATTTGTGCTAGTTATATTCTTGTTTTGTTTGTTTCGTCTGCATGCTTGCTTGCTAGCTTGCTTGCTTACTGTGTTTTTTTTTTTTTAATTTTATTCTTCTTTGTGCTGTGTTTTGCTATTATCAAGCGTATTGAGTGTTGTATTTGTTTTTTAACTGTGCACTTCATATATACATAGCTACAGAATTTTAACCCATTAGGAACGTTCTGCTCAATTTACAACATGGATTATTTTTCTATTGAAAATATTGCTGCTTGTTCCCTAAACGAGCTATGCAAAAGCCAGAATATTTTGAACCCTGTTCAGTTGTTCTGGCCCATGTGAGCGAATGTTTCATTCGAGATGTGCGGGTATATCCAAATCGTGTTTAGACGATTTAATGTCTGTCCGGTCTGGTCTTCGCTGGTACTGTGCTTCGTGCAGGGCCCTTTCGCCAGATGAGCTTTATTCTAAAATTAAGCTTTTTGGTAAAAGTCTCAACTTGCTTAATAACAATTTTAGGGAAATTGATACATTTTCTAGCGAAGTTAGTGCCGCACCCAGTATCAGCGTCTTCGATGAATGTTCTTCACCGGAAAAAATTTCGCATTCTTTGTCTCAGACAATCTCTTCCGGGACGCAAACAAACATTCAGTGTGAAGAAGACCAGAATATTTCTAAAAAGAAGAGGAAGAATAAAAATAAAAATAAAAATAAAAATAAAAATAAGCGTCGTATGACGTCTTCAAACCCTCCTCAGGCTAGGCAGCCCTCAGCTATGCTTTCAATAAGCAATAATACAATTATTTCTTCACCTCCTTCTTATACTCCTCCATTGGCTAATAGTCCTAATGTGATTTCAACCGAGCCCAATAACCCAATAATTAATTTAAGGGCAGTGTCGAGGCGAAAACTCTTATTCATTTCACGTCTTCAGCCCGACACAACAACTGAAAATGTATTGACGTTTGTCAAACGAAATATATTATTTAGGCAAAATGCTTTCTGTTCATGCAAAAAAATTGGTAACAAGCCTTCCCACGCCTCCTTTATTCTAACGGTTGCAGCTGAAGAGTTTGCATCTGTTCTTAACTCTAAAATGTGGGCCGATAATATCCTCGTTTCTGAGTTTACGCCTAAAAATAAGTCTAGAAGGACGAATAAAATCGCCCATCAGACCCAAAAAAACTAAGTAGATTATCCCTTTACTATCAAAATGTAAGGATTACGTTCTAAAACACGTGACATATTTTTGGCGTCCCAGAATTTCTCTGAGGATATTATCGCGTTAACAGAAACATGGCTGAACGGAAGCATTATTGACTTGGAATTGTTTGACAATAGTTTTCAAGTTTTTAGAAAGGACAGACACACTGACAATATATCTGCTGTTGGTGGTGGTGTCCTTTTAGCTGTAAGGAATTCCTTTGTCAGTTCCTTAATAGATATTCCCTGCTCTTCTAATATCGAACTTATATGCGTTAAGGTGTTACATTGTAATTCCAATGTATATGTTATTAATGCATATGTTCCCCCAAAGAGCAGTGCAGAAGTCTATGCAAACCTTGCGGATTGCATAGAATATATAATAAATCTACTTGACGTTAATGACGACATTTTACTGTTGGGCGATTTCAATCTGCCTGACTTAAAATGGCATTCTTGATACATATTTTTGTGCATCAAATTCGAAGACTCGCCAAGAGCATATATTTGTTGACAATATATGTTCTGACTTACAACAAGTTAGTTGTATTTATAATAGTCTTGAAAGACTTCTTGACCTGGTCTTAACTACAGACAGTAACAATGTGATTGTTAAGAGGGCCTTCCATGCTCTGACTATTGTAGATGAATACCATCCACCATTGAGCATTTGGTATAAATCGGACAGGGAGAGCATAGTAAATTCGAGTTCAATCGATAAGGTTTATGAATTCAATTTTAAAAAAGCTGACTTTTTGAAGTTGAATCATTTACTTCATAACAAATTAAATGTTATTTTAGAGTTCTTCAATGGAAATAACCTTGATGATTCCATAAATTTTTTTTATATGGAGCTCTTTACTGTGTTTTCTCAGTCCGTACCATATAGCCTCAAATTTGCGAAAAACCGTGCGTACCCTTGGTACACAAAGGATTTAAAAACTCTTCGCAACAACAGGAATAGGGCATGGAAGAAATACGTCTGTAGTTTAGACTCAAATGACCTGGAAACCTACAAACGTTTGTTTCTGGAATTTGAAAATAGCTCAGCTGCATTATATAATGAATATTTAGACGATATAAAGCTGATTTAATTCTATTTAAACTTAAGTCCATTGGATTTCCACAATATTTTGTAAACTGGATTAAATCGTATTTGACAGACCGATCTTATAAAATACGATTCCGAGGGGTTTTGTCTGCTGAGTTTATTGCGTTATCTGGTGTTCCTCAAGGAAGTCACCTAGGTCCACTTCTGTTTATTTTAGCCATTAATGATGTGACCCATATCATTAAAAACTCTCATCTGCTTATTTATGCGGATGATATGATGATACTCCAGTCCGATCTGAAATCTTTTGAAGTTTGGTGTTCTAAAAATAATATGTTTCTTAATCCAGATAAATGCCAAACTATGACCTTTTCGCGAAAAAGGAATAATTTTGTTTTTGATTATAAAATAAAAGATACTGCTTTATGTCGTGTGGATGTCGTTAAAGATCTGGGAATATGTATGGATTCTAAGCTTTCCTTTAGCATTCATATTGATAATATTTGTAAAAAAGAATCTTCTATGCTTGGATTTATTAAACGCTGGGCCAAAGAATTTAATAGCATGATTACGACTACAACGTTGTATTATGCCATAGTGCGTCCTCACTTGGAGTACGCAAGTCAAGTTTGGTCTCCAAGTTACAATGTTCATGTTGATCGAATAGAGAGAATCCAAAAATGCTTTGTTCGGTTTGCCCTAAGGGGCTTAAGTGGATTTGACATTTTAAACCTTCCTCCTTATGAGGATCGCTTGAAACTTTTAAAAATGCAATCATTGAGTGAGCGAAGGAAGTCTGCAGATATCGTCTATTTGCACCAACTCATCACCGGTGTATTCGATTCTCCAGAACTTCTTTCTCTTATAAATTTTAACTCTAATCGTAGAAGCAGTAGAAATGCTAATAATTTCATTTACTTACCATATAGTAGAACAAATTATATGTTAACTGCTCCTTTAAACCGTATGAGTAAATTAGTTAACAATTGTAGCTTTTTTGATGTTAACTTGTCTAAAGGTCAACTCATGAGTAGATTAAAAACTATTGTGTAATTGCATGGATATGTTTTTGCATGGTAAGTCGTGATGTCTTGTGTTGTCCTTGAGCCCAACCATATTTTGGTGGGTAAATTTTTTCTCACATAAGCTTATTTTGAGCCACTTGTATTGATATCGTTGATAATTTCAAAGATATTGGGATTGTGACTTTAAATGTGTTGATGATGAGAATGTGCGAAAAAGCTGTAGTAGCTAAACTCGATTGTTATTGCATGTAATACAAACAAATTATATATCTGAATACACATACTCAATAAAGCAAAAAAAATTAAAACAGTTTTTAATTATAATCATTTTTATTTTCATATTATTTCACAAATTTTAAATAAGTTAGTTGTTTAATTACTGTTTTTTATCATCATCATCATCATCATCTTCTTCAGAGCTTTCATGCATGTTTTGTAGAATATATTTCCATTTTCCCTCTTTTTCTTTTTAATGGCTAGGGAAAATGCGCCATCCATGTCTTCAGTTTTCATTAGAATGTGTAATGTCTCGTTTAAATAATCCATCTGATTCTTAGTGATAATCAGAAATCTTTTCGGTAAATAAATATGAAATTCTTTTTTTACAAGACATCTTATACTTTCGCCATATTTTGTATCTACTCTCGCGATTCTGTTGACTTCATATGGAATGTTTACTTCCATATCCTTTATAGGCAAGTATTTAATACTAGGATTTTGAAAACGATTTTTTAAACTTGTTTTCATATTTTCTTTTTTCTTTAAACTATTCGCTGTGACAGATATTCTTAGACTGACTCTCAATATTTATAAAATAACTTATTGAACATATTGTATCCCATTATTTGACGATTTCTTATCAGTTTCATCCGGTTATTTGTCAATTTTTTATAAGTTGCGGTTAAATGTGAATATATAACTTTGTAATAAATATCTGCACGTATGTATATATGTATGCATATGAAATATTGCAAGATATATTGAATATATGCAAGAGAATATTGAAGATATAATGAAGTACTATGTTATATCAGGAGAAGTTAGAAAGCAGAAGAAGAGTAAATATGTATATATACATTAAGGCGTAGTGAAATTTTTTTCTATTAAGCGGGATTGAGAAACTGAAAACTTACAGCATTTTAAGCAACATGGCCGAAGGATTCGGCTCTCCGACGAATTTCGAACCGCCAACTTTTCAAAAATAGCTTTTGATATGAATGCGTTTAAGACATATTGGTTCAAGAGGGGTTTTTGCTCATAAAAAGTGAACTATTGTTCTAGATCAATGCTGTATTGTGATAAAAAGATACCATTCAAAAACTAGTTTTTGCAAAAATTTTTTTTTCACCCACTATGGCCCTACCCTAAGATTTCTAAACGCAAGATACTGATTTTTAGGCTTATTGCTCCGGAACATGCGTACAAATTAGGTGACGTCATTTCAATGTTTAGGAAGTCTATAATCTATAGATAATTTAAATACAAACATTTTGACATATTATTCGATAGTCTGAGTTACCTTGTTACAGAGATAAATGCAACCAAAAGTCACTGTGGGATTTATTTTAATTTTAATTTAATTCATAATTTCATTGCGAACAATAATAATTCGACCTTTAAAACCTTTTCAGCCTAAATTCTTAAAAATTCTGAGAGAGGGACATCTTGTGATTATATCGCGACTAGTCCGACTGCACGTTGTGGCGTCCGTGGCGTAGTTGGTTAAAGTGCGTGGCCGCTATGTCAACGAACCTGGAGACCCAGGTTCGAACCCCAGCAGCGACAGAAAATTATTTGAATTAAAATGATTTTTCTGTATGGCCGCCACCTCTCTGCAGACAATGGCAAACCTCAGAGAGTAATCAAAATGCCATGTAAAGCTTCTTGAGAATAAGAACATTTCGTTCATCGCCGTTCGGAGTCGGCGTTAAGCCTGTAGGTCCATTTCTCGGTCAATTGTGTACAAACTTAATAACACGCACAACACAATTGATCAGAAGAAGCTAGGTCAAAGTCCTTTCAAGGGCTGAAATGACCAGTTATTTATTTTATTTTTTTTTTTTAGTCCGACTGCACAATTCCATCACATTTTATTTTTTAAATTTTTAAAGTTAAAAAGTAGGACTTCTAGTGTTTCGACTTTTAACAATTTTTTACATATGCTTAGGTTGTGAGAATTTAAAAACAAAATGCACTTTTGTTCAATAGAATTAACCGCTGAATTTAACAGTATCAAAAGATTTTTGAAAAAAAAAAATATATGAAGTGGGTTTATCGCAATGGAGAAGTCAATTTCTCAAAAATTTTGTACAAATGTTAGTTCTTCTTTATTTTTTAAAAATAGTAACCAACAAAAATTCTTAATTTTTTTACAGGAATCGTTAAAACTACTAAGTACCTTTCAAAAAAGTCTAATCATTTGCAAATTGGGAAAATGACAGAAGTTTTAAAGTGTTTTTTAAATCGAAAATCATCGATTTTGTATATGCGTTCATAGCGTTCAAACTGTTGCCATTTAATCAAATTGAATTTCATAAAAAAAAATTAGTGTTTCTATAAATTTAAATGATATAATGCTGAATGAATGACATTTTTTTCACAAAAATTCATTGCACGTAAAAATACCTATTCATTGAATCCAAAACCATCAATATCGGTTGAGAATTGGCAAAATGGCGGCAGTTTTAACTTTTTTTCTCGTCATAAAACAGGAGATCATTTTAAAACACGAGGTCATAAAATCTCGTCATTCCCCGGTATATGTTTGCTATCATACAAAATCTCATTTTGTCAAATCTTAACCGATTTTGGACATCTTTAGCTCATTGGAAAGAAAATATGATGAGCAACATACATCTAAAACATTGCAATATAGATCTTGCAATCTCAACCGATATTGATGGTTTTGGATTCAATGAAAAGGTATTTTTACGTGCAATGAATTTTTGTGAAAAAAAAATGTCATTCATGTAGCATTATATTATTTAAATTTATAGAAACACTAATTTTTTTTATGAAATTAAAGAAAAATTTAGGAATTTGCTTCGCTACACGCTTCATTTTGTATTTTATCGTATTTATTTTTATATAGCCTTATTCTACGTGAACTTCTACTGAAAAGAAGTGGAGTTTGTTTTTCATTTCCAACAAGGCAAATAGCTGTGAAAATTCAATGAACGTCGGCGCAACAAAAATCGAACCCTTCAACTTTAAAAACGAATTAAAAAAAATTGTGACGACATTGAGAGGTCAGACCAAGTGCGATGGACTCACAACATGTCCCTCTTTAAGAATTTCTAAAAAGTTTGGTTGTGCTTTTTTTTTTTGGTCGATTTCGTCACACTGTGTTATTGTTCGCAATAAAAATATGAAATAAATTAAAATTAAAAGAAATCCCACAGTGACTTTTGACTGCATATATCTCGGTAACCAGGTAACTCAGACTATCGAATAATATGTCAAAATGTTTGTATTTAAATTATCTATACATTATAGACTTCCTAAACATTGAAATGCCGTCACCTAATTTGTACTCATGTTCCGGAGCAATAAGCCTAAAAATCAGTATCTTGCGTTTAGAAATCTTAGGGTAGGGCCATAGTGGGTGAAAAAAAAAATTTTTGCAAAAACTATTTTTTTAATGGTATCTTTTTATCACAATACAGCATTGATCTAGAACAATAGTTCACTTTTTATGAGCAAAAAACCCTCTTGAACCAATATGTCTTAAACGCATTCATATCAAAACCTATTTTTGAAAAGTTGGCGGTTCGAAATTCGTCGGAGAGCCGAATCCTTCGGCCATGTTGCTTAAAATGCTGTAAGCTTTCAGTTTCTCAGTCCCGCTTCGTAGCGAAAATCTCATCCCATACATATGACTACACCTTAATATACATATATGTAATTCTAATTTTAGAGAGGCGTGTGCAAAATATAAATAGAAAAACTATTATGAGAGAGATTAAGTTGTATCACATTCTTCATTAAATATGTATTGGGGTCAACTTTTAAGAAGCCATGATAAATACTGTACTTGTCATGCGCAGTGGAAGACTTTACACAAATAATAAATGCTATAGTTTTGGATATTATGCTGCAGGTGTTACTAACCGCGGAAGGAGGGGATAGAACACAAATTTTTCATCTTAGTAGAGGTCAACAAATTCCCACAAATCTTCCAATGTTCGAATTCAGTCACAATCAACATATAAAAATTGAAGTCGCTGGCGGTATGGTATCTCTAGTTGGAACAGTCTATGAAGGTGTTTATAAAGATATAAATGTATACTCATACAAGCCATCATGTGTTTTCCGAGAAATAGATGGCTTTTTTGGGGGTTTAGATAAAAAATATATTAGCAAGGTGGGAATCCCTCGAATCCGTCCAACACCCCCACAATCTTAAATAAAAATCAAACGTCGTTCGTTGGTAATTGTATCAGTTGAGAACGGCCGGACCGATTTGGATAATTTTTTTTTTAAATGTTCGTAATAGTCCAACTTAGGTTTTTACGGAAACAAAAATTGACGACGCCCACTTTTACGCCCATTTTTTTGATTTATCTAAAATTGGAAAACGGCTACACCGATTTGACTAATTTATTTTTTAAAATGTGCGTAGTAATCCATTCTAAGTTTTTACTGAAGAAAAATTGACCACGCCTTCTTTTACGCCCACTTTTTTATATCTATATATATAAAAAAGAAGTTTTTGTGTGTAACTATGCAATAGACTCCTTAACTATTCATCCGATTGGCATGAAAATTTGTGTATAGAAGTTTTTGGTACGGTGCGTGTTTGTGGGCTATCATTTTTTATCCACCCTGAACACCAGAGGGCGCTGTAGCACAAATTTTTTACAAAACTGCCTAAAACTCACAAATCGCTCATGTGATTGGGATGAAAATTGTTATATAGTAGTTTTCATATACTGTGAGTGTTTTCTGCTAACTTTTTTGACCCAACTTGAACAACAGAGGGCGCTGTAGTACAAATTTTTTGCAAAACCACCTAAAACTCCCAAACCGCTCATTCGATTAGAATGAAAATTGGTACATACGGGTTTTCAGATACGATGAGTTTTTCAGCACCATCTTCTTTGATCCACCTTGGACACCAGATGGTGCTGTAGTACAAATTTTTACAAAATCGCATATTTTTAGTAGTTTTCTTAGGTTATATATGCAAATATTTACAAAGTATAAAATATTTATTAAATTAAGTAAAATTAAAAAAATTTTCGTTATTTTGACATCAAAAACATGAACATATCTTGAAAACTATGAAAAGGTTTACTACAACCAAATATATAATCCAACATCGTTGCTCAAAAATGAGAAAAAACAATCAGAAATTTAATTTTGTGACTTTCGATTCAAATATCTCCGCTGCTTTTATATACATTTCGTTAATTTTTTTTTTTGTCTTAAAGCTTCATCAAAGTACTATGAAAACCTTATTGCAAGAATATCGTTAGTTGAGTATATCGTCATATGAAATCAAAAAAGCAAAAGTTACATTTGAAAATTTTTACAGGAGAAGCAAAAAATGCTTGGGCTTTGCTTTGCGCTTGCACTAAAAAGCTTATTGAATTTTGTATATAAAAACGTCGTTTTTAGTAGTAGGAGTGTAAAATTTTGCATGAACATGTATTTTGATACGGTGCTTTATAATCAATCAAAAAGTCAATTTTCATTTTCATTCATTTTTCATATGACGATGTATATTTTATATATTTTTTTTAAATAGGGTCTGAAATATTGGAGTTTTCCTTAAAGAAAAGCTAAAAAATTGTTTTTGTTGTAAAAATAATTTAAATTCATATTCGCAAATTTTCAACTCCATTTAAAAATTATAACATTTATAGGCAAAAATTGTTTCAATTTTACGCAAAAATTAAAAACCATTTTTGTGATTCAAAAAGCAAGGCCCCTTGATTTTTTCGAATAAAAATTTTTTTTTCCAATATTGTGTTTTTATATTTTTGAAAAAATATACAAGCTAAAAAATTAATTTCAATCAAAAGTTATAGCCAATAATCATATATACAAAAAGCAAAACGCTGTCATCACACAGGCTGGAAACTTCAAAATTACTGAGCCGATAGAGCTGAAATTTTGGCAGTACATTTTTTTCAAGTACGAAATGGCTTAAATTTCTGTCACACCCCCTTTTACCGCCCACAAATCAATTAAAATGCTATATTTCCTACGGTTTTCGTCGATTTTGCTACATTTTGGTAATTTAGTTTGTATGCTCACTGTCGGCAACTGTACCAAAACTGGGTGATGTCCATCTACTAGAAAACTGGGATGGGCATTATATAAGGCGGTGTGGCTCCGCCCATACAATTTGTATTATCGAATAGCTTTGAAAGTAAAAGTAACAGTCCTTACATACAAACCCAAAATGGATTTACTATTTGGTGATCTCCTGCTACTGGGAAACTGTAACGGTCAGTAGAAAATTACAGTGGTGTCAAACTATGAGTTTAAGAAAAGTTTTGAATACACCTATTATGTTCTCATATAGTTTCAGGGTGCAGCAACGCGCGCCGGGAAAAGGCTAGTCATCAAATAATAGTCATCAAAACTCACCCGCCTCAAAAAAGAGAAAAAATTTCGGTGATAGTGAAGTTGTCAAAGTAGGTGGTGGTGGTGGTAGTGGCGGAGGTGACAGCTCAGTTGAAGAAGAAGAAGAAGAAGAAGAGAAATTCTAAATTAGGCTATAAATCCGAGTAACAATTCTTATCATATTATTAAAAAATAGATCGTTGACAAAAGAACACATCTGTTGAGAAAAATTAAAATTAAAAAGAATTTCATCATATTGATTACATATTTTTGCATCGTACACGTTTTTTCAGCTGCTGCACCTATTGAGTGAAAACTAATTTTAAAATACAGAGTTTGCTATTAAATTACCTAATAATGATACTGTAAGCATACAACTGAATTTTAAACTCTTAAAGTTTAGTAAAGATTTAAATAATGGAAACGCTGAGTCATCAACAGAAGTACAATCACAGTCAGCTGGAGAGGAAAAGTCCCAGCCGCCAATAGATCAATCGTTTACAGTGGATGAAGCTATTGAAGCATTTAGGCAAGACTTAGTTAAAAAGGAACAAAATATTGCAGGAATTATTGGAAGTTCACAACCATTTTACAGGCATTTTCAACTGCAATATAAAGATAATATTAAATTGAGAATCCGTTGTACATATGACAGCAATTATCTAAAACTTCTATTAGATATTTCGTGTTTTGAATATCGTCAAGTTGAATACGAGAGGTTCTTAAGTAACGGTGAAATTGAGGTGGTTACTGAGGATGATATTACTTTCCGCTCAGATATGACATTAATCAGCATTCAAGATTATAAACATGACTTGGAAATGGAAATATCTTAAATTTTACCAATCATTTATAAATTTGCTGTCATCATGTTAAGAAGCCTCAAGCATCAAAAAATCAATAACGAGTTTCGTGCTAAGATTTTGAGCGATTTCTTGAGTGAAAAAATACTTTTGTGGCCTGAGTACAAGATTATTTTACAAAAACTAAAAGGTCGATTCGATGAATATGCGTTATATAAGATAAAAACGTCGAAATTTGGTGATCATTACACTAATTGTGAATGGTCAAGGGATGAAACAACTTGTGGTCCCGATACTTGTGGATGTTCCTCTATCGATAGAATATGGGATGACGCATTAAATATAATAAACTTTTATTATAATATAAAAACGCAAATTTAAACAATTTTCTTCACTTAACATCGTAGTCGCCATATGGATAGCATTAAACAATGTCTGAGGAGAGAATTTTAGTTATAGATGTTCAAGGTTTCTACATCAATAATGAATTTAGTGTAAAAGAACTGAGTATTTCAGTAGACGATGACTCACAAGTTCAAACAGTTGTAATTAAACCGCCCTTTCAATATGCATCTCTGACGATAAAGGAAAATGCTTCATATAACTGGCTTTATAGAAATCATCACGGCTTAAAATGGGAAGATGGCGATTCAACTTTAGCAAATATTATAGAATATTATAAAACATGTATTAAAGAGAAAAATTTAATTTATTATGTTAAAGGTTTAGAAAAAATTAAGTGGATTCAAAATTTGTCTAACCCGCATCCATCGGAAATTTCTAGAAACGAAACGTACGTTGTGCATCAATTTGATGCAGATACAAAAAGACAATATTATTCATCGGAATATTTTCATTTTATTAACTATTCTAGCGCGATAAGTATAAGACTATCTCTAACTGTAGAACTGCACACTTGTTTATTTTGATATTTTAGGAAGGTAGCCAAAATTCTGAATTTAAATATGCATATTTGTTTTTAATATATGAATGTGTTTCAAAAATTTGCATCAATTTGATGCAAACGATGGATGCGGGTTAAAGATGAAATTTTTTATCATAACCTAGATGATTTAAATTGTCCAAATTTAAAAATTTTGTATAAAAATAATCAATCAATAAATATTTGTAGCTATCATAAGAAAAATTTTACATGTGCTGAAAAAAATGTAATACTCTTAAGAACGTTTATAAATAAAGAAAACATAATAATAATAAAACAATTTATAGTTGTCATTTAATACTTAAATCAGATTAAATAAATATCAATCGTCAGATCATAACGAACGCTCATTGTCATGTCTATAACAATCTCTTTAAGTGGAACCACGTCAACCCTTATAGAAAAATATTTTCCACCAATTGAATTGATTACAAAATATGTTTGCGGGCTTGTAGACTTTGTAACATTTAATTCTATACCCAATGTAGATATCCACAACAATTTATTTCATATCGGATCACATACCATTACAATACCACTTGGTTCATATGAATTTGAGGATATTGGGTTTTTCTTAGAAACAACCGTAAGAGACATTGATGAGTCAATTTTCCTGGAAATTGAATCGAACAACAACACTCTTAAAACTGAAATTGTATCCTCCGTGGACATAGATTTTTCAAAACCAAATAGTATAGGACAGCTACTGGGATTTAGTAAAAGAAAGTTGCTAGGAAATGAGTTACAATATAAGAAATTTAACGAAGAGATTTCAATAGAAATATTGCAAGAGAAAGAAACTGAAAATATTTCTACAGAACCGCTACCAGAGATAGAAAAAACAGAATATATTCATATAGGTCGGACAGATGAACCTAAGAAATTTGAATCTGATCTACCTTCAAACATTACAAATGTAAACACAATACGTATTGAATGCAACTTGACAACCGGATCATATATTAAGAACGCATCAGTTCATACCATTCATGAATTTCCTCTTGACGTCTCACCGGGGTATAAAATAAATGAGACACCTCAAATGCCAGAAACAAATGACAGAAATGTCATTTACTTACTCGTCAATTGTCAAGAGATAAACAACATAACGATAAGGGTCTTAAATCAAGACGGTGCCCTTATAAATTTTCGAGGGGAAAAAATTTCTATACGACTTCACTTTAAACCCGAATAAAAACATAATGAGTATTTACACCAAGAACAATAAAAACGCGATTCAAAAAGGATTTCCTGTTAGTCCTACATCAACACTCGATCGGGAGCATACAAAAAAGGATCTTTTGACTTCAGCTAATATAGCTTATTTAAAATCCTTGGGACTTAATCTAAAATCATGAATGAGATATGAAATGTCTACAAAAACCAATGTATGATGATAGCATTATAAAAAGGCAATACCATAGTTATTCTCCATATTTAAAATCCTTTAACAATAACGCTGAAATTCGTATACCGATTCAAAATCAGGATCTCTTTGTCTTACCAAGTGAGAGTATGAGATACATTCATGGTTTTATAGTAAAACAGGAAGGAGGAAATGATGTAGTAACAACAGGTGTAAAATTTAAAAATAACTTTGTTTCATATCTGTTTGATGAAATTCGATATGAAATTAATGGTTTTGAAATTGATCGTACACGCAATCTTGGAATTTCATCCACCATGAAAAATTTCGTATCATTGAATAAAGCTGAAAGCAATGCATTGAAAAACGCTGTTTGGACTCCTGATGAAAATTTCACATTGGAAAAATCTCATTTTAGTTGCTGTGTGCCGTTGAAAATGTTACTGGGTTTTGCTGAAGATTATACCAAAATAATATTAAACTCGAAGCATGAGCTTATCCTTCAACGTTCTTCATCTAATGAGAGATCATTCCATTCTATAAATGGAGCTCATCAATTAAAATTTACAATATCAGATATAATATGGAAAATGCCTCATATACAATTGTCAGATTTTGCAAAATTGGAGATGTATAAGATAATTAACAACAAAAATCATATTTTAGTAACCTTTAGAAGTTGGGACTGTCATATAAATCCAATGCTACCAAATACTACAAAATTTTTATGGAATGTAAAACTATCGCCTCAAAATGAAAGACCTAGATTTCTTATCATCGGTCTGCAAAAAGAAAAAAGTAAAGAGCAAGGAAATATATTTGATCATTGTAATATATCTAATTTAAAAGTTTATCTAAACTCTGAATCATATCCCTATGATGATTTAAATAGTCGCTTTGAAATGGGACAGTATGCTGTTCTATATGATATGTATGCAAAATTTCAACAAAGTTATTATAAGTGGGAACCTCAACCATTGCTTGACGTCGTTGGATACAAGGCTTTTGCACCACTTATTGTTGTTGATGTAACACATCAAAATGAAGCAGTTAAAGTTGGGCCTATTGATATACGGATTGAATTTGACACCGAAGCAAACAATGCAATTCCATCTAAAACATCAGCCTACTGTTTAGTAATTCATGATCGTTTAATTGAATACTCACCTCTAACCAGCGAAATCCGAAGAATAATTTAAAATAAACAATAACTTCTTTTTCACAATTTTTAATAAATAAAAAATATAGATGTATAAATCAACCCGTTTTTAATTTATTTATTTGTTTTATTTATATCGACATAGTTGAGTATGGTCATGGTTTGTATTCTCAAGTTCAAGTTTACATTAACGCTCCGCCTTTGCCGCTTTCATACTTTGACTTTAAATTATCCAACCCAAGCTGCTGCTGCTGTTGCCACGCTTATCTTCAATTTAGAACAACAACAACAACAACAACAACAACAACAACAACAACAACAACAACAACAACACCAACAACAACAACAACAACAACAACAACAACAACAACAACAACAACAACAACAACAACAACAGCAATTATTTAGCTTAATATATCACTTGCCCGCACCGCCCCCGACGCACGCCGACGCCCCACCACCCAACCCTCACCCCGACCCCTACTGCGCTCGGCACAATCACCCTCAAGTTCTGCGCTCACGACTGAGCTCAGAACTTGATGGTGATTGTGCTGAGCTTGCGGTTTGCCCGTCCGTCCAGCCCAAGCACCAACGGTGCACGCTTATCTTCATTTTTGGCAACAATTATATTTTCGTCGCCCTACTATCGGTCTCATCAACCAACAAGCGGTCTCCGCGCACATGTTAAATGCAATAACAACAACATGCTTCGGTGTCGACCGGTATAAACTCGGCACCTTACACTCCTATCGGTGGGCAGAGACGCCGACTGCACAGTACTCAACACACGCTGCGGTCCCCAACAATCGTATCGGTGGGCAGAGACGCCGACTGCACAGTACTCAACACACGCTGCGGCCCCCTACAATCGTATCGGTGTGCAGAGACGCCGACTGCACAGTACTCAGCACACGTTGCAGTCGCCACGCTTATCTTCAATTTGCAACAACAACTACCTGCTTCAGTCACCCTACTATCGGTCTCATCAACCAAAACAAGCTGCGGTCTCCGCGCACATGTGAATTGCAATAACAACATGTTTCTGTGTCGACTGGTATAAACTCGGCACCCTACAATCGTATCGGCCGGGCAGCGACGCCGACTGCGCAGTCGGGCACAATTTTTGTGAATTTTGAGGCCCATAAGAAATTACACGCAATTTTGCTGCAGAACTCTCATAGCTACTCTACTGTTGCCACACCCCCTTTTACCCCCTACAAATTAATAAAAATGCTATATTTCCGATGTTTTTTGCCAGATCATTCTACAATATGGTAACTTAGCTTTTATGCTCACTGTCGGTAACTGCACTAAAACTAGGTCGCCACACCCCCTTTTACCGCCCGCAAAGTAATAAAAAGGCTATATTTCCGCTGTTTTTTGCGAGATTATTCTACAATATGGTAATTTAGTTTTTATGCTCACTATCGGTAACTGTACTAAAAATAGGTTGCCACACCCCCTTTTACCGCCTAAAAATTAATAAAAATGCTATATTTCCGATGTTTTTGCCAGATTATTCTACAATATGGTAACTTAGCTTTTATGCTCACTTTCGGTAACTGCACTAAAAATAGGTCGCCACACCCCTTTTACCGCCCCCAAATTAATAAAAATGCTATATTTCCGATGTTTTTTGCGAGATTATTCCACAATATGGTAATTTAGTTTTTATGCTCACTGTCGGTAACTGTACTAAAAATAGGTTGCCACACCCCCTTTTACCGCCTACAAATTAATAAAAATGCTATATTTCCGATGTTTTTTGCCAGATCATTCTACAATATGGTAACTTAGCTTTTATGCTCACTGTCGGTAACTGCACTAAAACTAGGTCGCCACACCCCCTTTTACCGCCCGCAAAGTAATAAAAATGCTATATTTCCGATGTTTTTTGCGAGATTATTCTACAATATGGTAATTTAGTTTTTATGCTCACTATCGGTAACTGTACTAAAAATAGGTTGCCACACCCCCTTTTACCGCCCACAAATTAATAAAAATGCTATTTTCCGATGTTTTTTGCCAGATCATTCTACAATATGGTAACTTTGCTTTTATGCTCACTGTCGGTAACTGCACTAAAACTAGGTCGCCACACCCCCTTTTACCGCCCGCAAAGTAATAAAAATGCTATATTTCCGATGTTTTTTGCGAGATTATTCTACAATATGGTAATTTAGTTTTTATGCTCACTATCGGTAACTGTACTAAAAATAGGTTGCCACACCCCCTTTTACCGCCTACAAATTAATAAAAATGCTATATTTCCGATGTTTTTGCTAGATTATTCTACAATATGGTAACTTAGCTTTTATGCTCACTTTCGGTAACTGCACTAAAAATAGGCCGCCACACCCCTTTTACCGCCCCAAATTAATAAAAATGCTATATTTCCGATGTTTTTTGCCAGATTATTCTACAATATGGTAACTTAGCTTTTATGCTCACTGTCGGTAACTGTACTCAAAATAGGTGGCCTCACCCCTTTTACCGCCCACAAATTAATAAAATGCTATATTTCCGATGTTTTTTGCGAGATTATTCTACAATATGGTAATTTAGTTTTTATGGTCACTGTCGGCAACTGTACTAAAAATAGGTTACCACACCCCCTTTTACCGCCTACAAATTTAAAAAATGCTATATTTCCGATGTTTTTTGCCAGATTATTCTACAATATTGTAACTTAGCTGTTATGCTCACTGTCGGTAAATGCACTAAAAAAAGGTCGCCACACCCCCTTTTACCGCCCACAAATTAATAAAAATGCTATATTTCCGATGTTTTTTTCGAGATTATTCTACAATATGGTAATTTAGTTTTTATGCTCACTGTCGGCAACTGTACTAAAAATAGGTTGCCACACCCCCTTTTCCCGCCTACAAATTAAAAAAATGCTATATTTCCGATGTTTTTTGCCAGATTATTCTACAATATGGTCATTTAGTTTTTAAGCTCACTGTCGGCAACTGCACTAAAACTGGGTAATGCCCATCTACTAGAAAAATGGGATAGGCATTTTATAAGTGGGTTTGGCTCCGCTTATAAAGGGTGTTTTTTTTAGGGGTTTGTTTTTCGAATAGAGATAAAACTGGCATTTTGTGGTCAAATCTGGCAACTCTAATGTCATTTATGTTCAGTTTGGTTTGCCATTTCATCATGAACAGGTTGACAAAAGAACAACGCTTGCAAATCGTGCAAATTTATTTCGAAAATAATGGTTCAGTTCGCGAAGTTTACCGCAAGCTCCGTCCATTTTATGGTCGACATAATCGTCCATCAGAGCAATTAATTCGGTTAACCATGGGTCTTTTTCGCACTACGTTTACTCTATGTGATAATACGCATCCGCAGAGACGTCAAACAGTGCGCACCGAAGAAACAATTGCCGCTGTAGAGCAAAATGTTGAAGAGGACCCGAATGAATCGATTCGCCACCGTGCACAGCAATTGGAGCTTTGTCCATCAACTTTATGGAAGATTTTGCGCAAAGATCTTGGCTTGCGACATTACAAGATCCAGCTTGTGCAATAATTAAAGCCGCGAGACCATGCAATGCGTCGTGATTTTCGTGTATGGGCCGAAAATGAGATTGATCTCGATGCTGATTTTCATCGCAAAATTTTGTTCAGTGATGAGGCTCATATTTGGTTGAATGGCTACGTCAACAAGCAAAATTGCCGCATTTGGAGTGAAGAGAATCCACATGAGATCCTTGAGACGCCATTACATCCACAAAAACTGACTGTTAAGTGTGCTCTATGGGCTGGTGGAGTCATTGGGCCATACTTCTTCCGAAATAATGCTGGAGAGTCAGTTACCGTTAATGGAGACCGGTATAGAGCCATGATAACCGACTACTTTGTTCCCGAATTGGATGGCATGAATGTGGATGAGTTGTGGTTCCAACAAGACGGCGCTACATGCCACACAGCGCACGTCACAATCGATTTATTGAAGGAAACATTCGATGAGCGCATAATTTCGGGGAATGGACCTGTCAATTGGCCACCAAGATCGTGTGATTTGACACCATTGGATTATTTTCTTTGGGGATATGTGAAGTCACTCGTCTACGCCAACAAACCAGAAATGTTAGGGGACTTGGAGGCCAACATTCGTGGCGTTATTGCCGACATACGGCCCCATATGCTCGAAAAAGTGGTTGAAAATTGGACCTGTAGAATTGGCTTTATTTGAGCCAGCCGCGGCGGCCACATGCCCGAAATCATATTTAAACATTAATGGCATAAAATTATCTTTCCAATAAAGCCAAATTGATGGACATTAAAACGATTTTCTTGTGTTTTATTTCAATTCGAAGTTCTATACCTCTAAAAAAAACACCCTTTACTATTAAAATTTATAATATCGAATAGCTTGGGAAGTAAAAGTAACAGTTCTTACATACAAACTCAAAATGGAGTTACTATTTGGTGATATCCTGCTACTGGGAAACTGTAACGGACAGTGGAAAATGACAGTGGTATCAAACTATGGGTCTAAGAAAAGTTTTGAATATAGTTATTATGTTCTGATATAGTTGCTGGGTGCAGCAACTCGCGTCGGGAAAAAAACTAGTTATTATTAAAATTCACATCTCTAATGGTGTAATTGTCCCAAAAATATATAAACAAGTGGTTTTTGAGATCACTGATCTCGAACTTGAGGTTAGATTTTCAAAATTTAAGATGGCGGATTCAATATGACCGACCAAATTTCATAAAATGCTTCAAGCTTACAAGGAAATGTGTATAAGGGGGTTTCTGAGGCCGTTGATCACGAATTCGAAGTTAGATTTTCCAAATTCAAGATGGTAGATCTATGACGGATTAAATTTTATGAAATGACTAAAACTAATGCGATAATGTTTATTATACGGGGTGTTTACGATAAAAAATTGTTTGTATCCGTCCGTTAGCCATTTTATAAACGTTTCCCAACTCAAACCACGTGGAGGTGGACGGTTAGATTTTTTTTTTATTCTTTATTTTTGTTTTAATTTATTTTTTTATTTATTTGTTTTAGTTTTTTTTTTTTGTTTTTTTTTTTATTTTACTTCATTTTTTTTATTTGTTTTTCTTTCATAAATATCTATATCACTAGACTATTTTTTTTACATTTGAAATATCGATAGAAAGTTTTATTTTTTCATTTTTTGTACAAGATTTGCATAAAATATGTCTACATTTTTTACAAAAATACAAATCACAAGTGCAGCAGTATATGTACGTGCGAATAACACACTCTTTCGTAGAACATTTTTTTTTGACTCGGTTTGCGGCAAAGCTCATGTTTTTTTTATACGTCTTCTGTCCGATATCCAAATAATGTCTAGCAATACTCATAGCCATTTCTTTTGCACCAATCTTTTCTGATTCAACACTCGACAAATTATGGATCACAATTGCATTTGTTATTGCGGCTTGAATTAAACGTATAAAAACTACATGAGTCCACTTGTTACTCCGTATAAATGTCTGTAAGTTATTGCAGTGACTGTTGTGGAGATCTACTCCACCCATGAATCGATTATCAATATGAAAAGCGTTGGGGAATGGAATAGATTTTTTGAATGATCTTTTGCACTACATCTTTGTAAAGATACCTTCGGAGTCACTCCTGTAGCTGATGAAGCTATAGAGACCTGCTTAGAATCCTTCACACTAATATAATTGATTCCACTGTTTTGGTCATATTTTGAAACAAATGTGCCTCTGGAAGCTTTTTTATTAATTACATTTTTAGCTGATACTCTGTCATCTCGAAGAGTTCCTGTAGATTTCAATCCTAATTTTTGCAGGTGTAACATGAGATCAACACTAGTAAAATAATTGTCATGATACAAATGATATTTCGATATATCAGAGAAGGGTGTAGTTTTCAAAAAATTATCCAAGGGATGCATGACAACTTTTGTACCGAGGGCGCATTTGTTTAGTTTATCTACTTGTGATCCCTTTCCACCGTACAGATCGAAATCAAATAAATATCCGTTTGCTGAACAAAGTCCCCAAAATTTCAAACCGAATCGTATCGGTTTTCCACGAATGAATTGCTTCAAGCTCGTTCTGGCGTAGGACTTAGCCATCATTTCGTCGACCGATAACGCAGATTCAAAAAAACCAAATTTTTGAATATTTTTACGAAATTTGTTCAGCAATATCCGAACACGCCAAGCTTTATCATCTTTGTTTTCGTCGCTAGTTTTTGAATATTTTATTTTCGATTTTATTTTAAGAAAAGTATCACGTGACATGGCAGATCGAACTACATCACAACACAAAAGAGGGTCGAGTGACCAAAAATCTTTTTGAGATTTACGTTTGTTGAAACTTGAAAAAATGAGAATTCCTATATAAGTGTTTAAATCTTCAAAATTCAGATTATAACCATTCTCTTTGGTGGCTTCCACTATATAATTTTTCAGTTCAATTGAAGACGATGTGAAGCACCTCGAGGCTTTAAAAAGTCTCAGAACTTTTGGAATTTTTGAACTGCGAATTTCGGCGATTTCAGCTAAATTTGTTGCTGAAGCAATTTCGACGATTATAGTTCGTGACACAAGCGCGCGATATGGGCACACAAAAGAGAACAAATTGAATGTTACTTGCGGATTTATTTTTACTTTTTTAAGCGGCGATTTAATGCGGAAAAAATAATTAAATTGATGCAGATTTTTTACGGAATACCAAAAACTATTTAATTTCGCGAATCTTCAGTATCCGGCGGACGAAGGACCAAAATATGTTGCTTTTAATTTGCAACGATTCGATAGCTCGAAATTAAAGAAGAAACGCGGATATGTTATACTTGACAACTGCTTTATTACAACTGAGTTTTATTGAGAAAACTTAACATAGGGGTTAATAAGAGAAAAAGAATGTAACATATTTATTAGGGTGATTAAAAAAAATTTTTCTTCGAAAATCAACCGAACTCATTCGAAAATGGGATGGTTATATCAAAATATGAAAACCAAAATTTAAAAAAAAAAAATTTTAATTTTTAGATAGTGCTACCAGCGGTTTTGCCTTTTTTCGACTTTAAACGCTCATACCCATATGCTTGGGTGTGCATATTAGATAGGAGTAATTTTTTCCATGCTAGTAATATCGAGTTTCTAATTCTACATGAAATTCTGAGTAAAAAACTCCTTGTGACCATATATTTCTGATGAAGTTTACCAATCGAAAAATCGTTTAAAGATTCGTATATAATAATTTTATTGGTTTCGCCGGAAGGCTCAACTCGAAATACGAAGTCTTCCGTCGATGTGTTATTTTTATGGCCGTCAATAATTAGTCTCCACTTACCTGTTTATATTTTAACCTGACAAACGGCGATTTGACTAGTATAGCGGTTTTTTGCAAATCACAAATGTTTCATTGCTTCCTTAAACTCCCGACTCTTCAAAATACCCTTGATCCTTTTTTATGAGGTATACTGGAAACAAAAAATTTCGCGGAAAAAACACGTATAAAAATAATAATAAAGAATTACATTCATACAAAAGGGAACAATTCATTGATATAAAAATAAAAAAAATCAAAACTAGTAAGAAATTATCTTCGACTAGGCCGAAGTTTACATACCCCCAAGGCCGAACCAAAGTATATTCAAAGTCTTAAGCAACCAATTATAGTCTTGTATGTAGGCGTGGTTTTCACCCAATTTCGTTGAATTTCATATTCAGAGTACATATCAAAACTCGTTTGCAAAGTCCATATATTTAGTTTTGTGGAACTCTAAGAGATTTAATCGTTTTGATCAAGTCACTCTGTATGGGAGGTAGGCGTGTTTTTCATCCGATTTGGCTCGTTTTCGAACTTGGTCTTTGGTCTAGCTATAGAACTAAATTTGAATTAAAATAATTTTTCTGTACGGCCGCCACCTCTCTGCAGACAATGGCAAACCTCAGAGAGTTTTCAAAATGCCATGTAAAGCTTCTTGAGTACAGGAACATTCCGTTCATCGCCGTTCGGAGTCGGCGTTAAACATGTAGGTCCGGTTCTCGGTCAATTGTGTACAAACTTAATAACACGCACAACACAATTGATTATAAGAAGCTAGGTCAAAGTCCTTTCAAGGGCTGAAATGGCCAGTTATTTATTTTTTTTATTTTAGCTGGAAAATTACGGCTGTAATCGTGATCACAGACAGACGAGCAGACAAAAGGACATGGCTAAATTGACTGGGGTGGTGATGCTGATCAAGAATATATATACATTTCTATACCTACCACGAATATATAAAAATATCAGTAAGTACTTAAGTTTTGAAACAATCAGTCATTAAGCACTGAGTCTTTTTATTTTTGCTTCCTCATACAGATCGCGAAAGTTACATTGCTTTTTTTAATTCACGACAAAAAACGCAGAAGCGCTCAACATTGGGGTCGTGATCTATGAAATAATTTTCCAAATCCTTTGCTTTTTGTACTCTTTGTTGAATCACACTTGACGTCAGTGGTAAAGTATCGCAAGATACCACGTCCTCTTTGCTTTCAGGATTCTTATTTTGTTTTTCATCGATCGCTTCGAAAATTTCTTCGTCTGCTGCAACACAATCTTCAAAACAAGTTCGTTGATATCTTCGATGACTAGATCGTCGAGCCCTTCATCTTCGATATTGGCTATTCAAAACAACTATCAGCAAAAACAGAGAAGCCCTTAATATCGCTTTCATTTTCGTCTTGCTTTGTCGCTTTACGAACAAATTTTTATTGAGATTTAGATAATTAGAACGTTTAAAAAAATAGACATTACTGTATCTGCCTAAAAGTAGGCAATATATTTTTATGCCGTATTTCATTGTTTGGCCCCAAGCTACAGTGGAGGTCAATATAATTAGTAGACATTATATATACAAAATCTGTATGGTTTAAAAAGTTTAATACTGAACCAAATAAAGAAACGAACAATCTTTGTCATATTTCGAACTTTTTTTTTAATGAAAAAAAAATATAGTAACATACAATCTGTCATATTCCAAATTTTTTGCTAAAAATGCCTTGTATATGTGCCTCTAAAGTCGAGCGTCACTTGAATGACGATAAGAAAGTGAAGTGTGGAACTTGCAATGAGTATTTTCACTGTCACTGCGTCAATATTAAAAAGGAGGACCTGGTGTTTATGCAAAAACATAAACAATAGTTCAAATGTCAAAATTGCTCTCGACGCAAGTCAATCTGCTCCCCGCCGATTACAACACGGTCAGACTTAGCTGGCAAAAAGGCTACACCACCAACATCCGCACAAATAACAGAGATCAACGTGAGTAACACCGGTAAACTCAATACACCGACAACTTGTCAAACACAGCTCACTTCGGCATCTCTTATCAAACTTATCGATCAGAAGCTGGAGCAGCAGAACTCCCTGATGGAAATACGTCTTTCTAAACTAAGTGAGTCGATTGCCACTCAAATCAATAAAAACTTCACTTCTGTCCTTAAAGAGAGTGAAGACAGAATACTTAGTGAATTGCGCAAAAATGTGCGCGAAATAAATTCTGAATTCTTGGTTGTAACGGAAAGAGTTACTCAGCTGGAAAATTTAGCAGTTGATATTGGAACATTCACGGATGACATAAAAAATAAAAATAAGGATGACATGACTGTTCTTAAAATAGAGGTTGAGGAACTAAATCGCCAATTATCTAAGCAGGATAACGCTGCTGTCGCTTGTGACCTTATGCTTAATGGAGTCCCTCACGCTGCTGGTGAAAATCTCCGAGGTATTTTAGACCGCATATGCACCTCAGTAAAAATTCAACCACCTCACGCAAAGAGTATTTTTCGTATCAAACCGCTTAATCAGCAGAACACCCCTCTGGACACAACGATTATTGCCAAATTTGAAACGGCCTCTGACAGAAACTTTGTGTTAAACTCCATCTCAAAATTCAGACGCGAAAGCAAGGGTCTGTTACGTCTACACCACGCTGGCTTCCAGTCTCACAAGCCCATATTTGTTAACGAAGGTCTTACAAAAACGAACTCAAACATCCTGCTGGCAGCACTTCGTTTAGACGTAACAGACGTAAAAAACAACAGAAGTTCTCCGCTGTCTTTACCCGTCGTGGTATTGTTGATATTAAGTTCAAACCCACTGACAACGCCATTCCTATCGATACATTGAGCAAATTAAACAGCGCCGCTGCTTCGCTCTGTAACGATCAAATCAATAATTATTACTTTCGTGATAACATTCAGGGTAACAATAACATCAACTACAACAACAACAACAACAACAACAACAACAACAACAACAACAGCGCTAATGCTCCCGAGGACCAACTTTAAATACTCTACAATGGTTGCTCTATGGTCTCCTTACCAGAGGAACTGCTATCTATCTACAGATTTCTCCACACGATCACTTAATATCTCTATCTTTTTTATATTTAAGAGTTTAGTTATCTCCCATTTTTCTGTTTTTTTCTGTTTTTAAAAGCAAGTCTGTAATAATCCGTACAATGATATATGTTTACTCCTCTTCTCTTCTACTGCCTCGAACCTTACTTATCTGTAATTTATATCCCTTTTCTCTGTTAATTTTAAATAGTTTATACATCTTTTATTTGTATTTTCTAAAAAGCAATACTATATTAATCCGTACAATGATATATGTTTACTTATTTTTTCAGCTTAAATATAATTTAATAATTTGTAAAAATGCCCTTTTTTCCGTCGAACTGAGTGTTTCTAAGTGTGTTGCGTTAGTTTCTGCGTTGAATGTAGTACAATTTAGTGTTCGGCACATAATCAATCTTGTAGTTCCAAAGACAATACCTTTGCTTTAGTTCGCATTCTCAGTTAGCAAAAGGCTGGCCTTAAGGTGTGTCATATAAATGCACAAAGTTTGAACAATAAGATTGAAGAATTCAGATATGTTTTTGAGAACTCAGGTGTGGATGTCGTAGTGTGTTTCGGAGACCTGGTTCCAGCCATGCGTAAATGACGGCATCTTTCAGGTTAACGGCTACAAGCTATTTCGAGCGGACAGAACAAATTATGGCGGTGGTGTTGCTATGTTTGTAAAGCAGGGAATATCGTGTAAATTTATTTGCAAATCCAGTTCTTCTGACAAAGTGGAGTATCTATTTCTTGAAGTAGTATACGGCTCTAAGAAGCTACTTATCGGTACTACATATAAACCCAATCGCAACACTGACACCCATATCTTTCTCGGTGAAATCGAGTCATTGACGCTTTCATATTCCGACATAATCATCTGCGGTGATTTCAACAGTAACCTCCTGGAGGAATTTCATCTTATCAATGATATGAAATCTTTAGGACTTTCTTCAGCAAACACCTCTACACCGACACACTTCTCGAATAATAAAAATACCTTACTCGACCTTTTTTTTTGTGAGTGACACAAGTAAAATCAAGCTCTATGATCAATTATCCGCTCCCATGTTCTCCTAACATGATCTTATTTTTTGAATATATGATTTTCAATTGATTCCACAAGAACAAAGGGTAATCTTTCGAGACTTCAAAAACGTTGATTATTCGTCCTTGTCTGTTGAAATCGACAATATAAATTAGTCCATTATTTTCTCTATCCCACACGTAAATGATAAAGTGCGGTTTCTTGAAAATAAAATAAAATATTTGTTCAACACATATGTTCCCTTAAAAACCAAAAATATTCAGCACAACTAGCCACCATGGTTTTCGAACCGAATTAAGACCTTAATCAGAAAACGTAACGCGGCTTTTAATAGGTGGAAACGTTTCAAGGTGCCTGAATTCTATGAGCATTTTACAATTTTGAGGAGGGACGTCGTTTGTGAAGTATCAGCTGCTAAGCTGACACACTATGAGGATAAATTTTCTCATGTCTAGGCAAAAGTGCTCTTCGCGCTAATGAAAATGTTGATGTTAATGAGCTCAACAAAAAATTTACCGATATACTTATGCCAACCCCAAACCCATATTTTTAAAATCAAACTAGTCCACTCGTTTCACTTCCTTGCTTTAGTTTTTCTTGCGTTGACCAGACCGAAGTTCTACAGAGTTTCTCGAATGCAATGGGTTTTGATGATATGCATCCAACTTTTATCAAGCTGCTTCTCCCAAAGCTGCTGCCATTCCTTACACACATCTTCAACTCAATACTAACCACTTCTGAGTTTCCCTCTAGCTGGAAAAAAGCAAAAATTGTTCCCATCCCCAAATCGTGCAATGATTACCGCCCAATTGCAATTCTGTCCTATCTCTCAAAAGCTTTTGAAAACATAGTGAATAAGAAAATTAACGTTTTTACACAGGAAAACTCACTTCTGTCTGATTGCCAGTCAGGTTTCCGAGCTAAGCGTGGGTGCGTTACTTCCTTGCTTGAAGTAACTGAAGAAATTATATCAAATATTGACTCTAGCAACGTAACTCTTTTAGTTCTTCTAGACCATTCCAAGGCCTTTGACACAGTTGATCACGGTGTGCTAAGTGCCAAACTAAAAAAACTATTCAATTTCTCTTCAACTGTTATAAAACTTCTGATGTAATACCTTGTAGACAGATCGCAGGCTGTAAATATAAACAATACCTATTCAAATTTTTTACCAGTTACCAGAGGCGTACCCTAGGGTTCTATTCTGGGGCCACTGCTTTTTTCTCTATGCAAATCACTTACCACAGGTCCTACAGCACAGCAAGATGAATTTATATGCCGACAACGTGCAGTTGTATATATGTCGCCCACATAAAGACATGACACAGTGCGTAGCTTTGCTAAATGCAGACTTAGCTCGCGTCAATGAATGGGCGTTAATCAATGGTTTATGCTCAAACCCAAAAAAATCAAAATGCCTGATAATTTCAAGGAAACCTGTACAAACACCTATTCCCAGGATAGTTATTAACGCTTCCAGCATTGAGGAAGTCAAATCAGCAAAGAACGTTTAACAACTTACGTTTAACAACACCCTGACCTGGTCAAATCACATCAATGAACTGCTTGGAAAAACGTATGGTATGCTTCGCAACCTCTGGGCCACCCAACACTTCACACTTTTAAACGTTAGAATGCTTTTAGCAAAAACTTATTTGGTTCCAAAACTTATGTATGGGTGTGAAATCTTTGCAGCCTGCGACTCGACAAGTCGGAGTAAACTCAACGTCTTATCCAACAATATTGCATGATACGTTTTTACATTAAAGCGCTCTGATCGAGTCGCGCAGTTTGCAATGTAAATCTCCAATGTGTCTTTTGACTCGCTTTTCAAAATAAGAGTTTTAATTACTTTACATAAAATAATAACAACACTAGAGTCTGAGTATTCGTTTAAAAGACTAAGTTTTCTGCGATCTAACCGTGGCAATAACCTCGTCCAACCTAGATTCACATGTCTGACATCTGAGCGTCAATTTTTCATACAATCAATACGTCTTTGGAACTCGCTCCCCCATCATATTCAGATAATAAAAAGTGCAGCGCAGTTCAAGAATACCTTAACGCAGTTTTACTCAAGTTCAAGATAATAATTTAAAAATCTTTACATATTCTATTAAATTTATTATTTTTGTTTTTTCTCTACTATTACCTATCAGAAAATTTCTGTACGGATTAAACTTAAACTCAAACTTAAACTGAAACTTAAACTTAAAATTAAAAATTCAGGATTAATTTTTTAATTTCTATTTTCACCCTTCTTTTCTATTACACAGTGTGACGAAATCGACCAAAAAACAAAAGCACAACCAAACTTTATAGAAATTCTTAAAGAGGGACATGTTGTGAGTCCATCGCACTTGGTCTGGCCTCTCAATGTCGTCACAATTTTTTTTAATTCATTTTTAAAGTTGAAGGGTCCGATTTTTGTTGCGCCGACGTTCATTGAATTTTTACAGCTATTTGCCTTGTTGGAAATGAAAAACAAATTCCACTTCTTTTCAGTAGAATTTCACGTAGAATAATGCTGTAATAAAATAAATACGATAAAATACAAAATGAAGCGTGTAGCGAAGCAAATTCCTTAATTTTTCTTTAATTTCATAAAAAAAATTAGTATAAATTTCTAATGATATAATATATAAAATCAATAAATTTAAATGATATAATGCTGCATGAATGACATCTTTTTTTCACAAAAATTCATTGCACGTAAAAATGCCTTTTCATTGAATCCAAAACCATCAATATCGGTTGAGAGTTGGCAAAATGGCGGCAGTTTTAATGTTTTTTTTTTTGTCAGAAAACACTGACTCCCATGTATATGTTGCTATCGTACAAAGTGCTGTCATTTTGTCAAATCTTGACCGATTTTGGACACCTTTAGCTCATTGGAAAGAAAATAAGATGAGTAACATACATCTAGAATATTGCAATATAGATCTTTGAAAAATATAAAAGTTACTATGGAACGAATAAACATATTTTTACTTTTAACAGAATTTTTATATGAATGAATGTGTACGAGTGCATTAGACCGTAATGGAAAAAAGGAAGCTGCACACTGTCTAATCTGAAGCATTTTTTGAAGAAAATTTCAAAAAAAAAACAATTGTTTTTTTGCCGTCAGATTATCAAAAAATAAATTTTATTTGTCTAAGCTAAATCCCACACTAGCGTCGAAGCAACTGTGGAACAATTTAAAAAAAATCGGCATCTCCAGTAAGGACGTAGATTCCTGCCAGAATTATCCAAATCGGCTTAATGATTTTTTTGTTGCAAATTCGGTCTCCAATGAACCTGTCGAATTCGCGTTTTTAAGGTGCTCTGCCCCTGACTATCCTACTCTTTTTGAATTTACCGCGGTTGGTGAAGTAGATGTCGCAAGATGCATAAAGAAAATAAAGTCGAATGCTTCTGGTGAAGAAAGTATTTCCATAAAATTTGTCAAACTTATACTACCTTATGTGCTCAGCCCAATGGTGCACATAATCAATCACTGTTTCACAACCTCATGCTATCCTGCAATCTGGAAGGTGGCAACTATTATCCCTATCTCAAAAACATCAAATGCTCGTGAACCAGCTGACTTTAGACCGATTAGTTTGCTGTCTTCGCTTTCAAAGGTATGTGAGTCATAAATGGCTGAACAGATCTCTAACCACATAAACACATTAGGCGTCATATCAGATCTTCAGTCGGGTTTTCGTCCGGGGCATAGCTGCTCTTCTGCTATCGTTAAAATCCTGGATGATGTTAGAATACCCTTTGATAAGGGGCATCTGACCTTGCTTTGCTTACTGGACTTTTCCAAGGCTTTTGACACCGTCAACCATGAGATCTTATGCAAAAAACTTAGGTTCAACTTCGGATTTTCAAACAGTGCAGTGTGCTTTCTTACTAGCTACTTAGGCGGAAGTACACAGAGCGCAAAAGTAGGGATCAACTTTTCAACATATAAGAACACTTGCAGCGGAGTTCCCCTGGGCTCGATCCTTGGGCCACTGCTGTTTTCTATGTTCATCAACGACATTTTCGCTAAGTGCAACAACGTCTCAATGCATGCCTATGCAGATGATCTGCACTTATATCTGTCAAGACCTTTCGGGCTCATAGAAGACTTATCACAGAAACCGGTACGACGTACTAGCAGAATTGGCGAGTACTAATAAGCTTAAACTGAACCCTTTTAAATCTTACGTCTTACCGATCTCTAAAACACACTTCTCAAATTTAAGTTTTCCCTCATTATACATCAACAATGTTGAATTAAAAGTTGTTAGTAAGGCTACCAATATAGGGTTCCAAATAAACACTTCCCTGTCGTGTGGATTAACTCCTGCGTAAGCAAAGTTTACTATATTTTAAGAAATTGAGAATCACTGCTGATTTTGTCCCCGTCGAAACGAGGCGCAAACTAGTCTTGCAATTGTTGATGCCAATTATAATTTACTCGGATATCGTCTATAGCAATTTAGAATCGCGATCATCACACAAGCTACTAGTTGCTCTGAACAATGCTACCCGGTATGTTTACGGTCTGAAAAAATTCGATCATGTTTCACTTTTCCGAAGCAAATTACTAGGTCGTTGTCTATTTCGCCTTTATGAAGCAAGAAATTGTATATTTTTCCACAAGATATTATATACGCGGAGCCCACATTACTTATTTGAGAAACTTAAGTTTTGCAGGTCTAATAGAATTATAAACCTCTTGATTTAAAGTTACAATTACTTACAATTTAGTAGACTGTTTTTCGTCAGCGCAGTCCGATTGTGGAATTCATTGCCAAACAACTTGAAATTTGTTTCTAATCAAAGAGCCTTAAAGCGTTTAATTCTAGAATACTTTACTTAACTACTTATTTTAATGCTAATCTAATATAATTCTTAATCTAATTCTATTCTAATCTCTCT
Organism: Pherbina coryleti; assembly: GCA_943735915.1. Taxonomy (NCBI): domain Eukaryota; kingdom Metazoa; phylum Arthropoda; class Insecta; order Diptera; family Sciomyzidae; genus Pherbina; species Pherbina coryleti. The sequence continues at coordinate 91,252,236 of OX030948.1, forward strand.
TAAAAAAACAAAAAAAAAAGCTAAGCTTTAATAACTACATATATTAATTTTATTCCTATAACTTACTTACTTATTCCTATAAGCATCTTCATATTTTGCTCAATATTGAGATATGCAATCTTTATTTCCAATTTTTTTAATTTGTATTATATTGTTTTATATTATATTGTTTTTTATTAGTCTAAAATTTTATGTCATACTATTGTCTGTTTGTTGTTATGTACTTTATTGCAGCATGCAAAAGTTAACTACTTATTTGCTAACATTTTTGCTTAATAAATTGAATTGAAATTGAATTGAAAAAATTGAAATAAAGAGAAAATATCAGATTGAAATACTTAACCGACAAACGAAAAAATCGACAAAAGAAAAAGTTTTAAAAACGACTTACTGGGAGGAGTAGTAATCAATTCCCCAAGGCTTCCACGCTACCACGGTTGTCTTGTTCTTTCCAATTTTCATAATAATAAATAATAAATAAATAACTGGCCATTTCAGCCCTTGAAAGGACTTTGACCTAGCTTCTTATGATCAATTGTGTTGTGCGTGTTATTAAGTTTGTACACATTGACCGAGAACCGGACCTACATGTTTAACGTCGACTCCGAACGGCGATGAACGGAATGTTCTTGTTCTCAAGAAGCTTTACATGGCATTTTGATTACTCTCTGAGGTTTGTCATTGTCTGCAGAGAGGTGGCGGCCGTACAGAAAAATTATTTTAATTCAATAATTTCGAATTCAAATTCGGGGTTCGAACCCGAGTCTCCAGGTTCGTTGACATAGCGGCCATGCACTTTAACCAACTGCCTAAACGTTAACCTTAAAAAAATGTCCTGTTGAGCTATTAGAAAGACTATTTAGAAAGACTATTTGTCATTAATGATATCATTGTGAGAACCAAACTTTTAATTATGTTATTATCTTTTTTCTTACTTGTTCTATGCGATAAAATGGCTGAAAAGTGGAATCAAAAAATTCACGTTCTATCCGCGATCTTGATTGCGGCGATGCCCATAAATTCACAGGATCAGTTGTAATATGAAGAAAGTTTATTCCGCAGCTAAGAATAATAACAGCACATACTCCTCCAGTAAGAGTCGTCCATGGTCTCAAAGCGCAATATTTTCCCCATGAAGCAAAAAATGATTCCAAGAACTTCTCAGTTGTAGCTCCCAATTGTTCAAAATAACCAAACCGAAACTCGTTGATTTCTTCAACACCATCATTCTGCAAATCATCTGCTTCGGCGCCTTCACCTACAAGAATATATATAGAAATATTTAATTAAAATAATTACGTAGAGCGAAAATAAACAATCAGTTTATGTTGTTTTTTTTTTTATATTTAACTAGCTTTTCCCCTGTGCGCGTGTCTGCACCCTGCAACTATATGGGAACATATATATTCAAAGCTTTTCTTAGACCCATAGTTTGTCAACACTGTCATTTTTCACAGCCCGTTACAGTTTCATAGTAGCAGGACATCACCAAATAAAAACTCCATTTTGAGTTTGTAAGTACTGCTACTTTTACTTCCAAGGCTATGCGATATTACAAATATTAATTGTATGGGCGGATCCACACCCCCCTATAAAAGCCCATCCAAGTTTTCTAATAGGTGGACATTATCCAGTTTTAGTACAGTTGCCGACAGTGAACATACAAATTAAATTACCAAATATTAGCCTAATACGGCCAAAATCATCAGAAATATAGCATTTTTATTGATTTGTGGGCAGTAAAAGGGGGTGTGTCAACACATTTTAAGTACACTTGCCGACAGTGAGCATACAATCTAAATTACCAAATTTTAGTCTAATACCACCACATCTTTCCGAGATATAGAATTTTTATTAATTTGTGGGCGGTAAAAGGGGTGTGGCAACTTATATTTAGTACAGTTTCCGATAGCAAGCAAACAAAAGTAATTACTAAATTTTAGTATAATACCACCAAAACCTTCTGATATATAGAATTTTTATTGATTTGTGGGCGGTAAGAGGGGTGTGGCACAAAGACCTTTTATATATAAAAACCTTCGTATTGACGTCACTTTTCATGGGAAATTTCCAGAAACAAAATCGGTTCACGCATTACAGAGAACATCAATTTCATACAGAATGCAACTTATTTTTATATATGTACTAGCCTTTTACCGGCGCGCGTTGCTGCACCCTGCAACTATATGGGAACATAATAGGTGTATTCAAAACTTTTCCTAGACTCATAGTTTGACACCACTGTCATTTTCCATTGCCCGTTACAGTTTCCCTGCAGCAGAAGATCACCAAATAGTAAGTCCATTGTGAGTTTGTATGTAAGTACTGCTACTTTTACTTTCAAAGCTATTCGATAATACAAATTTTAATTGTATGGGCGGAGCCACACCCTTATATCCCAGTTTTCTAGTAGATGGGCATTACCCAGTTTTAGTACAGTTGCCGACAGTGAGCATACAAACTAAATTATCAAAATGTAGCCAAATCGACGAAAACCGTAGGAAATATAGCATTTTTATTGCTTTGTGGGCTGTTAAAGGGGGTGTGACAGAAATTTAAACCATCTCGTACTAGAAAAAAATGTACTGCCAAACTTTCAGCTCTATCGGCTCAGTAATTTTGAAGTTTCCAGCCATCACACAGACAGCGTTTTGCCTTTTATATATAAATTTTGGATAAAGATTATTGGCTACAACTTTGGATTGGTAAGAGATACTAAGATAATTTTTTCTAAAAAATTGATTTTTTAGCTTGTTTATTTTTTCAAAAATATAAAAACACAATATTAGAAAAAAAATGTTGTTAAAAAAAATCAAGGGGTAGACCTTGTTTTTTGAATCACAGAAATGGTTTTTAATTTTTGCGTAAAATTGAAACAATTTTTGCCTATAAATGTTGTAATTTTTAAATGGAGTTGAAAATTTGCGAATTTGAATTTAAATTATTTTTACAACAAAAACAAATTTTGAGACTTTTTTTGAGGAAAACTCCAAAATTTCAGACCTTTTTTGAAAAAAATATTTAAGATATATGTACTCAACTAACGGTATTTTTGCAATAAGGTTTTTATAGAACTTTGATGAAGCTTTAAGACAAAAAAAAATTTAACAAAGTGTATAAAAAAGCAGCGGAGATATTTGAATCGAAAGCCACAAAATTAAATTTCTGATTGTGTTTTTCTCATTTTTGAGCACGATGTTGCATTATATATATCGTTGTAGTAAAATTTTTCATAGTTTTGAAGATATGTATGTTCATGTTTTTGATGTCAAAATAACGGAAATTTTTTAATTTTACTAAATTTAAGAAATATTTTTTTATTTTGTAAATATTTGCATATGTAACAACTAAAAATATGCGATTTTGTAAAAAATTTGTACTACAGCGCCCTCTGGTGTTCAAGGTGGATAAAAATTGATAGCTCGCAAACACGCACCGTACCAAAAACCTTCTGTACGCAAATTTTCATTCTAATCGGATGAGTAGTTTAGGAGTCTATTGCATAGTTACATACGACATTTAGTTCCAAAGCAATTCGATATCATAAATTTGGCATGTGTGGCCAAATTCCCCCTTGTCTAATGTTCGCTCAAATATATAATAACTACTTCTTGGGTCCATAACGTCTACATATCAAGTTCCACTATCAAAACATGTACAACTCAGGAATAATAATGATTTCTCAAAAGTGGGCGTATATATAGTTAAGCCACGCCCAGTTTTAGTATGCCGACAGTAACCTTACGAACTTATTTACCAAATTTTAGTCCAATACGACCAAAAAAGTCTTAAATATAGCATTTTTATTGATTTGTAGGCGGTAAAGGAGGTATGGAAAAAAAGGGGTATTGAAAATTTTTACTATGCCTATATTTTTCGCGCAAATGCAAATTAAAGTGAGACTTGCCAAATTATTCCAATATTCCTTTTATTTCCAATTTCCCTTGCAAATATTTCCCCGCATCTGTATTTTTTCACACCTGTATTTTGAAAAAGTTCATTAAAATGCCTATAATTCATGAACAATACACATACAAACACCATTTATATAAAAAAACCTTCGTATTGACGTCACCTTTCATGGGAAATTTCCAGGTACAAAATCGGTTCGCGCATTACCGAGAACATCAATTTCATACACAATGCAACTTATTTTTATATATAAGATTACAAACATTTAAAAAAATAATCAGCGCAGGCGTTCTGCGTTTTTAGATACATATATATATCAAAACAGTGGGCGCAAAAGTGGGCGTGGTCAATTTTTCTTTCAGTAAACACTTAAATTGGATTACTACGAACATTTGAAAAAAAAATTATCCAAATCGATCCAGCCGTTTTCCGATTTTAGATAAATCGAAAAAAGTGGGCGCAAAAGTGGGTGTGGCCAATTTTTCTTTCCGACAAAACTTAAATTGGATTACTACGAACATTTGAAAAAAAAATTATCAAAATCGGTCCAGCCGTTTTCCGATTTTAGATAAATCAAAAAAGTGGGCGCAAAAGTGGGCGCAAAAGTGGGCGTAGTCAATTTTTCTTTCCTTAAAAACCTAACTTGGACTAAAACGAACATTTAAAAAAAAAAATTATCCAAATCGGTCCAGCCGTTCTGAAGTGATGCGATTTCAACCAAACGTACACTTCTTTTTATATATATAGACTAGCTTTTTCCCGGCAAGCGTTGCTGCACCCTGCAACTATATGGGAACATAATAGGTGTATTCAAAACTTTTCTTAAACTCATAGTTTGACACCACTGTCATTTTCCACTGACCGTTACAGTTTCCCAGTAGCAGGAGATCACCAAATAGTAAATCCATTTTGAGTTTGTATGTAAGTACTGCTACTTTTACTTCCAAAGCTATTCGATAAAACAAATTTTAATTGTATAGGCGGAGCCACACCCACTTATATAATGCCCATCCCAGTTTTCCAGTAGATGGACATTACCCAGTTTTACCCAGACAGTACAGTTGCCGACAGTGAGCATACAAACTAAATTATTAAAATGTAGCCAAATCGACGAAAACCGTAGGAAATATAGCATTTTAATTGATTTGTGGGCGGTAAAAGGGGGTGTGACAGAAATTTAAACCATCTCGTACATGAAAAAAATGTATTGCCAAACTTTCAGCTCTATCGGCTCAGTAATTTTGAAGTTTCCAGCCATCACACAGACAGCGTTTTGCTTTTTGTATATATATTTTGGATAAAGATTATTGGCTATAACTTTTGATTGGTAAGAGATACTAAGATAATTTTTCCTAAAAAATTAATTTTTTAGCTTGTTTATTTTTTCAAAAATATAAAAATACAATATTGGAAAAAAAAATTTGTTCGAAAAAATCAAGGGTATGCCTTGCTTTTTTAATCACAAAAATGGTTTTTAATTTTTGCGTAAAATTGAAATAACTCTTGCTTATAAATGTTATAATTTTTAAATAGAGTTGAAAATTTGCGAATTTGAATTTAATTTATTTTTACAACAAAAACAAATTTTGAGCCTTTTTTTTGAGGAAAACTCCAAAATTTCAGACCTTTTTTGAAAAAAATATTTAAAATATATATACTCAACTAACGGTATTTTTGCAATAAGGTTTTAATAGTGCTTTGATGAAGCTTTAAGACAAAAAAAAATTTAACAAATTGTATAAAAAAGCAGCGGAGATATTTGAATCGAAAGTCACAAAATTAAATTTCTGATGGTGTTTTTCTCATTTTTGAGCACGATGTTGCATTAAATATATCGTTGTAGTAAAATTTTTCATAGTTTTCAAGATATGTTCATGTTTTTGATGTCAAAATAAGGGAAATTTTTTAATTTTACTAAATTTAAGAAATATTTTATATATTGTAAATATTTGCATATGTAACAACTAAAAATATGCGATTTTGTAAAAAATTTGTACAACAGGGTGCCAAGGTGGTTCAAAGAAGATACTTTCAAAAAACTCATCGTACATGAAAACGACTGTATACCAATTTTTATTCTAATCGCATAAGCGGCTTGTGAGTTTTAGATAGTTTTGTAAAAAATTTGTACTACAGCGCCCTCTGGTGTTCAAGGTGGATAAAAATTGATAGTCCACAAACACGCACCGTACCAAAAAACTTCTATATACAAATTTTCATGCGGATGAGTAGTTTAGGAGTCTATTGCATAGTTACATACGACATTTAGTTCCAAAGCAATTCGATATCATAAATTTGGCCTGTGTGGCCAAATTCCCCCTTGTATAATGTTCACTCAAATATATAATAACTACCTCTTGGGCCCATAACGTCTACATATCAAGTTCCACTATCAAAACATGTACAACGCAGGAATAATAATGATTTCTAAAAAGTGGGCGTATATTTAGTTAGACCACGCCCAGTTTTAGTATAGTTGCCGACAATAACCATACGAGCTTATTAACCAAATTTTAGTCTAATACGACCAAAAAAGTCTTAAATATAGCATTTTTATTGATTTGTAGGTGGTAAAGGGGGTATGGAAAAAAAGGGGTATGGAAAATTTTTACTATGCCTATATTTTCGCGCAAATCCAAACTATAGTGAGACTTGCCAAATTATTCCAGTATTCCATTTATTTCCAATTACCCTTGCAAATATTTCCCCATATACACCATATGTGCGCACCTGTATTTTTTCACATCTGAATTGTTGATAAGTTCACTAAAATGCCTATAATTCATGAAGCAATACATACACATACAAGGACTATTTATACAAAAAAAACCTTCGTATTAACGTCACCTTTCATTAATCGGTTCACGCATTACCGAGAACATCAATTTCATACACAATGCAACTTATTTTTATATATATAAGATATAGATAAAATTGGACACAAATATTAAATATACATTTGAATTGAATTTTAACATTAAATGACACTTAATATTAAATGCACTTAGATTTAAACTATATAAGTTGTTCATTTTCTTAACTCATGACTTGAACAAAAACCTGTAATAATTATTTTATTAAAAATTGTCTCTTACTTACTTTTCTGCTTGTAAATGTCTTTTAATTCATAAGACTCGTAAGGACATAGTCATAGTAAAAAATTAAGTTATCTTAAAGGATCTAGATCAGTGATACACAGCGTTGGCAGACCTTCCAATACAAGCGCAACATTTTTGTTTTAGTATGTGTGTGCGAGCGGATAGCAATTAACACACCTCCACCGCGTGAGAGTCTCGAGGTATTACGACAACGGTCTTTCCGGAAGACATTATAGGATGAACTAAGGAATAATTCCGAGCTCAAGTGAATATCCGTAAGCCATGTTTTAGTTAACACAATAATATCATAATTTAGAGACTGAGAATATACGAATAAATCATTCAATTTAGTACGAAGCCCTCCGACATTTTGATAGTATAAAGAATAACTTAAGTTAGATTTAGATGTAATCTGAGCACAAGGTGCCACATTACTTAGTTTTTTGAAAGAGATTTGCCAATTTTCTTCCGCAGGACGAACTCATGGACCACTATCCCTTCAGGCCAAAAGTCTTTTGAGACAAGTGTGTTAAAGATTGTTGCAGGAGTGTAGACCTTAAACGATGAGATTTCCCTCTGAGTATGCGTGTTAAGTTTAATACATTTAATATACGAGGTAAGAAGCTGTATCTTACTCGATATAAATGATAGGACAGCTTCTACTGAATAGGACCAGTACTTTTGGAGTTTGGCGGCAGCAAAAAATGTGCTTCCATGAAAATGAAAGGTGCTTACATAAAAATAGTAAAACGCCCATAAAAGACCAAACCTTTCATAAACTGTATGAGCTGAAAATTATATTCATAGATTCATAGATTCTTCTAGGCGAGATAGAAATATTGTCTTCCATTCCATTTTCGGCACCACAGTCCGAGAGTTAGTTGAAATTGCAGGAATCACAGGATGAATAAGGTGATAGGATGATGCCGGAGAAGATAAAAATTGCTCCGCAGCAGCAGTTTGCACACTGGCTGTACCGGCAGAGGCAGTATATTGCGACAGTATATTGTAGTTAGAGCAGAATCAACAGTGTAAATAGGAGATGCAGGCTGTAGTAGAGACGAAGCCGAAATCGATGAAGTTGTCTTTGTAAGCTCAGATTCAAAAGCAGAATGAGACAATTTGGATTTAGGAGAAACAGGAGCCAAGTTATAGTTTTTAGCTTTAGTACGCTTCGGCCTCGATGAGTCAGTGCCAATTGAAGCTGGATTGACTTCAACTGATGCAGCAGCAGTACTAGTAGATGATAGATTAAACGACGAGTTCATGTCTGACACAAGTGATTGCAGGCGAGCAACTTCAACGTGAATTCTCGCAGCTGATGATTTATTTTTTTCTATCAAGCAAAGCAAATCATTCAATGAGAAATTCCGACAAGATGTACAAAACCATTGAAGGCCATTGGACTCGGCGCATCGAAGAGCTTCCGCAATAAGCCCTTTTGATTTGTAGTTTGATTGTAAATAAATTATTTGAAAGATACTGCAAGATTTTTATTTTTGTATATTGCATAATTGTAAAGTTTAGATGGGAAGTTGTTTTTGTGAAATCTTCGAAAACTGCTGACTGCATTTCATTAACCTTAGACCCGTTTACATGTTTTACAACTTAATCCCGTTTATCTGGGTCATATTGACCCGTAGTGTATTTTGTATGGAAATTTTACATTTTTCAATGAGTTAAAACTCAAAAGTATTGTTATTTCATGAAATATTAATTTTAATATTTGTTTTTTTTTTTTCAAATATATGTTTGAAAAATTTGCAATTTATATACGATTGTTGAAAAAAAAAACAAAACAAAATTAAAAAAAAAAAAACAAAGATTTATAACCGATTGATAGTGACGCTTCGATTAAGCTGTATTTGATGTGCTAGGCATTGAAGGATCTGCTCCATTATTATCATCGTAATCTTGCAATATATCAGGTTCTTTGTATTTGCGAAGGTATCACCATTTTATTAACCTTTGTTTTGCTTTTACCCTTATATGCTTCACATCTACGTCGTGATTTCTTGTCCTAGTAAAGACAGTGAATGAAACAAGAATGAACAAAAAAATCATTTATTTATATCTTACCTAAACTTGTGACATTCGAAGCGACTCTGTAAGGCTTTTTGGCTTGATATAAATCAAACTCAAAGCAATTCTTTGGCCGTGTGCTGTTCACTCAGATGACGAAATTTTGACAGTCTGAATGAGAATATTTGGCACTTGTGATATAGCAAAAAACTAGTTTAATGAAAACATTGAGAAAAATCATTTATAAATAAAGTAAAGAGCAGAGGACCAAGGATATTACCTTGCGGAACGCCCGAGGTTGCAGTGAAAGAGTATGATCTTATATTATTTATAGTAACATAACAGATTCTATTGCTTAGGTATGAATGAATCCATTTTAAGAAATTTGAATGAATGCCTATATTTGATAGTTTATTTATTAAAATTTTATGAGAGACTTTATCGAAGACCTTAGAGAAGTCAGTATATATAACATCGACTTGATGGCCAGATTCAAAGGAGGAGATGCAGTATTCCGAAAAAATGGCAAGATTTGTAACCGTGGACCGTCCAGTAACAAAGCCATGTTGGTTGGTAATTATAAAGCGTTTTAAGAGGATATATAACTTTTCTTTAACAATTTTTTCAAAAAGCTTAGAGATGGGCCTATAATTATTGACCAAATTTTTAGCGCCACATTTAAAGACTGGAGTGATATGTGCGACTTTCCAGTTATTAATAAACTCACCCGAAGAAAGAGATTTGTTAAGAATGAACAAGAGCGGCTTCGAGAGTGAAGAAACACAGCTTTTTAAGAAAAAGGCAGATAACCCATCAAAATCACACTTACGCGAATTTTTCAGGTTTGAGATACCATAACTTATGTCAGATAAACTCAATATAAAGTCACCTAGACCAAAATATGATTGGTTGCAACTTAAATTTTCCACAATAATAGTCCCAGTATCAGGTTCATAGTTTGATTCAAAAAATTCCGCGAAAAAATTAACTGAGTCTAGAATAGAATTCGAGACTTTATTATTATGAGTCATAGAAATAGGAATGTAAGAAGAAGATCTACGGGACTTAATGAAATGCCAAAAAGAATTTGGGTTTGATTTTATATTACTTTCGCATTGTAATATGTATTGTTTATACAAGAATTTGTTGAGAAAATTAAACTTCCTCATACAAGGTGGCGCAAAAGTTATCCTCCTATCAGAAATTGCTATAAATTTTGCGATTGGCCCCTAATGTCAGTTCTGTTTTGACATTTGTGTAGTAAACACATGCGAAATACACGTTAATTAACAATGTTACGCTACACTGCTCCAGAACGCGGAATATTGCTGACTATTTATTTGACCAATAACACGGTGTAACAGTGAAAATAAACTCGGCTCGAGACATAGTAGAGGTTGTAGGTCTGGTTGAACATAAGATAACTGCATCCTTAGTTTTTTTAATATACCCTCAAAATCGGGATTTGTAGTCAAAAAACCGATTTTAGGCAGGTGCATGTATAGTTTGTTATGTAACTCCGTTATATCTAGCTCAATTTTAAAAATTTAAACATTGATAAAAAGAAGAAAAATATACCTTTAATATAATATACAGACCATTTTTTTAAAAAAAGAATTCACAAAGTTACAGGTAAAATCATTTGAAAATTTCTCATTTCTTTTTAATTTTTTCAACTTTAACAACGTTTTGTTAACAAATTTTGTTTTGTGGCACTATTAGTTTTAGCATGATTCTGAAAGCCTGTTAAATTTTGCGTACAATAAGCTATAGTTTACTTCAATTGGCTGAAATACAAATGCAGTATTGAATTTTTAGTATTCGTAATAAAATACAAAAAATATTTTTTTTTTTTAAAAATGTTTATTTCACCATTTTCGTTTATATATATTATCATCGGTTTCACGTTTTAGGGACCAGCAGTAATCTGCCAGTTTCTATAGCTTCCATCTCCTGGTGGAACCTTTCTCCTTGTTCATCACTAAACTGCCCAAGGCTTTCGGGAAAAAGCTTATATGGGAGTGCAAAAAATGTATTTTGATTGACATATTGCAGCCCATTTCTTCGTAGGCACTTAAAAATTCATTTACAACATCTGAGTAATTTCGACTCTTCTTGTTGCCGAGGAAATAAATGCATAACGAAATAAAACTGTTCCAAGCTCTTTTTTTCAACTGGATTTAATTTAGAAACGAAATCAGGTCCAAGAAAATTTTCTGAATTTGTGGGCCCACAAATAAACCTTAGAATAACCGAAATGAATAAATAACTTTTATAAAAGATTTGAACGTGCAGGATACTTTCTTTGATTTTGGCTTCACTTAACCTAGGAAACGGTGCAATCAGATGACGAAACGCATCGCTGTTAGTGTTTATTTTCTTGACAAACTTTTTCATATAACCTAATTTTAAATGAAGAGGCGCTAGGATTACATTTTCAAGTCGCAGCAGTGGAGTATTCAAAACATTTTTTTTGACAACTTGAAATGAAGCACGCAGTGGCCACTCCTTTTGCTTATATTTATTAGTCGCACGACTATCCCATTCGCAAATAATGCAAGGATACTTGGTATTTCCACCTTGCATTCCAAACAGTATTGTTAGAGCCTTTAAGTCGGCGACTATTTGCCATTTAAACGTGTTGTAATTTATAAAACGAAGTATTTTTTCCATTGGCGAATGTTTCTTTCATGTTCGTTGCATAAGCTAAAGGAACCGATGGTAACTCATTTTTGTTGTGTAATAGCACAGCTTTCGAACCTACATATATCAGAATTTAACATATCAAGAATCACACAAAAAGTTTTTAAATAAATCATGCTCTTGCCAGATCCCTCAATAAACAAACGCCATTCATTCGGAGCGTGTTTGTGGTTGAAAACTGCAAACTGTTCCGTCACATCCGGGCAATACACTAGCTTTATGATATACATATATATAAACGAAAAATTTATTACGTATTTTATTACGAATACTAAAAATTCGATAGTGCTTTTTTATTTCAGACAATTGAAGTAAATGATAGCTTGTTTAACGCAAAATTTAACAGGCTTTCAGAATCCTGCTAAAACTAATAGTGCCACAAAACAAAATTTGTTAACAAAACGTTGTTGAAGGTGAAAAAATTAAAAAAAAATGAGAAATTTTCAAATGATTTTACCTGTAACTTTGTCAAGTCTTTTTTTATTAAAAACGGTCTGTATATTATATTAAAGGTATATTTTCCTTCTTTTTATCAATGTTTAAATTTTTAAAATTGAGCTAGATATAACGGAGTTACATAACAAACTATACATGCACCTACCTAAAATTGGTTTTTTGACCACAAATCCCGATTTTGAGGGTATATTAAAAAAACTAAGTATGCAGTTATCTTATGTTCAACCAGGCCTTCTGCCTCTACTATGTGTCGAGGCAAGTTTTCTGATTTTTTTTCATTTTGTAACACCGTGTAATCGGTCGGTGACTTTGGCACAACGTGAATTTCGCCGCAGATTTCCTGGCCGTCCAACGCCTTCTGGTGAAACACTGCGACGTTTAGCTGCTCGCCTCGAAGAGACTGGCACAACACGAGATGCTGCCAGGCATGGCAGACCCCGGAGTAGCCGTTCTGCAGAGAATATTGCTGCTGTAGCCGAGGATGTCATGAAAGCGCCGTCGACATCGACCAGACGACGTGCCACGCAAATGGGTGTCAGTCGACAGTCTTTACAGCGAATTTTGGTACAAGATTTGAAGATGTTTCCGTACAAAGTCCAGACGGTGCATCAGCTGTTAGCTGCTGACCACCAATCGTGTCTAACATATGCTCAAGCCATCCTTAATCACCACCAAGAGGAAGATGATTTTTCATCAAAAATAATCATGAGTTTGAGGCCCATTTCCATCTTAGCGGGTACGTAAATAAGTAAAATTTACGCTTCTGGGGCACTGATCCGCGTGTAACCCACGAAGAGCCATTACACCCGCTCAAAGTCACTGTATGGTGTGCTGTTTTCGCTGGAGGAGTCATCGGACCTATTTTCTTCGAAGACGTCGAGGGCCAAACGGTTACTGTGAGTGGTGAGCGCTACAGAGCAATGATCAACGAGTCCTTTTTGCCGCAACTTGATGAATTGGGATTGGAAAACATGTGGTTCCAACAGGACGTTGCAACGGCACACACTGCACGTGCCACAACCGATATGCTGAAGGATGCATTTCCCGGGCGCCTAATCTCCCGATTTGGCGATTTGCACTGGCCAGCAAGATCGCCTGATTTGACCGCTCCAAACTTCTTTTTGTGGGGCTTTTTGAAGTCGCGGGTTTATGTCAACAAGCCTCAGACTCTTGCAGCTCTTAAAGACAATATCCGTCAAGAATGTAAGGACCTATCGCCGGAAGTTTTGGCCGAAGTGATGGAAAATTCCATAAAAAGGGCTCAAATGACAATCAACTGTGGCGGCGGCCATTTACATGACATTATGTTCTCGACTTGATGTAAAAAAAAAATTAAAAGACCAAATAAAAATAATCCACAAAAAGAATCAAAGTTTTTAATTTTTTTTTTAAATTACAGCCAAAAAACATCGGAAGGTAATTTTTGCGCCACCTTGTATATTGCAAATATTTGTTTTTGTGATCTAAATTATTTGTGATTTTGTGCAGGTTGAAAAATTTATTTCTTAGATTTTTTTATTTCTTTAATCCTTTTGTGTACCAAGGAAGCTTATAGACTTTGTGCTTCACTTTTGGCACAAAGGCACTACATATATCAAAAACATTGGATTTAAATAAATCATAACAAACAGAAGTATTTTTATTAGAAAATAAACCACTCCAATCGATATTGCAGAAACATTCATTTAATTGATTGAAGTTACAGTTATTAAAATTGAAATGTGTCGAGATATCAATATAATTCATGATGAATTCATAGAAATCAATTTGCAGAACTAAAGGTATGTGATTAGCGTCAGATGGCTGAAGAGGAAACATAGACTTCATAAGCACATATTTAACATTATTGTTTATAAAAATTAGATCTAAAATTCTATTTAATTTATTTAAGAAATAATTAATTTGTGATAAATCATAGCTTAAAAAGTTATCGATTAAGTAAATTTCATGTGTTCTATTAACATTATTTGCAATTAGAATATTATTATATTCAAGAGAAGACCATAAAATAGAATCATCTAAATGTCACCTAGTCACCTAGGATGCATAAATTATCATTTTCATCCGACGATTCACATAAATGCACAATGTTGTCCACATGCGCATTATATAAGTCAACAGAAGCATTCGGTGGAATGTAAGATACACATAATCGGAGAACACCTAAAGATCCAATTACAGATACACAAAGTTGATCCAGCAGCGAGTCGCAGTTATGTAAACACGTCATATTAGAGCGAAGATTGCGCTTGATAGCAATAAGAACACCACCTCCTCTCGAGCAGCCAGTTTTTACAGCATCACGATCTTTGCGGTAGATATGATAAAGATTCGTATCAAAATATTCTTCATCAAAAAAATCAGAATTTAGCCAAGTCTCAACTAGGACGATTACATCAAAATCACAATGAGATGTTGCAAGACAAATTTCAGAGGATTTAGTTCTAATTCCAGACATATTGTGAAAGTATATACATTAGGGGTAGTCTATTTTTGTAACACCTACTTTACATGGCATAACACGATGAGGAATAGTAAAAAAATGATATCTGCGTTTTTAGTTTTTCGATTTATTTCAAAAACTTCACGCAGAATTGAACGCAAATTGAAAAAACTCATATGTTATATGCGAAGAAGAAGAAGACAAATTTTGATTTAGAAGCAATAAAACTAATTTAAGTACAAGACAAATACATTTTTATAGTAAATATACGTTTTAGTTCATTATTTAATTCATTTTTATATTATTTGAGATAAACTTAAGATTTAAACTATATTCAGATTTACAAAAAGTGTAAATTTCCTGAATAACTTTGATGGCTCTTTCAGCGCAAATATTAGATCTTTTTAAATTCAGAATGGCAGAATCTTCCTTTACCCAGTGTTTTAGAAAACACCTTTGCGCAGTTCCGAATTGCTTGACGGATTTTTCCAATATTTCAAAATCATTTTTATCAAAACGGTGATCCGAGAACCAAACATCATACCATGCGCTGCATATGAATTGGCAAATTGGCAAAAGTTGTATTCTGTATTCCGGTATTAGTATGAACGTTAAAATCGCTAGAATAGCTCTAGAATTCCATCGAGCGTTGCTGAGCGCTGGTAAAACTCTAAATTTTATGTATGGGAACTTGTTGCTTACTTCATAATATTTAAAATATTGCCCTAGTTCATATAAAAATTGCATGTCATCACGCCATTTAATAGATCTTAAGGTCAACTTTTCTTCGTTTTGTTTGTAGTTTTGTTTTAGGTTTTCGTAGTTCATAATCAATTCGGTAAATATGTCATAACTGATGTTTGGCGATGTCGACTTTCCACTTAGTAACTCATTCATCACATGCTTCAAAATTAAATCTAATACATGATGTTGGCATCCAATAAACTGCGGTGGGGACAAATGTTTTTCCTTAAAACAATTCTGCAGTAAACGAACAACTCCACTTTTAACCCCTGTATTAACGTTTGTATTAACGTTTGTGTCACTAACAATCATTCTTATGGAATTCCAAAGGTTAAATTTATCCAAGACATTCCTTATTCCTTAAAAAAGTTATAGAAAGTTAATTAATGCTCTAAAAATATATTATTAAATAGAAACCTTCAAAAATTGACAAACTTTTCCCGTTTTCAAGAACCATTGCCGCTACTCTTACTTCCTTAGTTTCATTTGTTAACACCACGGCCTGCACTTCTTTCTTCCCAAATTTCTTGCCGTCGAAATGAATACACCAAATGTCATCTCTTAAGGAATTCTTATAATTTTTTTCCAAGTTCAGCGCTGCTTTAATCATCGCTTTGTGAATACCTGCTTGTGTTGGTGTTGCTATATTTATTCCTTCTTTGGACAATTCTTTGCATATTTTCGCGGCATTTTTGGTGCTTAAATGGGCTTTTGTTACCATTGTCACTGCTTCTTTTGTTGAACACTTCGCATTTCTTTTTCTTGGAAGAGGAGCTTTGAACAGATTCAGCTGATGATGTTGACGTGTTGAGCGCCACTTTATTTAAACACGAGGTGCTTTGAACATTTTTTCTTGAAAGGGCAGCTTTGGAGGGATGCACATGAACTGCTTTAGCTGTCGTGTACCCAACTTCTCCATTTGTAGTTGTTTGGAGTTCATACAACTTTTTGTCCTCAGTTCCTAGCCAGACACCATTTAAATCAGTTATATCACATAACTTGTTGAACGTCATTGTAACATTTCTGCCATCCGGGAATTTTAAAAATGTTGAATAATCATTTAAAACTTTTGTTATCTTCCGTTCTGCAGCTATACGTGTTATGCTCGGAAAGTTTAGTTTCGACCACAATACAATCATTTCGTTTGTAATAATCTGGCATCTTTTCTTTTTGAATTTCTCCGTTTTTGCTAATTCATTATACCTTCCTATAATCACGGTCTGTTTTGGAATCTTACACAATGCACTCAAGGGTTTTTCAATGTTATTGATTTCTCTTCTCTTATTCTTAGATTTTTCAATTGTTATTAAATTGTTTTCCCATTTTTTTGAATTTTTTAAAACTTAAGCACCACTTATTTTAAAAGACATTGTTAATTAAAAAAGACACTTTCACTCAAGCCGCCACGCACTGAATGAGAGATCGACAGCTAAATAAAAGCAACTGGCGCGACGTTTCAATCATTCATAAAGCATTTACTCAAATTTACCGTTATGTACTTTTGTCATATGCAAAAATACGATGAATAACAAAAGAAGAGCAAAACAAAACAGACACAAAGAAAAGAACATAATCTCATATGGTGTTTTTTCTTGGCATATGTATGAAATTTGCATACGAATTTTCAATTTAAATCTGCGTGAAGTTTTTGAAATAAATCGAAAAACTAAAAACGCAGTTATCATTTTTTTACTATTCCTCATCGTGTTATGCCATGTAAATTTGTTTTTTTCAAAAAATGCAAAAAGTTGTACCCCTAATATACATATTTAAGGAAAAAGAGCGATGATTCATAGATTGTGATAAATTTAAAGTATTATTTTCATAACAATCATCAGCTATTATGTTTACATGACAGTTTTCTTCGTTTTCGTTTATAACATTGTTTTTTTTCTCAAGTGGTTCGCAAAAAAATGGAAAGGTTTAATTCTTATCTCTTTTTGCCAAAGAGAGGGTGAGAATAACTTTTCGTAAAATTCAGACGAGACACCGAGTTTAAAAGTTATTGCTGTAAGGTTTTCAATAATAGCATCTTTTTTTACTAATTTGTTACAGACAATGTGTTGACGATCAATATTTGCATGATTAACAACATAATCAATTATATTACTTTCAGATACCGTTGGTTTAAAAGATCCAATATGAACATATTTTTTTGGCATTACGACGTCGAGTTCATTGCTTGTATTGACACCAACAACATTATTTAATAATTTAGAAGTTTTGTTATTATCTTCATTATTTACTTCGCCACTGGGAGGCAATTGAGAGATAGACTGTGAAGCAGCGTGAGCATAAGAGACAGCAGCAGGCGGAACAGCAATAGGGAGAAAATTAGAAACCAGTTTTTCGTTATCAATAGAGCACACTCCTTCATCAGGGGGTGTAGGAGAGGGTACATGCACAAGTGCATGACCGTCAGTTTTATTTGGAGCAGTTTGACTATTTATAGATTCAGCTTGTGCTTTATTTTTTCTATTAGAAGAGTTAGTTTTATTTTGCGGTTCAACAAACTTTGTTCTTGAACGAGTGTTTATAAAGTTGGAGTTTGCACTACTAATTTTTGAGCAAACACTTTCCACGTTAGTAAGAGAATTTAGCTCAGATTTAAGAGATTCAAAAAGATTATTTAAATCATTGAGTTTATTAAATGCAAGATTAATGTTTGACATAAAGTTTTCAGGAAAAATCTTAGCACAAACGCGACATTTATATAAAATGTTTTTATTATTTTTCGACAAGTTAAAAGTTTCGGAAGTTAGTTCAGCACAATTTAAATGAAACTTTTTAAAGCAAAATCCACACGAAATAGGGACTGAGCCCAAGATTAGCGAATAGCAATGAGAGCACGAAGACATTTCAGCACGCCAAGCAACTTCAACGACACGTGATGGAATGAATTTTTCGGGGCCCTTTGTGCAGCGGTGTTTTATAGGGAACTGTAAGGCATAAATTCAGCGAATTTATGTTTCCTTACAGTACAGACACAGTTATATTGCAGCGAATACCAAGAGTATATGCGTAACAGAATTAACTATGAATCTGATTTGCTTTCAAATTGTCAAAAGCTTACAGGTATAAAAGAAAACTCAATTTTCAACTCAATTAATTATCTGCCACGTTACAGAAATATATACGATGTATACAGTGGCGTTTGCAAGTATAGTAATTTTTCAAAAGTATTGAACTTTTTTCATTTATACTAAAAATTATTTCACCATAGAAGTTTTCAATTATCGTGGCGTCTGTGGCGTAGTTGGTTAAAGTGCGTGGCCGCTATGTCAACGAACCGGAGACCCGGGTTCGAACCCCAGCAGCGACAGAAAATTATTTGAATTAAAATAATTTTTCTGTACAGCCGCCACCTCTCTGCAGACAATGGCAAACCTCAGAGAGTAATCAAAATGCCATGTAAGGCTTCTTGAGAATAAGAACATTTCGTTCATCGCCGTTCGGAGTCGGCGTTAAGCCTGTAGGTCCATTTCTCGGTCAATTGTGTATAAACTTAATAACACGCCCAACACAATTGATCCTAAGAAGCTAGGTCAAAGTCCTTTCAAGGGCTGAAATGGCCAGTTATTTATTTATTTTAAGTTTTCAATTATAGAAAACATATGTTTAATTTTGGAACTACTCGCACCAAATTAAGTCAGAGAATATAAAAATTACCTCCTCTGAAATGAAAAAATTTACACATTTCATTTTGTTAATGATTGACTTATAGTGAATAATGACTTAGTGACACCTGATGATGAAGTGTACAATTTTCTGAAAATTTTTGTGGCAATTGGTGATATTCTTTTACTACTATGTTTTTTTTTGAAGAAACTCTGAGAAAACTGGAAACGCACATTTATGACCATAATAATTTGTATGTTCAATTATTTGGTGATACTTTGAAACCAAAACACCACTTTTTGGTACATTATCCTAATGTCATTCGTATGTGCGGACCACTTACGCGGACATAGTGTTTTCGATTTGAGGCCATGCACCAAAACTTTAAAAACTATAGTAGATGTATGATATAATTCACGTGTGAATTTTCCATACACGTTGGTTGTGAAGTCTAATTTAAAGTTTTCAAATTTTGTTTTAACTTGTAGTGATTTACAGTCTGGCAACACTAGAATAATATACATGAGTATATTATTCACCCCCCTTCAAATGAATTTGAGGGGGTGACGTACGATCAACGCTATGAGTAGAGACATGCTCTACTAGCTCGTGCTTTTGACATTCCATAGTAACGCTGGGTTGCATTTTCGTTGAGAAATGCTAAAATGTGGGTATTCTTGGATTCCGATGGAAAACTAAGATTTTCATAGGATTATCGTGGGAATATATATTTTGATGCGATTTTTTTTTAAATTGATAAAATTTTTTAAATTAACATGTTGTTTAAGTAATATAATAATGATAAATAATGATCAATTGTATATTCTATTAAAATTTATGAATTTTTTAGTGTATTATAAATAATATGATAAGGGTTTTTATGCAAAATGGCAAACTTATATATTTTAATGAGATTGGTTCAGGACGAATACCCTTAATATCATTGTTAGAATAATATAACACACAAAGGAATGTTGTATTTTTACTTTGAAAAAATAATAGTACATGCAAATTTATTGCTGCTCGCAAGATTTGCAATTGCTATGAATGAAATCAATAGAGATATTCACACTGACTTGGGTAGTAAGGTAGATTGGCAAATGCCGTTAATTTTGTTTTTGTAAAGTTGTACCCAAGTACTCACTAATTACAAGTGATTCAGCGAGCATTGTACAAGGGGGCGTGGCATCTCGAATCTGCAATATAGAATAACTTTGGGATTATAGGTAGCACAACATTGTAATTAGGTGTTCGGCCTCGATTTACATGTGCCGTTCCACTGGTAAAATTTTATGGGCGTTGGGAAAAGGGCGTGGTACTTTTTGGGCTACCCAAATTGTGGGTATAACTTTCGAAATATTAGTCGCACATCAATGAAACTCGGTAAGAATGTACTATTTAATCTTGTCCTTTGACTGGAAAAATTGAGTGAGCATTGGACAAGGGGGCATGGCACCGCCCATATAAGTCAAACTTATGGTATCAAATAGCTTTGGAGTTAAATGCCGTATAATAATGAAACTCGGTATAGAGTTGCCACTTGGTAATGTCCATCTACTAGAAAACCGAGACGGGCATTGTACAAGGGGGTGTGGCTCCGCCCATACAATTACAATTTTTTATATCGAATAGCCTATGAAAGTAAGTAACAAAACGTTGAATTTTAGAATAGAATTACTATTTGGTGGTGCATTTCTACTAAGAAATTTGGACAGGCATTGGTCAAGGGGTTGTGTCTCCGCCCATACATGCCAAAGTTTTGATATCGAATAGCTATGGAAATTAAATTCGCATAACATTAAAACTCGCAATGGAGTTCTACTTGGTGATATCCTTCTACGCTTATGGTATGCGTATTGTAGTTTTAGGCGATTTTGTAAAAAAAATGTGTATTACAGCACCAACTGGTGTCCAAGTTGGATCAAAGAAGATAGCGTCAAAATACTCACCGTACCTCAAAACCACAATATACCAATTTTCATTCTAATCGCATAAAGAATTGAACTACAGCGCCTTCTGGTGTTCAATATGGGTCAAAAAAGATAGCAGCAAAACACTCAGCGTACATGAAAACCACTATATACCGATTTTCTTTAAATTTGTACTTAAGCGCCCTGTGGTGTTCAAAGTGGATAAAAATTGATTGAAATTGCCCCAAACCACGCACCGTACCAAAAAACTTCTAAACACAAATTTACATGAATATTTCCATACATATTTTCAACTTGCCTTCGTTGACGAAATTTCCTACATTTTGCTCTCAAAATTTGCAAAAATCTCGGCAAAAATGAACAGTAATAATAATAATAAATAGCAGTAATTTTGGCAAAAACAAGAAAAATAATGATATCAAGCAATCACATTTTTAAAAAAAAAAATATACATATATGTATATTATATAATAGGGCGGGTCGATTTAAAAATCGCTCAATGCTCTGTGAAAATCGTATTCTAGGGATCAAAATAAGAAAATTCGCCGAAGGAACCATACCTCTAAAACGAATTCTGATGTCCCCCAATTTGGGTCGAACTTTTGGGTAGGGGCAAATTTTGAAAAATCCCACTTTGACCCATTTAGAGTGCTCCAATCGAGTCCAAATGTATGACCGACCCCCACTAACTTTTGAGGCCCCCTGTGGGGTTTGACACCCCCTGGAACCCCCCTGTGGGGTTCCCCATACAAACATTTCAAAAAATCACCATTTTTTGCCTTTACATGAAAAAATCAGCGAAATGTCTATGTTTTTTCTTTATTTTTATTTATTTATTTATAATAATATTTATTATTTATTTGTAATAATATCTATTTTTACTCTTTTGAAATTTATTTAGTCAGAACATATGTAAATGAAAAAATAAATTTAAGTTAGTTATAGAAAAGAAACTAAAAAAATTATTGTTTGAAGTCTTTTTTACTTTTAAGTCTGGGCAATTTCGCACGGCTCTTTAATGTCGTCGCCATAACAGCCTCTACATTTTCCGGTATAACCCGTTTGGAAACGCTAGCTAGCAATTGATCATGTCGTTCCGTTCCTTGTATGTGTGATGGAATTTTTGGATCATTAAACGGTGGATCATCTTGATTTAAATATTCTTTCAATGTATCGTACGGAATGCTTCGCGTGAATGGTGGTTCAAATACGTTATTTATGTCATTCATATTGATCATTTCCGTGTAACTTGTGCAATTAAACTTTATATCTGGTTTTTTATAAGCTCTAAGTTGCGTTGGGTCGTCAACATCTGTTCGATAGCGTAGAATTATGTTGATAGCACAGTCGCGCTTTTCTTTGCTATCATCAAACAACATTGATAACAAGATATTTTCCGAATGCGCATAATATGAATTATCTGTAATTACTTGATTGACAATTTTGCGTAAACGAGGTTCTAGAAATCGTGACCAACTAATGAAGTTGAAAAATAATGCACTGCCGTACACGTCAGAGCTGTAATACTTGATATTGAAGTTCATTGGCACATAACATTTAATTATAAATTCAACCAGAATTCTTAAATTTGTATCTGGATTTTCCGTTGTCACATATAATCGTAATAATCTAACGGCCTTGGTGAGCCACCGAGAATGTACAATTTTCCTTGGTTTTATGTTAGCCAGATCCACCGAAACCACGCCGCTAGAATTTGCATGGGCCATGTCGTATAAGTACTTCGAATCGGTGGAAAATTCAATTTTTTTCTGGAGCGGGGGCATATTTTGCAACTCAATTTTCTAGAAGCCGTCCACCACCTGAAAATATATAATAATAAAATAATTAAAAATGGTTGACAATTATAATAAATGAGTGATAGCAATAACTTACCGGAAGAGTTTCACAAGTTTCTTCAAACAAATGCCGAAACGGAAGTTCGTTGAAGTGTAGAAGGCAAACGAACCAATGCAATGGTCTTTTTAACAGCAATTCGAATCGTCGTATAATTCCACCGTGTGGGCCAGTGTTTGTTGGTTCACCGTCAGTGCATATTCCAATTAATGCATCCAGTGATATATTCTTATCGTTGAAAAAATCATTTATCAACTTTAGCTGTCGTTGCTAAAAAGGCTTTAAAGTGACAGCATATGCTGACGATGTCGTACTGCTGGTGGGAGGGAAGCACCTCTCAACCATCAGCAACATGATAGAAACAGCACTTAAAGAAACTGTCTCGTGGGCAGTACCAAACGGACTAGGGGTCAATCCCGATAAAACCGAACTGGTGCTATTCACAAAAAGAAACAAGATTGAGAATTTCTGCCTCCCAAAAATAAATGGCAGAACCCTGCAGCTATCCAATAAAGCAAAATATCTCGGAGTAATCCTTGACTCAAAGCTCACTTGGAAAAGCAACACTGATGAAAGAATAAAGAAAGCAACCAGTGCCTTCTACGCTTGCAAGAAAACCTTCGGTACAAATTGGGGGATGAAACCCAATGTCATCCATTGGATGTACACGGCTATCGTCAGGCCCATACTAACCTACGGCTCGATTGTATGGTGGAAGGCCACTGAGAAGACAAGTTACCTCAACTCTCTCTCTAGAGTACAGAGACTGGCCTGTCTAGGAATAACAGGTGCACAGCGATCAACGCCTCAGGCAGGCCTGGAGGTCATATTGAACCTTCTCCCCCTGGACGAGTACATGAAATCCACTGCAACCAAAGCGGCGTTTCGACTTAAGGAAGCTAAGCTTTGGAGGCACTGGACGCATGGACATGCCTCTATACTCACAAAGTATAGTCCTGAGGATCTCGCCACCACCTCGGATTACATCACCCCGAAAATAGAGTTTCGGCAGAATATGTCATTCTCCTTTCCAAAAAGAGAAGAATGGGATTCGAACCACCCTTTCAGTGAACACGACATCCAGATCTTCACTGATGGATCCAAAATGGAGAATGGCACGGGGGCCGGAGTCTACTGCAGTGCACTACAATTATCCTTGTCATACAGACTACCAGATTACTGTAGTGTCTTTCAGGCAGAAATTTTTGCGATTGAAAAAGCGGCTACGACAATCCTAACAAAGAACATCAATCCATCATGGATAACAATCTTTGTGGACAGTCAAGCTGCGATAAAAGCACTCCGCAGTGAAACAACAAACTCGAAATCTGTACTGAGCTGCCGACAAGCTCTCATCAGAATGAGTCCTCCCCACAAGATCAATATCTGCTGGGTCCCCGGTCATCGTGACATAGAGGGAAACGAAATAGCGGACAGATTGGCAAGGGAGGGCTCAGAACTGGAAAGAAGTTCTGCGATCGGGTCGATTATGGCTCCAATCGGAGAATTCAAGAAAAGAATAAACGACAAAGCCAGAAATAACACAAACAACTCCTGGTCAAACAGGGACGACTGTGTTATCTCTCGCCACCTATGGCCTAAACTCTGCGAAAAAAGGACCCAATCCCTACTTTCAATGAGTAAAAAGGAAACTCGCATCCTAGTAGGAGTCCTCACGGGGCACTGTTGTATAGGCACAATGGCCTCGAGATTGGGAATTCCGCACCCAGACTTCTGCAGAAGCTGTGGAGATGTCGAGGAAACAGAAACCATCAAACATCTGCTTTGCGAGTGTCCTAACCTCCAACAACGCCGACTTCGCCACATGGGAAGCAGAGTGTACGGAGAACTGCAGGAGCTCGTGGATGTACCACTGATGGATCTTTTCAGATTTATACGGAGCACCGGTTGGTTCAACCAATCTCGCTCCAGTGACTAGCAAGACCTAGTTGATTTTGTCATAGTAGGACCGCAGAAAATAGGGAACCACAATGGACCAATAGGCCCCCGTGTAGGAAACGCTAAGTTGTCCCTCCCTTCTAACCTAACCTTAGCTGTCGTTAAAGTATCATCTTTTCTGATATCGAATGAAAACGCTAACAAATTGGTATGATCTAACCGTTTGCGAACCACTTCTTGTCTGCATTTCTCTTTTTCTCTGCGAACTTTCGATTTATCCATGATGAGAGGTTTGCCATGCTTATCTTTCATTTTAAAATCTTGGAAAAGAGCGGTTCCCAATGCCGATGCTACTCTATCAGGCACACCAAATCTGTCACATACCAAGGCAAAGTTAAAACAATCGTATCTCTCTGCGTATTGTGAACTTGTGCTTCTATCCATATCTTCTTGAACCGGTGGCGGTGCGTATGTTGAATCATCGGGGTCTTGGTATGTTGGCATTGATGACATAGACGTTGCTCCTTGCTCTTCAGTTTCCATCACAAAAAATACATCCATTGTTAGTCTTCTCTGATTATGTTGATCGTGCATGAACTCTTTGAGGCGTTCGGGAACCCAGCCGCATGCACATGGAGCTGCCTTCAAATCGCATTTACATGTTCCAATGTAAAAAATTGTTTCCAGAGATTTTACATACTCTGTAAATTGTTGGGTTTTGTTTCTTCTCTTAATTTGCTCACTTTTTTCAGCATTATTTCCATACCATGTTTTTCCCAAATTCCATTCAACTTATCTTGTACTTGAATAGTGAATGATTTATGGGAAAACTTTTTTTGTTCTGTTTTAGCACGTTCGCTTAGGTAAAAATAATATCTCAAGATATCCAGATGGGTTGGTAAATTAAGATCAGTCAAATCAGTAGACACACCAAAAACAGTAACATCGTGCTTGGGTATATGACTCATTGGGTTTTCGATTGTTGTTGTTGCTTCATCTTGCGGTGTAGAGGATGGTGGATTCATTGTAAACTTTTTGATTTGGAATGGTCAACTTCACTTATTATTTTTTTTTTTAATATTTTTTTATCTGAAATTAGCACTTCACACTTTGAGTTCTTCACAACGACTTAATGCATTCACAAAAACTGTTGCGTTATATATGGTGGTAATAAGAATGAAATGGTAATTTCAATTCTACCTGCTGTGTTTTGTAATGGCTTAAAAACGCACACAAGCAATTTTAGGATCTGCAATTGTGTCACAGTGATACCTTAATTTTTTAAAAGGGTTGCGGTGCATTCCAGTGATACCTTAATTGTTAAAATGGTTGCATAAAACGCGTATTTTTTAAGAAGGTGCCATAAAATACCCATAAAAAGGGTTGTAAAAACAACCTTCATTTCTTAAGTAGTTGCTATAAAAAAACTACACAAGTAAGTTTACGACTTGCAGCTGTGTCTTGTGGTGCCTTAAAAAACGCACACAAGCAATTTTCCGATTTGCAATTGTGTCACAGTGATACCTTCATTTTTTAAAAGGGTTGAATAAATTTCTAAAGAGAAAAAAACTCCAAAAAGAAAAAAACATAGGCATTTCGCTGATTTTTTCATGTAAAGTGCCAAAACTGGCGATTTTTTGAAATGTTTGTATGGGGAACCCCACAGGGGGTTCCAGGGGGTGTGCCACTGGCATGGGTGGGTCGGGCCTCCAAAGTTAGTGGGGGTCGGTCATACATTTGGACTCGATTGGAGCACTCTAAATGGGTCAAAGTGGGATTTTTCAAAATTTGCCCCTACCCAAAAGTTCGACCCAAATTGGGGGACATCAGAATTCGTTTTAGAGGTATGGTTCCTTCGGCAAAGTTTTTTATTTTGATCCCTAGAATACGATTTTCACAGAGCAATGGGCGATTTTTTTGTCTCCCCACAAATCGACCCGGCCTAATATGTATATTGTAAGGACAGCAAACTTCACTTTAAAAAGAAAAGAAAGAATAAGATTGTCAAGTTGGTGCTTCTGTTTCCGTTTTGCCAAAAAAAAATACACAGAAAACATTGCTGTTATGAAGAATATTGTAACGAACAGATTTTGCTAAGAATAATAAAACAATCTTTATAATAATCAAATGTGGGGTACCATCCTTGCCCCACTGACGGAATAAAGTAAAATTATTATAAAAACCAAGCGACCTGTAATAACGAAATGGATTTGCGGCCGAGCCGTCACGTGCTTATGGCAGCTTTGTCTGCAGCTGGCATTGCATTTCATGAAAAGAAGTGGCTGCTTTCAGAGATAGCCAAGTGGCCACCGATAATGCCGTTGCTACAGAGGCTGAAAAGAACGCCTGCGACCATGCTTCCGCTACATGTGCTGTCGAAGAACCAAATTCTGATGATGCAGCAGCTAATCATTCCGAGGTCGTTGAAGTCGGGAAGTCTGCCTAAATGTCGAACACGGACGATACTCTAAAGAGTGGTGCTTTTGGCAATAATTTCGTGTTTTCTGCCACCGGGCCACTGGCTACTGGAACTACTGTGTTGCCTCGAACTGCTGTGAAGGGACACAGCGCCCAACTGCCCGCTGATGACATTGTTAGTAAGGGTGCCACCTCAACAAATTTTCTGCAAACTCTGCTGTGATTGCTGACGTCGTCTTGCCCTCTGCCAACACTGCCGCGCTGCCTTCTGTCAGAGCTATTACAATGCCCTCTGCCGAAACTGCTGTGATGTCGTCTGCCACTGCGCTGTTCACAGCCGACAAGTCTGCCGCCACCGTGCCCTCCTCTAACGCAGTGACTGAAAACGAAATTAAAAATTTGCGATTACGCCTATAAATGTTGCAGTTACAACAACAAATTCAGGCTTTATAAGGAAATTACCGCTATTTGTCCTACGCCCGTCGTATTGATCTGGCCGAACTGGACGCTGCGGTCCCAATGTTTAGTAAAGATGACCACTACGACATTGTGAAGTGGTTTCTGCAGTTCGAAGACTATGCCAACATATGTCATTATACTGACAGAGAGAAATGTGTTGGCATTCGACACCGTCTCAAAGGCACTGCAAAGAAGCCTATTAATAATTTTGGGTTAATGGAATATACAGAGTTGAAGCCCAACTTGCTTAGAATTTTCAAGCACACGATGACACGACAAGAAGTCTACCGACAATTACAGGCACGAACTTTAAAGGCAGAGGAATCGTGCTTGAGTTATGTTGCATCGATGCAGTCGATTGATGCCAAGTCCGAGATAGAAGAAGAAGAATTGGTCGACATCATTATCGACGGCATACCCGATGCAACAAATACAGTTTCCTTTTTATTAGGCGCCACTTCAATTGACGAGCTGATTAAGCGTATGGACCGATACGAGCGTAGACGCCAACAAATACGGGCTGCAAAAGCAGTTTGATTTTGTAGTGCAAACATATTCTTGTTCGCATATGTTGGACCCGTCACCTTTGCATTGAATTTTGTAAATTAGATCACATTTGTCCATATCGTCTACTTTACATTTAGTTTTGCTGTGTATGTTTGTAGTGCTGTGGTGTATGTAGTGGCGTCCGTGGCGTAGTTGGTTAAAGTGCGTGGCCGCTATGTCAACGAACTTTGGAGACCCAGGTTCGAACCCCAGCAGCGACAGAAAATTATTTGAATTAAAATAATTTTTCTGTACGGTCGCCACCTCTCTGCAGACAATGGCAAACCTCAGAGAGTAAAAAAAATGCCATGTAAAGCTTCTTGAGAACGAGAACATTCCGTTCATCACCGTTCGGAGTCGGCGTTAAGCATGTAGGTCCGGTTCTCGGTCAATTGCGTACAAACTTAATAACACGCACAACACAATTGATCATAAGAAGCTAGGTCAAAGTCCTTTCAAGGACTGAAATGGCCAGTTATTTTTTTTTTATTTTAGTGTATGTTTCTCAAGGTGTTGTATGTTTTTGAAGCGAGTTTATAATAATTTTTGTTGTATATGTTCGCTTTTTTAATTTTTCCGTGAAACCTTGAATGTATGTAACACCTTTGTATATTTTTGGTTATTGGTTATTGAATTATTGTTTTTGAAGTTTTTTAGTAAATACTAGCTTGGGAGTATAAATTTGATATGAAAACCTATTTTAAATAAAGACTCAAGAATCAAATATGTTTAATTCGTTTTATTATATTTAAGAATATTTCTTATTGAAATTAAAAGAGTGGTTTCTTATTGAAATGAAAAGAGTTTCACCTTAGTAAAATCGAAATAAATACGATATATTGGACTTATGGCAACACTGCAGCAGAAATTAACTGAGTGCAACTATCCCCTCAAGATGGCAGTGCGGTGAGTTGTAGACTGTCACCTCTCTCTCTCAACAAAGAGCTTAAGCTATTTTTTACGATTATTTTGTGCTGCTTATACATACAATGGCAGCATGGATTAAAATGCAAAAATTCTTAAATAATTATATAAAAAGTTTTACCAAAAACGTAGTACCCAGTAGCAAGGTCGCTTCTTATATCAATTGAATAGTGAAAGAATTATTAAAATCGGTTCAGCGGTTACCCCGTGATTAAACGATAAAAATCCGAGAGAACCCTTTTATATAATAGTATAGAGTATAGATGAAATAGTGTGTGGTGGAAAATCATTAATGGTGAGTATTTGTTTAATGCGCGTTTTATTGTTTTTATGGAAAATATCATCGCTTATTTTTAAGACTCTGGTAATAACATTTTTAGCTGTGTTAATAATTGTTTTTTTAGGCTGCTTGGAGTGGAAGTTCATTAACCTGCCTGAAGCAGTAGGTTTTTGGTACCAATTTGTTTTTATTATTTTTTTATTTGTTGTTATGTTTTATCACAATTGCATCTAGGTACGGCAGTTCACCATCAAATTCTTCCTCTTTTGTGAATTTTATGAAACTATTGCATTTGTTTAATCTATTCAATGTATAATCTATTGCCTCCGTTTTAACTATGGCAAAAATATCATCAACATACTTAGTAAGCAGTCTCGGTATGTTCTCAGATGTCTCCATGAACTTATCTAGAATCTCTTCCATCACTATATCTGCTATGATAGGTGAAATAAGTTACCCCATTGGCATTCCTTTTAGCTGGCTATACATTTTGTTGTTAAATATAAAATAATTATTTTCTTTTATGCAGAACCGAAGAATTTCCATAAAAAGTTTTTTCGAAATTTTCGTAAGTTTTTCAATTTTGTTCCACTGTTTTTCTATTGTGTTTATAGCAAATTCTACCGGTATACTTGGAAAGAGAGAAACTACATCAAAAGACACCATCTCTTCGCCATCGCATATGTTTGTGTATTAATTTTGTTTTTAAATTCTATGGCATCTTTTATATTGTATTTTGAATCGGTTGTAAGGTTTTTTAATAGGTTGACCATGTACTTACAAAGTTCGTACGATGGTGAATTTATGCATGAACAGATTGGCATATTGCTCTTGTGTAATTTTGGTAAACCATAAATTCTTGGTGCCGTCGCAGTGTGTGTTGTCATTTTATGTTTATATTGTTTGTTTATTATCTCTTTTTTAAAGAGCAATTCTACCAGCTCATTATTCTTTTGTTGTAATTTTGATGTTGAGTCTTTTTTTATTATTTTGTACGTCCAACCGTCTCTCATTATTATTCTCATCTTCTCTTCATATTCTTTATTGTACATGGCTACTGTTTTATTCCCTTTGTCCGCCTCGACAATTCTAACGCCTTTATTTTGTTTTAAGAATTGCTTCGCTTCACTTGCAATATTTGTTACGTAGACGTATCTTTCTGTAGTTGCAGTTCTCTTAAGTGTAGTTCTATCATTGTAGTGAATTTTATTCTCGCCGTTTCTTGCTCTTCTTTTTTCGTGATTGTTTGTATGCGGTCTTCTCCTTCTGCAATGATGTTAAATAAAGGGAACATACAAAAACATACAACACCTTGAGAAACATACACAGCAAAACTAAATGTAAAGTAGACGATATGGACAAATGTGATCTAATTTACAAAATTAAATGCAAAGGTGACGGGTCCAACATATGCGAACAAGTATATGTTGGCACTACAAAATCAAAATTAAAAACTAGATTATCTGCACATAAATCTGACATTAAATCAAAATATGAACAAAAAACAGCTTGCGTCCCATTGTATCAATAACAACCATGTCCCGGACTTTGAACAGACAAAAATTTTGCAACAAGAGACGATTTACATCAGAAGGTACACAATTGAGATGCTACACACAATAAACACACCAACAAATCCACGATTGAATTACAAAACAGACACCGATAACTGCGTGCATATCTACAAACACTTAATAAAGCACAAAATTAGTTGACGATGAAGCAAATACACTGTTGGACGCAGTTTTAACAATAAATTTAATTTAAATTTTAAAATTGTCTTATGGTAAAAACTTTGTGTAATTGTGTTAATGTTGTAATTGTTAAATATATACATATATATTTTTCTTGTTAGTCCCTGAAATTAAGCCATAAAACATTTTAAATCTCTTCTTTTCCAATTTACAGTATTATTATATGTGAACCGGTCTATGAAAAGGTGGCTTATGACTCAAAAACTTATTTTTCACTTTTATTTTGGTTCGGATAGTTTTTGAGACGGTCTTTCACATGATGAAAAGCAGAAAGTCCTAACTTGCTTAGAAGTGTACTAAAAATGTAGAGAAAGAAGAGCACCGAGAAACTGACGAAATGCATTGTTTATCTTTAACAGCTGAGTTTTTCGTGTGCGCTCTTTGCGATCGATCAACGCTTGTGACTGCTCACTTTTCGAACTATTTTCGTGGTCGCACTTTGCAATTATAAATACATAATAAATTAATCTCTAACAGACAAATAAGTGAATATTTCATTAAGAGTTACATTTAATTATTAAGGCGGATACGATGAATCGTCTACCTGACTTACCGAAATGTAACCTAACACAGTCGCTTATAACGATTGATAAAACGAAAACTTTAAAAACAATTTCGCAAGGTCCGAAATATTTAATTATGTCTCGCGTTAAAAGTGCCGACTCACTGACTGATGTGTCTCCCTTTTTAATTAAAAAAGTGGTTGACTACACGTGTGGGGGAGAAATAGAAAAATTGCAAAAAATTAAGAAACGGTACCATACTAATAAAAACTAAAAACTACCTCTAACCAACAAAATTGATACAGTTAACATCTCTCTCACCTACTATACAAGTTGAACTGTCAGAGCACAATTCTCTTAACCATTCAAAAGGCATAATATACTGCAACCAACTGAGAGACATGGAATAAGAGGAGTTACAAAGAGAACTTAAACCTCAAAACGTAAGCGAAGTAAAGAAAATAATGAAAAAGACAGATGGAAACTTAAGATAAACAGGCTTGATCATCATTACATTCCCAAAAACAACTCTTCCTAGTGAATTATCGATAGGCTACGAAAAATTAAGAGTTCGCCCTTATATTCCATTGCCACTCCGATGCATCAACTGTCAACGTTTCGGTCACATTGCAAAAATTTGCGGTCTTCAAAAATCTGCCCGAGGTGCTCCAATGACTTTCACACCAATTACGAAGAAAATGAAGAGTGCACTTTTTAACTAATTGCAATAATTGCAAAGAAAACAACAACGATAACACCAAACATATGACAAAAGACAAAAAGTGTCCAATTTTTTTGAAAGAAAAGGAAATACAAGCCATCATAACACTGGAAAAAATTAACAGAAAAGACGCTATCAAAACATATAAAGAACGTCATCGACATCTCTCCCCAACATATGCAACAGTGAAAATTAACAACTCAACGAACTCGAACTTAAATCAAAGCCAGAACGATCAACAAACTAACTTCAGACATTTACACAGCAACGAAAAATTCACAACTTTGGAAAAAACTAATCACCAACGCCCGATTATAGACTACTCTGGATTCCCTCATGACAGCGATTTATGCCCACCTGCCCACTCATCCAAGAATATGCAAGATAAAAAATTAGCCAAATTTGACTCCGAACCTGAAACGAAAGCTAGACCATCTTATGCGCCCTCCTCGCGAGCAAGAACGTTACTATACTACCTAAGAATTCCTATAACAAACTAAGACAAACTCTTAAGAAAACATTAATTAAAGCCAAAAAGATCAACACTACACAAACTTCACCAAGTAGCCTTAACCACGATTGCGCAGAATCCATATCTATTGATTCAAATTCAGAGATCCACTTGCTATCAATTAATCAAATATCCATATATATATATATATATTTATACATTTAATATTATTTAAACATATATATTTTATACATAATTAATATAGATAACTAACATTTACTATTGGTACTATATAAAAAAAATAAATAAATAACTGGCCATTTCAGCCTTTGAAAGGACTTTGACCTAGCTTCTTATGATCAATTGTGTTGTGCGTGTTATTAAGTTTGTACACAATTGACCGAGAACCGGACCTACATGCTTAACGCCGACGCCGAACGGCGATGAACGGAAAGTTCTTGTTCTTAAGAAGCTTTACATGGCATTTTGATTACTCTCTGAGGTTTGCCATTGTCTGCAGAGAGGTGGCGGCCGTACAGAACAATTATTTTAATTCAAATAATTTTCTGTCGCTGCTGGGGTTCGAACCTGGGTTTCCAAAGTTCTTTGATATAGCGGCCACGCACTTTAACCAACTACGCCACGGACGCCACATTGGTACTATATACTACTTCATTTAAAAAAAAAACACATATACACACTATATTTGTATACGCATGCAATGACCCTTAAAATAATGCAATGGAATATACGAGGTTATCTAAATAATTATAACCAGAGAATGGAAAAAACCGTACCTTATACGTAGCGCTACAAAAGCGATCAAAAACTTTTTCTCTCTGCATTCCGTTTGTTGCTCTTCGGTTCAAACAAAAGCACTAGCACCATAGTGCAGAAATGAGAGATCGGAACAGAATGGTAGCGGATTGTTTTTCGAGCATAAACCAAAATTTGCTGTGTTGAGGTTTTTACTCGCCATCGCTAACTGAAACCGTACCAAATTCCAGTTCGGTTCTGCAGTTGTTCGTTTAAAAATGTTATTGATTTTGTTATTGCTACTGTTATTGGCGCCAGCGTCTTCCAAAGATAATTTGTGGGTAGCTGATTTCGAATCCGATGTCAGAATTTTAAAATTTAAGATGGCTGCTAGGGCTGCCACCTATTTTTTTTTATTTTTACGAATTCAGTGGTGTGGCGAACACTAGGTAAAAATGGGTCGCTGAACCCGAATCCGTTGTCAGAATTAAAGAATTGTAAATTTTTAACCCTATAGGGTTGCCACCTAAAAATATGCTTTTTTGAAAGTTTTAAACACGATCCTACAGTTTTAGGGGGTCGCTGATTTCGAATCTGATGTCAGAATTTTAAAATTCAAGATGGCTGATAGGGTTGCCACCTAATTTTTTTTTATTTTTACGAATTCGATGCTGGGGCGAACACTAGGTAAAAATGTGTCGCTGAACCCGAATCCGTTGTCAGAATTTAAAAATGATGAAATTTCAAATATGTTAATATGTTAAACAAATATGTTAAACTATAAAAAAGCGAATGCTAAACTCAGACGTGAAATAAATTTAGCCAAAACTGCTGCAATAACAAAATTCAGTTCTAACATTAATCCCTCTACTCCCATCGGTAAAATCTGGTCTCATATCAGACGTTACTCGGGATACAAATCCTCTTTCGGAATTCACTCCATTTTATCCTGTAAGGCTCCATTCACTTGTTTAACCCTCCGTTACATTCGCTAGGGTGGATTACACCCATAAGTTAAAAAAAATAGAAATTATTAATTGATAGGGAAATGGTACGTGCATTATATCAAATGTAATCTCTTTCTATATATTTTGCTATATTTTAAAACAAAATGCAGTGCTTTTTTTTAATTAAATTATAAAAATAACCCATTTGAAAAAGTGTTTGGGTGTTTTACACCCCCGTTAGTATTGTAGGAACAAGAATTTCGGGTGGCTGACACCCACATTAGTAATCATGCTAGTTTATTTACTATAGTGTTATTTTTTCTCAAGTAAAATGAAAATGGTGAAATGGTTTCCTACTAGCAAAATATGGTATTAAAATATTTTCTGCTTTTGACTCTGCGTGATTCTATACGTCAAAACTCGAAGTTTACTGTGGGAAACAACATCCTGGCCCATATAGTTCATGTAATAAGCCAGAAGAAGTGGTAAAACGATTACCCAGCCATCTTCAAGGCGTTGGCCGAAATATAGCGACCGATAACTGGTTTACGACGTACTCATTAGCTATGCATCTTTTGAATCATAAAACAACAGTGGTTGGGACTCTAAGGAAAAATAAACGAGCAATACCACCAACATTCATTGTAACTAAACACAGAGCGCCTAAATGAACCATTTTTTGTTATCAGAAAAAAGCTACATTACTATCATATGTGCCAAAAAAGAATAAGTGTGTTTTACTACTTTCAACATTCCATAATGACGGACAAATAATTGATGGTCCGAATTGCCTACCAGAAATTATTGAATTTTATAACAAAACGGAAGGAGGTGTTGATACTACAGATCAATTGTGCGCTGCTTCCAATGTCGCCAGAAATACGCGACGGTGGCTTTTGGTAATATTTTTTTCCCTTAGTAAACCTGGCTGCCATTAACGCTCGTATAATTTTGCTAGCAACTGAAAATCCTCCATTAAAGTACAAAAAACGATCTCTGTTCATAAAAGAGCTGGCTTTAAGTCTTATTCAATCTCAAATTGATAGACAAAGCAAGTTGAGAAATATAAGTGACAATTTGAAACAAGGCATTAAAAAATTTGCGAGCTAGAATCTGACATCGATCAGCCCCAACAAAAAAAAAGGTAAAGTGGAGAAGCAGGGTCGCTGCCAAATATGCAGCTACCAGGAAGATCGCAAGACAAAAACAACGTGCTACTATTGTGACAAACTTATTTGCAAAAGTCATACGATTCAGTTGTGCATCAATTGCCACGAATTGATGTGGCCTCAAAACCTGAAGACAACAGTTCCACATACGACGATAATTTAGAGGTAATTATCTCAAAAATTTTTCAGTGCAAAAAAAAATTGATTAAATAAATTTTTTTTATTCATCTTTTAGCTTTTCAAATTGGACCCGCCAAAGAACGTGGCAAATAAGGTGTCCTCAGAATGGGAAATTATCCAAACCATGATTTTTTTTTTTTTTAGTTCTCAAATTAACGTTTTTTTTAAAATATTTTTATTTAAATGAAATACGTGTTTAACTGAACGAATTTTATGTTTAATAAAATAATAAAATACCTGAATTTAATAAAATCCGACCCGCTTTACTCTTTTAAGGTTATTTTTTACAAATTCTTGAATTACAATTTATGGGTGGACTACACCCAGGTTAGTAATGACGTTACTCCGAATAGCGAATGTAACGGAGGGTTAATAGACAGGAAAGAAATAGTAAACGAATTCTGTGAATTTTGGTCAGAAAACTCTGATGATAGTAAATTCTCTCAGAACTTTCAAACTAGGAAAAACTTAATCCTTAGCCAAAGCTACAACACCGTTTCATGCCCAGATGCAGCTTCAATAGAAACAAACATTAATGACTTAGAATTAGTTTCAGCATTATCATCACTCAAAGGCAAGACACCAGGAATCGATCGTATTTCATACCCCATGATTAAGAACTTGCCCTATGAAACAAAACTAAGACTATTGAAATTCTACAACAAAGCCTTCAATGTTTACACCCCTCAGCAATTTAAAATGGGAATAATTATCCCAATACTAAAGACAAACTCGGATAGAACACTAATTAAATCGTACAGGCCAATATCCCTTAACCCATGCCTGGGAAAAGTATTGGAAAAGATAATGGGAAATAGACTTTGGTGGTTCCTAACCGAAAAAAAGTTAATTGATTTCCATCAGCTTGGTTTCAGGAAAGGTAAATCAACTATTGATTCTCTACTATATGTGGATTATCAGTTAGCAAATTCCCTTTCCCTTAAGAAACATCTCACTATCATCTCCCTAGACTTCGAAAAGGCATTTGAAAAGATAGGATTGCATACAATTATTGACCAACTTTCCGAGTGGAAAATTGGACCCAAGATTGCTAATTTCATAATAAATTTTATGTCTAACAGGAAAATATCAATTCGATCTGGTTCCTTTTACTCGAATATCCGGCCTTTAAGCAATGGTATACCACAAGGCTCGCCTTTGTCGGTGATATTATTTCTTATAGCCTATAATAAATTATGTGGCATCATAGCCTTGCATAAAGAAATTGATTTTGCAGCATATGCAGATGACTTTAATTTAATTGTTAAATCAAATAGGGATAAGAACCCTATACTTAACCTTAACCAACTCTTCATTGACATCAGCACATGGTGCAGTTACTCTGGGGCCGTACTATCATCTACTAAATGCAAGTATATGCACATATGTAGAAAAAAAAATTGCACATGCCACATCCTCTCAAATAATATTGTTCTCGCTGAAATTGACCACCTTACTATCCTTGGAGTAACTTTTAATAAAAGAGCTACTTGGAATACACACATTGAAAATTTAAAATCTAAATTATCGAAACCGCTTAACGTTATTAAATGCCTCTCCAGTCACAAACTCAATTGTAACTCTTCTATTCTGATAAACGTTACAAAAGCGCTCATACTATCGAAAATTAACTATGCATTAGTCATTTACGGCCACTGTTCTAAAACTATTTTAAACAAACTCAAAACAACAATAAATTCAGCTGTAAGATTCTCCTTGGGAGCATTCTGCTGTACACGAATAAACAACTTGTTATTTGAAGCCAATATATTACAACTGGAAGAACAAAGAAATTTTCTCACAGCCAAACTTTTTAAGCCCTTACTACACAGTCAAGACACTCCCCTATTTACCATAACCAAAAAGATCAGCAAGGCAAATAGAAACCATATCTTCCAATACATTTCCCAAAACAATCTAAGCCCTGCTGGAAATGGAATGATCTAACATGTAATACTTCCCTACAAAAATATGTCAAAAACTCCACACCGACTGAACTATACCATTCTAGTTTGTCAGAACTCAAAAACACATTAAAAAGACACACCTTTATATTTACGGATGGCTCAAAGAGTAACGATAATACGAGTTACAGTATCACCACTGTTGATAAAATTATAAAAAATTCATCTTTGCCAAATTATAGCACTGTATTTTCCGCTGAAGTCAATGCCGTGAATGAAGCTATTAAATATGCCAAATGTAGTAAAGGCAAATTCGCAATATGCTCCGACTCGCTATCTACACTTACAGCCGTTAAGAATATAAACAATAATAACTTTTATATTTCACAAATAAGAAATGAACTGATTGCACTCTACCCCAAAATAATAATTATTTGGGTTCCTGGTCACTCTCAAATTTCAGGTAACGAATTCGCAGACACAAAAGGAGCCAGTAAGGCTCCTCTACTAACAACACCAAACTTTAACATCAGAGACATAAATAATTTCCTTAAGTCACACTTTTCAAATAGACAGAATCAACTTTTCCTATCAACCTCCTCCTGGTATCAACAGGTTAACTACAATAAACTCACAATCAAAGAAATCCAGAAGTTTAATATAAAGAACAACTTTCATAGAAAAGATATAATAAAATTTCAACGACTTAGACTCGGTTACTCACGTCTATCACATGAATATCTGATAAACAACGATTACAGATTGCAATGTTCCTGTCCGCTTCATACCCAAGACACAAATTATAATTACCACATCCTAACCTCTTGTCCATATTTTCATAATGCTAGACTACAAACTTTTAACGCAACAGATGCTATAACTTGTCTCTCAAACCCATCCCCCATTAATATTTACAAAATTATAAAATTCCTTAAGATAAGCAATTTATATAACATTGTTTAATAATATTATCTAATTTTATTTATTTATATAGGTATATCTAATAGAACTAAAGTAGGAACTTAAAGTAAATTAAAACAAAATTGAATTATTATAATACATGTGACACAAAACACATTGTATAAGCTGAAGGTCTTTGCTACCATTGCTTTTTATGTATTGAGTTTATACATTTATAAATTAAGTTCAATAAATTCAAAATAAATAAATAAATCTTTAACAGCTGATTT
Organism: Pherbina coryleti; assembly: GCA_943735915.1. Classification (NCBI taxonomy): domain Eukaryota; kingdom Metazoa; phylum Arthropoda; class Insecta; order Diptera; family Sciomyzidae; genus Pherbina; species Pherbina coryleti. The sequence continues at coordinate 91,291,118 of OX030948.1, forward strand.
CTCGAAATTTTGTTTTTGAGTCATAAGCCACCTTTTCATAGACCGGGTCACATATATTAACTTATCAATTTAGAGCAGAGGTGTTTAAAATTATACATGCGCATTTTTATGTTTGTGTTGTAAAGCTTTTGCTTTTAAAATTTGCACTTGAAGAAAAGCACGAGCTTACCTTCAAACGAAAGCAACAACCTTTAAGTAGCTATCCAAACTTCATGCTTATAGGCTGCGATCGCTTGCTGTTCCGTTTGATTATTTTAATTTTTTAATTTTACTCATAAAAAATAAGTAACTCGATGTTCCTTATTGTAGGAATGTTACTACCACAACGTTGTCACCTGCAACCCTTACGCAGCTCAGATGTCATTTCTTACTTTATTTCTGATTCTTGTGGCTAATTCAACGTGATTGACTTGCTCACTCTAATATTTCATATTTCTGCTAATTTAAGTTAATATTATGAATTTCATTAATAAATAATTGCAGTTAACGTCGTTTTTGACTTAATTACCACGAACTTGCCATTCGAACACTTATCATTAATTAACATTTTTTTGAGGCACAATTATAGCACAATAAAAAGATATGTATTTAATTATTAAAAAGAAAACAAAGAGTAAGTTTCAGTATGAAGAAATATTTTTTCCACGAACTTTAATAATATGCTTAACACGGTTTGGAACAGAATTGACTAACTTAATACATTCGTTGACTACGCTTGGTACTTCCAAGTGGCGTCAGCAAGCGCAAAACAGAAAAGTCTGGCGCAATTTCTTATACGAGGTCAAAACCGACCAACGGTTGTAAGCGCCAGATAAGTAAGTAAGTAAGTAAGTAAGTAGGTAAGTAAGTAAGTAAGTAAGTAAGTAAGTAAGTAAGTAAGTAAGTAAGTAAGTAAGTAAGTAAGTAAGTAAGTAAGTAAGTAAGTAAGTAAGTAAGTAAGTACCTCTGCGCTGGATAGCCACCTTGTTGTGGTGTAGGGGCTTAGGTTGCAAAGACTCAACGGGCTATGATGACTGGAGCTTCGGTTCCTGGTAGGGTCACCCATGTCATACAGGCTGTTGAAGAGCAATGAACAAAGAGCTATCCGACCTACTCCCTAATCCAGGGTGTTATGCGTTTCCGTGCCCATTGGATAGTTTGCAGGCAGGGAGTATAAAACTGCCTGTATTTTTACGGAGCCTCTCTGATACCTGGCCGCCTCAGGGAGTAACTGTGGCCTTTTCGCGGCATTGGGGTTAGGGCGCGGTGGACATCTTTTCCCCACTATTTACTGACCACTGTAATGGCAGACTCTGAACCGAGTCTCGGGCTGGATCGGGGCTCCACGCGAAGGCTGCATTGCTTTTGAATGCGGTTCCAATTCCGCTCGAGGATGGGTATCAGGGCCTGTCATTTTAACTCTCTTCGCCTAACGAGGAGGGAGTGGTCGAAAAAAACCAGATGAGCACATTACACAAAACAAAAACACAAGACGGGCAGTCTCAAAATGCCAACGAGATGCAGCCTCCAGCTGCATCTGACACGCGGTCTTTAAACGCTCAATTGGGCAAACGCCCTACAGACATGCGGTCTTTAAACGCTCCGACACAAAAACCTGCGACGGAAACTGCTGCTCTGGCCACCAAGCCGGGCTCCAGTGGAAGTAGCAAGTCTGCCTCGGCTAAAAGTGCGCCACCCACGAAGAGGACAAACAAAGCTGCACGGAAAGCAGCGCTAAGAGTACGGGACCGCGTTTTGCGCATACCGGAAAACCAGCGTACCGTGAAGCAGAAATCTTCCTTGAAGTGGGCGGTAGGCATCATAGGAGAAGTCAAGGCTCCCCCAAAACCAACGCCTGCAAAGCGACAGAGATCTCTTGAGGAGGTCTCTCAGCCGATGGCTAAAAAAGTTTGTGGTAACACAACCACTCCAAAGCTTTTCAGCGATGTCTTAGCTGGGCATATAACCATTGCGGTCATCGACAAAAGCGATCCGGACGGCAGCATTTCGCCTGAAAGATAGAGGAAGGTAGTAGTCGAGGTTGTTGGAAGGGATCAGATCCCTAACCGGCCAAGAGCGCGTTCCCGGATCCCTGCCGAACCTTCTGACCCTCAAACAATCCTGGAGCTAATTCGGTTGGGAAACCATGATCTGCCTACAGGTAACTGGAAGGTGACAAAGGTGGAAGAGCCAAAAGGGGACTTCAGATCGGCAACATTTGTCATCAATCAGGAGTCCCTGGCTATCTTGTCATCCAAAAGTTACGTGGTAGACTATGGTTTCACCTCCATAGAAATGAGGGTCTTCAAAAAAGATGAGGCGTTATTGGAGGAAGAGCAGGCTTCCAGTTCAATTAAGAACGTCTCATCTCCTCAATCCTGCAATCCTGCACCAGACGAGGCTAGCTCTGATACAGAGCTAGCACAATCTCTCCGGTTATCCTCATTAGAGGATGACCTCCTCAGATCGGACGATGAGTCCGACATTACTGTCGTGGAGGTTAGTCCCACTACGAGCAGCGCTAATGCTGAGAGTAGTACAGATTAACCTCCACCACTCAAAGGCTGCGTCCGCCAGTCTAACTCTCCGTCTTACCAAGGGCGGAGAAGATATTGTCCTGATCCAGAAGCCGTGGGTAGTCTGCGGCCTGGTATGCGGACTCAGGACCCCTTCATACACGCTGATTTACACCAAAGCGCAAGGTAACCGAGGGCGTGTATTCTAATTAAAAATAATCTGAGTGTTTTTACTCTCTCTAATTACAGCAACAAGGACACTGTGGCCATAAGTGTCGAGACGGGCCATAACAGCTTGTGGCTTGTATCGGCATACTTGGCCCACGACCACGAAGTCCTCCCAGAAGACGTCATAAAAGACCTGGTCTCCAAACCTGATCATCGGGTGCGATGCTAACGCCCACCATGAGATCTGGGGAAGCTCAGGTACCAACAAACGGGGTGAGTCTCTTTTTGATTACATCCTCACTACTAACCTTATCATAAGTAACGTGGGTTGTGAACCTACATTTATTATTAGCAATAGGCAGGAAGTTTTAGATATTACTCTTGCCTCCGACAATACATCTAATAGAATAAAGAATTGGAGAGTTTCAAAAGAACACTCCTTCTCTGACCATAGATATATTCTTTTTGACATAGATGACTTTGCCCCGAGATCACGTAGTTATCGTAATCTCAAGCAAGTCAACCGGGATCTCTATACAGAAACACTAATGACAGAACTTCCTAGCGGACCATCTTGTCTCCCCACTTGTAAAAACTCCTTAGATGACTTAGTAGACAAACTCACTGCGTCTATGAATAAAGCTCTTGACACTGCGTGCCCGCTCAAAACACCAAAAGGAAGGAAAAAGCCACCTTGGTGGGGCACTAAACTAGAAGAGCTCAGAATGAAGAGCAGAAAACTCTTCAATAAGGCAAAAGCCACTAGATCCACAGATGCGTGGACAATCTACAAAATGGCTCTAAACGAGAATAAAAAAGAATTACGCAAAGCTCAACGACAATCCTGGAGAAATTTCTGTGAAGAAATATCACAAACCTCCGAGGCGTCGAGACTTAGGAAAATTCTAGCATCTAGTCCACCTAACCCGAGCTTCATGAAAAAAGAAGACGGAACCTGCACCACCAACAGTGAAGAATCTCTTAATATCTTGGTAGAAACTCACTTCCCGGGCTGTTCAAAGATAGGGAATGCTCCAACACAAGAGGTGCATTTTCCATCCATTGACAACTCTCTACAAATAATTACACAATCGAAGCTAAAATGGGCCATAGAAAGCTTCAAACCGTTTAAGTCTCCAGGACTTGACGGCATAGCCCCAATTGAAATTCAAAAAACTTACGACATCATAAGCCAATGGCTTATGATAATCTATCAAAGCTGTCTTGACCTAAATCACATCCCAAAACAATGGCGACACGTGAAGGTAGTCTTTATACCTAAGGCAGGAAGAAGCTCGCACGTAAACCCAAAAGACCTTCGACCAATCAGTCTCTCATCTTTTCTTCTTAAAACTCTCGAGAGACTAATAGACATCTACTTGAGACAAAAAATAGAAGTAAATCCTATCTCACCAGCACAACACGCCTACACCAAAGGCAGTTCTGTGGAAACGGCTCCATAGTATCTATCATTGAAAAGTCCCTTCATCAGAAGGAATATACAATGATAGCCTTCATTGACATAGAAGGTGCCTTTAACAACGTCAAGGCGGAGGCTATCACAAATGCGCTGACGGAGCTTGGGGTGGATTCTGCGCTGATAGCACTTATAAATCAAATGCTAGCAGGCAGGATTATAAGCGCGAGTCTCGGAGCAGCATCCACGCTAAGATCTGTACCAAGGGGAACACCTCAGGGAGGAGTTCTCTCGCGAGTCTCGGTGAATGAACTACTGGGTAAACTAGAACAAGAGGGGTGCAGGGTGATAGCCTACGCCGACGATGTTACTATCGTCACCTCAGGTAAATATGTGTCCAACCTCCGAGATATTATGCAAAATTGTCTTAACACTCTCGTAAACTGGGTTACCGGCTGTGGACTTAGCGTTAACCCCGATAAAACCGAGTTAGTGATCTTTACCAGACAACACAACTTGCCCACTATTAGTCCTCCAAAACTGGGAAATACAAGACTAAACTTCTCAGAACAAGCAAAATACCTGGGTCTCATTTTAGATAGGAAACTAAATTGGAAACCCAACCTGCTCGAGAGAGCCAAAAAAGCCAATATAGCCCTATGCACATGTAAAAAAGCAGTGGGTAGCAAATGGGGATTACAACCTAGGGTAACTCACTGGCTTTATACAGCTGTTATTAGGCCAATATTGTTATACGGTGCTATAGTCTGGTGGCCAGCACTAAGCAAACAAACACACCTCAATATACTTCGCAAAGTTCAACGGTCAGCAGAGCTATGCATCAGTGGAGCGCTGAGAACCACTCCTACTGACGCACTCGATACTTTGCTCCATCTAACTCCACTAGATATCCTACCAAAACGGATAGCTGCGAACACAGCAATCCGTTTAGAAGCCACTTCCCAATGGAAAGAGGGCACAATAGGACACTCTGACACCAGGAAACTCACTCCTCAAATACCCAAGAATATAGACTACATCACTCAAAAACTTTTATTCCACAAAAAGTTTGATGTATCAATCCCCTCCAGATACGAATGGGATATTGGAAGCCCTCCACCAAACAATGCCACTAGAATCTACACTGATGGATCAAAACTAGATGGCAAAGTAGGGGGAGGAGTCTACTCTGAATCCCTAAACATTAACCATGCCTTTAGGCTCCCCGACCACTGCAGTGTCTTCCAAGCGGAAGTCACTGCCATACATGAAGCCGTTACTTGGCTACAGATGAACGAAATATTAGCAAAAGATATTTGTATTCTATCTGATAGTCAAGCCGCTTTGAAAGCCCTGGAATCTGTTGAAATAACATCAAAAACAGTCCTAGGCTGCCGCAGATCTCTAAATGAGATGGCAGAGCAGCTCAATATATTCCTATGCTGGATCCCCGGACATAAAGACTTCCAAGGTAACTGCAAAGCAGACGAACTCGCTAGAAACGGTACCATCAAACCCTTATCGACAGATAAGGAACAAATTGGAATACCTCTCGCAACATGTAAGCTACTGATAAATGAACTATCCCTTGAAAACACCAACATCAGGTGGTCAACGGTAAGTACATGCAGCATATCGCGTCAAGTTTGGCCAACACTGAACTTAAGACGCTCAAAAGAACTAATATCCCTTAGAAGGGACCAAATAAGTATTACAATAGGCGTCCTAACAGGACACTGCCTGATTGGAAACCACGCCCAAAGACTGAATACTCCCCATAACGACTTCTGCAGAAGCTGCAGAGATGAAGAGGAAGTTGAATCCACAACACACCTTCTCTGCACATGCCCAGCGCTGGCCAGAAAGCGCCATCTCTTCCTAGGTAACTGGTTCTACAGTGACCTAGACGAACTCTCAAAAACTTCGGTCTACCGAATACAAAGCTTCATAAATAGCTCCAACTGGTTCAAATAGGGTGGAAATAATTAACCCCTGGTATCACAACGGGCCAAACTGGCCTAAGTGTGTCTCATAGGAGACAGCCACGTCAACCTAACCTAACCTAAGTAAGTAAGTAAGTAAGTAAGTAAGTAAGTAAGTAAGTAATACATTAGTTGATAGAAATTTTCGACCAAATATCCTTTACCGCATTCCTTAACTCACTAGGCGTTAAAATTTTGTACTTTTCAAGGTAACGATCAATTGTCGAACATAAGTTTTCGATGGGATTAATATATGGTGATATTGGCGGACAATCTAAAAGTGGGATGTTGTTATTTTGAAACCAATTCATAGCTAATATTGCTTTATGACATGGTGAGGTATATTGTTGAAAATAACATTCACTTCCATCGCTTCTAAAATGCTGTATAAAATAATCGGGAAGAATGTTAGAAATTAACTCAATATGGCTTTTATCATTTAAGCACCATTCATAAAACAGCAAGGGGCCACTTCCATGTGCACTGCAACACCTCCATACTCAAATGGATCTTCCACCTCCTTTGTTCGATTAAAAACAAATTTTTTTTTTTAATTTCTTTTACGGTTCAGTTTTTATGTGCTCTACTCCAGGGGGTCTATTCTATAACTGTGAGTTTTCAAGTGTACACTCAAAACAGTGTACACTCATGTTTTTCGATTCAGTAACAGTGAGCGTGAGTTGTTTTTATCAGAATTGTGTACACAGGCTGTCAAAAAAACGCACTGAGTTTCGGTCGGTGAGTTTTTATATATAAAAGGTTTATTAAAAAATCCAGAGTGGATAATAAAGCAAAAAAGCTTCAAGTGACCAAAAAATGTGTTTAGTGGAGAATATGGAAGCTCATATACTATTTGTAAACGATACGAGTAGGTAAAACTCTACAATTTTTGATACATTTCTTTTCATCATGTTCATAATTTTTTCATTACAGATTTGAATCCGTAGGTGGCAGATATCTACGGGCACAGAGGTGGGAAGAACTTGCTTCGCCCTTTAACAGCATAGGAGAAGCAGTTAAAGATATTTCCAAATAGCGCAGGTTTTACCGAAAGTAAGTATAATTATTAATTTATATAAAGGTATATAAGTATATTTGTTTATAACAGAAACCATGTAAAGGACAAGGAAGTGTAATTTGTTTATAACAGAAGCCATGTAAAGGACAAGGAAGTGTTGAGAAAGGCGGATTAAGAAAAGAGTAGAGTTAATGGTCTAAACCGGAGAAAAGAAGCTTCCGAGTTCAAAAGGAAGGTGCTGTAGCTACTGACATTTTGTTTTGTTTTGGTTTTGTTTAAGTTTTTTATATTAGTTCATTTAATGTTTACATTTATATCAATTTTTAGAATTAAAAAACAAGAAAATATATATTTAAATGCTTTTTTATTTGATTAGTGGTTTACAAAGGTGTTGACAACTTCATTCCGCGTACTTGTCTAGATTTTAAAAAGAGCAGTTGTTAAAGCAATTATATATAGCTTCGCCAACATCGTTATACATCGCTTTCGGTTATAAATCATTTAATTTGATTAAAATATGCAAAACAATGCAAGTATTATACTTTTGGCCGATTTTTCTGGAGTGTAGCACAAAGTTCTTTGAAGAGACAAACAACAGAATCGAGTGTTTTTTGGGTAAAATGGAGAGTTGTTGCGCGTGATTCGATGTTTTCGAAAACGGCGTCATCAACAATGGCTGAAGAATAATCCACTGTTGCCTAGGTTCCAAGAGTTACGTTCTTCTCCTAAAATTTTAGCATTCAGGTAATTTTGTAATTTTGAACAGCACCATATATATGTAAATTAAAATTTTGTTGCTTAAAACTAATTGTTGATTGGCACTTGAAGTAGTTGAAATATGCTTCAACTTATCGAAAGTTCGCTTAACACCGGTAAATCGGTAAAGCTCCCTGAATATCATTTCGTTTACCGCAAAAAGGTCTTGGGAATCTTGCAGGGCTTTTCTCTGCACCGCCTTTGCATATCTAAATGGAATAACAAGCCAATAGGTTGCTTATAATATGCTTCTTATATATTTGTATTGTCTATTTACCTATCTCTTCTTTGCATTCGTCTTAGAACAATTATGTGATCGTATATTATAATTTTGCATTGTTTTGTTATAATTTATGCTGTTTACTTTTTTAATTTTTCTCACAGCACCTGTCAAATTGTATTCAGCTAGGAAATTTCTTACATTCAGCATATCAGTGTACACTGGAGCTTACTGAATCACTTGAATAAAATGAGTGTACACTTTGAGTGAGAATGAGTTTTAAAATTTTGTGTAAACTACTTTTATTCACAAGTACAGAATAGAGCCCCAGATAAGCCTCTTCTTTTTTTTTAGGCTTGTTACGGACTGGACTGTGTTGCTGTATATTACTATTAAGACAACTTTACACAAGACGACGCACAGTGGAGTAACCAGAACAATTTAGTTGGACAAAATTATTTTATGATTTTAAACTATAGGGAATGCAAAAACACGCAAAAAAATTAATGGCAAGTGGGGGTCTATATTGACCACCTGGGCAGCTATGGGTTAATTTGTAGGTTATATGAGGTTGTTTCACTAAAAATACTCTAGCAACGAAATTTTTTGATGCAAAACATTCTTCAAAGACATTTTAGAAAGATATTTTTATGGACTTTCCAACGATATACATTACTAGTAGTGAAAAATATAATTTTTTTGTGGCCAAATAAGGAAATTTTGGAAAAAAATTCACAATTTTTGAGTTTAAAGTAATTTTTATAAAAAAAAACTGCTGTGTGAGCCTATATTTCTTATTTAAAATTATAATTTCTGTTAAAATTTCCTTAAAAAAAGTATCATTTCAACAACTATTATTGTTGAAAAAAAGCGTTTAATGGTTGATTGAATATACAAATTAAATGAAAATCGATTTAGAAATAAAACAATAGAAATGAATTAAAAAACAATCCTTATTTAATGCATCAAGCCGGAAAAATGTCATCAGAAAATTATTCGTCTTCCTTAGATGACTCACTTTCAATTTCGACAGTATGTGAGTGCTCCACGGGCAAAGTTTGTAGAAAAATAGAAATACAAATCGGATCGCGTCATTTATATGGGAGGTAAGAGTGGTTTTTGTTAGATTTTGATAGTTTTTAACATTGACTTTAAAGAAAAAAATGTGTGCGCCAAGTTTCAAGTCGATACCTTACAAGCTATGGGATTTATAAATGTTTTATGTTACCATGTTGATGACGTCACTTTAAATGGGAGGTAGGCGCAGTTCTTATCGAATTTCTTCATTTTTAAACCTGACATTACAATAGAATAGTTAAATTTATGTACCAAGTTTCGTGGCGATATCATGAAAACTTTAGGATTTGTGAAGGTTTTACCAGTTTTTTTGGGTTTCAACGGGTTTTAAAAAATTCAGCACTTTTCGGAACGAAGCGGACAACGAGTTTATATTTTTTAAGATGTAAACACCTGCAGTGTTAAGTTTATGAAGAAAAATGTGCAGCCACGGAGAGCAGCATATAACAAAACCCTTCGGATACCCAAAATTTTTTTTAGAAAAATCCTCAAAAACCACCCATTTTTAAAATACAATTACTAATTTTAAATAAAAACAATACCATCCAAACCATTACATTTATTTTTACATACCTGCTTAAGTACAAACGATTTATATTAATTTCTTAGAAAAATTGGGAAAAAAAAAGAATTTTTAAGTATGCACTCCTCTAAACAGATAGCAACCCAAAGAAAAGTTCAACTAAAAATGACAATATTCAGAGAGTTAAAAAAATTTTTGAGCAAGGCAAGGTAAAAAGTACATTGTCCGTTATTCTTACACTATTCTACAAACTAAAAATATATATATATATTTTTTTTTTAAATCGGTGTTTGACTAAATTGAATATTCATTCATTCATTCATTCATTCATTTTATATTTTATTCAAAGTAGTTAACACTGTACATGAATCGCCTGACAAAAGAATAAATACAGGGATTTGTTATTTAAATACATTACAACTAGAACATATACATTATTTTGATGAAGTTTTGCTTTGGTTTTAAACATTTAACTTTTGAAGAAAAACTACTACAAAAAACCTTCGTAAATAAATATATATATTTTAATTAAGATAAAAAAGAAAAGAAAAAAGAAAACATGACTAGATCAGGGAGTGAGCTTAGTAACGAGAGGTTTATGAAATAATTAAATATGTATAATTTTCTTAATTAATAAATAGCAAAATAACTGAATACTTATAAAGACAAAAATTTAAATAAAAAGAAAACAAAAAAAAATTCACTTTAGTATAAAACATTGTCATAGCACCACAATTCCAGAACTCTCCACGACAGAAAACAGGGAAACGCAAACTATAGCAACAAGCCATCGAATCGCAGCAATACGACTTAATGTGAATCAAGGGGATTATTTGGAAGTAAATTGATGATTAATCTATTATCAGACATAGAGCAGAACATCTTGAACCTATCCGTAATTTTTTTAATTCGGTGCTGTATTAAGCTTATATTGCTTTGTCGGTGTTATTTTTTAGTCGAGTAGTGCCAAGGCAAATCGAGTGCCATTTTTAACTTTGTTTTGGCAAATCTGCATTTTTTTGAGATGCATTTTTGCACAGACACCCCATACTGGACATGCATATAGTAAAATACCCTGGAAAATAATTTTAACTAAAATAATTTTGTTATCATGGGAAAGATGCGATTTTCTATTTAACCCATTCAGGACCAATGTGCCGTAAACGTCACGATAACATAGCCCACATCCAACGGTCGTTACAAAAAATTTGGCTTCTGCATATTTAATTTAATACTATGTTCAGACTGAGTTTTAAATGCGCATTTAGAAGTTCGAAAATTCTTACAAATGTCAAGTGTTCAAACTATGAAGAAGCCCTTAATTCGCATTAAAATTGACAGATTTCTTAATATTATTTCAGTTGTGAAAACGCTGACATTTTAACAAAAATATGATTGCAGGAACGAACCAGAAAGTTTTCGGAAAATTGTAAACATTTATTATTTTTGTTTGAATATATTTATAAACAACTTTATTAATAATTAAACAAATTTATCATTGACAAATTAAATAAAACTCACAATTAACCCAAACGATTTTTTTATATGATTTGCAATTAGCTTGAGTATGCGAGCCTGCGCAGGTGTCAATACTTTTCCTTCTTCGCACACGGTGTATAGAACGCTAGAATTCCCTTTGAAATTTGGTAGGCATACACAGTGAAATCAAATGTGGGTCCAGTGAGTGTGCAAAATCTTCGGGTGGACCTCCTTTTAATACCACTGCTTCTGTGGCTACAAAAACACTGCGAGCATATTCTACCGTTCAGTAATATTTTGTCCAGTCACCTCTAGGTTTGGCGTTTCAGTGCCAGTCCATCCTGTCGCGAAGTCTGTTGGAAAGCTTGTGGAAACCTGTTTCAACTTCTTCAGCTTTGTTACGTCCCAAAACTATTTGCATGGTATGATTTTTACCAAAGAGAAATCTTGAGTTTACTTTCCATTCTTGTAGATCATTCAGCAGATTATTGTGCATATTTTGCACCTGAAAGACAAGGATGAGAGGATGTTTTCCCACGCAGCGGCGCACGTCTTCTATAATTTGCTGTTTTCAGGCCAGTCCTTTGCGATCGGTTTTCACCAACGGAATCTTCTTATTTATTTTTGAACAGGACTTTTTTTGTGTATTTAATTAATACAATTAAGAAAACAAAAAACAAAAACTGTTCAAGTTTATCAATCGAATGGCAAACAGCTGATTGAATTTTATAACGAGTACTGTCAAAACAAACGAGTAAAATGTATTCGAACTTCGAAACAGGGTCGCAAACTGCTAAATGCTCATTTGAAGTAGAATTTATGTGAATTTACTTGACAGAATTTTATTTGGGTAAATTCGCATTTAGAGAAGCATTAAGGAAATAAATGCGAATTAGGCTCTAAATGCGCATTTAGCTCCCAGTCTGAACATAGTATAAAATATGAAATAATTTCATTTGAGGTGTTGCGATCGAGATTGCATCAGTTGCAGTTAAGTTTTGCTTGTGAATAGACTGTACGGCGTTCTCTTGGTTTTGTGTGTAAAGTGAAAATAAGCAAAATGTTGAGAAGCACAAAGGTCAAAAAGTAAGTATATTCATATTTTATATTCGCGTATATAACTTTAAAAAAATGTATGTAGTATTACTAAGAAATATGTGTAGAAAAATTGTGGGAAAAAAAAGTGAAAAGTTATCGTTTTATAGTGTTTTTTATTGTCGTGACGTATACGTCACGTTGGTCCAAATACAGTGAAAGTAAATACATATATTGCTTTGTTATGTTATTAGATCCTTCAAAAATGCTGATGAAATGCTAGATTTTCTAGAGAGCTAACAAAGTGATGATGAAGATATTGATAAAGTTTACTTAGAGCCACCCGATGAAGGTCTGCTGTCCGATGAAGATTCAGGTGAGGAAGACTGCGGCGGCACCATCGATAATTTGAGCAAGAAGCAATTGCAAGCGCCTTGGGAATTAGTATGTAACAGCAACGATGATGGAATACTTGAAAACGATGAACTGAATTATACAGATGTCAGTGATATTGTCAATTTAATCGAAGATGTTCTTCAAAATTCTTTTCAAAATATTGGGACAAGCTTATTGACGGAATCTCCATCTTCAGAAAATCAACGACCACCAGAAATTCCAGAGGAGGGATCAACTACACGTACATATAACAAGACACCTGAAAACATTTCAGTACGAAGTAACAACAGAAAAAGGTAAAATACTTTAACACAAGACAGTCGACGGCCAAAAATACATGAAAGGCATGAACCCCAATTTATTTGGGTTAAAAGCGACACTAGTATACTAAAAACTTTTTTCCCTGAGTCCAATTACACCGATTTTATCATAATAATTTTTATCATGATTGTCACTGGGAACACATCTCGACAAAAAAAAAGAGATTACTGGTGCGAAGATTCAGATATGCTGTGCTTGATGGTTAGCGAAAGCATGCGACGAAATAGGTTCGAAATTATCTTTCGTTATATGCACTTCAAAGATAACAACTTGGAAGATCGAGAGGACACAATCTGGAAAATTCGTTCAATTACTGATGCAGTGAAAAGCGATGCCTTAAAAAATTTCCATTCTGAGCAGGATTTATGCTACGATGGATGAGTCTATGGTGGAGTAGTCGACACGGTTGCAAGCAATTTATTAGGGGAAAACCATTGCGTTTTGTATACAAGACGCGGTGCCTCAATACGCCCCAAGGATACCTTATAAACTTTGAGATGTAAACAAAAAAAAATAAATAACTGGCCATTTCAGCCCTTGAAAGGACTTTGACCTAGCTTCTTGTGATCAATTGTGTTGTGCGTGTTATTAAGTTTGTACACAATTGACCGAGAAATGGACCTACAGGCTTAACGCCGACTCCGAACGGCGATGAACGGAATGTTCTTATTCTCAAGAAGCTTTACATGGCATTTGTATTACTCTCTGAGATTTGCCATTGTCTGCAGAGAGGTGGCGGCCGTACAGAAAAATTATTTTATTCAATTAATTTTCTGTCGCTGCTGGGGTTCGAACCTGGGTCTCCAAAGTTCTTTGACATAGCGGCCACGCACTTTAACCAACTACGCCACGGTCGCCACAACTTTGAGATGTACCAAGGCATAAATCCACGCATAGCAGAAGAGTATCCAAAGATGTATGGAAAGAACTCTGCGCCATTATTTTCAATGCTTGATGATCTCGTTGAAGAAAAGACAGACCTTTGCCGTATATCATATATTTCGATAACTTATTTACTTCTGTTTTTATTTTGCTTGGTTTGATACAGCGGGGCTACAATGGCACTGGAACAATGCGCGAAATTATGATTCCTAAATTTCGTCCTTTACCTGGTACTAAAGAAGAAGCAATGTGCAAACATCGAGAGCATAAAACTGGAAAGTACTGAAATATACATAACCAAATGGATTAACTACTCTGTTGTTTCTGTAGCTTCAACCATTTTTGGAAAACACCCCGTATCCTAAGTTGGTCGATACTCACGAGTACAACACCGAAAAATTGAGGTTTCTCGACCATGTGCTGTAGACATGTACAACGCTGCAATGGGAGGTACAGATCGTATGGATCACAACGTAAATGCTTATAGGATTGGCGCAAGGACCAAAAAATGGTGGTGGTCTATATTTACCTGGCTTATTGACGTTTCAATTCAAAATGCTTGGATTTTGCATCGAAAAAGCGGTTCAGGTATGACCCAAATCTATTTTCCAGCTTCATTATTGAAAAATGAAGCTGAATGCACTAACCAAAGATTCGATGGTATCGATCACTTTGTGGAGGTAAGGAAAGTGTAATGTTGGCTTGTGTGCTAAATGTTTCAAGCACTACCATTTTATAAATTTATCTAGTCTTTTTTTAACTTTCCCTAATTTTATTTTATATGTTCCTAAGTTTATTTCAAAATGTGAACATAAATTACCTGAAGTTCCTTTTTTTCATTTCACTAAAACCCCTCAACCGAAAGAACAAATAAAAAATTATACACAAAAACAATATTTTTTTTTTCTCATAAAAAAATACATATAAGTGTGTAATAGGACCAACATGACGTATACGTCACAGGCGCAAGACACGCTCCCTGTGAACTTTTTAAAAATTTTTTTTTTCGTATTTCTGTTTAAGAATTCAAAACAAATATATGTAGCAAATTTTAACACTCTACGTCAATTTAAAGGGTCTTGTTCTTAATGGGTTAATAAAGAGTATAGAAGATTTTTTGCAATGTTGAATTTTGCTATCGTATGTGATACATGATCTCTAAAAAGTAATTTTCTATCAAAAATGACACCAAGATATTTTACATTATCTACCCATGGAACAGCGACATTACAAATTCGAATTTGTGAGCTAGGAAAGTTTGACTAAATCGTTTGGCTAAATTTATGCGAAAAATATATAGCTGTGTTATCTACATAAGTGGATCTGCAATTTCACATAAAGCGTGCTTGGGGATATCTGAGCAAAAAATTATATACAGAAGTGGACCTAAGACAGAGCCTTGGGGGACTCCCACTGGGATTTCTTTGAAACTGGAGTGTGTTCCCTATATGAACAGAAAAATAGCGGTTGAAAAGAAAACTTTGAATATTTCTTATTAAATAGTGTGGAAACTGCAGATCAATCAGCTTAAAAATAAGACCATTGTGCCACACGGAATCAAATGCCTTTTCAACATCTAGTAACACTAGGCCAGTTGACTTTTTATTGGTGAAATTTGACTTCACACCGTTGAAAATTCTTTTTGCTTGATGAACAGTACTGTGATATTTGCAAAACCAAACTGTTCTTCTGGAATGATGCTGTTCCTTTCCAAAAAAGACCATAGCTTAGCTTTCAGAATTTTTTCAAAAATTTTGCTTAGACTGCTCAAGAGGCTGATGGGGCGATAACTATCAATTTTGTTAAGAGGCCTTCCTGCTTTTGAAATGGGAATAATTATAGCAACTGTCCACATATCCGGAAAGTAGCATAGCTTGAGACATCCATTAAAAATATAGCAAAGATACTTTAAAGCCAGATTTAGAAGTTGTTTCAACATACAATTTTTAATTTCGTCTAGACCAGAAGCTTTTCTAGGCCGAAGTTCTTTAATACAGGATTTGATGATATCAACAGTAACAAATTCAACATAGAACCTATCTATATTACTATTACTAAACTGCCTAATGATATCATTCACGAGCTCGGTGTATGATTGGAGGCCTAAATTAACAGAAACACGATGATTATTTATAAAGTGATCTGAGAAAGCGTTGGCTTTATCTTCATTTGAGATGACTAGCTCATTATTTATATTAAGAGGTGGTATTTGTGAGTGTTTTTTTCTCAAAAGCTTAGCAATATTCCAAAATGGTCTTGAGTGTTTTTCAAGGGTTTCGATTTTTTGATTCTAGTGCTTGTTTTGGACCTTATTAAGTTCATTCCGGATGAATACGGTGTAGCTACGCATAATGTCATAATCGTATTGTTGTCGGTACCTTGACCAATTTTTTCGACATGTATTTCTAATTTTAATCATCTTGGGAATATAATTAGGAATCCTGAAGAAAGATTTTTTTTGCTTGATCTGTGGAACAGAAGATCTAACTACATCCATAAATATTTCATTAAAGAACTCGATTTTTTCATCAACATGCTCGGGTCGTTCAATATCATTTAAATCATATACCATGCCTGTGAAAGTATTTTGCATTTTGCTCTTGAAGTTTTTCCAGTTAGTATTTTTATAATCTAAAACAAAGTTATGATAATATGGAGTTCTACAGGAGAGTTTGAATTTTACAGGAAGATGATCAGAATTTAGTTCAATTAGTGCTATATTATTATTATTATTATTTCTTTATTAATCTACCGGGTCAAGCCCTTACAGATTGCAATAGTTTTTTAAAGCTAGGGATAACAAAAATCATTTACAAATAAGGTTGAAACAAAAGCAAAATAAAGGCTAAATCATTTCAAAAGTTCATTCAAAACTCTTATCAATACTGGTCTTTCAAGGTCAAAATCAAAATTAATAGAATTGCATATAGTAAGGCATCTAGAGACAGGATCGCTACGACCATAGTTTGTCCTATGAACCTTAATGAAAAATACACAATGTTCTCTAAGCGGTCTAGCAGGAGCGTGAAATGGGATAAGAGATAGGAGTTCGGGTGAATCAGTTTTGCCACTAAGTATATCTTTAATAAATAAAACACTCGATATGTTGAATCTTACTGAAAGCTTTTGTAAGACAAGCAATCGACATCTCACTTCATACGATGGCATATTTTCTTGCGAATAAGTCCGACGAATCGCCAATTTTGTAAAATTTCTTTGTATTCTCTCAATCCGATTAATATCGTTTTTATATATAGGGTGCCAAATAACTTCCCCATATTCAAGCACTGATCTAACCAGGGAAATGAATGTAGTTTTTAGTGTAAAAGCATCTGTGAATTCCTTAGCATTTCTTTTGATAAAACCGAGTAGTGACTTTGCTTTAGAGATTACGTAGTCTCTATGGGGGCTAAAAGTAAGCTTTGAATCGAAATAGACCCCGAGATCTTTGATTACGGACACTCTGGCAAATCCAATAGTCTGATGATTATAATTGAACGAAATCGGTGCAAAATTTCGTGAAAACGTTAAAAGCTATAGGCTGCGAAACATAAGCAGGAACATTAGAAATCACAATATCAAGTGTTGAAGCATTTCCTCTAGTAGAACTTCGTATAAATGTAGGACTGCTAGGAAAATAAATTGTAGCTGGATAGAACAGTATTGAATCTGTGAGTATATTCCCCCATGCATTCGCTCTTAGGCAGCCCCAGTTGCGATGCCTGCTATTCAGATCACCGCAAAAAATATATTTTCCTTGTTTGCTTAGAATTTTGCTCAAGTCGCTTTTAAACTTTCCACGTAATTCAGGTGATGGAGTGCCTCCTGGAAAATATACACTATATATACATATAGTTGAAGTATCGTTGAGCGAGACTTCAACTCCAATATTTTCAACGAGTTCAGTCGGAACTCTATGTATCCGATAAAAAAATCGATTTTTTGCAATTTTTACCGCATAGCATCCAAAGTTTAGATTCCAAACTATTGAAGTGACGTCATTGCAATGTATTAAAAAATTATAGCTAATTTGAATACGTACATTATTCATATCGGTATACTGCTTAACTGTCTGAAAAATCTGGTTCCCGAGATATATATTTTTATAAGAAAAATCGGAGGTGTATCACAATTACTTTTTTTTTTACTTTTTGATTTTTATTAAAAAAACTATTCCAGATACGATATTGAAATGTTCTACACTAATTTTCATTAATACATTACTCATCCTTAAGTTCAAAACACTTAACTCTAAGATTTTCTTTTAACCCATACCAGCCCAACTGCCCTAATATACCCCACTTTTCGTCAATTTTTTTCACATTTTGCGGCATTTTATTCATACTATTGAAGTGATGTCATTACAATGTATTAAGAACTGCTTAGCTATTTACTAAATTTTACATTTTTGTTTTTATACTTTAACAAAACAAAAAAAAAAAAACTCGATACCGATCTCAAATGTTCCACACTCTACTTTTTCAATGTTTTCTGGGTTCCTGAACTGATAAAATTAAAATTACTGCATAGCCTAATCAATTACTACTAAAACGCTACACACTCTTTGGAAAATTTTTGAAACCCTGTCGCTTTGAATCCAGATCGCTGCGTTTGGCCGTTTCGTTATTTTTGTATTTCAGTCGCATCACTTTCGAATTGAGGCGTTTGGCTGTCGTTGTTTTCGTTTTCTTAGAATCGTTAGAACATATAGACTTATGGAACCAAGCAACCAATATTTCTCAAAGGGTTATTGCTCACAGAAACTTTAAAAGTCTTCGCTCCGGTAAGTAAAGAAATCAAGCGTCACCAAGCTAGCGTAAGTGGTGCACTACATGTTTACAGAGTCATCAAATTGTCACGGTTTCTGGTATCCCTTGTGCCAGCAGAAACAATGTGCGCGTTCAACAAATGCATTCATCGCAATGGATATTTCGCACATCCTGAGATTATTCCTTTGGCGATGAGCAACGACGATCGAGAAACGATTCATTAGTTGGCATTTCGCCGAATTTTAGATACGCGCATTGCATTATCCGAAGCTGCAGTTTCCGTCATCCGTGAGTTGAAAGTTCCAATGCTGAACTACTCTTGCATGGACTACGTTGACATGATACGCTGGCAAAAAGTTTCGCCCGGCCAAAAAGCACCACCAATTTTACGAAGTCTTCTGATTACAAAACACAAAAGTGTACGACTGGCGAAATATAAAATCACTGATCCTCAGTCCGAAGGAAGATCTTAAATGTTGCAGGAGAAGAAATTAACTTCGATAACGAGCTTCGAAGCTTACCGTATCATTCGCAGGCCGTAGAAAGTACGATAGAGGCCTCAAAACACGTGTGTGATACACTATCGCTAAACTTCGCCATCAATGCATGATACCATATTTTAATACCAAAAACCAGTTTGCTGCTGTCAGAAATTATTTTGCTTTCCAACCAAAACTTTGAATTCAAAGATCACTAAAAGATAGCTCCGAAAAGATAAAAGGTTCCTATTCTTTTTTATTATATTTAACTTGGTCAACTCTAGTGCGAAAGTTAAGTGTTAGCTCATCAAACGTAAAAAAATGACGAAAGGTAGGGTATATTGGGGCAGTTGGGCTGGTATGGGTTAAGAGAAAGTCCTAGAGTTAAGTGTTTTATACAAAAATTTATTAAAATTTTTGTTTTTTATCCATTCGTAAGTTTTTATCGCTAATCAAACTGAATCGATTTCTATCGTTATGCACTATTATATACCCAGAACTTATTTTTGCATATTCTTAAAGCTCAAGAATATGTGGTGAAAATTTCAAGTCGATATCTCAAAAAATAACAAAGTTATAGCATATAGAATATATAGCATATATAGTGAGTGAACCGCCTTGTAGAGTGCGCAGTGCTGGCGTTATTTTCAAACGCGTGTTTCTCGAAGCCATGTTTTCAAAGTCGGTGACCAAGATTTCTCGAAACTGATAATTTTTTTGCAGGCTTATTTTATTCATAATAATCTCGCACTTATCACAGGAGTTTTTTTTTGTACCTTCGTTCATTTTTTATAGGCAAAATAATGACGAATTTTAGGTCGACAATCGTTAATTTACATCGGAAGTCCGCCATTTTGCGAAAAATCAACATTTTCAAAATCGGCTATGACAAGTACGAGGTTGTACGAGTCTAGTTTAATAATATTTTTAATGTTTTTGTTTCAGATGAATTTAGGAGGAGCAATCACAGCATTTCAACTTTGTTTTTTTTAGAGCGCTCTACAAAAAATGCTGTATCTACCTTAAGGTATAATATATGTATGTACGTCTAAATTTTCCGAAAAAATCAAATTTGTTTTTTTTTTTGTTTAATGTGTGCTTTATAGTTTTAAGAATATACATACACATTTTAAAATCTATATTAAAAAAAAAACAGAAGTTATAACGGTTTGCGTTAACCTATGTCTAAGCTCCATACAACAAATAAAAAACTTTAAACGCGATTTCCTCGAAACTAGTTTTTTTAAAACAGTTCGATAGATAACTCGAAATCTACTGGTTCAATTTCAATGATTTTTTTTTGCATTTTGTTCCTTAGTTTGTCCTCTAAGCATCCCCCTAAATTCAAGTATCTATATTTTTTTGTTTTTTTATATGAACAAAAAACCGGTCCAAAATGTATCTATTTGTCGAACTTTTTACTTCAACTTCCGCCATAATTTAAAAAAAAAACACTGGGGTCTTGCGTAGGGGGGATGCTTAATATAAGGTCTATGCTTTAAAATGTCATTTGATTTTTTTGTTTCCGATACATGGGAAAGGCCATATCCATTGAACCGTTTTGGATGTCTTTTTTTCAATGCCATTTTCAGCGCCCTCTACATAAAAGCTCTATATAAAAGTCAGAACTGTATTTAAAAAAATAAAATATAATTTTTATAAAGCATTTTTATGTACAATAACCTGTATACATTAAAAAAAAATAATAACTTCTTATATCTAAAAAAATTTTTTGAAAACAGCTCCTGTTTTTGGTTGTTACACGTATATTATACCTAATTAAACCTTCATTTAAAAATATTCTTTAGGTTTCCTTTTTTTTTTAGCGCGCTCTACAAAAAATGCTGTATCTACCTTAATATTAAATTTTTTTTAATAAAAAAAAACTGAATATACTCTTGAATGTGTATATTTCAAGGTATAAAAACCCTCATTTAAAAATATCCTTTAGGTTTCCTTAAAAATATTCACGCACACGAGTTTTTTTCGGCCTCTGAAAAGTCGGGATAATCCCCCTTAACCAAATGACGATCCTGAGCAGCAGTTGTGCATCTAAGTCGTCCTTGGTCTGGTACATTATCAAGTAGCAAGCTCGCCAAACTTTTGGCAATATTGCTTACACATTTTCTTGAAACGTTACACAATATTGAAATTTCAGTATGTGTACTGGGTGGGCCAAGTACGAGGGGGTACTATTTATATTTCGGGAATAGCAAATAATAACTTACATTTTTAAATGAAAATTGCTTTATTGTTTTTCAAAATATTCCCCTTGATGATCAATACACTTTTGCATTCGTTCAAACCATTTGTCATAGTAGTTTTTGCATTCCACTTGAGACACCTCCAAAACATGGATTTTGAACACTTCAAATGCTTCTGCGGTGCTCGTAAATCGTTGACCGCGCAGTTTACCTTTGGTATTCGGGAACAAGAAGAAGTCATTCAGTGCCAAATCAGGACTGTATGGAGGATGTCGACGACTCGTCCTCGATGTTTTGACGGCTCAAAAAAGCACATGTTTTACGAGATGTGTGAGAGCTCGCATTGTCATGATGGAGAAGATTCGTCTTTGGCGGTTGGTTTTGCGAATTTCTCCGAAGACTTCCGGCAAACAAATGGTCGTGTTCCATTCAGAATTGACCGTGCTACGTTGCTCAAGCGGAAAAGTGGCCACATGACCCATTCAGTGGAAGAAACAGGCGACCATTTGCTTCGCAGTGCTTCGTGCGCAAACAACTTTTGTTGGATTTTGGATTGCTGTTTTGTTTCCGACACATACGCATATATCTATGATTCGTCGCCTGTCACGATTTTATACACGTCTTTTGAAGCACCACGATCGAAGTTTTAAATCATTTCCTTACACCAAGTTTGTTTCCGGCACATACGCATATATCCATGATTTGTCACCTGTCACGATTTTATACACGTCTTTTGAAGCACCATAATTGAACTTTTTAATAATTTTCTTACACCAATCCACGCGAGACTTTTTTTGAGCGATTTATAAATTATGGGGCATCCATGAGAACAAATTTTTTTTACAGATAAGTGTTCATGAAAAATCGAATGTATTGAAGAAGAACTAATGTGCAAGATGCCTCTATCTTGCGATATGTCACATGACGATCTTGCATTATTAGTTCACGTACTGCATCGATGTTTTGCGGCACAACAGCCGATTTTGGACGACCTTCACGGAATTCGTTGGCAACTGAACTACGACCACGATTGAATTCACTATACCAGCAATATACTGTGGTTTTTGATTATGCTTTATCGTCATACAAAGAACTGAGTTCAGCGACACATTCTTGTTGAGATTATCCACGTCGAAAGTTGTGAAAAATAATCCAACGAAAACCTTCCTTGAAATTTAAATTTTTTTAACAAATTGAATTTCTTAACTCAGTGAGTTAAGAAAATCAATTAAGTGCAAACAAAACAAATATCACTTGTACATCAAAACGTTGTTAGTACGTTTATACTAACAAATATCAAACTTTATTATGGTGATACCAGATTTTAGCTATTGACATTAGTGTTGCCAGTTCCGGATATATAAATAGTACCCCTCGTACAAGTTTTTTTTTAAATACAATGAAATGAACAAAATTAAATTTTTTTCATGTATTATGGCTTTATAAGTAAGAGCTCACATGTCCATTAGAGCTGTCCTAACAAAAAATTTTCGAAATTTTAATCATACTGCCCCGAAAAACGTAACATTTGGCGTCAGATCTAGTCTCCAAAATTTTCATGCTGATTGCGTAGGGCCTTACCTTGCCTAGTTGGGCTAAAAGTTGAGATGAATTTGTGTCCAAAATTTCATATATCTTTATTTTTGGCCATTTTTTGGACACTAGGCAGGCATCCATTTACTTTGCTGAAAATATTTTCATCGTAAAGAACATATAATTTCCTTTCCAACGAGTAATATAAGTTCAAAATCGGTTGAGATTTAAGATTCCGTGAGAATATTAAAGTTTTCGAAATTTTTTTTATTTAGCTTTGAACCAAGAATTTCAGGTGGAGTACCTATTCAGTCAAGTCTGCCTTGGTTCGAAATAGGGTCATAGGTTAGTGGGAAGGAAAGGGCAATAATGTGAAACAAGTGTAGGATATTCTAAGCGTGGTGGGAAGCCAAAGAAACATGTGAATTTGAATTTGAAGAGGCAAGTTATGCCTTTACCTCAGTCAATTCAAGTTATAAGGCACTCTCATCCACAAACTTCTCTACCATCAACTACAACTTCAAGTCGTTTGATGGATTGATGAATTTTCAATTTGAGTTGATTAGAAATGAAGATAGAAAATTGCAAATGCGAAAGGTTTAAAGCGTAGGACCATGACCTGACCGGAAACCGAACCCAGGATCTCTGGGGTAGCAATCGAACACGCTACCTACTCGACTATTGAGGCCGCAATAGAATGTTAACTCATTGAGTTTCATTTTCACTTCAGAAGATCAGATTTTTTGTGAGATGGCCAATTATCTTTATAAAATTCTCTTACTTGCAACAAATACTGCCTCTCTTCCTCGTCTTGGTTAAACGTGCGATTATTCTCAGGGATCAATTTAACCGTTCTTTTAGCGGTATCATTTACTACATGAATACTCTTACAAATTTGCAATCCTGTGGCAAAGTCTTCATGTTCACTCCATGTTGAGGGATCGCATTTTAAAAAATCCATTTTTATTTCCAAATGTTGAAATAATCATTTGCTGTTGGTTGCACTTACATCTCTTTCAGCGAACGACTTGAATTCTTCAACAGAAACAATATTTCTTGTGCGACAATCTGTGTAATCTTCGTAATCAACGTGCAATGCTGCTAACATTTTCTTCTTCGTTTCTAATGGCACTTGTTGATCAAAGAACGCAAATGCAGCTGGCTCTTCCGATAGAAATGACACATGTCTTTGGAATTTGTGAACCAAAGCAGCAGAAAATTTTGGATTTGGGTAATTAACTATTTCTTTTATGAAAGTTAAGTCTTTCATCGGGGCTTCAATCGCTTTGTCACATCGAAACCAGTATTTTATATAAATGCGGATCAAGACGTTGTATATTTCATGCACCAGCCATCCAGTTCTTTTCTTACCATGTGGAATTGATTCTGGAACAGGAACATGTTAAATGAGTAAATGGCCTTGGCCATAAAGCGAGCATGAGAAATTTCTCCAGAAGTACGAAGCTTGTAATCATCACTGCCTAGAAAAAGAACTGCCACTTCCAAGAGTTCTTTGTAGTCGCCGCGCGGTTGCTTATCCCGTAGATGCAAACGACAGAAAGCTTTAAATTCTTAGCATTCCTCAAGACTGATACTTCTCTTAATAATTTCATCAATATTTTCTGACTCATACTTGGTAGCATCTATATTTTTCTTTGTTTTCCAAAACGATCAAACGCAGTTACCTCAGGCGCAGATGATATTGCGAAAAAAGCTTGAAAAATTGCTCGAAGCAAAAGTTTGTTTACATGTCTTTGGAAACTTCAACGGAGGAGGAGTGACCAAGTAATTTTCAAGACGGGTTACCGTTCCATAAATGATCATCTACGATTTGCAAAAGAAAGCCTTATCATACTTATATTGATAAAATTAACTATTGCTTGAGTGAATAATGAAAATATTGTAAAAATTGCTTTGAAATTACGTTCTCGACCAAAATTCATTACTGGTGAAATTCATTGGATTGAGACTCATAATCCTGGCATCTCCATCAAATTCGATTGGACAGAGTTTTCTTATATATCGACCGATTTTAAACTTATTTTGCTTGTTGGAAAGGTAATTATGTGTTCTTTACGATGAAAATATTTTAAACAAACTAAATGGATGCCTTGTTGAATTAGGTGCAGGGTCGCCAAGTACTATATTTTGTACTGTTTGGTCTTAGTGTATTATGTGGGGGTCTTGTGTATTAGAGGCGCACACGCCTTTTTGTTCAGCCGCAAGGCTTTATTTTGTGTGAAGCCGCAAAGGCTAATTAAAAGAGTGAGATCTTTTTTTGTTTAAAGCCACATAGGCTATTCGTTAAATAGCCTATATTTAAATTTTTAATCCAAAACACCAACAACAAGTGCATTTATTTTGGCCTTGCATTAAAATGTGTCCTTAGCACTATTGTAACATAATATTCTTCTTGGGCAATGCACACATAATTTTATTGTTTTTGTTGTTGTTGTTGTTGTTGTATACGCTTGTGCCAAACATTGGATTATGTTAAATTAGACTAGCGGCGCAAACTGAAGGGGATGAAAAGTATTAAGGTAAGCATGAGAAATGGTTATCGGAAATTATGATTTTCAAGTACAAGGTTTTTTATGAAAAAAGTGTTGGAGAGTAATAGTGACTTTATGAGTACACTACACCCTTACCCTTAAGCGTAAATTCACTTTTTGAAGTGAATTTCTGCCTCTGATTGGATAAATGATTTCTTAGATAAGTTGTCTGATCTGTGTCTTCAACAGGTTAATAATATTCTTAATAAAAATTGTAGATCTCTTGACCTTGTATTTGTAGACAGATGCACTTCTGTAAATCTCCGTCGTTCGAACCCAGTTTCTGTTCCGGAAGATGATTATCATCCAACTCTTGAAATAACAATATTACTTGCCAACGAAAGTGAAAATAAATTAGCTCCAGATACGAGAAATAAAAAAATTTTTAACTTTAAAAAAACAGATTATGCTAAACTTAATGCTCTTCTCGCGCTCCTTCTTCTCGGTCCCCAATTTTAAATAACAGGTCTTCGTACTCTTTTTATGATGTCGAATCTTCAGTGCAGTTTTTCAATGACACCTTGCAAAATTGCTTTTCACTATCTGTGCTAAAACACAATAGTAATTTCAAGCCTTTAAACCCTCCTTGGTTAACTAGTGAGCTTAAGTCTTTAAAAAATTCCAAAAATCGCTTATTTAAGAAATATAAAAAGTCAGGATCTAATTTAGATTTCGCTTGCTATTCCTCTTGTCGTTACAGATATCAACTATTAAATAAACAATGCTACTCAGCCTATATAGCCAAAATAAAAACTCAATTCAAAGATAATCCGAAACTTTTCTACACTTTTTCAACTCAAAACGAAAAACCTCCAGCTTCCCACCTCTTATGAAATTCAATCATGAAGAAGCATCTTGCGACATCGAAGTTTCCAACATGTTTGCAAACTTCTTTAAAACAACCTACTCCGATATACCATTGAGCATGAGTCTTGAATATCCTTACCTACCACCAGTTAGCTCTTTTGAAACCCCCGTAATAGATTCTAATATAGTTATGCATTACCTTCGACAAGTTAAATCTTCTTTTACGACTGGTCCTGACGAAATACCGAGGTGTATTTTAAAACATTGTTCTATTAGTTTGTGTTCTCCCCTATCAATCATTTTTAACACATCCTTGCACAGTGGTCATTTTCCCTATATATGGAGAAAATCTTATATAATACCTCTTCATAAATCCGGCTCAAAAATTGATGTTTCCAATTACCGAGGTATCGCAAAACTAAGCGCAATCCCTAAGTTATTTGAGAAAATTATAACTGATCAAATAACCCACGTCGTATCTTCCTCCATTTCCACCTCTCAACATGGTTTCTTAAAGGGAAAATCTACGATAACTAACCTCTTGGAGTTTACTACGCGTGTCATTAAAGGTTTTACTTTACGACGACAGACTGACGTTATTTATACAGACTTTAGCAAAGCTTTCGATAGTGTAAATCTTTATCTTCTTCTGAAAAAGCTTCATCTAATTGGGTTTCCCGTCAAACTATTACACTGGATTTAATCGTACTTGTCGAATCGTTCGCAAAAAGTTTTATATAAGAATTCTATGTCAAAAAATATTTTGGTCACATCACGTGTTCTTCAGGGAAGTCATCTTGGTCCGGTTTTATTTTTACTGTTTATAAATGACCTTCCTTCTGTAATAAAACACTGTAACGCCTTAATGTACGCCGATGACGTAAAACTTTTTCTAACTTACAAATCGCCTGAAGAACAACTCTTACAATCCGATTTAAATAGTCTAGTGGAGTGGTGTAATTTAAACCTTTTAAAATTAAACTTAAAAAATGTAAGGAAATCACATTCTCACGTCGAATTGCTAATAGTATAAATTACCCTATAAATAATACTAACTTAGAAATTGTACACAGTTTTCTTGATTTAAGTGTAATTATGGATCCTAAACTTCGTTTCAATCTTCAAGTTAATTTGGTGGTAAATAAGGCTAGATGTGTCCTTGGTTTCATTAAAAGATGGGCTAAAGAATTCAACAATGCTTTCACTACTAAGATACTTTATACCTCTCTTGTTAGACCAATTCTTGAATATGCATCCATAATATGGAACCCTCAATACAATGTCCACATCGATGCATTAGAATCGGTCCAAAAACAATTCTTACTTTTTGCTTTACATTATCGTTGGAACCCCAACATAATTCTTCCCCCTTATGAAACCCGCCTTAAAATTATTTCCCTGCCTTCCTTAAGAAGCAGAAGAATTATGCTCAATGTCTCTTTTTTATACAAACTACTCAGTGGCGATATAGACTCACAATACCTTCTTTCTTTATTAAACTTCAACATCCCTAGGAGCGGAGCCAGACATTTCCAGCTTTTTAAGTTGAGTCAGTGGACTTCTCTAGTGGCGTTCGTGGCGTAGTTGGTTAAAGTGCGTGGCCGCTATGTCAAAGAACCTGGAGACCCAGGTTCGAACCCCAGCAGCGACAGAAAATTATTTGAATTAAAATAATTTTTCTGTACGGCCGCCACCTCTCTGCAGACAGTGGCAAACCTCAGAGGGTAATAAAAATGCCATGTAAAGCTTCTTGAGAATAAGAATATTCCGTTCATCGCCGTTCGGAGTCGGCGTTAAGCCTGTGGGTCCATTTCTCGGTCAATTGTGTACAAACTTAACAACACGCACAACACAATTGATCATAAGAAGCTAGGTCAAAATCCTTTCAAGGGCTGAAATGGCCAGTTATTTATTTATTTATCAGTGCACTTCTCATTATGCCCTTCACGACCCTTTGCGATGTATGTGTAGTGATTTCAATGGTAACTTGAACTTGATAAATTTTTTCTGACTCGGTGGATGTCTTAAAACGTAAAATGATATTACATTTGAATAGTTAACACATTCATTGTGATAACAAATACAACTCGCGATAATTGTGTAGATTTTACGATTTAACAAATATGTATAATTCGCGATAATTGTGTAGATTTTACGATTTAACAAATAAGCATCGTCGAATATGATAGATACTTTAAGTTTTCGTTTTATTCAGTCTCGTTGCTTTATTTTTTTCATTAAATTATTTTAGATCTTTAGTTCTATATCTTCCCAAGTTTGAAATGGGACCATGAAAACCGTGTCTCTCGGCTTGGTGCGTCAGAATATCTCTTTTCCATACAAGTTTTTACCTGCGTTGGCCCAAATGCATATCCAAATAATAACTTTAGCTCGGTGTTCCCTAATTTTAGTGACCCGAATATATAAATATATTGTGCCTGCACAATATATACTTGTATATCTGTGCTATTTTTGGTATTGGTTTGGTGTTTGAGAGTTGCATCTCTTTTCCACGTAGGATCTTGGGTTGGACAGTGGCCCCAAGCCGAATGACAACAATTATAAAAGCGGTTATATATGGTCTAATAAATTACTTTGGATGTTGTCTTGTATTGCTTCGTTTTATGAAGATTGTGCTTTTAATTGATGATGTTTATGATGTTTACATAAGCACAAAAAATACTCAAATTTCAAATGTTTATTCTTTATTTACTTTTAATTTCCGCTGAAAGGCCAAGCAATTGTGCTTAGTGGAGGCTTTTATTTGCCTATTGGTGGTAAGTTTCAGCACGTAGGTGCATTCTATTCAGTCCGGCTGATCCGGGAACTTCTTAGAATGTAAATCGTGCATGCGTATGACGCGGGTCATACGTATCTATGCAGATTTCTTACCTCCGGGCGAATCCAAAAAAAAAATATATTCAAACGTTCAGTTTTTAAGTGTTAATTCCAACCTAATATAATTTTTTTTTATTTACTTCTTATTATTATTATTTTGAATTGTTTTAAAAAATACGGAAGTTATCCTAATTAGAAAAAATTAATTATATAATGTAATACATTTCAATTTTATATAAGAGTTGAAATTATAAAATGGCAAACATTAATTTTATTTTTTCTTAAATCAATATAATTTTACTATAAATAAAAATTTATTAGAATTCATCTAAGCATAATTATATTGCTCTTAATTTTTAAACTTATGAATTGAATATGAATAAACTTGAACGTTTACAAACTGAAATGGCGTCAATTTGTTGTTAATTTTTTTTTTTTTTTTTTTTTGTGTAAATTCATTTTTACAATTAAAATTAATAAAGAACAATATCTAATTTTTGTTTTTATTTTTCGCATTATTAACTATTTGTGTATAGTAATAATATTTTTATATGACTTTAAATTATAGTTATTGTTATTATATTATTATTGTATTTTTATTATTGTTTTTATTCATTTTGTATAATGCGATTTAATATAAAAACTCATATACATATTTATTTGTGTTGGATGGTTTGTCTCCAGCAATGATAATCTAAGACATTTTATTCGTTTTTGGCGCATTTGATTTAACTGCAATTTGTGTAGCTCATGCGTCCCTTGAACCAAAAGCTGCATCTGGTATCTTTTTTTCCTTGATTTTTTTCATTCTCGGCGTTGTTTAGTGCAAATTCAATATTTTAATCATCGTCTTTAAAATTGGAAGAATATACTTCAATGGATTTCGGCGTCGGCTGTTTCTTAATATATTTCATATGGGTCAATATTCAATTGAATTTCAGGGAAAAACAAATCAGATTTCATTTCTCAAGATTGGAGAAGTTTTTAAGCATCAGATGTTCGCAGGATCGCCATGTAGTGGAATTAGGTGTAGGGTCGCCAAGTACTATATTTTGTACTGTTTGGTCTTAGTGTATTATGTGGGGGTCTTGTGTATTAGAGGCGCACACGCCTTTTTATTCAGCCGCAAGGCTTTATTTTGTGTGAAGCCGCAAAGGCTAATTAAAAGAGTGAGATATTTTTTTTGTTTAAAGCCACATAGGCTATTTGTTAAAATCTATCTTTATTTTTGAAATATCAAAGTTTATATACAATTTTTACCACTATTATTCTTAAAAATATTGTGCCAGTATTTTCTAAACTCCTCCCTTAATTTTTGTCTTTAACATCGATCGCCAATCAATTTCATTTTTGGTCGATCACATAATTATTTACATATTCTATATATTAACATATTTAAATTTTTAATCCAAAACACCAACAACAAGTGCACTTATTTTGGCCTTGAATCGTTAGCACTATTGTAACATAATATTCTTCTTGGGCAATGCACTCATAATTTTATTGTTGTTGTTGTTGTTGCATACGCTTGTGCCAAGCATTGGGTTATGTTATAAAGGGTGTTTTTTTTAGAGGTATAGAACTTCGAATTGAAATAAAACACAAGAAAATCGTTTTAATGTCCATCAATTTGGCTTTATTGGAAGGATAATTTTATGCCATTAATGTTTAAATATGATTTCGGGCATGTGGCCGCCGCGGCTGGCTCGAATAAAGCCAATTCTACAGGTCCGATTTTCAACCACATTTTCGAGCATATGGGGCCGTATGTCGGCAATAACGCCACGAATGTTGGCCTCCAAGTTCCCTAACGTTTCTGGTTTGTTGGCGTAGACGAGCGACTTCACATGTCCCCAAAGAAAATAATCCAATGGTGTCAAATCACACGATCTTGGTGGCCAATTGACAGGTCCATTCCGCGAAATTATGCGCTCATCGAATGTTTCCTTCAATAAATCGATTGTGACGTGCGCTGTGTGGCATGTAGCGCCGTCTTGTTGGAACCACAACTCATCCACATTCATGCCATCCAATTCGGGAACAAAATAGTCGGTTATCATGGCTCTATACCGGTCTCCATTAACGGTAACTGACTCTCCAGCATTATTTCGGAAGAAGTATGGCCCAATGACTCCACCAGCCCATAGAGCACACCAAACGGTCAGTTTTTGTGGATGTAATGGCGTCTCAAGGATCTCATGTGGATTCTCGTCACTCCAAATGCGGCAATTTTGCTTGTTGACGTAGCCATTCAACCAAAAATGAGCCTCATCACTGAACAAAATTTTGCGATGAAAATCAGCATCGAGATCAATCTCATTTTCGGCCCATACACCAAAATCACGACGCATTGCATGGTCTCGCGGTTTTAATTCTTGCACAAGCTGGATCTTGTAAGGTCGCAAGCCAAGATCTTTGCGCAAAATCTTCCATAAAGTTGATGGACAAAGCTCCAATTGCTGTGCACGGTGGCGAATCGATTCATTCGGGTCCTCTTCAACATTTTGCTCTACAGCGGCAATTGTTGCTTCGGTGCGCACTGTTCGACGTCTCTGCGGATGCGTATTATCACATAGAGTAAACGTAGTGCGAAAACGACCCATGGTTAACCGAATTAATTGCTCTGATGGACGATTATGTCGACCATAAAATGGACGGAGCTTGCGGTAAACTTCGCGAACTGAACCATTATTTTCGAAATAAATTTGCACGATTTGCAAGCGTTGTTCTTTTGTCAACCTGTTCATGATGAAATGGCAAACCAAACTGAACATAAATGACATTAGAGTTGCCAGATTTGACCACAAAATGCCAGTTTTATCTCTATTCGAAAAACAAACCCCTAAAAAAAACACCCTTTATTAGACAAGCGGCGCAAACTGAAGGGGATGAAAAGTATTAAGGTAAGCATGAAAAATGCTTATCGGAAATTATGTTTTTCAAGAACAAGGTTTTTTATGAAAAAAGTGTTGGGGAGTAATAGTGACTTTATGAGTACACTACAGCTAGTGTCCAAAAAATTACCAAAAACTAAAAAATAGTGAAATATTGGCATTTTTTTCCATAACCTCAACTTTTAGCCCAACTAGGCAGGGTAAGGCACTACGCGATCAGCATGAAAATTTTGGAAACTCGGTTTGACGCCAAATGTCACGTTTTTCAGAGAAGTATGAGTTAAAATTCGAAAAAAACTTCGGCTCGATACAACTGGAGGACAGCTCTAATGTCCATTAATTATGGAACACAACGTTGTTCACGTGGCTGCCTCAGCTGGCTTCGCAGTAGCGCATTCTGTCACTCCAATTTTCCAAGGCCTAAAGCGGCTGTAGCTGACGGGTTGCTTGGATGATATAGCACTTAAGAACTTGAAACGTTTTCGGAAAAAAAGTCCAAAGGGGTCAAATCACAGCTCCGAGACGGCTAATGGACATCGCCAAGACGGCTGATAACACGATTTGGGAATTTGGTGCGCAAAAGATCGATTGTGGCATGGGCTGTGTGGCATGGGCTACATTAACTAGAATTCAAAATTCATGTCTACAATTTCAGTAAAAAAATGTCGGTTAACATGGCACCGCTGACCGAAACGTCAGCGTCATTTTCGAAGAAAAATGGTCCAATGATGCCACCACTCCACAATCCGCAACAAACTGTCACTCTCTGTGGGTGCATCGGCTTCTCGATAATAACGTGTGGGTTTTCCGAACCCCAGATTTATTTTTCTTTTTTTTAGACTAAACCAACGCTCAGGGGATGCCCCCTATGAATGGGAAAGCATTGCGTTGATTCGGAAGACGGGTGATAGTTAGTTGGAGAGTGGAAAGATAGAGTAGTGTCGGTGAAGATTTGTTTTAAATTTACGCAGCTCGAAACTGTCGGGGAACTCTTTGTTAGGAAGAGTTTTTATTGAGTTTTAATATTGATTTTAATTAAAAATTGTAATTGCAATCAATAAAGAGTATCAACAATATGTAATACTGAACCAAATACACTGATCTGTGCTAGTTTTGTAATCACATACCCGTTATTTTCTCTTTTAGTACTTTTTCATTGTTGCTAACACAGGTTTTTCCAATAGGGGCTTGACAACTTTGAATTAAATTTCTGAACGCACTCTTTCACTAATCATCGAACTGTCACTGTCAATTTATTCAGTAAACTCAACATTTTCATCATGGTAAAGTACACGAATGAACAACTTCTGCAAATTATAAAAATTTACTACCGAAATTCGGAGTCGGTGATCGCAACTTGAAGAGCGTTAACTGCAATTTTCGGTCGTAATTATCGCCCTAGTAGACAGACAGTAACAAGTTTAGCGTCTACATATTCAAAATTATAGCCTACATGTTCGTTGTGTGATGTTGTCGTGCCAGTGAGACAACGGGTTGGTCGAAGTGTCGAAAATATCGCTGCCGTTCAGGCGTCCGTAGCAAACGATACAAAACAGTCAATTCAAAAAACAGCATCACCCAGACTACTTTATGGCGAATTTTGCGTAAGGATCTTGGTTTACACCCATACAAGATCAAGCTGACTCAAGAATTGAAGCGACCTCGGTAGTCGAGTAGGTAGTGTGCTCGACTGCTATCCCAGAGGTCCTGGGTTCGATTCCCGGCCAGGCCATGGTCCTACGCTTTAAACCTTTCTGAATTTTCTATCCTCATTTCTAATCAACTGAAACTGAAAATTCATCAATATTTACGACCTGAAGTTGTAGTTGATGGTAGAGAAGCTTGTGGATGAATTTGCCTTATAACTTGAATTGACTGAGGTAAAGGCATAACACTTGGCTCTGATTCAAATTAACATGTTTCTTTGGCTTTCCACCACACTTAGAACATCCTACACATGTTTCACTTGATTGCCCTTTCCTTCCCACTAATCTATCACCCCATTTCGAACCAAGGCAAAATTGACTGAATAGGTATTCCACCTGAAATCCTTGGTTCAAGCTAAAAAAAAAAAAAAAAAAAATCATCTTTAGTGACGAAACTCATTTTTGGCTCAATGGGTTATGGTCGTCAATAAGCAATATATTAGTCGGGTGAAAATCCACATGTGCTTCATGAATCACCACTGCATCCACAAAAAATATCTGTTTGGTGTGATTTGCATGCCGGCGGCGTCATTGGACCATATTTTTTCGTCGATGATAACGATTGTAGCGTTACTGTGAATGGCCATCGTTATCCCGCCATGATTATCGATTATTTTTGGGCCGAATTGGAAGATGTGGACTTGGACGACATGTGGTTCTAGCAGGACGGTGCCGCAAGCCAAACAGCACACGTTACAATCGATTTATTGAAGAGTAAGTTTGATGAGCATGTTATCTCAAGAAATGGGCCAGTTGATTGGCCGCCTCGTTCGTGCGATTTAACGCCTCTAGACTATTTTCTTTGGGGCTACGTCAAATCATTGGTCTATGCCAACAAGCCGACGACGTTGGAAGAACTCAGAGCCAACATTGAACGCGAAATAGCGGCCATTTCGACCGAAATATGTGGCTGAGTCATCGAAAATTGGGTCTAACGAATCGACCGCTGCATACGTGCCCTCGGTGACCATATGAACGAAGTCGAAATATATTCATAAATGTTTTGATTGTACTTAAAGTCGATAATAAAGTTTTTGAAATATCGCAAATGGTTTGAGTTTTATTTAAAAAAAAAGTTGTCAAGTCCTTAATGGAAAATCCTTTACTTGCTATAATTTTACCATACTTGAATTTGTGATGTTCTCTTAACCCTGCAGTAGTCGCGCGGATTACATATGCAATCCAGTCATGCAAAATTATGAATTTCACAACTGTCTGCAATCGATATTCATTGATTTTACGTACTATAAGAATTATGTTTATGTTTTTTTTTTAAATAAAATAATAATACAAATTTAAACAAATAACTAAGCATTTCAAATTGCCATCTCTTATTTTAAACTTTAAAAAACGGATTACATATGTAATCCGCGCGACCACTCTCGTCACATTTAGGTACACGACTACTGCAGGGTTAATTATCTCCGTATCATCAGCTGAGCGTCCGTGGCGTCCGTGGCGTAGTTGGTTAAAGTGCGTGGCCGCTATGTCAAAGAACTTTGGAAACCCAGGTTCGAACCCCAGCAGCGACAGAAAATTATTTGAATTAAAATAATTTTTCTGTACGGCCGCCACCTCTCTGCAGACAATGGCAAACCTCAGAGAGTAATCAAAATGCCATGTAAAGCTTCTTGAGAACGAGAACTTTCCGTTCATCGCCGTTCGGAGTCGGCGTTAAGCATGTAGGTCCGGTTCTTGGTCAATTGTGTACAAACTTAATAACACGCACAACACAATTGATCATAAGAAGCTAGGTCAAAGTCCTTTCAAGGGCTGAAATGGCCAGTTATTTATTTATTTTTTTTATCATCAGCTGAGTGTAAAGCAGTGTTTGTCATTTCATAGCCTCGCGAGGTCGGCAAAAATCGTTTTTTTTCACACAGACACGATCGACAAAGGAACACATACGGTTCGGCGTAGCAGAGAAATACTGCATAGCAGAGCGGTCCGGTCAGTCACTATATGAATTTCATGAGGCAAATACGTTGTCATTCAGTAGCGTAATACACAAAAAAAATGTTTGATAATTCTTGGGAATTTTTTACTTTCTACGAAAAGCGCAATACTATATTTATCGAAAGCAAATCGCTTGTATTTACAAATTTAACATAAGGCGGCATTATTTTTCTTGTCATATGCATTACGAAAAATTAAAAAATGAGGAAAGAAAAAATCCATTGAAAATTTAAAACTGAAAATTCACCAACAATTTTTAAAACATAATTTTTTTTCTAAATGATGAACAAAAGCAAATATCAAAGGCATCTTTTGTTGTTGCTCTTGCTCTGGCAAAGCAATTGCGTCCATGTAATGACGGTATTTTTGTAAAAACTATTTGGGACATTGGAAGATTAGAGGATTAGGCCAACTAAGGATACCTCGTTAAAAAAAAGCGTTAGTTTTGTAGTCGACCTCAAGGGTAACGTGGAAGCGACTCCAGCCATGCTGCAGGGCGCGGTTTTTAAAACCAGCAAAGGGTACCAAATTAAATGCTTTTTACCATTTCCTTGACCGTTTTAATGAATAAATTTATTTATCAAATTTATGAGCAAAATTTTCAATAATACATTGATTTTTTTAATTTGTACATTAAACATACATACATTAAACTTTTAAATGTGCAAGGATCAGTACTTCTCTCAGTCAACGAACACATACGTTGTATTTGTGTGCATGCGCTCGTTTTTGGCAAACATTGGTGTAAAGCAGTGGTCATCAAACTCTATACAAGCATACTTTGTTTATGTATAAAAGCTCATTGAAAACTTTGCACTAAAAAAAAAAATACTGCTTGAGTCTCAGTCCAGCTTTCATGCAAGACGATGGTTCGCTTGTTTGATTATTCAATCGCGCCGGAAAAAATTTTCATCTGATGTATTACAAATCTATGGGAGAGGCGTAAGGGGGACAAGTTTTTAAAAAATTTTGCGATTTACGTATGCTTACGACTGTTCATAATAACATAATTCATATCAAAGAAACATATTAACATTCACTAATTTATGCACTGTTACAAAAAAGGAGAAAATTTCAAAATCGTAAAGGTTAATTTCATAATTTAATTTCAATTTTTAAAATTAAATTTTTATTTAGAAGTGTAAATACTTTCTATACGAAACTGTGTCTTTTTTTTTGTTTTTGATTTTTTGTTTTTTTGTTTTAATTCTTTAGGTTTTTTCGTTTTTGATTTAATTCAACCATACATTGAAGTTCAGCAAAAATATTTTCTGCAGAAAAGAATTGCAACTCCCATTCAAGTAGAGACATTTTGCATAGAAATAGCAAAAACTGATATTTTTATGAGTGTAGCATAAGTTGCGTATGCGCAGCAAAAAAAAAAAACAATCTAACAAGCATGCATGTGCCGCAGGTCTATTCTGCATGAAATTTCAATAGATACTGACGCAATTCAGTGCTCGTCCGTGAGTTAATATGTATACAGAAAGCTTTTAAGCACAAAAGCTCAAATGCCCGCGGGCATAGGCTTTGATGATCACTGGTGTAAAGCATGAACCAACAAGACAAGATCAAGCAATCAGCAGTGCGAGAAAAAAGTATTTTTTTCGTGCCACGTCATCGGTCACAAAAAAAGCTATATTGCATACGTTTTTCATGCAAAACATGTGAAAACTTAAATAAAAGTGGAAAATTATAAAATTAACAAGTTTAATTCTCGAAGAAAGTGTTTGAATACTTTGTTTGTTTATATTTTCATGCAGTAACGAAATTTAAAATAATTTTTTTTTTTTGCTGTTGCAATTATTGCACGTCGCTACAGCTCACTTCATTTTTATACAAAACACAAAAAATTACTGAATTATAAACACGAATAATTCTTTAAAACTTCAAGAAATAATTTTTCACATATAATCGCTACACGTAAACAAACAATTTGTGACCGATGACGTCAGACCTACCAGCTTTGTTTTGTTTACAATATGGCGGCTCTTTTCTTTGCATGATCTTTATTTCTTGGTTCATGGTGTAAAGCCATAAAATTTGTATACATAATTTAAATCTTATACAACAAAACGTTCTTATAATCGTTCAACGTTCAACAAAAATTTTCTGTCTTATCTTTGTACAAATTTTGTAAGTTCAAAATGTAAATAAAAGAGTGCGCTATAATTTTGATTTTGATATATAACTTTGTAAAAGAAGATTTTATTTAAGACCAAAACAAAATATATAAATAAATATAAAATTTTTATCATAAAAATAACTGAATTCTTGCTAGATCAACATACTATTACTACTGCTACTGCTACTAATGTGTGCCAATAAAGTAGATAGACAAAATTTAAATTAATATACAAATTAGTAGACATTGACATCGCGCAAAAATTTACGTGGCATGTGGATTGCATTGCGCAGTAATTAATAGATTTTAGTTTCAAATTCGTCATGAAGGTGGCAGAGCAGAATTATTTCAAAAAAGCAGGAGAGTTTAAAAAAAGAGATATTTTGGAACACTTTCTTCAAGAAAATGTGCCTCAATCCACACTTCATTCCATTTTTAAATGATACGAAAGTGGTTAACAAGCTGTAGGTATAAACAAGACAGCTCGTTCAAAAAAATTAAATAAAAATGAAATTAAGAAATTAAAAAAAAAGTCGCAGATAACAAAATTGGTACATTGAATCGGAAATTAGACAGAAAAATTGGTATTTCCAAGGAAACAGTTCGTCAAAACTTGCAAATTTTTGGCTTTAAATACCACAAAAGAGAAACAGTTCCACATTACAGTGAGAAACAGCTTGAGGAAATCCCACAAAAGTGCAGAATTCTTCATCGAAAATATTTGACCAACCATGTTGAAATAATTCTTGATTATGAAAAGTATTCCAACAGTATTTAAAATACTCCGAACAATATTAGATTTGCTGCTAAAGATAAATTTAAGCCAAAAATCTTAGTTTGGGCAGCTATATCTGTAAAAAGAATGTCACAACTTTACATTTTTGTAAGGTACATTTTGTAAATTTTTTACATCTTTACAAGATTCAAAAGCTTCGGCCATAAATCTGACATGTACATTACTCACTGCCTAACAAAAGTTGAAGAATTTATTAAAATAAAACATGCTCATGACAAAAAAATATTTTGGCTGGATCTGCCCACCAGCCTTTATGCTTCTAAGACCCAAGACTTGCTGAAGGGCAGAAAAATTAGTTTTGTACCAAAGTACGCAAATCCACAAAACACTCCGAAGTAGGGTACGCAAAACCGGTTCGAATTATTCGGCGTTTCGGTTCTTTTTTTTAATTATTCGAACCGGTTTTTTTAAAAATCGCAATTTTCGAATAATTCGAAAACCGTTTTTTTTTTGCTCGAATTATTCGACTGCTCGAATAGTTAAAAAATATATAAATCCACAATTGAAAATATAATTTGCTTTATTTGAGCTTTTAAGCATATGTTTTCATTGCTTTCATTCCTATCATTGGTCATTTCTTTTTGTTTTTTTTTTTTTAAAAAAACATTGAAAATATAATTTGCTTTATTTGAGCTTTTAAGCATATGTTTTCATTGCTTTCATTCCTATCATTGGTCATTTCTTTTTGTTTTTTTTTTTTTAAACAGTATTTACAAGCGGCTGGCGTTTTTAATGTATGTTAAACATGATTTTTAGTTTATAATGCGTTCTTTTTTAAAAAATAAATTGAATTATCAACAGCTTGACATGAACTCCGAAGTCTGGAAGTATTTAAAAAAAGATAGGAAATTCAACAAGGCTTATTGCACGAAATGCCCAAAAAATCTAAAAGCATTAAGTACAAATATAGAAATAATCATTAAAAGATATAAAACATGTGTTAAAAGGATTGAAAGAAAAACTCGAAACATAATTCTACCCAGTGAATCAAAACTACCATTTTCGAATACATTTATGAACCATTTCGGGTAGAAACGTTCAATTTCGGCACTCATAAATGAAACTTTTTTGTATCATTCTTCGGACTAAAATGTTTCTCAAAAATGAACATATTTTTTTTATTTATTTATTTATTTATTTATTTCATCTACTGGGCAATTGCCCTCACAGATATATTATTTTTTTTTTTTAGACTAAACCAACGCTCAGGGGATGCCCCCTATGAATGCGAAAGCATTGTGTTGATTCGGAAGACGGGTGATAGATAGTTGGAGGGTGGAAAGATAGAGTAGTGTCGGTGAAGATTTGTTTTAAATTTACACAGCTCGAAACCGTCGGGGAACACGCTCGCAGGGAGATTGTTCCACAATTTTGCTGTACGACTAAAGAACGAATTATCCCGGTAATGCGAGGTTCTATTGGGCATCAAGGCAATGGTAAAGGGATGGGCTTGGTGAGCTGCCCGAGTGGACCGGGAAAACACACGAGTTGATGGCGTCAAGTCATGTATCTCCCTTGAACACTTCCCATGGTAGTACCTGTACATAAGGCTTAGGCAACCAACATTGCGTCGATGCCCAAGAGAGTTGAGAGAAGACGAAATGTTTTCGTCCCCTATCAGATATATCGCACGTCGTTGAATTCGGTCCAGAAGCTCCAAATAAGATCTTGAAGCCCCTGCCCAAATGTGCGAATTGTACTCCATTTTCGGCCTTATATATGAGGTATAGATCGCGCGTAGATCAGTTGGAGTGAAGTATTTCTTACACCGTTTTAAAAAACCTAGGCACTTGGCCGCTTCTTTCGACACATCGAAAATATGATCATTCCAACGAAGGTCAGATCTGATCGATATGCCCAGAACGTCAAGAGCATCTGACTCAGCAAGATCTACACCATTCATATTGAGGGGAGCTAAGGGACAATTCATTCGTTTGTGGGTTAACAGGCAACACTGGGTTTTGCTAGCATTAAACTCAACTCTATTAGCTAGCCCCCACTCAGAGATTTTTTCTAAGTCATTAAGCAGTGTATCATTCATATTTTGCCTCTTTCTCTCAATCTCCAAAGAGCTCGGGCGTTTTTTGAAGGAATATGAATGACAAATGCTGCTGTCGTCCGCAAACGAATGAATTGGGTTATGAGTCAACGACAGAAGGTCGTTGATAAAAACCAGAAACAAAGTTGGTGATAGGACTGAACCCTGAGGTACTCCAGCACCGATGGCGTGTTCACTAGACGAAATGCCGTCAACCACGACACGAATCGACCTGTCTTTTAGAAAACACGTGATCCATCGAGCAAAGTTACCACCAACACCATATGCAATTAGTTTTGACACGAGAGCTTTATGCCACACTCGGTCAAACGCCTTAGAAATATCCAGAGCAACAACCCTGCTTTCACCAAAGGAGTGAACACATTGGTTCCACTTCTCCGTAAGGAACGCCATGAGGTCACCAGTAGACCGAGCCCTACGGAAGCCGTATTGACGGTCACTAAGCAATTCGTTGCGCTCCAGATAATTCATTAGGTGGAAGTTTATTACACTCTCCATGACTTTGGAGAGCGTAGAGCATATCGCAATGGGTCGGTAGTTCTCAGGGTTCGTGGCATCGCCCTTCTTAGGTACCGGCTGAACGTTCGCGACCTTCCAACAAGATGGAAATACTCCTGTCCTGTAGGAGATGTTGAAAAGGTTACGCAAAGGTCGAGCCAGTGTAGAAGCACACATTTTTAGCACAATTGGTGGTATACCATCAGGGCCAGAAGATTTGTTTATGTTGAGGTTTGCAAGGACTCTTTTAACAGCTCTCGTTCGAAAATGTATCTCCTGCATTGCAGACGATTTATTCTCTACAGAGGGCGGTGGCTGATTGCTAGCCGGGATTGTGGAATTTTGTGCAAACAATCCAGCCAAAAGGTTCGCTTTATCAGCCGAGTCAGTGAAGATTTGGTCATACTTTAAAAGAGCAGGAATCGACGAAGACGTCTGATTTTTAACTCTCTTAACGAATGACCAAAAGTTTTTGCTCCCCTTGGGGCAGAGAAGAACCTGTTCTCTGATGTGAGTTTCGTGAAGAAACTTTTCGCGTTTTAAAACTGCATTACAGCGATTCCTAGCCTCGATGCGAAGTCTTCTAGTTTCAGCATTCATGTTGGAACGCCAAATCTGAAAGGCTTCCTCTTTGGACCTGACTGCAATCCTGCATGTCTCATTAAACCAGGAGTGGTCTTTAGGCTTAATGCTTCTCATTTTATTGGGGATGAAAGACCGCATGCCCAATAAAATAATTTCTTGTACCATAAGTGCCGTGGCATTTACATTCCTATCAGCGAAACATAATTTCCAATTGAAATTGCGGTAAAAATTATTTAACGCAATCCAATTTGCTTTTCCATAAAACCAAGCGATCCTCTTCGGGGCTTTAGGCGTAGGAGTGCTTAGGCTAGAATATGGAAAAGCAGCGGATATGGTACAGTGGTCCGAATTACCAAGAGGTGCATGGACAGTCACATCATATTTTTCATGATGCGAAGTCAGAAAAAGGTCTAAGATTTTATGGCTTTGCAGACCAACTCTAGGGATGAAAGTTGGTTCCTTCACTAATTGAATCAGTTGGTTCGATTCAGCAAAGAGCTCAACATATTGACCCTCAGGTGTTGTTTGCCCTGAGTGGCATAACCAAACCGGGTTGTGGACATTGAAATCGCCGGCAACAACGATCTCGCTGTCAGGGAACAACCCCAAAATATGCGTAATAGAATCAGAGAGAGAGTCCAATTTGTTAAAAGTGGGCTCCCTCCCTAGATTCGGACTTCTATATATGTAGCAGAAGTGCATCAAATGAGAGCGAACTCTGAATTTTACCCACAAGGAGCAGAACTCAGGATCGGAGTTGCTCAGGTTCCGCTCGCACTGATACGCTACATCTGTTCTGACGTAAAGAGCGATGCCCCTATGCAGGGAAAACAATGGCAGTAAGTGATACCCAGGTATATGAAAATCCAGTGGATCTGCATCCTCGCTCACCTGGGTCTCACTCAGTGCCATTATTTGAGGCCTATTAAGAGTACAATATGCATAAACCGAGAAAAAATTCGTTCTCAGTCCACGCACATTGCAAAAATCTATGCGAAAATGACCCGACATTTTCTCGCAGTGTAAACTTCGAAACAAAAGAAAAAGGTGTATGGGTAATTAGTTGCTACTGTGAAGAGAGTAGCACCGTGAGCATAAGTGAAATGTGCAGAGGCAAGTGTTATGCCTTTGCCCCAGCACAATTCTACTCACAGTGAAACCCACTCACAGTCGCAACTAATCGGAGAGGATGGAGGAATAGACGGACACGAAAAAACAACAATTACTTACGTAGCGAGGAGCATAGAAAAGCCCCTCGCGTGGCTAGCTATAAAAAAAATCGAAGCACTCAGCGGTGTTGTTGTTGCTGCTGTTGTAGGCTGCCGTCAAAACCGGTTACTGTTGTTGTTGTTGTTTCGTTGTGCAGCCGATGCTGCATATTTGTTGTTTTAGTTTGTCCAGTTGATTTTTGTTTGAACTTATGTTTGTTTTTTTTTTTTTTTTTTTTTCTTGTTTTTTTTTTTTTTTTTTTAGTTTTAGTTGCAATTTTCACACAAGTTTTGTTTTTTGTGCATTTATTGATTTTTTTTTTTTTTGTTTTTTTTTTTTTTTTTTAATTTAAAACAAAACATAAACATATATAATTAAATAAAACACAGATAAATTATTTAAATAAAACACAGGGCGGGGACGGACAGCCGGCACGTCTGACCCCTATGAATGTACGATCACTGATCACTTCGCGAAACAAAAACTCGGATGGATTCAAATAAATTCCCGACCCACTTCCAATTTCACTATGTTTCTAAATGTTCATTCACTATGTAACTTAATCTAATAATCTTAAACTAGAGATAACGTTTCGGCTAATATTTTCTTAAATATTTCTCTATTCATACTGAAGTCAACATGACTAGCAACAGAATTACATAGACTTAAACATTTAGAGATAACTTCATTTTGGCTAAAATTAGTTTTATGATGAAAAATATAAAATAGCGGTCTTTCCCTAAGGCCTCTTATTGGCGCATACAAATTAATAAGTTCCAGCAATTCTGGACATTGGATCTTGCCATCTAAAATAACCCTGATAAATAATATTGCGAAATTTTTTCTTCTTTGCTCAAGAGTTAAAATTCCAAGAAGTTTGCAACGAACAATATATGAAGGCATGTCCTGATATGTGTATATGTTACGCAAAGCAAAGCGAGAAAACCTTTTCTGCACTTTTTTGACTCTGTGAACATCAACTGCGTATGAAGGGCTCCAAATAACAATGGAATATTCTAAAAGTGACCTGACCAAGCTTACAAAAATGGATTTCACTGTGTGTGGATCAGAGAACTCCTTGGAGTTTCTTTTAACAAAACCTAGTTGAGAGTTTGCCCTCGAAATAACGTAGTCTCTATGAGTCTTAAATGAGAGATTTGGATCAAAATAAATGCCAAGATCTCTAACAGTTGTTGA
Organism: Pherbina coryleti; assembly: GCA_943735915.1. NCBI lineage: Eukaryota > Metazoa > Arthropoda > Insecta > Diptera > Sciomyzidae > Pherbina > Pherbina coryleti. The sequence goes on from OX030948.1 coordinate 91,335,094, forward strand.
CCTTTTGAAAAATTTGTTGGCACTGTATGAATATTGGTGCGTAATGCAAACATTTTTTCGATAAAAAGTTAAGATACGGCACTTGGAAAAATTTAATTTTAAGCCATTGACCTCACACCACAGTAGAATAGCGTTAATATCTGCTTGAAATTTCAAACACTCAGAGGAACTTTTAATAACTGAAAATATTTTCAAGTCGTCAGCGTACATCAAAGTTTGACAGAATTTAAAAAGATTAGGAACATCATTTATATATAAGATAAACAAAAGTGGCCCTAAATGGCTCCCTGGAGAGCACCTGAGGTAACTTGAACCATAGAAGAGTAATTGTTTTCAATTTTTATAAATAATTTTCTATTTTTAAGGTACGTGTTCATCCATTTTAAAAAGTTGGAGTGAAAACCAAGCTTACTGAATTTGGCAATCAATAATTTGTGGCTTAAGCTGTCAAAAGTCTTAACAAAATCTGTGTATAACACATCTACTTGGAAGCCTTTCTCTATGGCACTCATGCAGAAATTTGAAAAAATAGCTAAATTAGTGCTAGTGGATCTGCCAGCGAAAAATCCATGCTGAGCAGTCGAGATATGATTTCGCACTTCGGAGAACAATTTTTCGGCAACTAATTTATCTAACAGTTTTGGTATAACTGAAAGTTTAACAATTGGTCTGTAGTTTTCAATGAGATACTTCTGTCCAGATTTGAAAATTGGGGAAATATATGCTAATTTCCAATCATCTAAAAATATTCCACTCAAAAGAGACTTATTAAAAATAATATATAGTGCAGAGCAAAGAGAATGTGCGCAAGACTTTAAGAAGATTGGTGGCAACAAGTCGTACCCACCACCCTTAGTACAGTCGATACTCTGAAGTGCTTTAAGGACTTCATTTCTAGAAATCTGTAAACTTCCAATATTAAAAACTTCAGAAACAAACGAAAAGTCGTTAGGACCAGTGGTTTGGCTGCTGTTATCAAAGACTGATCCGAAATATTGTGCAAATAACTCGCAGATATCTTTACTATTGTTCGCTTTAGTGCCTCTGAATTCCATGGATTTAAGAAATCCAGAGCATTTACGCTTGGAATTATAAAAAGTCCAAAAATACTTAGGGTTGGTTTTTATATTCTGTTCCATTAAACTTACATAATTTTTATATAAAAAGTTTGATAAAAACTCAAATTCACGTCTGAGCTGCACAAATATAATTTTATCTTCATCAGAGTTGAATTTTTTGAATTTTTTATGTGCCTTATTTCTTAAATTTTTAAGCTGAGACAGTCTGTGATTGTACCATGGCAGTTTGTTTGTACGTTTAGGTTTTTTTAAAGGAACATATGAATTAAATCCCTCTTCTAAAATTTTCTTATATGTAAGATACATATTTTTTATGTCTCTTGAGCCAATTTCATAGCTCCAATCAATAGAATAAAAATAATCATTCAAAGACTCATAATTGGCTTTATAAAAATCATAACAGATACTTAAATCACTCACTTGATTATTCATGAATTCATAAAAGCTGAAAAAGAGCATTAATGCTTTGTGATGCACTGATTCGGATGTTAAGGGTATTTCACATTTAAATAACTCATATTTAATATCATTATTCATAAAAATTAAATCTAAAATTCGATTTATGTCGTTTTTAAAAGAATTGATTTGATTCCAAGTGAATACAATAAAAGGAATCAATGTTTGATTATTATCGCACAAATTCCATTCGATATTACCCAAGTTAAAATCCCCTAATATGCATGGAGTTTGATGCGGAAGGAGTGAATTAACGATAAAATTGATATTAAATAAATGGTCATTGTATAAATGAATGTCACTAGTTGGTGGAATATAACTTAAAATACAAACTATTTCAGTGATCGAATTGAGGCGATCCGCGCTGAATGATATTGCAACACAAATTTGCTCGATGTTGTCAAAATTCCTTGGCAGCTGCATTTGTTGGCTTCTGAGTGCAGAGTTTACAGCAATTAAAACGCCACCGCCCCTGGTGACATCTGGACGTAAGGCCCGGTCTCGGCGATAAACTTCGAAGTTGGAATCAAACAGTTCGGTCGACAAAAAATGAGAAGTTAACCATGTCTCAGTGATCGCAATAAGGTCGAAATCATGTGAGGCAGCGGAAGAGAACAAGATATTTGTCTTTGTGCGCAAACCACCTGCGTTGTGGAAATGTAGAGCAAATCTACGTTGTTGTTGTTGTTGTCGTTGTTGTTGTCGTTGTTGTTGTTGTTGTTGTTGTTGTTGTTGTTGTTGTTGTTGTTGTTGTTGTTGTTGTTGTTGTTGTTGTTGTTGTTGTTGTTGTTGTTGTTGTTGTTGATGTTGTTGTTGTTGTTGTTGTTTTTGTTTTTGTTTTTGTTGTTGTTGTTGCTGTTGTTTTTGTTGCTGTTGTTTTTGTTGTTGTTGTTTTTGTTCGTTGCAGTGGTGGTACCAACATTTACCGAGTCCTCGGTTGAATGGGTGGAGGAATGTTCACAATACCTTTGTTGAGGTTTTTTGACTCCGTAACAAATCGAGAGATTTTTAAGGATAACGGCCAAATTGAATTATCAAACACTTTTTCAAAAAGTTGTGCAGGTACACCTAACTTAAAGTTAACAAATTTAAGATTTTCTAAGTTAACATCTTTTTTTGTAAGTCTCGTGCATTTAAAAACTTCAGGCGCCACATTAAGAGCGTTCGCTCATTTTTTTTTGGAAATGAGTTAAAAAATAACCATAAATTTTACTTTTTTGTTCGGAAATTACTTAGAAAAGAACCAGAGAAAACTACATAAGTTTTTTATGAATTTCGAAAAATAAGTTCAGTTTTTATTTTTGGGAAAAATGTTCACGAATTAAAAATATTCGTATATTTTTATATATAATATAAATAGAATAAAAATTAAAAATATTCTACTCAAACACTTTCGAAAAACTCTCACCTTACGCAAAACCTTCGCTTATAGTTCAGTAGTACTGCAGTTCAAGGTAGTACTGCATAAGTACCTTTATTTTATTTATTAAAAAATAGTTGCTATTTTTGTTAAATAAAAACTATATAGATATATGTAGATAGAAAAAGTAAAACATTTATTTAATTTGAAAAAAAAAACCGGTTTTTTTATAATGTCGAATAGAAGCATACCCTACTTCGAACTCAAGACCGATCGAAGATTTCTGGAGTTTTTTATGTCAAGAAATGTACAAGGAAGGCTGGGAAGCTACATCCAAAGCACAGCTCGAAGTAAGAATAAAAAATTCTGTGAAGGAAATTGATATGGAGATCGTCCAAACTGATTCAAGGAATAACCATAAACCAATTCAAGGAACCATGACAATAGTTTTCAAGTTTTTAGAAGGGACAGACACATTGACAATATTTCTGCTGTTGGTGGTGGTGTCCTTTTAGTTGTAAGGAATTCCTTTGTCAGTTCCTTAATTGATATACCCTGCTCTTCTAATATCGAACTTTTATGCGTTAAGGTGTTAAATTGTAAGTCCAATGTATATGTTAATTGGATATCGTTAGGTGTTAAATTGTAAGTCCAATGTAATTAATGCATATGTTCCCCCAAAGAGCAGTGCAGAAGTCTATGCAAGCCTTGCGGAAAACTTTTTGAGCAAATCCTGTATGATCGGGTAAAAATTCACTGCCGTGAAGTCATAACAACTCGTCAGCATGGTTTTGTTAATGGCAGATCAACTGTATCTAATCTACTCCATTTTACAACCTTTTGCTTAAACACCATTGAATGTGGTTGCCAGGTCGACTGTATCTACACTGACTTTAGCAAAGCATTCGTTAAGTTACCACACAATTTAATTCTATTTAAACTTAAGTCCATTGGACTTCATCAATATTTTGTAAACTGGTTTAAGGTATAATATACGTGTAACAACCAAAAACAGGAGCTATTTAAAAAAAATTTTTTTAGATATAAGAAGTTATTATTTTCTTTTAAAATTTATACAGGTTATTGAACATAAAAAATACTTTATAAAAATATTTTTTTTTTAAATACAGTTCTGACTTTTATATAGAGGGCGCTGAAAATGGCATTGAAAAAAAGACATCCAAAAGGGTTCGATGGATATGGCCTTTCCCATGTATCGGAAACAAAAAAATCAAATGATATTTTAAAGCATAGACCTTATATTAAGCATCCCCCCTACGCAAGACCCCGGGTTTTTTTTTATTTATGGCGGAAGTTGAAGTATAAAGTTCGAAAAATAGATACATTTTCACGCGCTTTATACAAAAAAAAAAACAAAATAAAAAACAGATACTTGAATTTAGGAGAGATGCTTAAAGGACAAAATAACGAACAAAATGCAAAAAAAATCATTGAAATTGAACCAATAGATTTCGAGTTATCTATCGAACCGTTTTAAAAAACTAGTTTCGAGGAAATCGCGTTTAAAGTTTTTTATTTGTTGTATGGAGCTTAGACATAGATTAACGCAAACCGTTATAACTTCTGTTTCTTTTTAAATATCGATTTAAAACTGTGTATGTATATTCTTAAAACTATAAAGAACACATTAAACAAAAAAAAGTTTTTTTTTCGAAAAATTTACACGTACATTATGCCTTAAATCGTATTTGACAGAACGATCTTATCAAATACGATTCCGAGGGGTGTTGTCTGCTGAGTTTGTTGCATTATCAGGTGTTCTTCACGGAAGTCACCTAGGCCCACTTCTGTTTATTTTAGCCATTAATGATGTGAGCCATATCATTAAAAACTCTCATCTGCTTATTTCTGCGGATGATATGAAAATATACAGAAAAATAAATTCTCAAGACAATTTAGCCCTACTCCAGTCCGATCTGAAATTTTTTGAAGTTTGGTGTTCTAAAAATAATATGTTTCTTAATCCAGATAAATGCAAAACTATGACCTTTTCGCGAAAGAGGAATAATTTAGTTTTTGATTATTAAATAAAAGATACTGCTTTCTGTCGTGTGGATATCATTAAAGATCTGGGAATGTGTATGAATTCTAAACTTTCCTTTAAAATTCATATTGATAAAAAAAAAATAAAATAACTGGCCATTTCAGGCCTTGAAAAGAGTTTGACCTAGCTTCTTATGATCAATTGTGTTGTGCGTGTTATTAAGTTTGTACACAATTGACCGAGGAACGGACCTACAGGTTTAAAGCCGACTCCGAATGGCGATGAACAGAATGTTCTTGTTCTTAAGAAGCTTAACATGGCATTTTGATTACTCTCTGAGGTTTGCCATTGTCTGCAGAGAGGTGGCGGCCGTACAGAAAAATTATTTTAATTAAAATAATTTTCTGACACTGCTGGGGTTCGAACCCGGTCTCCACGTTCGTTTGACATAGAGGCCACGGACTTTAACCAACTACGCCACGGACGCCACGCAATGTTATTCATAATGATAACATTTGTAAAAAAGCAACTTCCATTGGATTTATTGGACATTGGATTTATTGAACGCTGGGCCAAAGAATTCAATAGCATGATTACGACTACAACGTTGTATTATGCAATAGTGCGTCCTCACCTGGAGTACACAAGTCAAGTTTGGTCTCCAAGTTACAATGCGAATGTTGATCGAATAGAGAGAACCTAAAAATGCTTTGTTCGGTTTGCCCTAAGGGGCTTAAGTGGATTTGACATTTTAAACCCCTTATGAGGATCGCTTAAAACTTTTAAAAATGCAATCATTGAGTGAGCGAAGGAAGTCTGCAGATATCGTCTGTTTGCACCAACTCATAACCGGTGTATTGGATTCTCCAGAACTTCTTTCTCTTATTAATTTTAACTTTAATCGTATAAGTAGTAGAAATGCTAACAATTTAATTTACTTACCATTGAGTAGAACAAATTATATGTTAACTGCTCCTTTAAACCGTATGAGTAAATTAGTTAACAATTATAGCTTTTTTGATGTTAACTTGTCTAAAGGTCGACTCAAGAGTAGATTAAAAACTATTGTGTAATTGCATGATTAGTCGTGTCGTCTTGTATTGTCCTTGAGCCCAACCATAATTTGGTGGGTAAATTTCTCTCACATTAACTTATCGTCGACCCGTAATTACTTTGGCGTACATCCAGAGAATCGAGTTTTGGGAAATTAACTTTTAAGTTTGAAGCGAGATAAATAAAAACTGGTCCAAAAAACTTGCTTTGATATTTTAACCACTGCTAGTGGCATTTATAGAGTTAATTTTGACATTGAATCCAAAACTCGTTTAGAACTAAAATCTTGGTTTATAAAGACTTTTGTTCAAAAACATATTGCCGCATATGCCACTTTTCGCTTAATTTGTTCAGTTCTATTACATGCGGCAAAATAATGTTTACTTACGGCAAAATAATATAAACCAAAGGCATGCAGAAGAAACAATTTCAATGGCCGTGTTATCTCACGTGGTGGCGATGTCAATTGGCCGCCAAGATCATGTGATTTGACATCGTTGGACTTCTTTCTTTGGGTTTTTTTGAAAAAAAAGTTGTACGTCGATAAGCCAGCAACAATTCAAGAGCTAAAGGATAAGATAATTCGGCACATTAACGGCATAGAACCTCGGATGGAGGTGTGCCGCCGAGGTCGCAGCCGATATTTTGCTCCATTCATAATTTAACGATACCAATATTATCATAATAAAAAGAAATGACAATAATTTCCTAAATAATTTGTGTTTTATTCAGAATCAACATCGGCCCTTAAAATTTAACCACCCTTTATTGCAAGTATTGCAAGTCTTTGTAATGAGTTTAGTTATCCTTCTTATAAATTATTTTAATAAGCAGTCATAATTACTTTAATAAACCGTCATAATACTGCACATCAACTTTCGGTAAGAAACCGTGAAGGCTTTTTATATCACTTTTTTTATCAGAAGATATTTTTTTGCAGGTATAATTTTTAAATTTGCTTCAAATATATTATTTGGCGTTGGTAGTGTACCTTTTCAGGACTTTTTCTTCAATGAAGTATTTTTATATTCTATATCCCCTGCCAAAGTCTTATAAGACCCTTTAAATAAATAACCTTGATCATATTTAATAAATTTTATCTGACTAAATGGAACAAATTGAAAAAAAAAACAACTTACGAGATTATTCAGAATACATTTTCAAATCTGAAGAAACCATTTGTATTATTTGTAGTTTTAGTTTTGGTGATTTGTTATTAATTAATTTTCGGACTAAATTCAGCACGCTATGAATCTCTTTCAATTTTAGATACCCATCGATGCTACTGTGGACAGTATCACCTTTTGAATCTGGGAATGTCCGTGTTCCCTAAACTTTCGAGTAAGTTTTTATTTAATTTTTATTATACATAAATTAAGACAGTGCTGTAACCATGATTTGATTCCTATTTTGTGACACACATGAATCACTCCATAATAATGGGTGTTTTTTTTAGGGGTTTGTTTTTCGAATAGAGATAAAACTGGCATTTTGTGGTCAAATCTGGCAACTCTAATGTCATTTATGTTCAGTTTGGTTTGCCATTTCATCATGAACAGGTTGACAAAAGAACAACGCTTGCAAATCGTGCAAATTTATTTCGAAAATAATGGTTCAGTTCGCGAAGTTTACCGCAAGCTCCGTCCATTTTATGGTCGACATAATCGTCCATCAGAGCAATTAATTCGGTTAACCATGGGTCGTTTTCGCACTACGTTTACTCTATGTGATAATACGCATCCGCAGAGACGTCGAACAGTGCGCACCGAAGCAACAATTGCCGCTGTAGAGCAAAATGTTGAAGAGGACCCGAATGAATCGATTCGCCACCGTGCACAGCAATTGGAGCTTTGTCCATCAACTTTATGGAAGATTTTGCGCAAAGATCTTGGCTTGCGACCTTACAAGATCCAGCTTGTGCAAGAATTAAAACCGCGAGACCATGCAATGCGTCGTGATTTTGGTGTATGGGCCGAAAATGAGATTGATCTCGATGCTGATTTTCATCGCAAAATTTTGTTCAGTGATGAGGCTCATTTTTGGTTGAATGGCTACGTCAACAAGCAAAATTGCCGCATTTGGAGTGACGAGAATCCACATGAGATCCTTGAGACGCCATTACATCCACAAAAACTGACCGTTTGGTGTGCTCTATGGGCTGGTGGAGTCATTGGGCCATACTTCTTCCGAAATAATGCTGGAGAGTCAGTTACCGTTAATGGAGACCGGTATAGAGCCATGATAACCGACTATTTTGTTCCCGAATTGGATGGCATGAATGTGGATGAGTTGTGGTTCCAACAAGACGGCGCTACATGCCACACAGCGCACGTCACAATCGATTTATTGAAGGAAACATTCGATGAGCGCATAATTTCGCGGAATGGACCTGTCAATTGGCCACCAAGATCGTGTGATTTGACACCATTGGATTATTTTCTTTGGGGACATGTGAAGTCGCTCGTCTACGCCAACAAACCAGAAACGTTAGGGGACTTGGAGGCCAACATTCGTGGCGTTATTGCCGACATACGGCCCCATATGCTCGAAAATGTGGTTGAAAATCGGACCTGTAGAATTGGCTTTATTCGAGCCAGCCGCGGCGGCCACATGCCCGAAATCATATTTAAACATTAATGGCATAAAATTATCCTTCCAATAAAGCCAAATTGATGGACATTAAAACGATTTTCTTGTGTTTTATTTCAATTCGAAGTTCTATACCTCTAAAAAAAACACCCTTTACAAGATGTTCAATATCTTTAAAGTCATATAAAACTCGTTTAAAAATTTTAATTAACGAGCTGACAATATCATTTCCAGCACAATAGGTTGAAATAGCACAATAGGTTAAATTTGGTTCTTTTTTTTGTTTTCATACATACAGTAGCAGTCATATTCAAAACAATAAATTTTCTTTTATAATAAAATGTTGAAGAAAATTCTTAAGTAAAGTGAAAACACTCTGTAAAACTAATAATATTTTGATTGAATTGCCCTACGTCAAAATAATGTCGACTGTATCAATTCCATATTTTTGGTTAGTGGTGAATACGGCACTATAAAAATAATTTTAGTGATTTTTGTGGAGTGTACGTCAAAGTTCACACAGAATATCTCGGAATATATAAAAGATAGGAACATTTCTAATACACAGATCCATAGAGCTCGAAAAATTACCGACCTTAACTAATTATTTTTGGTTTTGTGATGTACGACAGTATAATTGCGGGGCGACGTTATTTCGAGCCACTAGTATCAATTTCATTGAATATTTCAAAGATTTTTGGATTGTGACTTTTAATGCGTTAATGTGCGAAAAAGCTGTAGTAGCTAAACTCGATTGTTATTGCATGTTAAAAAAAAACGCATTAAATAAGCTACTGGCTTTGAATTTTCTTCTGTCTTAATACTTATAAATTAAATTTTGCAGGCTTTACAGAATGTAATTTAATTTCATTTTTAATTTCTTTTTCAAGGAATTTACATAAAAATATGAGGAAAAAATATCGAAACGAGCGAAAGAATGCACTGGTGAAACAAAATTTTGCAGTGCTTTATATGCGATATGCGCATTGATTTATTCGTAAATATTAAACTTAGTATTTAGAATTTTGTATTTTATTACTTACCTTTCGAAGGAAAAATGCACACACCCATTAGAAACAGCACAGTTCCCACTAAAAATACAACTGACATAATAATTGTATATGCATCAAAATCACCTATTTTAATAGGGACAGGAACTGGTGGCTCAGGTAACGGCAAAGGGCAAGAATTTTCGCAGTCGGAACAAGAACACGCAGGTGTACTTTCCTAAAGAAAAAAATTATTAAAAATATAAAATTGTTTTAAAAACGTTATCTCACATTTAAAGTTGCGTTACATGGAGTTGTGTGTGGATTAATAGGATTATATCCATCAATTACAGTCGAACTGTTTTCATGTTGCACATATGTTATCTGGAATGGAACATATACATTATTAACATCGCCCATGTATTGAAACCATTTAGTCGGACTGCAGCGTGATGCCATATGATTCCCACACATCAAATCTAATGCTAACTGTCCAGTTGACGGAACTGAAACCTTAAAATAAGAATTAATACAAACACATATTTTTGAAGAAAAATTGTTTTTTTAATTTAGTTTTACACAAATATTTTTTAAATTTTAAATATTTAATCAAAACATAAAAAAATATTAACTGCTTTTTTATTAAATGATGAAAATTTCGAATTTTACAATTTGATAACACTAATATTTTTATGTATTAAAAAAAGAAATCCGTATGAGGGTTAAAAAAAGCCTTGAGTACCTAATATTCGACAGCTGTCATTAGCTATCATAGAGGAATGTCCATGGAAAACCGTACATATTTTGGGACAGCATAACGTGAAAAATTGTTATACAGTGGTGAATTCAACCTTTGCACAGACGGTCTGAACGGGGTTTTGGCCATCAAATACATATATATCATCAGACGGTTGATGGCAAAAAAATATAAATATATTAATATTGATATAAGGTGTAAATCATATAATCGGACATTGTCAATGCAAAATCCAGCACTTTCAAAACTTTTTTCAAATGTGACTTATTTTAAACACGATAGTAGTAGTAGTTGACGATTTATGTGTTTTGAAGAATTTAAGTGTTAAATTTTGGTAAAATTTTAGGGGTGCCTTTTAATCTACGAATAATTTATGAAAATGTTAGTGTAATTTTACTGAGACTTGTTTGTTAGGGTTTTGAATCCTTCACAAATTTTTAGAGTAATACTAGAGCTAAACTTAGTATAATGAATGTTTTAAACCAAAAGCTTGTGAAGTATATTTTATACACTAAAATGAATGCACTTTTAAAGTGTATTTTGTACAGCAAAATTATTGCATAAAGTTTGAAAAATACCTTGAAATTTCACTTGAAATTTTATTATTTAGACTAGAGTGATACAAATTAAACATGAAAGTACCATCCAAGTTTTTCCAATGGTTTCAAGATTAAATAAATATTTTAATTTGGTTTATTTTGATGTAAAACAATCTTTGCGGTTTGGGATAAAACATATGACTTTACAGCTTCAAGACTTATTCAATCAAGACTTAAATCGAGAACGAAAGCCTGTTGTGGAAGTCGATAAAAACATACGAAAATTTTAGTTCACCAGGATATGTTCAGAAAATATAATATAAGATATAATACCGCAAACGGTGGCGGCTTTGTCTGTATTTTCAAACGTTTTAAATTTTTTTCAAAACGGTGCTGAAAATGTTCGCGGTAAGCCTTAAAGGCATATTTTATATTTATCTTGCAAAAAGAGTGAGCGAACAAGGTTATAAAATTAAGTAAAAAGGTAGATACTAGACCGGGTCGGTCTCCATACAAAAAAAAAGTTGATAAAGTCTGCCCCTAATATAAAAGCTTACCTCGAGAGTGTTTCATTGCTATAAAAATTTTTTTCGTAGGCACCCTGTAAAAACCACCAAAATCTTTTTTAACCATAACTTTGTATTTTTTGTCCGATCTTCAAATGCAATATATCGTTAAAAAGGTATTGATGAGCACTACATTAGTTTTTTGTGAGCTTAATTTTCGTATAAATTTTTTTTTTTAATTTAGGTGGCTAGAAATTTGGATAACTGATATCTCCAAACGAAGTTGATGTTGTGGGTCGATGGTACCTATAGAAGAATTTTAGCACTCATCAATACCTTTTTAACGATATATTGCATTTAAAGATCGGACAAAAAAATATAAAATTATGGTTAAAAAACGATTTTGACGGTTTTTACAGGGTGCCTAGGAAAAAAAATTTTATAGCAATGAAACACTCTCGAGGTAAGCTTTCATATTAGGGGCGGACTTTTCAAACTTTTTTATTCGACCCACTCTAGTAGATACTCGAGCCTTAAATAAGTTAATTCGCATAATATTCAAAGTTATATTCAACCACAGCAGTTTAATACCACATCTATTTAGTCAGCAGTTTACGCTGCCCTACTTCTGACACGCGCATCCAAAATACAACAAGCCAAGCGTATCACGCCAGTGTCAGCAATAAATTATAAGTTACCAATAAGTTATCCATAAGTTATAAATAAGATTTTAAAAGTATTTTTAGTTGAGTTCTTTTTCCAAAAGCAATAAAGAAGGTCGTAAGACCTAAGAAATATTTTTTTTAAGTTTTTAATTTAAAAAACTCTAACTAGCGCCCGAGTAGAAGTAAAATACAGTCAAGGCCCCCTAGTAGCACAAGCAAACGGGTAGTATTATGTACTAAACTTACTGTAACGCGAAATAATAAAATTAAAAGTGAACGTGAACAAAGCATCTTGGTCCACACTCATCTCCTAGAAAGGATATCTCACCAAAGGAATGAGGGAAAAGAAACACATTCCAGAGTCAAAGGATATCTCACCAAAGGAACGAGGGAAAAAGATACACACTCCAACTCCAAAGGAACGAGGAAAAGAAACACATTCCTGATCCAAAGGATAGATCACTTCAAATTATAGATTAAGGTTTTATGTAATTAAGTAAATAAGGAAAAGATTTGTTATTTAAATTTATGCTCTAGAAAGGTTTATATAAAAAAAAAAAACAAAAAAAAAATATAAATGGCAAATGGTACTTCTATAAAGTGAAGAAAAGAAAATAAATGCTGGCTTGTGCATCCTATAACAAAGCAAAAAAAAAACAAAACCGCGATTCACCAACGCAAGGGGGGGAAAGGTTTTATAAATTAAGCTTAATTCTGCGATTCCCAAGGGACCCTCCAGAATAAAAAAGCTCCTTTCATTGAAAGGATAATATAAAAATATATATAGCAAATTAAATATTCACAATTTTGTTTCTTAATCAGTAACATAACAAAAATGGCAAATCCCAATAATATAATAAAACCACCTACCCAAAATACAAGTCTACCACCACCCTTGACATCTAATAATCTTAACATGGACCAATTAACAAACATTATAACAGAGGTAGTAGTAAATATATTTCGGACAGAAGGACGAAATATCGTGCAGGCCGCCCTCAATCCGAATGCAAATTTTTCAAATATTACGGACGTGACTATAGACCAGTGATGCACAGCGTTGGCAGACCTTCCAATACAAGCGCAACATATTTGTTTTAGTATGTGTGTGCGAGCAGAATACTGAAAAAAATACTTTTGCAAATACTTTTACACTCATTGAGTAAAATGATAGGTTAAAGTGTTTTTTGATGGATAGATTGGGGCTCGTAATAAGAGTTTCAATAAAAAAATAAATAAATTCCCACAAAGGTCGAAACATGTTTAATTCATTCATATATTGCGTCTGTACAGCATTAAAAAAATAAATAAATTCCCACAAAGGTCGAAACATGTTTAATTCATTCATATATTGCGTCTGTACAGCATTAAACAAAATAATTTGCGCATGAGAAGCTTACTCCATGAATTGCAAACGTAAACTGATTATCTGCTAGCGTCGTTTAAGTTCGATAAATTCGCACACACGACTTGTATGTGAAAGCCGAGCGGCTCCGTAAGCATCTCGTGTGCATCACTGCTGTAGACCCATCACATTCCAATGATATAGCTGAACTTGATAAAATACCTGATGTTATTCGTTGTTTACGAGAATTCTCGGGGAACCCAGGAGAATTTAACTCCTGGAAGAAGAGCGTAGATCGCATTCTACAGATTTATGAACCATTAATAGGTACCCCTAAATACTATGGCATTCTGAATGTCATACGTAACAAGGTTGTGGGGAATGCGGATGTGGCTTTAGAATCGTATAATACACCGCTAGACTGGAAGGCCATATCCAAGTGCCTTACCCTACATTACGCTGATAAGCGAGACCTAGGTACACTAGAGTACCAGATGATGTCTATAGTACAGGTTAGTCTCACAATACAAGAATTTTACCAGAGAGTATACTCCCACCTATCTCTTATATTGAATAAGATAGGTTGCCTGGATGTTAGCCAAGAATCAATGCACCTTCTTACCAAAACGTATTGGGACAAAGCCCTCGATACATTTATCCGAGGCCTGAAGGGTGACTTACCAAAATAACTTGGTATGATGGAGCCAGTAGATCTCCCTCAGGCACCTTTGATTGATATTAGAGAACCAAAATTATCGTTCCAATTATGCATTAAATAATAATAGCCAAGGCAAAAAGATGCAAGATTTTCGCCCACCAATCCCACCCAGAAGATTTAATTCATCACCAAATCAACATTCCAAAAAATGTTATCCATAACTGGCATATTTCAGTACCCCAACAGCGTGAAAATCCCATAAACACATATCGACCACCGCAAAATCACCCCCAAGACTAATTTCAACGACCCAACGACTCACCACGCCCCCCATATTTTACTAAACCTCAACCACGTCCTGAACCAATGGACGTCGACCGGAGTATTCACTCACGACAGATAAACTACATGAACAGACCATAACAAAATCAATTGCAGGGAAAAAGGCCAACCTCATTCGTCAACCAACAACAAAGGAAAGCACAGCGAACGTTTCACATAGACACAGTTAAAGCACAAGACGAAGAAAGAAACGACGAATATGAACAATCAATTAACGAAACTTCCAACGAATTTTCAGACTACGAACAATTTTTAGAACCAACAGACATTAATTTTTTAGCATAATGAGCTCTTCGCTCCCATACTTTGAACTTGGGACGGAGAGCGGGAAAATCCTAAAAATTCTGGTAGACATGGGATCAAGCAAGAATTATATCCAGCCGCATCTAGCAAAAAAAAAGACTGGAAAACGAAACGCCTTTTTAGTCAGTTGGAGGAAGTCAGTTGCAGGAAATATAAAAATAACAGAACATACCTTTGTTAAACTTTTCAGTCTTGATGACGAAATAAAATTCTTTTTGATGCCTTCTTTAAAAACGTTTTACGAAATTCTAGGGAATGATACCCTAAAACATTTCAAAGCAATCATTCATACAAATGAAAATTTATTAGTAATAAGAAATGGTGAAAAATAGGCCTCAAACAGCTGCCCTCGAAATCAGTAAATACTATAAATATAAGGGAAGAACACCTTACACAGCAGCAGAAAATTAAAATGAACCAAATTGTAAGAACATATCCGAGTTTATTTTCAGAACCGGAAGAAAAATTTACGTATACAACAAATGTTGTCGGAGAAATACGGACAACAGAAAACTCTCCAGTATATTCAAAATTGTATACGTACCCAGCCTCTTTAAAAACTGAAGTAGAAAATCAAGTTAGAAAACTCCTTAATGACGGTATCATAAGTCCGTCCAGGTCACCGTACAATTCACCGGTTTGTATTGTGCAAAAAAACCAGATTCTGCAATATCGAATGGTTATTGATTACCACAAATTAAACTCCATCACCATAGCGGATAAGTATCCGATTCCCAAGATAGCCGAGGTTATTTCCCATCTTGGTGATAGCAATTTTTTTTCAGTTGTACACTTGAAGAGTGGTTTTCATCAGATACCCCTCAAAAGGTCTAATATAGAGAAAAAAACTTTTTCCATCAATAATGGAAAATACGAGTTTACGCGCCTACCATTTGGTCTAAAAAACCACCAAAACACCATCTATTTTTCGAAGAGCACTCGACGATATATTACGCGAATATATCGGAAAGAGTTGCTATGTCTATATAGATGACATAATCATCTTCAGTCGAACAGAAGATGAACATTTTTCACATGTTCAAAGCATTTTTAAAACACTCGAGGAGGCAAACATAAAGGTACAACTAGACAAATGTAACTTCTTAAAAAAGGGGTTGAATTCTTAGGGCATATTATATCCCCACCAGGAGTACAAGCCAACCCTATAAAATTCAACGCTATTGCAAATTTCCCGCAGCCAAAAAATTAAAAAAAGGAATGACGAAGCTTTCTTGGTATGTCAGGTTATTACCGTCGATTCGACAAAACGAGCGACCAATAGCCTTTATTTCCAGAACACTAAGCAAGGCGAAAGAACATTACGAAACAAACGAAAAGGAAATGTTGGCGATAATATGGGCATTGAACTCATTTCGGAATTACTTGTATGGTTCAGCGAAAATTAAAATTTTCACGGACAATCAGCCGTTAACCTATGCACAAGAATAACGATAGTAAGATGAAAAGATGGAAGTCGATCCTGGAAGAATATAGCTGCGAATTATGCTATAAGTCAGGCAAAGCTAACGTTTTAGCCGACGCTTTGTCCAGAATGCCACTTCAACAATCGCAGGTGCACACTTTGTCTACAGTAACAAACTTCGCGGATAGCTCAGACCATGATTTAATTGTCAGCGTGGAAGCTCCCATTAACGCATTCAAGAATCAAATATTTTTTAGCATAGATTCGACTCCCACTTATAGCTTCAAAATAGTATTTCCAACTTACCATCGTCATTTGATTGCTGAACCAGAGTATTGTCAAGAGAAACTAATTTCACTCCTCCGACAGTACCTCAACCCATCGGTAATAAACTGTATCAAAACAGAAGAGTACATAATGGGTATGATACAGGAAATATACCCTATCCATTTCAGTAACTAAAAAGTCAGACTAACTCAGCTTCAAGTCGAAGACATTACTCACGAACAGGAGCAAGAGGATGCCATATGTAGAGAAAACAAGTATGACCGAAGACCTAACAATCCAGCCATATATTACACATTGACATATACAAAACAGACAATAAATTGGTACTTACTGCAATAGATAAATTCTCAAAATATGTGCATACCCAAATAATAAAATCTAGAGCAATAGAAGACGTGAAGGAACCCTTACGAAAGATAATCTTCGCCTTTGGTGTACCTAAGGTCGTAGTAGGGGAGCGGGGGGCTAGTTGTAACAGGGGTAAATTGTAACACTTAGTTTTCGCCTAGAATACGAAGATTTTTTTTACATGCCTATCTTTTTTTCATCCTATCCTCGTCAGACACTGAGTAGGCGTATGTATAGGCTCAATTTCTAGCAAGTATGTATTATAAAATAATTTTTTTTTTATATTTTGCTTTTTAAAAGTGTCTTAAAGATTTTGAAAACTATTTTAATTTTATTTGAAGGACATTTTATTACAGTTTACTAAAATATAATTAGTTTGTCTTTAAATTAAGTTGATTTTTATGTATTAAAATGTTTGTCAAAAATTATACTGCGGGGCAAGTTGTAACAATTTCGTGGGGTAAGTTGTAACATGTTACAACTTGCCCCATATATTTGATTGGGATATTCGGTACGTGTTTATTTCATTGTTATGTTTACTTTTTCTTTTGCAGAATGAGAAATTATAAAGGAAAGTCTAATCGGGCAACTCAAAGTAATGAAGTTTTCGAGTTAGCTGCTATTGAAGTTAAAGAAAAGAAGACAAGTGTCAGAAAAGCAGCCAAAGTGTTTAATTTATGTCATGTATCTTTATATAGATACATTAAAAAAAGAAATAACAATGAGTTGCCATCTGTTGGCTACAAAAAACCAAGAATGGTGTTTAAAGATGAAGATGAAGTAAAAATATCTTCATACCTGATGACGTGTGCAAATATCTATTTTGGACTGCTTCCAATAGAAGTGAGAGAGTTGGCATACCACATGGCACAAAAATAATATGGCTGGACCTGATTGGTTCAAAAAATTCATGCAAAGAAACTCACAGCTTTCTCTAAGGACACCTGAAGCGACTTCTTTAAGCCGGGCCACATCTTTGAATAGGTTCAATGTCAACGAATTTTTCAGAAAATATGAAGAATTGCTTCAAAAATACCAATTTCCACCATCACGAATTTAAAATGTAGATGAAACTGGAGTAACAACAGTGCAAAAACCAAAAAAAAATCATAGCTGCACGTGGACAAAAGCAAGTAGGATCCATAACTTCAGCTGAAAAAGGTACACTCGTAACTCTTGCTTGCGCTGTAAATGCTTCTGGAAATTTCATTCCACCCATGTTCGTTTTTCCGAGGCTCAGATACAAAGAAATATTTATCACGTCTGGACCACCTGGTTCTTTAGGCGCCGGTTACTCCTCAGGATGGATGACGCAGAAAGAATTTTTATTATTTTAAGGCCATTTTATAAAATTCGTGAAACCAACTCAAAAAGATCCTGTATTGCTGTTGCTCGACAATCATTGCTCTCATGTCAATATCGATGTCGTGACTAAAGCGAAAGAAAATAACATTATTATGCTATCTTTCCCACCTCATTGCTCATATTGTTTGCAACCACTAGATGTAGGAGTTTACGGTCCGTTCAAAAATTATTTAAACCGTAAACAAACGTCCTGGATGTATAGCAATCCCGGAAAAACCATGACAATTCACGATATTCAAGGTATTGTCAACAATGCTTTACTATTGGCATTAAATCCTGTAAATATAATGAGTGGATTTCAAGCAACGGGGATTTGGCCCATAAATGTAGACATATTTCAAGACTCAGACTTTGCTCCATCTTATGTCACGGATCGTCCCAACCCTGTTGAAAGAGAAAACGAAGGATATGCGAGTATGGCTGAAGATGTTTCTTATATGGCGCTTGAGGTCGAAACTTCTGAACATTCTCAATCTGCTCCGAAAAAAATATTAGCAGCACGGAAGCAATCAATGTGAACGAATACTTTATCGAAGAGTGAACGTCCATCTGTCAGCAAGCCTACTTTATCTCCTTCAAAAATAAGGCCTTTCCCTAAGGCTCTAAGAAAACGTACAAACCGGAAACAGCGCAAAAGAAAATCCTGCGTTTTAACAGACGAACCGGAAATGAAAGCTCTGCAAAAAGAAAATGAGGAGAAAAGGATAAAAAGGGAATCAAGCATAAATTTAAAAAACAAACGAGTGAATTATGGCTGAATTACAATACTGCGTTAGGTCGGTCGGCCTTTGACATCTAGACTAGAAACAATGGGTTCTTATGAAGCAACACAAAATATGACTTCATGCATTGCGTCGACCTCATCCCGTATATCGATTACAGCTATTAAATATTCCTACTTTAAAAAATCTGAGAACTATGCTAAATGTTAGTTGAATTGTTAAACTTCTGCATGGATATGTTGACAGTCCATATTTATTAAGTAAAATTTACTTTAATATTCCTATTCGTCCTAGAAGATCTTTTGAGTTTCTTTATATGAACTTTTGTAGAACAAACTTCTTGCAAAATGAACCGCTACGAAGTGCATGTGGTGACTTTAATTTTGTTTCAGATGTAATTTCTTTAAATGAATTCATGTTCTCAATTAAACTTAAGATTCTAGATTATCTCCAGTACCGAAGTTGATTTGGATTATGCTCTCACAAGAATACTTTATATTTTCCTGGCAATGCTTAGCAATACTATCATGCTAATTAAATTTAAACATGATTATCCAGAGCGAGACCACGTCCGTCTCGCCTGGCATATGCCGGATGTAGACCCTTGCATAAGTGAGCTTTGATCTAATCCCTGTTTACATAAATCTACATACATTAGAATAGAATTTGATTATCAAGATGTGATCCGGAATATGCAACTTAACATCATACCTGGCAATTTACACCAAGCTGATTAAATTAAAACATGATTATCCAGAGCGAGACCATGTCCTTCTCGCCTGGCATATGCCGGAGGTAGACCCCTTCGGTCTGTCTTTGCATATGGCAGCTTTGCTCTAATAAATGTTTACATAAATCTACACACATTATAGAACTTGATTATCAGCCTCACATATGTGAGCACTGCTCTAATCAATTGATCTATTAATATCAAGATGTTGATCCGGAATATTTAAAACCTAACATCATACCTGGCAGTTTATTTTTACTATTATATATGAAATCTGAAATCCTTTAAATTAATATTAAAATGTATGATGAAATATATAGTATATAAGTTAACAAAAAAAAAGACCCAAAAAAATATTTTTTTTTTAAGTTTTTAATTTATAAAACTCTAACTAAAATAACACAGTGCAACACGAAAAAAAATAACCATATACGGACACCACTACGTGATAAAAGACTAAAAAAAAAGACCCGTGTCTCCCAATTTTTCCCAAAGTCATGCACTTTTTTGTTTATGGGCCGCCAAAGATTTGGGGCCTCGGTATCATTTTCGCAAAAAAGTGATCATTTTCTCGGGCTCATATCTTGCAAACCGTTCAGAATTTCGATTTACTCTCTGAGGCAAAGTTGTAGCTCTTGTCATAAAGAACAAAAATTGCGAACATATAAAATCAAAAAAACTTCACCTTCCAGATCAAAATCGCAAAAAACTTAAAAAATTCGATTTTTTTTTACCTTTTTTCCCGTGTTCAGGTTCATAGGTAGCAAACCGTTCAAAATTCAAGGAAACAATCAACTACAAAAATTTACCTAAGATCTCAATAAACAAATTTCTAGAACATATAAACTTCCTAGAGATGATTCTTAACACTGTTTAGGTAGCACGCAAATTTGAAAAAAGTGACGCGGTGAAAGTTATAAAAAGTGCTACAACATAATTCGTACTCAACAGTGGCAACTGACAGTTTCAGTATGCACTGTGAAAAAATTGATTTATTTTGCTACGTTTGCGGTCATAAAACCAGAAAAAAAAACATCTACAAGATTTCAGAAGGAAAAGAATCTTTTAACTAGTGAATTCAAAAGAGCATATACATTGGTTTTCGACGAAGTGGACTTGACCCGTGAAAATTACACACCTAATACAGTGTGTCGCCAATGTTATAACAATCTCATGGCATGGTTGAGTGGAGGCAGAGGTACTATGAAGTATTGTAAGCCGGTAAACTGGATTAATCGCCCAGGTGATCATGATGCAACCAGTTGCTATGCATGCGTAAATTACACATGTCGTCTAAATCGACATGCTGAGAAGAACAAAATTTATAAAGCAACTGAAACAGCCACACTACCAGTGCTTGCACCTGAAAATTTTGTATCACCAAGGCCGCCAACTCCAGATCGTACTACAGAATTTACAGCAATGAGTACAGCAAGTGGTGTTACTTATGAAGATCCACTTGATACCGATTATGAGCCCCAACAGGGAAGAGATGGACCACAACTAATAACACAAATGGAAATGGATTTCATTGTGGCCATATTGGGATTATCGCAGCGACTTGCAATATTTTTGACAGCTTTTTTAAAGCAAAGAAAACTCACACATGCTAATGTTAACTCTACGGCGTACCGCAAACGACAAGCTGAATTTCAGATGCTCTACACTCTAAATTATGACAATTCGTTCGCTTACTGCAACGATATAAAAGCTTTGGTGGTAAAAATGGGAATGAACTACATCGCTAGTGAGTGGAGATTATTTATTGATTGTTCTGTTTCAAGCTTGAAAGCAGTGTTGTTGCATGTGTCGAACCGAAAACCTTCCATTCCGCTAGCAATGGGTATCAACATGAAAGAAAGCTATGAAACATTGAAAGATATAATGGAAAAAATCAAATATTACGAAAATAAATGGAAGATTTGCTGTGATTTGAAGGTCATCAACATTTTGCAAGGGATCATCGATAAGGGCGGCTTCCCAAAATTCTTTTGTTTTCTTTGTAATTGGGATTCACGCTCACCTCTGAATCAATTCCAATGTAATTCGTGGAGGCCAAGAGGAAGTGTGGATGAACAAATACAACAACATAGACTGAAGAATGCACCTTTAATTGACAATACTCAAGACATCTTGCTGCCACCGCTCCACATAAAATTGGGAATTGTTAAAAAATTCATCGAAGTGGCCGTGGTAAATTGTCCAAACGCATTCGACTATTTGAAAAGCGTTTTCCCAAAGCGTAGCGATGACAAAATTAAAAAAGGTATTGTAGTAAATTTAAAACGAATTTTTGTTCACCTAATTGTACTATTTACACTATGTTAATGTTTTCTTTTCTGTCTTTATTTTTTGTTTTCATTTAACAGGCGTACTTAATGGCCCTGACATTAGAAAGCTATTCAAGAGCAACTTTGATTCATCGCTTGATGAAAATCATTCAATGGCATGGATTTACCTTCAGCGTGTATGCACCAGAGTCTTGGGAGGGGATCGAGACGCGGAACCGGAAGCAAGAGAATGGGTGAAAGAAATGCTGCATTATTTTGAGATAATCTGCGCATCGATGATATTAAAGCTGCATTTTCTTCATTTTCATTTTGACGATTTTATCAAACAACTCCCTACCGAATCCGATGAGCACCATGGAAAAACGGTACAAAGGCAAAAACCTCGACGCATTGCTTGCAGAGGTATGTTGGTGGAGTCACAAGATCACCCTGTATGATGTTAATGAAGTATTTGAAGAAGAAAGAGCTGATGATGGAGCGCAGTCTGAAAGCAACGTGCCTGTGGACATCATAAGTTCTGAATCAGAGTCAGATTCGGACGACGATTTGGATCCACAACTTAAGAGAGCGCGATTTGCAAGTCCAGGGCCATCAACATTATAAACATAATACGAATACTTTTTTTTAATATTTTTGTAATAGATAGCATAGTATCTCAATGTTGAAGTAAATAAAAAACAAATGAAATTAAAAAACGGTGTTAAGAATAATTCCCAGGAAGTTTATATGTTCTAGAAATTTGTTTATTGAGATCTTAGGT
Organism: Pherbina coryleti; assembly: GCA_943735915.1. Taxonomy (NCBI): domain Eukaryota; kingdom Metazoa; phylum Arthropoda; class Insecta; order Diptera; family Sciomyzidae; genus Pherbina; species Pherbina coryleti. Next base: position 91,357,667 of record OX030948.1, read on the forward strand.
AAATTTTTGTAGTTGATTGTTTCCTTGAATCAGTTCCTGTTGATCTCTTGTCGTGAACACATTGCTTTGTTTATGCGTTCGCTATGTCTTTGTGCTTCAAGTGCATTAAAGTCATTGATCTCGCTTGTGTGGTTACTTGTGGTTTTTGTTACAACAATCTACATTTAAACTGTGCTAATATTAGCGATGAAACTATAAAGTATCTCAAATCTAATAAAAATCTAATTTATAAGTGTGATTTGTGTTTTGAACATCCAATTACCATGTGCCTAAAGAAAATTAGTGAGGCTCATAATATCTTGTCAGTTTTAAAAGATGAAGTCAAATCAAAAAATTCGTCATTAAACTATTATAATTCGTGTGCGGCGGATAAAACTAGTTATGAGAATTCTAATTCAACTAATAATAATTTACATGTTGATAGAATTATTACTCGCTCGCAAAAATTAAGATCTCCGGTCTCTCCTGTGAAAGTGAGTACAAATATTAGCAAAAACAAAACTATTAACAATGCTTGCGCAAAGCTGCTGCCAAAGAACATGCATAAAAAAAACGCAGCTAAACCAGTTTCTAATGTTGACAATTTTCAAGTTACTGGTCGTGATCTTTCTAATTTTGCCTTTACTCAAGGTTTGCAAAAGGTCGCTGAACTGCATGATACAGTTAACATTACATCGAATTCTGTGCCTAAAGCTTTAAATAATAATATTAATAATGCTGTTGATGTTATTGTTAGTGGAGATGCTAATATTATTGCTGATAGTGAAGCTGCAGTTAGTCTCATTGAACAAACATCTTCTGTGGGTGTTGTTGGTGCTGTGGATGTTGATGCTGGTGTTGTTGCTGTGGATGCTAATGATGTTGTTTCTGGTGGTGATGCTGAGGGTGTTGCTGCTATTAATAACTCGTATAGTTATGCTGCTATTTTATCTAAAAACTCGCAGCCAAATCGTGATTTTGAGGTTGCTGTTAATAACTTGCCTGTTAGGCAAACAAATAGAAAACTACTTGTTGGGCAAAATTTAAATTCTGATTTGGAAGTTATTGAACCCATGCATTGGTTTCATTTATCCTCATTTAAGCCATCTGTTACTGCGGATGATATAGTAAACTATATAAATAAATATACTGGTATTGAGAAACACCATTTATATTGTCAAAATCTTCTACGAAAAAATATTAATGAAGCGCAAAAGATAAATTTCCGGCTTGGCATATCAGCTTCTTTGGCAGACCATGTCCTAGATCCAGCGTTATGGCCTGTTAATGTCTCTGTCAGTAAATTTGAGTTTTTTCGCAAAAAGCTCCGACGACGTCGCAATTTATAAATCTAAATGTAAACGCTGAAAGTGGAAGGGCCCTTAAAATATATTATCAAAATATGTCAGGCATTCGTACGAAGTCTGAGCAAATTAAACTTTGGTCTTCTCAACAAGAATATGATATTATTGTTATCGTTGAAACATGGCTCAATGATGATTTTTTTGATGCAGAATATTTTAACCTGAAATTATATCAGGTTTTTCGCAAGGATAGAGATGCCTTGAAAACTGGTTGTGCTAGGGGTGGTGGTATCCTAGTGGCAGTAAAAACTCGACTATGCTGTAGTGCTGTTTCACTAACTAATACGGACACTTTGTTGGATCAACTCTGTGTGTCAATACATGGATCATCTGAACTGTTATATCTGATTGTATCCTATATTCCCCCGAATAGCCCTGACTCGCTCTATATGGGTCATGTTGATAACATTTTGGAACTGACGTCAAATTCCCCAAGCAGTGCTCACTACTGTGTTCTTGGTGATTTTAATTTAAACAAAGTATTTTGGTTAAACTCTTTTGAAAAGAATAATCTTATTCCTACTGATGTCAACTCATCGCATGAAATGTACTTGGTTGATTCATTTTTTAGTCTAGATTTAACGCAGATAAATAATTTTCCTAATAGATTAAATAGATTTCTAGATCTTATTTTCATTAGTAAAAATTTTAATTTCAATATTGAACCATGTCAAATTCCGATTTGTGAACCTAATTTACATCATTTACCTTTAGAACTTAATATTACTTTTTATAATTTTGCATGTAAAGTTTCAGATTCTATAACATCTAACCTAAATTATAACTTCAGCAGTTGCAATTTTGAAGAATTAAATAATGCTATAGCAGGCGAAAATTGGGAGCATAATTTGAAGAATTTGAATACCTATGATTCCTTCTTGTATTTTAAATCAAAAATTTTAGATATTTTTAGCAGAAATATTCCAAAGTATCCTAATAAAGCTTTTAAATTACCATGGTATACACATGGTCTTAAGAAACTAAAAAATTTTAGAAATAAATTCTTTAAACTATATAAAGTCACTAACAATTTAGAATACCATTTAAAACATCAGCATTACTTGAGAATATTCAACTTTCTAAACAAATTCCTTTACAAGCAGTATATAAGTAAATATGAGTCGAATATTAAACGCAATCCTAAGTATTTCTGGAGCTTTATTAATTCTAAAAAATCCTCATCTTGTTTTTTTCTCCTCTAACTTTGTTGTTGATTATAATCAAAACATTGATTCAGATTTAAATTTTGAAGCTAATATCAACTTTGGCTCCCTACAAATCTCAGATATTGATGTGTTAAACTCTATCTTTAGTTTAAAAAATTCACAAAAAAATGATATTGATGGCTTTTCTTCATTTCTCTTAAAGAAATACCATTATACTCTTTCAACTCCTCTCAGAATAATATTTAATAAGTCTTTGAAATATAGTGTTTTTTTGGATGCATGGAAGATTGCGTTTATTACTCCAGTTTATAAAAGTGGTGCTAAAAATTATATTTCTAATTATTATTATTATTATTTTATTGAGATGCTAAGCCCTAAGGCTTTATAGCATTTTAAAAATTCAACAATTTGTTTGATTAACTTAAACACTATACAATTCATTATACATTTAATTATTAATTTAAAGGATTTCAGATATAATATACATAGTAAAAATGATGTAAGGTTGTATATATTCCGGATCCAAACAAAATATTATAGGCCTATATCCAAACTTTCAAACATTTCAAAACTATTTGAAAGTATTGTGAAATTAAAACTATCTTTTGAAATTAAAAGCATAATATCCACCGCTCAGCATGGCTTTATGCCAAATCGTTCTACAATAACAAATTTGTCTATTTTTACGGACTATTGCATATCTACTTTTGAAGAGGGCGCTCAAGTTGATGCCACGTACTTGGATTTTTCCAAAGCATTCGATAAGGTTTCACATAGCCTGTTATTGAATAAACTTGCGAAACTAGGATTTCACTCGAATTTTTTGTCCTGGGTTAGTTCATATCTTAGTAAGAGACTTTGTATGGTGACAGTAGAAAGTAAAACTTCATTGTCATATATTGCTTCCTCGGGTGTACCTCAAGGTAGTATCTTGGGCCCCCTTTTTTTTATTATTTTTATAAATGGTATTAGTAATTGTTTCTCAAGTTCAAAGTTTCTTTTATTTGCAGATGACTTGAAAATTTTTTCACGCATTGCAAATTTAAATGATAAACTAGCTCTTCAAAAAGACATAAATAATGTATACACCTGGTGTTGTAATAATCGTTTACTCTTAAACTTAAATAAATGTTACCATGTGACATTTTCTAAATTGAATAATACTCTTCAAACTGAATTTTATTTGAACGATCAGCATTTAAAAAAAGTTTCTTTTATAAAAGACTTAGGAGTCATTTTTGATTCCAAACTCACTTTTATAAATCATCTTAACTATATAATTCCCAAGTCGTACTCTCTTTTAGCCTTTATTAGGCGAAATAGTAAAGAGTTTACTGATCCGTATACTCTTAAGCTGCTTTACATAAATTTAGTGAGATCAAAGCTGGAATATGCGTCTTTTATTTGGAGTCCCATTTATAGAAACCACATTGATCGATTAGAACGTGTTCAGCGCAAGTTTATCAAATTTGCGTTCCGATCCTTAAATTTTTTGGATCCTCTCCCTTCCTATGATGCTCGATGTAGGCTTATTAACCTATTTTCATTAGAGAATAGAAGGACTATTATGTCCTTGCTATTTGTATATAACATTGTTTCTGGTATTACGGATTGCCCATACTTGCTGGGACTAATAAACTTTAATGTTCCATCCAGAATATTAAGATTTAATCCTTTGTTTTATGTTGGATTGCATAGGACAAATTATGCTTCAAATTCTCCAATAACAAGAGCTTTGTGTGAATTTAATAGAATATCAATTATGTATGAGATTGATTTTACTGTATCAAGGACAATATTTAATAACCGTCTCTTGAATATCTACATATAGATAAGAAACTTAATTTTGTGATATATTGTATGCATATCTAGTTTTTAAGTTATTAATTTTGTATAGTCAGTAAGGATTAAAAATCCATTGATTGAAATAAAATGAAATGAAATGAAATGAATTTTGAACGGTTTGCTACCTATGGACCTGAACACGGAAAAAAAGGTCAAAAAAAATCGAATTTTTTAAAGTTTTTTTGCGATTTTGATCTGGAAGGTGAAGTTTTTTTGTTCTTTATGACAAGAGCTACAACTTTGCCTCAGAGAGTAAATCGAAATTCTGAACGGTTTGCATGATATGAGCCCGAGAAAATTATCACTTTTTTGCGAAAATGATACCGAGGCCCCAAATCTTTGGCGGCCCATAAACAAAAAAGTGCATGACTTTGGGAAAAATTGGGAGACACGGGTCTTTTTTTTTTTTAGTCTTTTATCACGTAGTGGTGTCCGTATATGGTTATTTTGCCATGATTTAAAAAATTACACACAGTGTAAGTAATATAATTATTTATTCTTTTTTCTTTTAAATGAATAAATAAAAAAACGGTAGATATGGCTTTTGTGATTAAGATAATTGTAAAATTTGTTATATTTTTGCCTACCCTTTGCAATAATTTCTATTATTCTCACATCAATATTAATTCAGATATTATTCATCATATGAATGATAAATCCAGAAATTTAAAACATTGTAAGTTGCTCCGAAATGATCATCATGTAATTAGCGTGATTGATTTTTGTTTCCAATTATAAGTAATATTCCCACAGCAATTTATTTATTTATTTAAATCTAATATCAAATGCAATATATTTAGTTAATATTAGCCTCAACTCAATTTGTCATCACAACTAAAAATTTCTTTTTTTATCAATTTTTATAGCTTCATTGCAATTTATTCAATTTGCTTCCGTTCTAACATTTTACATGGTTTCTTGCTCAGCTGTTATTGATTCAGCTGTATTGATTGCCGACCATTTTTTGTTGTTATTGTTTCACGTGTAAATTGAGAAATTAACCTTTTCTCCAATTTATTCTCTCGCTCTCAGACCGAACATTTTTGATTGCTAATTGAAATACAAAACATGCCGAACTTACCCGTGTTGTCTTAAGTCATTTTGCAAAATAGCGTAAAAAAAGTAGCAAAAAGTATTAAAAAGTGAAATTAATTGTGTGCTTAAGCTACCCTTAACACAAAGTGCAAGCAAGTCGGAAAAATTTGTGTGCAACAAATTTAAATTTTCTTTCTTTCTAATTTTAAACACTTTCTGATCTTTTTTCCTCCATTCCTTCACAATACACGTCCTCGTCTTACATTTTTTTCCACTTTTCGAGAGCCACATAGCTTCAGCAACTTCGATTATATGTTGCAAAATGATTCGACGATTGCTTTTCATTATTAACGCATTTCGTTTTATAATAAATAGGTAGTATGTATAAAACTACAAAACTTTGTGTGTTTGATACATTATTACATACAATGCAACTATTCAACAAACATAGCATAACCACCAAACAAACATTTGAGCGAAGAGAAGAAATTGACGAAAATGACCACCAAACATGAACACCAAGCATGTTTGGCTAGCACACAGTGTTGCCAGATTTTTTTTTAAAAAAACTGCTAAATCTGAAGAAAAAAACTGCATTTTGAACACAAAAACTGCCATTCTAAAAAACGATATGTTAAGCATTTTCTATAATTTTTTTATTAAAAACAGAAATAAAACAAGTTCATTTGTATATAAAATTGTTGTTGTATAAAATATATAAAAAAACTTATAGTATTTTATTCACATTTCAGATCATTTTAAGATAAGTTATTCAGGTATTTTGAATGTTTGTTTTTTTATATATATATTATTATTTGCATTAGTTATACATATCGCTATTACATTTTTGTATCATAGTTTTTTTATCACAGTTGCTTGAGAAACCATCTCCTGTCAAAAAATATACTCAAGAAAAGAGCGCTTACAATACGCCATTGAAAACACAAACAATGGTGAGGACGTGGAAGTGAAAAAAACAACAACCACAGCAGCTGCAGATGCATATACACAAAAAGCAGTTTTTGACAGGAGATGTTTTCTTGTAGAAGAGAAAATAAGCAGTTGTCAATGCTACCTTGTATTATTATACCATGTGTTCAATGTTTAATGCGTGAAGTTGGCTGAAACTGTTTCTGAAGTTTAAAGCAGGTCTGAAGTAATTGAACCATAATGATGTTTTGATAAAGAGAATTTATGAAAACTACATAAGATTTTATATTTTCACAAAAACTGCATTTTACACTGGAAAATTGCATTAATAATGGAAAAACTGTATTTTTTTTAAAAAAACTACCAACCTGCTCAGAGTTAAAAAAACTGCCATTTGCAGGCAAAACTGCCATTCTGGCAACACTGCTAGCACAAGGAGGTAGTGTTAGTTGTTAAAATTCTCTCTTGTGGTGGGTACAGCACCTGTCAAAATCGGCTGTTTACGAATAAAAGCACAGTTTTCTATTCGTTGTTTTTTTTTTTTTCTTTATATTCTTTATATTCTTCTTTTGTTCGACAGCTGCTGTACCCACCTCTCCGACACGAATCTACCTTGTTAAATATACCTTGGGCTAGCATAACGACGGCATTAGCGTTCTTTAATTTTACAAAGTTTATTGCTCAGCTTATTTAATACAATATCTTACATTTTCATTGTATTCTTTTGTTTTTCTCTTTCGACGATTTGTGTGTGTGTGCATTCTTTTTAATAAAGAACACTCTGGCTGAACATTTTGAAACTCTGGTTGCACATTTTGAAACAGTTAGACGTATTTCACCTCTAAATCATAGTAGGTTATGACCTCAGCGTGTTATAATTGAGATTGATTGAAATATAAGTTTTTAAATAATTAGAAAAAGAGGCTAATTGCAGCGTTGGAATAGAGGAAATCAATATTTCAAGCTAGAAAATTAAGAAGTTGGAAATTTTGGAAGTTCCAGATTGAGGTGGTGCTGAGAGCAAGTGGCTTTTGGGAAATCGCAAGTGGATCCGTAGTGCAATCTATAGTCACATCTGAGCAAACAAAGTAGCCATCTGCCATGTGGGCTTAATTCTACGGTGCTCCATAACTTGGAACCGAAATATTACGTCGGTTAACGCCCCTTTGAGAGTTCAAAGGAACAATTGCTTTTGGTGGAGGCCAATCTAACATCTCTTCCGTACTCTGGAGTCCGGTTGAGAATGCAACTCCACATCTAGCTGGATAGCTTTACTCACGATAGGGGTAATAAACACCACAGGCACCACGATACTTCTTGAAGGGCCATCCCATTTAGTCAGACTGGCATACACGAGAGGCTTCTGACGTCCTGTAGTACCAACCAGTTGAGCTCATCACAGCTCCGGACTGGCGACCATTTGCTAAATGAAAAACAAGTGCTAAACAAAAATAAGAAAATAAAAATCCATTATTCAACGAATGGGATATACTAGGGACGGGCAAGGTTGCCAGTTAAAATTCGGAAAAATTCCCACGGAAATTACCTTTTTCCCACAGAAGCATAAATTAAATACCACCAAAATTACCACGGCAAAGGTAAACAAAAAAAATTCCCACCACGATTAAAAAATACCACAAAAAATCCCACGATCATTAAAAATTACCACAATAATGCCACGCTTTTTAAAAATACCACCAAAAATCCCATAAGCATTTAAATATACCGAAAAATATCCCATACGCATTAAAAAATACCACAATAAATCTCATAAATGTATAAATAAAAAATGTTCAAATACCAAAAATTTTTGCATTAAGGTATAATATACGTGTAGCAACCAAAAACAGGAGCTGTTTTAAAAACATTTTTTTAAATATAAGAAGTTATTATTTTTTTTTTAATTTATACAGGTTACTGTACATAAAAACTGCTTTATAAAAATATTTTTTTTTAAATACAGTTCTGGCTTTTACATAGAACACAGAACACCAAGCGCACGCAAGCAAACGAAAAATAATGTGAAGCTCTTTGTCAAAACAGCGAATAGAACAAAAGGAATACAAACTAGTAAGAAATGATCTTCGACTGGGCCGAAGTTAAAATACCCCCACGGCCGAACCAAAGTATATTCAAAGTCTGAAACAATCAATAATATGTTTATCTGTAAAAACGTTTTCGTTATATTTTTAACAGAAAATATTCGCTATTGTTTTTTGATAAAGTGGCTTTGTATGGGAGGTGGGCGTGGTTTTCACTCAATTTGGTTTGAGTGAATTCCATACACATAGTACACGTTATATATCAAAGTGTAATGCAAAATTTCAAGTCCATACATTAATTTTTGTGGATTTTAGAGGAATTTTACCTTTTTGATAAAGTCACTTTGCATGGGAGGTGGGCGTGATTTTCATCCGATTTGGCTCATTTACGAACTTGACCTTCATTTTTTGGAGGAAAGCTTAAATATTGAATTTCGTGATGATAGCTTTCAAATTACGGCTGTAATCGTGATCACAGACAGACGGACAGACGGACAAGAATATATATACTGATCAAGAATATATATACTTTTCTATACCTACCACGCCTCCTTATGGGCGTTACAAACGGAGTTACAAAATTAATATACCCCCATTTACGTTTTTTAAACGTGGGGGTATAAAAATTGCCAAAAAATTTACGGTACAGCGCAAGTGTTCTCTTACCCTTTCGTCGCGTCAAAACTTGAGTGGAAACCGGGACTAAAAGGCGTCATACGAACTTTGAAACAGGGTCGCAAACTGCTAAATTTAAATGCGTAACATACGACATAAAATCGTTGTGTAAACAGAGCGTTTAATGCGTATAATGGCAATGATTTCATATGAAGTTTTTGCTTAATAAACGGAAAAAAATCATTTGAAAAAAAAAAATTACCAAATCCCACGGCAATTAAAAAATACCTCACTGAATTCCCACGCTAATTAAAAAATACCATGGGAATTCCCAAAAAACAAAATTCCCAAGGACAATTAAAAATTACCACAAATGGGATTTTTCCCACATAACTGGCAACCTTGAAGAGAACTAAGAGCGTGGATTTATAGAAAGTGTGAGAGCGAGAGAATAGTCTTAAGAAAAGCAAGTGTTGCATATTGTACATATTAAGATGATGATTTCTTAAAAAGGGATTATTTTTATTTGACGTAGCTACAAAAATCCATGTTATTTGTTTACCAATCAGGTCATGGTCTTCATGTGCATTTATTTAATTGTTTTCCAAAAGAATTTTTTTTTTTTTTTTGCCTTAAAAAATAAAAGCCTAAAAATACTTTTTTGTTAAAAATTTTAAAAGCGAAAAGATAACTAAAACGTTCTGGCTTTAAGTAAAAAACGCACACTCAAAACCGGTCTCTGCATTATGTGCCGAATATTAACTAATAGTTATAAAAGGCCTTTTATTTAAAATCACTGAGCAAGCAACATTGGTTTTGGTCGGTACTGAGAGCAATTAAGATTTTGCAATGCAGACCAGCGTTGCCACTTAAGACATTTTATTTTCCCAAATTTTTACTGAAATTGTTACTGCCTCAAATTTGTTTGCAACCTATGTACCAACAAAGTTTACCAAAAAAAACAATCCATGCATTGTTACCTTCAGTTGTCACTTTATGAATATACAAAAAAAAAATTATACAAGTTTGTTTACAAAATGTACAATCTAAGAAATTTTTTTTAGGGTTGTTTTGAAGTGCATTAATTTTATGTCAGAGTTGCTAAAATTGCAGCAAGTGAGCAAATAATATGTTGCTTAGAATAATTTTTGTTTGACTTAATTCTTAATTGTTTGGAATTCTGAAATTTTTCAATCCTACCTTAACTAATTGAATTAAAAATATATCAAGTTTGTATTCCGAAAAAAATAGTGGCAAAGCTTGTATGAGAGTCTGCTTTGCGAAAATCATAATGCGCTCTGTGGTACTCTCTTATTCGCTTCTTCTTCGCTCAATTTTGCTCTCTTTCACCCGAGTCATGGCAACCCCCCAATCTAGCACACTTAGCACGCAGTCAGCAAGCTCTGTCGCATATTGTGCGCCTGTGTCGCACAGTTGGCGTACATTGTACGCCTGTGCATAATGGGCTCCATTTGCCCAACTAGGCAAATGGAAATGGTATATCTAGGATATACCATTATATATGGTATATGTACACTAAGGGAAAAAAATATTAAATTTATCCAAAAACTTTTTTAATTTATCCAAAAAGCGAGTCAGTTTTGCACCAATAACGCTTTTGCATAAATCGACTACGTAAATATTTAAAATTCATGTATTCATTAATAAAGCAAATATGCAGGCAAATGACAATCGGTGCGACACATTCGTGGGAAAATGTCGAGTTGTCACTCCACCCTACATATAATTGCATTATTTCAGCACGCAATCGCTCATACGTACGGCCAAATATCCCTGTTATACTACCCTTGCAACAAAAACGAAATGAGAATTATAAGAAATAAGGTTGCAACTGCAAGAGAACAGAGTGTGATGCTGTTGCTGCTTGTCGGAATATGTGTGTACGTGTGCGATGCTGTTGCTGCTTGCTTTTATGGAATATGTGTGTACGTGTGTGGTATAAATAAAATTCAAATACGGGAAAAAAACGAGTTGTAGGGAAAATATTTGATTTATCCACGTAAATATTTAAATAAAATTGATACTCAGGCGTGGATAATGTTAATATGCATTATTTCCCTTAGTGTACATTCGAGAGAAGCAATTTTTTTCCATGCTGGTAGCATCCTGTTTCAGATTCTAAATGAAATTCTGAGTAAAAAACTCATTGGGACCATATAACTCCGATTAAATTTTTCCCAGCGAAAAATCGTTTAAAGATTCCTATATCAAAGAAACTGCTCAAAATTCGGATCAATTTACAGGGGTAACGAACCGCCACATAAATTGTTCTCTTGGAGTTTTCAGGGTCGCTGATCATAAATCCGGGTTCAAAATTTAGAAATTCAAAATGACAGTTTCAGAAATGCGGACGACCATTTTTTAGTTTTCGATAGCATTTTAGTAGCAATATGTTTAGTAAAAAATGTAGATTCGGTAGATTTTACGTTTCCAATATATTAGCAATTAACAGGGGATATAGCACGCGACAAGAAATGGAACTCGTTTTCGACTGCATATAGAAAAATGCAGAAATCTGCGAAAGCTACAAAAGATTTTAAGCGATTAATTTTAAACTTAAATGGATTTATGTGGTCTTCGAATGATAGTTGTCAGTTGACATACTTACACTTGTTTTTTTTATTAATATTTAGTGTAATGTAGCATGCGACATATTTTTACAACGCGTTTGTAATAACTATAAGTTCAAAAAATTTCAACTCAAAATTTCATTAACAACCAAAAACGTCATATATGTTATTTGTGAGTTTTATATTATAAATATAAAATAAACTGGCCATTTCAGCCCTTGAAAGGACTTTGACCATACTTCTTACGATCAAATTGTGTTATTAAATGTTTGAACACAATTGATCGAGAACTGGACCTACAAGTTTTATGCTGACTCCGAACGGCTAATGTGCATGTTCTCAAGAAGCTTTACATGGCATTATTTACTCTTTACTTTAGTAATTTTATTAAAAAAATAAATTAAAATACATATGAGGCGAGGGAAAAAATTATAAAAAAAAATAAAAAAAAAGATTTTTTTTGGACCATCGGAAAAACAGCCAAAATGGTATTTTTTCTATAACTTGAGCATAACATATCCGATCTTAAAAAAGAATGTGTCGTTTAAAAGTGCTTTACGAGTACTACATTTTCTCTTCAGAACATTTTTACTTCCAAGGTCATATTTGACTAGTAAACCTCGTTAGCCCGATTTTTTTTTTTCATAAAATTAAAGTCTTTAGAATTTGCTTACATTTTATCCAAAAAATTATTCAATAACTTTAAAAACAAAGAAGTTATACTAATGGTTCAAACATTTGGTACAATGCTTTATCATTATGTATGAATTACTTTTTATTAATTCAAACAAAATTGAAAATTAACTGAATTATTTTTAAAAATGAAGTAATGAAATTAAAATAAAATATTTTTCTTAAGATATTTAGGTACTCACAAATATCTCACAATTTTTGTCCTCATTGTCCTGTGTGAAGGATATTCGAAGCTAAAGTTGTAATCGAGGTTGCATAGAACTTTTCATTATTACCCAATAGTGTAAATTTTTATGGTATTAATTATATAATCGTCGGTCGTTATTTTTTACTGTTTTCCTCAAACAACAACTTTGTCCTTGCGGGACAGGAAGACATCCTTTTTTGTCCCCAACATTTTTTTTTTGGGTGATCTTGACAATCCCAATGCAACTTTTGAGACTTCTTAGAATACGATCTACATTTTTCGATACGCCCTAATGAGTATGGTTATCGTGTGAACTAAAATTTTTAAGTTTGGCAAAAAAAAAATATTAATGAAGTCTTGAAAAAAAAAAAATTGTAAAGAGCGCAAGTTTTTTTCAAGATTTTGTGGAAAAGAAAAATAGAAAAAAAAATACTTGCCATATTTTAGTTCACACGGAAACTATGCATGTGGAAAGTATGCGGTTAAAATATGCAGATAATCGGACAAGGTAATTTTATGTAACGATGGTAACCAGATATAAAAATGTAAAAAACTTCAAATTAAAGTTTCATGCATAAAAAATTTTTAAAAATTAATAAAAAAAATTTTTTGTAAAAATCATTTTGAGTGTAATTTATAATATGATATAAATACTTCATTAATATTATTTATTTATATTACTTTGTTGTGTTTCAACTTTGCTATGTTCAACTTCAATTCAATTTTTTTTCTTTCAATTCAAATTATGTTTCTACTTTTCAATTTCAATTTTGTAATTTATCTCAGTCAAAAATTTGAACTCAATAAAAAATGTTCACATAGTGAACAAATAAAAATTTTATAAAATAATAAAACTTATACCAAGACATTTTATATTAACTGGCGCCCAGCAATAAAAAAATTTCAAAATAAAAAATATGTAGCTTCATAGTAAGCGAAAAAAGAAAAACAAAAATCCAATAAACACATACATAATTATATCGCTCGTTTTCTTCAGTAACGTTACAATAAAAAAAAAAATAAAAATTGAGTTAATTACACAGCAACATTCGTGTTACCATGGTTTATGCTGTGTACAATTTTGGTAACGATATCTTCTTTAATTTTTGCAGGAGAGTAGAATTTGTGATTCATTCACCTCTATATATTTCCGATTAGATCGTATTATATATCGATAATATCCAGTTTATTTTTTCACTTTGTATGGATTAAACCATGTACATTACAGTAGTACTTGTATATTTGATGTTTTGTCCATATTTTGAAAATTGTGATTTAGTTTCCTTTGTTTGTTCAAAACTTAAAATGCTTCTCCTGAAAAATCTAGTTTTTTGAGTTGTAACGTTATTGTAGAAAACGAGCGATATGTTAAAAAAAACTAAGACCGAAGGTGAATTTCTTTTTACGTTAATTACAACAAATCCCGATGGCAACCTAAAAGCAAGTGAACCAGAGTGCGTAAATTGGTTTGTCGCAAATATTCTGAACGAAGATGTTAAAGAGGTGAAATACTCATCGACAGCTATTCCACCCTACATGCAGCTATTTCCACCCAAAGGCAATGGTTATCAACGCTTTGTGTTCGTGCTTTACAAGCAAACAGCCAAAATTGATTTCAGCTCCTACAAACAACCTGAAAGCGAATACAGCAATCTCGACAAATGTACTTAAATCACTAGATTTTTATCGCAAATATCAAGACCAAATAACACCAGCTGGTCTAACATTCTTCCAAAAAAATTGAGAGACAACGCTGACCAGCTACTATCACAAGGTTTTGAAAATGAAGGAACCTATATTTGACATCAAGTAAGTCGCCCTGAAAATTCATATTCCGAACCAACGAAACGAATCCAACGGTTTCGCAACCCTCAACACTTTTACCACAAGCATCTGGCAACCCTTAGAATAGGGAAGCAACTACAACAAGCAACTACAACAAGCAACTACAACTAGTAACTACAACTACAACTACCAACTGAAATAACCAACTTAGCATTGTACCACCAGCATTCATCACCAACCTAACCATCAATCAAATCTTAAAAACTGTAAGTGAAACGTTAATTGGCAGTATATTTATAAGTAAGATCGTTATTTTTTATAATAAATTGTATCGAGAACTGCTAAGTTTTCAGTAATTTTTTTGAAAAAATATTAATAAAACTAAAGATTAAATAAATTAGTCAAAATGGATGAAGCTTCAATGCAACACTTGCTGACTGCGGCAATTCGGTGCGCGACAGAAATTCCTGCAAACAGTTTTGAACGTAAAATAAAAGAGTTAACGGACAGGCTAAATCAATTAGAAACATCAACACAAGTAGAAGAATATATGGGGGTAACAATACTGGAAGGTAGATAGTGCGATGAGTCACTTGATTTAGTCAAGTTTCTCCCAGAATTCAATGGTGATCCATTACGTTATGTTTCATGGCACCAAGCGGTTAGATTTTACTTATGCAGATAAAAGGCGTGTATACTTAATAGAACAAGAAATGTCTACCTTCCTCAGGGAAATTCAATACCGGAATTTTACGATGAGGTTGTGAAAAAAATTTACCCTTATTGTAAATAAAACTTTAATGTTACATGAGGGTAATACTGCCCTTATTATGTCATTGAACCAAAAATACAGACAAGATTCTCTCAAAATTTTACTTTCTGGTGTTAACAAACCCTACAACGACATATTGTTTTTATCACGTCCGACGGATATGCTCAGGAATTATCAGCAAATCGGGCAAGAAACTCGTTCGCTAATGCGTTCGCTTACAAACATTTCTACCCATCCATTCACCACATTACAAAAAAATTTAAAGTACACACAATAGACCGATACCAATGGAGGTAGATCCTTTTCATTTCAGGGCTAGGACGAATTTTGATCCTAATCTTCTTTCTAATCGTAACACAAGTCAAACTGTGTCACTAAATAAAGGAAATCTCCAACCTAGCCAAATTCCTGACGTATCTATGAGATCTGCAGGTCCTAAACCTTTTGCAGTGAATAAAGGGGCCGTACCAAAAATATTCAAACGAACGATAGAAATACAATTTCTTAAATTCAACGCGTTAACCATGTCTCCAAACCAAAGAACATAAACTTATTTTCGAATCAGAAATACAATCTGAAGATCAGAATGATTTTTATGACCAGTACTATTACACCAATGCTGATGACATAACTTATGCTCACGCTGCCGAAATTCAAGATTAAATTCATTTTTTAAGGAGTGCCAACCTCCTATACATCAGCAGAATATGGGATGGAGAAGAAATAAAAATTTGAATCGATACAGCAGCCTCTAAAAATTATATAAAACTAGTGAGAAATGATCTTCGACTGGGCCGAAGTTAAAATACCCCCACGGCCGAACCAAAGTATATTCAAAGTTTTAAGCAATCAATAAAATGTTTATTTGTAAAAACATTTTCGTTATAGTTTTAACAGAAAATATGTGCTTTTGTTTTTTGATAAAGACATTTTGTATGGGAGATAGGCGTGGTTTTCGTTCGATTTCGATGAATTTTATACACAGAGTACATATTATACATCAAAGTTCATATGCAAAATTGCAAGTCTATATATTAATTTTTGTGGAGTTAAATGAGATTTAATTTTTTTGATAGTCACTTTGTATGGGAGGTAGGCGTGGATTTCATCTAATTTGGTTGAATGTCATACTCAGAGTGTATATTAAATATCAAAACTCATACGTAAAATTTCAAGTCCATATATTAATATTTGTAGACTTCTAAGAGATTTTACCATTTTGATAAAGTCACTTTGTCGGGAGGTAGGCGTGGTTTTCATCCGATTTCATCATTTTTGAACTTGACCTTTATGTTTTTGAGAAAAGCTTAAATATCGAATTTCGTAATGATTTCGTTTCGATAATCGTGATCACAGACAGACAGGCTAAAACGACTCGGGTGGTGATGCTGATCAAGAATATATATATTTTTCTATACCTACCACGCCTCCTTATGGGCAAACAAACGGAGTGACAAAATAATATACCCCTTTTGCGTTTTTTAAACACGGGGGTATAAAAAATACCATTCTTAAAAGGTATTAGAGAAATCGATACTCCCTTTTTAGTAAAATCCTTGCACGGAGCGAGTAAAGTGACAAGTAAATGTATAGTTAATATTTTTGGTAGAAATTCAAATTTTTACCTGCTACCAAATTTGACTACTTTCGCTGGAATAATTGGGTATGATTTTCTTAGAGATATTGCCGCACGAATTGATTTCCGTAAAAAAATTATATATTTCTATGGTTGAGAAGAATCAACTGAACTTTATGGCTATTTTATGAATATTCATCATTTGTCAATAAAAGAACGAAGTAATGAAGTATCTGACATAATAAAAAGACATGCAAATGTTTTCACTGATCCAAGTGAGGTTTCGCCCTTCAACACAAACATTGTTGCCACTATCAGAACATTAAATAATGATGCGTTTATTCAAAATCCTATCCGCATCCAATGGCCGCCACAGAATATGTTAATAATCAAATTTCTAGTCTATTACGTGATGGAATTATTAGACCTTCACGGTCTCCATACAATAGTCCAGTATGGGTCGTCAACAAAAAAGGTACTGATGAGACAGGTAAGCCGAACAAGCGACTTGTTATTGATTTTAGGAAGCTTAATTAGCAAACTATAAGTGATAAGTGTCCTATTCCGAACACATCAATAACATCTGGCTAATCTGGGTGGAACGTCTCTTTTTACAACTCTAGATTTAATATCTGGATTTCACCAGAACAAATTATGCGAGCGAGATGGGAAAAAAAACCTTTTCCATTAACAATAGAAAATATGAGTTTTGTCGACTTCCGTTTGGCCTTAAAAATGCACCAAGCATCAATAGATGCTCAAATAGACATCTGATTGATTTCAAAGGGCAATAGAAGATGTTCTACAAGAAAAATGTTGCCATGTCTATAATGATGATGTGATTATCTTCTCAAGAACTAAGGATCAGCATCTGAAAGATATCGACCAAATTCTAACTAATCTTTATGAAGCAAACATGCGTATCTCGCTTAAAAAGTTGAAATTTCTTCCAGAAGTCGATTTTTCAGGGTCTCTGCTAATGGAATAACTACATTTAAGGAAAAATTAAATGATATTGTGGGATACGTGGTTCCAAAGACGCTCAGAGGTTTGCGATCTTTTTTGGGTTTGTCTGGATACTATAGACGATTTGTAAAGGACTATGCTGCAATCGTAAAACCTCTCACAAAATATCTACGAGGAGAAAATGGCTATATTGGAACTCATCAATTGGGTTTTGCAAAAATTGCGAAATTATTTGTATAGGGTTGCGGACCTCAATATCTTTACAGACCATCAACCGCTTATTTCTTCAATTTCTGAGAAAACTCCAAACTCGAAAATCCAGCACTGGAGAAGCTTTATAGAAGAGTTCCGCCCCAAATGGTTTTATACAAGGAATAAAAATGAAACGTGAAAATTAATATTAAAACTTCACAAACTAATAATAATTCAATTAAAAAATACTGTTTGTTGGATTAATCCAATAATTTTACTAAGATCTCATGAACAACTAATCGAACGATAGTTATATATGCAATTCAAACTTCGAAAATTACTGAACTAAAGTGTAGAATGCTCTGAAACACATATTAAAAAGTTGACATTAGAAATAGTGCAGGGAAATTTTTGTCTAGGACACCATCCAATTATTACAGTGTATCAATCACAAAATTTAAAACAACAATCACTGCGCACGTGTTCTAAGTGTTGCGCATGCGCTAACCTTACATATCGTCGTTGCGCATACAAAAAAGGTTATGTGTTTTTGAACAATTTTTCAGGAGACGAAAAAAAACATTGTTTTTTTGACATTTTGTAATATTTTGCAAAAATTATAATTTTCATTTATTCTCTATGTAACTTGAGAAAGTTTAGTAAAAAAACAAAATGACATTGGTGTTGCGTCTTAATGGGCGCAACTGCAAATCCTTTAGTCTTAACTTGACTAAGGAATAGTTGTTTAAATAATTATTCAAAAGTTAACCAGGCACTTTAACCTGTTCAACTAAGGATAATTAATTTTGTTTTGTTTGCTTTGGTTAACCAGGCACTTGAACCTGTTCAACTAAGGATAATTTGTTTTGTTTGCTTTGGCTAACCAGGCACTTGAACCTGTTCAACCCAGAGGAATAAAAAAGAACCGCTTCAAAGGTGTTGACTTTTGTTCCAATTTTACATAGAAAAAAGAATATATAAAACTAATATGTAATATGTATATATGTATAAGATTGTTGATTTAGCATATGATTAAGCATAATAACAAAATGCACACACAACAAAAACGGCCAAGCTGCCCTTGAAATAATTGTTCAGCATATTGCACTACAAAATTCTATTCATATTAAAACATAGCCAAACTGGCCTTGACTTTGTCCAGAACATTGCACTGAGACTAATGTGTCGTTTTTTGCAGGCTCAGCTTTTTTGGTAGTTACTGGAATGCTTTGTTGTTTTGTGTTTTGCTGTTATGCTTGTATATTTGTATGACTACAACTACTTATTAATAACTTAATGTATTTTTATTGTTCGGAACTGAACATTCTCCGCCCGTTGAACCATGGGTTCAACAGCTGAAATTTAAACTTCAATCGTAAAATCCGAATCTCTTTTATGGCTTGTATCAGGTGCGATGACATGAATTCTTGGCGTGGGTTGTGGTGGTAAGCAATTGATGCTGTGAGATTTCCTGATGCGTTTCGATGGAGCATGACGTGTTTGTTTCAATGTGATTAAGCAAGTTTAACTCACATATTGCTATGTTGGATCCTCGTTTATAAAGTGGGTGAATTTGTTGACAAAGATAGTGCTCACTTTCGGTTGACGTGCATATCCTTGAATCAGCTTCCTTTAATGGGTAGTATTGATCACGATGCAGATTTACAATCAAAAATGAGAAGGGAGACTGGATTTTGACAAATTCATTGTTTAGATGCCACGGCACAGGAGTAAGTTGTAGTAACTCGAAATCTTCAGTTGATACTAGTGGAAGTTTCAATTTAAAAATAACGTAGTTTGAAGTGACTCGTCCTTCGATTGACATCAAGTTATATAGTTGTATCAATTCTTCGGTAGGTAACCTTAGATGGCTGGGAAGGCTGGCCTTTATGTGGAGTAGCTCTTCTTGTAGCTGTTGAGGTGAGATTAGTTCGGGACTTAATTTACCATGATGTGTGTCTATTAAAATGCTTAGAAGAGAATCTTGCACGCGTTGGAAGTATATTAGTTCCAACGTTGTTTGAAGAGCTAGTTCAGCAACTGATTGAGCGATGCCTTGTTTGTTGCTAATAATGTCTGGGAGCCACAGTGTTTGTTGTCCTTGTGCATCATAATGAAAAAAAGTTTTGCTAAGGGGTCGTTGTAAGGAATTAGCATTGGATGCTTAGAGTCGTAGTTTAGTGTTGATGCTTCCAGCCGTCCACCCACTCGAATGATGCCTTTATCATCAATGAACGGAGTCAAACTGCTAATTGAACTTGATTTGTCAAGTTCTTGATGATTTCTTAATTGTTTTAACTCGCAACTAAAGTCAGACATCTGCATGCTTTTTATGATAACAAAAAGTGCATCATCCATTTCTTTGGGGTTAAGCGATATTTGTTTTTGCCTCAGATTCTTTTTGACTTTTGTGTGGCTTATAAATCACAAAATATACCCTAGGATTCCTTGTAATGTTCGGAAAGAGTTTCTATGCTTTATTGTATACACTAATTCTCCGTTAATATGTGGTTGCAGCAATCCTTTTTCAATCTCTGTTGTAGCAATAGCGACGTCGGTCCTGGGCAATACTATCAATTGCTTCCTTTTTTCCAGGTCGTTTGGAATTTGCAGTTGAGCTAAAAAACGTGGAGGCCACAAGTCCTGTCTCCCATGTAAGAAAAATGGTCCTTGAAACCATAGGTCACATGCTGCGAGAGCTTTCGCTGTTAATCCCTTTGACAGCACGTCTGCTGGATTGTCTCTTGATCTGACATGTCGCCACTGCTCCGGCAGGGTTAGTGTTTGAATTGTTGCTATTCTGTAAGCCACAAATGTTTGGAATGTTGAAGATTGAGCATTGATCCAACTTAGCACAATTTCTGAATCGGTCCACAGAAATAATGGTTGATCCTTGGTTTTCATGTCATCCCTGAGGCGAGTTGAGAGCTGTGAGGCTAATACTGCAGCGCACAGTTCCAGCCGTGGTAGTGTTTGCGTTTTGAGTGAAGCTATCCGAGTTTTTGCACACAATAGTCGGACTATTACTCTAACATCCTTAAGAGTTGCTCGAATATATGCTGCAGCACCGAAAGCCGTTTCAGATGCATCAGCGAATACATGAAGCTGAGTTGAGGTTGGTACTTCTCCTCGAAATATGTGTCTAAAACTTGGAAATTGTTTAGGTTTGTCAAATTATCTCGGAATATGGACCATTTTTCCTTCAGTTCTGATTGTAACGGTTCGTCCCATGATAAGCTAAGCTGCCATAACTGTTGAATAAACATTTTCGTCTTGACAATTACCGGTGCCAATAATCCTAGTGGATCGAATAACTTGGCCAGATCAGAGCTGACGGTTCGCTTTGTAACTACTTTAACTGGGTCCAGTTTTACCTTAACGCAAAAATAGTCAGTTTTTGGTAGCCACAGCAATCCCAGAGTTTTAATTGAATCGTTGTTGAGATAAGTAAAGTCCACATTCACTTCTTGATCACAATGTGGTATATTCTCTAGGAGCTGCGAATGGTTTGCACACCATTTTCGCAAATTGAAACCATGCTTCTTTAATATATATATCAGTTGTTGTTGAGCTTCAATGGCTGTTGTCAAACTATCAGCACCTCCCAGACCGTCATCTACATAAAAATTATCTTGTAGAATTTGAGCTCCCAACGGGTAATTATTAGCATTTGCAGTTGCAATTCGCTGTAAACATTTTGTGGCGAGATACGGTGCTGATCTTGTTCCATACGTCACAGTGGTTAATTGATAATATTTGATTGGAAAGGCTGGATTCTCTCTCCAAATAATTAATTGGTATCGTTGATCATCTGGATCTACTAAAATTTGACGATACATTTTTTCGATGTCTGTAGTGAACACGTAGCGTGGTGGCCGGAACCGAAGAAGAATTGAAAAAAGTTCACTTTGAACGGTTGGTCCAGTGTACATTAGATCATTTAGTGAATATCCTGATGACGTCTTGGCTGAGGCATCAAAGACGACCCGAAGTTTCGTTGTCGTGCTGTCGGGCTTGAATACACAATGATGTGGAATGAAATAATTCGGAGTTAGTACAGAATCGAGATTCACTTCTGTCATGTGCCCAAGTCTTTCATAGTCCTTCATAAATTGAATGTATTCCTTGCGTACGATATCATTTTTTAGAAGTCGGCGTTCTAGACTCATAAATCTGTTGTGGATCATGGCTTGTGATTGCCCTAAGGCTGATGTGTTTTCGATAAAGGGAAGTTTAACGAACATTTTTAGCAAAGTGAGATTCACATCGCTGCTCTGCTGGTGAAAGATATTTCTTACTTGTTTCAACTTCTTCTATTTCCCAAAATTTTTTTATCAGTTCATTCGTGGTTTCTTCTTGACTGAATATACCACATGTGACAGCATCGTAGCTTGTTGATCCCACCATTCCTGCTACTATCCAACCAAACACCGTATTCTGCAGTATGGGCAACTGTTCACCGATGTTGATTTGTTCTGGTCGGATGAAGTGATAATACAGTTCTGCTCCCAGTAGAACATCGATCTTGTCAGATTTGAAGAATTCAGGATGATTGAAGAATTCAGGAACTTAATGTTTTCTGGGAGTGACCAGGTTGAAATGTCAATGTTCAGTCTTGGTTGAGGTGATACGATGTGAGACAGGACGACTGCTTCGAGTTTGGATGTGAAGTTTCCAGTTCTTGAATGCATATCTACGTTTACTCGCTGAGTTGATTTATGAGTACCCTTTCCAATGCCTTCGATACAGAGCGATGATGATGTTGTTGATAGCGATAATTTCTTAATCAGTCTTTCAGTTAAGATATTAATCTGAGAGCCGGAATCCAGAATTGCTCGAACTTCACACGATCTTCCATTATTTGCTGAGATTTTAATTTTTGCTGTTGCTAGTAGAACGTAGTTATGTTTGTTAGTTTCATTTTGAGCCGCAGCTACCGTGAAAGGCACAGTGTTGTTATTTGACTGATCTGGAACTTGATGATTTACTGTTGTTTTCTGAATTTTAGCATCTCCCTGTAAATGCAGTAGTGTGTTGTGCTTTGCTGAACATTTTGTGCAGCTTCGTGATTTACAGGTCTTGGCTGTGTGATTTTCTTTGAAACAATTGACGCACAGGTTTTGTTTCTGTATCCATTTCCGATTTGCTTACCAAAGCAAATCATGTCATCTTTAAAGCTGCCTTTCGTTACAAAAAACAAAAACAACTATGGGCTGTATTTACCAGAAGAGGGCTTGTGCATGTTAAGAGAACACGAGAGGATCATGTCTCTTGCATCAACTCTCTTTCAATGCTAAATGAACTTCTTCGGATTCGTGAATCTTCTAACATCAACAACTCCAACCTTAATAACAACTTTAATGATGGGTTTCGTAATCTACAACAGTAACAACAAAATCTGCATTAAATTATTTATCTATATTTCTCTTTCTGCTAATATGTTATTATGTTTTTTGCTATTAAGTCTACTAATCACCTCTTTATTGCTCAAAAATCAGTATTGCTACATCTGTAATGACTCTCTATATGGTTCTCATTCTTTCTTTATCTCTTTATTTATTTTACTATTAAATTTCAAAATTAAGCCTTTGTTCTTTCTAAAAGCTTGCGTTACTTATTTTCTACAAATTACGTTATATATCTTTTTAATCTACGGCTGTAGACAACTAATATGATTCCAAAGACTGTACGCATGATATGATACGAATATTATGCAAGCAAAAGAATGGCTTAAAAATATGTCATATAAATGCACAAAGCCTAAGGAAAAAAATTGATGAATTCCGTTTTATTTTCGAAAACTCAACAGTAGATTTGATATGTGTATCGGAGACGTGGTTTAGCGCGTGTATGAGTGATAACTTATTTAAAATACATGGCTTTAAATTATTTCGCTTAGATAGACAAGGTCACGGAGGAGGTGTAGCTATTTATGTGAGGGATGGAATTTGGTGTAGACCAGTTTGCACTTCTGCTCCTGATAGTATCTGTGAATACTTATTTGTTGAAATTGAAAGCACCGCAAGAAAAATTCTTGTTGGCACTATTTACAGACCAAATAGGCATATTTATTTGTCTGCGCTAATGGCAGTGTTAGACGAGCTATCTTTAAGCTATCGTGAGATAGTTTTAGCGGGAGACTTCAACAGTAATATTTTAATTGAACACGATCACGGTTTCCATTTTTTCCAAACACGACCTCATACTTTTAACTTATGATTGTCCCAGTGAAGCTCGTACTCAACAGTTTAAGTTCCGCGATTTCAGAAACATTGACTATATATCTCTTTATGCAACGGTAAATCTAATTGACTGGAATCTAATTTACAGCATACCATCCGTTGATGAACAAATTTCTTTCTTTGAAAATAACATAACTAGCCTGTTTGACGAATTCGTCCCACTGAAATTTAAAAAGATAAAAAATGTAGAAAGACCTTGGTTCGATAACCGTATAAAAAATTTCATTGCACCAAGAAACTTTGCGTACAACCACTGGAAGAGATATAAAACGCCAGAATCCTTCGAAAGATACTGTTGTCTAAAAAAGAGTGTTACACAAATGGTAAAGAATGCCAAAACAAAATTCTATTCGGACAAGTTCTCTTCTGCTGCGGGTAGTAAAAATAAATGGAAAGTAATACGTGATATTGGAATGGGGAATATCAAAACCATTCCGGCAGCTGAAAATAATCTTGATGAACTCAACCAACAATTTTTAAATATTCCGGTACCTATACCCAGTGAACATCACTATGAAAATAACACTCAAGTCACGAATGGCATCTCTTTTTCTTTCTCAGCTGTAAATCAACAGGAAGTCCTGCAAAGCCTATTTTCTATGAAGTCCACTGCAGTCGGTGTTGACGGCATCTGCCCAATTTTTTTCAAAGCCTTGCTTCCCAAAGTTCTACCTCATATAACTCATATATTCAACACTGTTCTTACAAAATCTACTTTTCCAAGTAACTGGAAGAGAGCGAAAGTCATTCCGATCCCTAAAAACAGCACAGAGTATCGCCCAATAGCGATTCTTCCGTTCTTATCAAAAGTACTAGAAAAGTTAATTCATTCACAAATTGCACGTTTTCTGACAGCCCACTCTCTTCTATCTGACAAACAATCAGGGTTCCGACCATATCGTGGCTGTGTAACAGCGCTTTTGGAGGTGACAGAAGAAATCCGTTCTTCGTTAGATAAAAACAAAGTCACTTTCCTCACACTCTTAGACCATTCCAAAGCCTTCGTCTCAGTCGATCACAAAATTTTTATAACCAAACTTAAAAAATTATTCAGTTTTTCAACAACCTCCGCTCAACCTATTGTTTCATACCTGAGTGGGAGATCGCAAGCAGTTTTCTCTGGTGAATATTATTCTAGCTTTCTACCTGTTTCAAGGGGAGTACCCCAAGGATCCGTCCTTGGACCGCTTCTTTTTTCAATCTACATAAACGATCTTCCAGAGCAACTCGCAGGATGTGAGATTCATATGTATGCAGACGATGTCCAACTACTAACATACTGCGATATGAGATCAATAAGTTCCTGCATCTCTGTCTTGAATACCAACCTATCTGCATTAAGCAACTGGGCGCAAAAAAATAGCCTTCTACTTAATCCAAAAAAATCGCAATGTGTCGTAATGTACAAAAGATTTTTTGACACATCCACACTGCCTAAGGTTCATGTGAATGGTGTAACAATTGAATTTGCTGAAAATGCCAAAAACCTAGGAATCACTTTTAGCAGAACACTATCTTGGAAATCACACATCAACAATACTGTCGACAAGGTGTATGGTATGCTCCGTGCACTTTGGTCTACCCAATTTTTACACCTTACAACATAAGACTATTACTGGCGAAAACGTATCTCATGCCTACCCTACTCTACGGGTGCGAAATTTTTTCTAATTGTGACTCGTTGAGCAAACAAAGGCTTAATATCGCATTTAATAACATTACACGGTATGTATATGGATTGCGTCGCTTCGATCATGTATCTAGTTTTGCTGTTCAAATATATTCAATGCCTTTTAATAACTTGTTGGATTTCCGAACTCTACTGATGCTTCACAAAGTAATCTTTACCAAAGAACCATTTCAACTTTATGCTAAACTAAAATTCACTCGATCAAATCGAAATAATTCCCTAATTACGTTGAAACACTCGATGCTTTTGTCAGAGCGCCAGTTCTATGTTAATTCAATACGGCTTTGGAATCAATTACCATATAACTTACAGACCATAAGAAACGCAAAGCAATTTAAAGCGCAACTATTTAAACATTTCTCAACCTAACTGTTCTATATCTTGTATTTTCCTCTTCTGTTTCCTTCTCTGCAAATTTGATCTTATTTGATAATTTATATAGGTATAAGTCTATGTTATAAATAACTAATTATAAGTCTATAAATCTATGTTATAAATAATTAAAGATACAATAATTGTGACTAGCATTTTAAATGTATAAGGGTTAACTCCTTTTAATGTTGGGATTTTCACAAATTAACAAATAAATAAATTAACAAATAAATTTCAGTCGTTCTACGGCGGACATCTTGAGAAACTGTTGGCAATAGTAAAGAGGATGGCCACCTTGCTTACAAACCTTGCAACTGTAGTGATTGGATACTGCTGTCGATGTTACCACTCTTTTGATATTACATCCTATGGCTTCTAATGCTTGGAACCGATTCTTTAAGAATTTGAGAAAGGTGCTTATTTCTTGAAGCCTTCTGGGGTCTTGAAGTGATTGCTCGTAGAGCATATGGGTTTGGTGATCAAATTTCTTTATTAAAATGTGCAACAGCAGAGGATTCCAGCTATCTGTCTCGACTCCAAGATTCTTGAGTGCGGCTAAGCTTTCATGAATGGTTTCATGAAAGTTTCGAATAGTCTTGGCTTCTGATGTGAGGTTTGGAAGGGATATCAGCCGTTGTATTATAGCTGATGTAAGCATTCTCTTATTGCTAAAACGATCTTGTAGAGCTTCCCATGCGATGTCGTAATTATCTTCTGTCAATTCGGGATGACCAATCGCGCGTTTAGCCTCCCCGAATACATTGGTTTTGAGGTACCACATTTTCTGGATTTTTGGAATTTGTTGCTGATGTATCATTCGCGTGAATATGTCTGCGAAAGTTTGCCATTTCAAGTAGTTTCCGTCAAACTTGGGTACTGACATTTTTGGTACATGCACCAATTGGTGATTTATTGCCTGGAATTCATCATTGATATTCTTATGTGTTGTTAACAATTCTTGTCGGTGTATGACTCTGGCTTCGAGTTCTGAGTATGCCAGTATGTCATATCCTTTTGCTGCCGGGTCCTCGAACAGTTCCCATAATTTATAGTGAATTTCTTCAACTTGGCTCCACAGCTTGCTTAACACGATCAGACACTGTGAAGGAGCCTCTTGTATTGAATTGCCCGCTAGTAGACGTTCCAGTGATGACATCATCGCCTTTTGTCTCCTACACATGGCCTCAAAACTAACTTGGACTGGAGAAATTGATGACGACTGATCCTGCTGAGTTGTTGGTGCGACCGAGGATGCATCTTTTGTAAATCCTCGTATGTCTTTTGGGGTTGCCTTTGGAGGTGGTTCCAATTGCGGTGATGACTTCGATTCCAGGTTTTGTATCTCGGTTGTAAAAATCTGTTTGTACTTATTGGCCACAGTCGAAATGTTGTTATAGTAGTCTGTTTTAAAGTATTCATGATCTAATGATAGATCCTTTATCGTACGAATCTTCGTGTCATTTTCTTCAAATTGATCCCACACTTAATTTAGACGCTGCAGTCGCTCTTCAAAATAGATTGATGTCGTCTTTCGATCTGGAGAATCCTTTTTGAAATTCCTCACAATTTGCTGAATTTCATTGCCCGCCAACTTTTGCAAGGCAACTATTGATGAAAAATCTTCCATGATAAATGCTGATGAAACTGAACCACCAGAATGATATGTTGAATCTGCCTAAGAAGTGTTGCAGATCACGTCGGGGTCACCAGAATGTTGCGTCTTAATGGGCGCAACTGCAAATCCTTAGTCTTAACTTGACTAAGGAATAGTTGTTTAAATAATTATTCAAAAGTTAACCAGGCACTTTAACCTGTTCAACTAAGGATAATTAATTTTGTTTTGTTTGCTTTAGTTAACCAGGCACTTGAACCTGTTCAACTAAAGATAATTTGTTTTGTTTGCTTTGGTTAACCAGGCACTTGAACCTGTTCAACCCAGAGGAATAAAAAAGAACCGCTTCAAAGGTGTTGACTTTTAATATTCATTTATTGTTACTATTTATTCAATTCAATTCAATTCATTTATTAATAGCAAGACATTATTTTTTACATTTACATTTAATTGTGTACAGTTTATACAGAGATTTGGCTATCCTTACATCTATAAAACAGTATTTTATTATTTGAGATCGTTTGTGTAATATTATAGGAACTGCGAAGGAAAAGCTATAGAAAACCTTCGATTAATTCAATTTTTAAAATTAATATAAAACTTAATATAACTAAAAATGTATTAACTTAACCTAGTCGTTAGTACATAAACTTGATATCATAGAGTTGTCAGAAATGCTGCAATTGATATTAAATTTAGAGGCTCTTACACTTATCGAGTTTATTATGAGAGAAATTTTATTTTCATCATGTAGTCTTTTAGTTGAGTAATCAAAGGGGAGGTTAAGCATCATTTTCAAGAGTTTATTTTGCTTGATTTGCAACTTATTTATATGGGTTTTCGCACAAGATCCCCATACAGGCGAGGCGTACAGAATGACTACTTATTAATAACTTAATGTATTTTTATTGTTCGGAACTGAACAATTGGCTTACCATAGCGGAATGCTAGCAATATTTCTTATTTTTTTCATTTTTTACATTTTTTTCCAAAATTTTAAACATTTTTTATTCGTATCTGCGCATACAAAAGGAGTTATGTATGTATACATGAAAAACATTACATCAGAATCAATAACAATTTCTTTTAGACAATTCGAAATATTTTTCAAATATTACGTTTTGAATTTTTTTCTGTAAGATATTTATGAATATTTTAATAAAAAAATTTTAAATTGCTTAACATTGCAATTACATTGCAATTTTTTGGGCAAACAAATGAATATGTGCCCGTTTAAATCAGCATGCAACTTCATAAAACAACCCTAAAATAAAATATTTGTTCAAAGATGAAATTAATAAAAACTTAGTGAGTACAGTAATAGTTATTAGATAATTAACAAGCAATGAAAGAAATAAAAAAACAATTTTAGGTAAATTAATAATATTACATTCCAGTACAAAAATTAAGTTTAATGGTAATTAAAACATTTCATTTATTCAATAATGAAGATTGTTATAAAACGAATGAAAATACCGATGCATATATTTTTTAAGCGCTTGCAGATGATTGTATTTAGTTTCAAAAATTTTGAAGGGACAAGAATATAATTTATTTTCTTCAACTTTTCCTCTTATGCCAACTCTTCTCTGTGGCAATGTTTGCCAATCATCAGAACGCCGTAGCTTGAATTTTATATCTCCATCTTTATAAAACAATCCACGAATGCTATTAACAGTAGCGTCACCACTTTTTTACCTGGCCTGATTGTAGCGGAATTAATTATGAACACATTTTTTGAACACATTGTGTTCAATTTTAAGCTAATCTGTTTTTTCAGTGTACGGTTGTGATGGTCTTGCTTGCGTCATACGGCATATATAATCAGAAGGTGAATATATTGGGGGCTTGAACAATGATTCTAGAGTGGAGTGCACGCTATATACTTCCATCGTAGTGTGACCTTTTTCTAATATCAGTTGCTCTATTTCAATTTTCAATGTTATTGAAAGATTAGCCAAAGCACTAGATAATACCTTATTTTTATTTTGGTAACCACATCCATCTGATATCAAGACAAATGTCTTCACTAAATTACAGTTCGCTTTTATAAAATGAATAATACAACTGGTTATATTATTAGCTGTAACGCCGCCATCGGCTTCGTGCCATACATGTAAGTGAACCTCCTTGGTATTTTTTATACAGAAAGTAAAATTGTGTATTGCCAATTTCATTTCATAATATTGCTCAAAATCAATAACTTTGAAGATAACAACACACTTTGCATTTCCATTGTAACAACCAAAACTTCAGATGACATGCTATCAATCGCCTTATTTTTTGCTGCTCTAGCTTCATTTTTTTTTTCTATATGGATCTGAAAATCTTCGTCACCAATGTTTCCTTCTTTATATTCCACACATATATCACACTGATCTTTCCTCGGCTTAAAAATGGATATTTTCTCTTGGTCTATCACTGACAGAAATGGTTTCCTACCCACGGGGTCAACGTTATTCACCTTGCACCATTCAATATAAATTTTATGCATGTTAGATTTTGATTGGAACTAGGGTATGCAACTATTCAACATTTTAAAAAAACCGGTATCGAATAGTACAATTTTTGCAAAACCGGTTTTCGAATTATTCGACCAGAAAAAAACCGGTTTTTTTTTAAATTAAATTAATTTTTTAATATTTTTACCTACATTTATCTATGTAGTTTTTATTTAACAAAAATAGCAACTATTTTTAATAAAGTAAAGAAGGGTACTTATGCAGTAATTTCCTAACAAAAAAGTTAAATTTGTTAGTTAAATCTGTTAAATTTTTTTTAACTCATTTCCGAACAAAAAGAGAGACATTTTAGTCCGAAGAATGATAAAAAAAAGGTTAATTTATGAGTGCCAAAATTGAACGTTTCTACACGAAATGGTTCATAAATGAATTCGAAAACGGTAGTTTTGATTCACTGGGTAGAATTATGTTTCGAGTTTTTCTTTCAGTCTTTTTAATGCATATTTTATATCTTTTAATTATTATTTCTATATTTGTACTTAATGCTTTTAAATTTTTTTGGGTATTTCGTACAAGAAGCCTTGTTGATTTTCTTATCTTTTTTTTTTAATACATTCAGTCCTCGGAGTTCATTTCAAGCTGTTGATTATGCAGTATATTTTGTAAGAAAGAAGGCATTGTTTAATAAAAATCATGTTTAACTTACATTAAATACGCCAGCCGCTTGTAAATGCTGTTTTAACAAAAGAAAACAAAAAGAAATGACCAAAGCATATGTTTAAACGAGCTCAAATAAAGCAAAATTAAATAAAAGCCAGTGTTGTAGTTGAGTAGAAAAAAAAGGTTTCTTTTTTTGTGGTTTTTAACTTTAGTTTTATTTAAGCAACTGTATGCAGCAAGGCAGAGTTACGTCTCGAAAACAAGTGAAGTATAAGAACAGTTTTAATTATTAATACACCAAAGTTTTAAGCTCGCGTGATTTATGTATTAAAATATATATTAACTACATATACATATTATGTAAAGAGAAGAGAAAATATAACGAACTTAAAAATAACGCAAATGTTGTGTACTAAAATAAGAAAAGAGCGCGCTAGCATAAGTAAGCATAATAAGTGATAAGAGATTAGTTTAGTTATAATAAAGAGAACTTATTAAATGAGAATAAGAGATTGTATCATAGAAAACTGTTAGTAAAGATTGATAAATTGATTAAAGAAATGCTCCAACATTCTCCCCCACGAAGAACGACTGTTCTGAAACTACTTCAAGATGTGTTGACATCCTCTGACCCGTTGGAGGTAGTTTGGTTTGGTCGCCAAGTTGACCCAGCTGTGCCTCTGCTCACAACTTCTGGTTGGTCAGATTCAGAGAGTACATCTGGTTGTACATCGTTGACTGGGAGAAATGTGATTTTAGAAATTGGTCGCTTGAAGCTCTTGCCGTTGCAGAATAAGGTCACAACTCTTGCATACCCGTCTGGTCCGGGGTGTGTTTGTTCTACTCGTGCTAATGGCCAATGGCTAGGTCGACAGCGTTCATCCAATACAAGTACCAAATCTCCTATATGAGCATTTCGGTGTATTTTCAGCCACTTTGGCCTAGCTTGTAGACGGCAAAGATATTCGTTTGTCCAACGCTTCCAAAAATGCTGTTTCAATTTCTCGACAACCAACGAGACGTTCCACATTACAGTCCAGCAGATCTTCTGGAACACAAAGCGTTGGCTCTCCAATTAGAAAATGCGATGGTGTGAGTGCATTACAGTCTGACGGCTCAGTAGAGAGTGGGCACAGTGGTCTTGAGTTAAGACAGCTTTCAATTTGAGCTAGCAGAGTGCTGAGCTCTTCATATGTCAATATACGATTTTGCATAATGCGTCTAAGGTGAAACTTTGTTGATTTTACGCCCGCCTCCCAGAGGCCACCAAAGTTGGGGGATGCGGGCGGCATTAAATGCCATTGGGTACCTGTATTTGCAAGCATTTCGACGAGATCTTGAGGGAGCGAAGATTTGCTACGGCTGTTTAGCAGCTGTAGCTCTTTATTGGCTCCAATAAAATTTGTACCGCAGTCCGAATACAAGTCTGTACAGATGCCACGTCGCGAAATGAAACGCCTGAACGCTGCAATGAAAGACTCAGTAGAGAGACTCGTTACTGCCTCAAGATGGAGCGCTTTTGTCACCATGCACACAAACAGACAAATATAACCTTTTGTGGTAACTGAATTGCGTGTGGTCGATTGCTTGATGATAATTGGTCCCGCATAGTCGACTCCACTATGCTTAAATGGTCGAGCAGGCTGCAATCGAATACTTGGCAGATTACCCATTATCTGCTGCGCAGCCGTTGCGTTGTACTTAAAGCACACAACGCATCGCCTTAGTATGCTCTTTGCGAGATTGCGAGCGGAGAGAATCCAGTATTTTCTTGAGACGTATGATTGCATTAACTGCAAGCCACCATGTAGTGTCTTCATGTGGGTATCTGCGAAAATAAGAGATGATAATGGATTTTGTTTTTTTAATAAAATAGGATGTTTTGTTGAAAATGAAAAGTTTGAACTTTGTATGCGTCCACCAACACGCAAAACTCCCGTGGTGTCGAGGAATGGACACAGTTTATATATTTTGCTACTTGATGAAACGCTGTTTTGTTTTTTAAGTTCAGTTATTTCCTGTTCAAAGTCGATTTGTTGTGAAATCTTTATTAGATGTTGTAAAGCATGTTGCAACTCATGTGTTTGAAGAAAACCTGTTAGTTTCTCGTTATTTTGTTGCTGTCGCAGCAATGTATTGTTAAAAAATCGTAAGATGTATGCCGTAATACGTACGGTTTTGCTTAAGGTGGAATATTTCATCAATTATTCCGGATACTCGTAAATTTGAGTTGTTGTAATATGTATGCTGGCTTGAGACTTTCGTAGTTCTTCGCTTATGTTGCAATTCATACTTGGCTGTTCTGGCCAAGCTCCTGGCGGCTGACTCAACCACATTGGTCCAGTCCACCATAATCCGTGATGTAAAACTTCTTCAGAAGAAATGCCGCGCGATGCGCAATTTGCAGGATTATCGTGAGTAGAAACGTAGCGCCATTGAGTTGCATTTGAGCATCGTTGCACTTCTGCTACGCGATTTCCGACGTAGACTGACCACTTCGACGATTGTCCGCGGATCCACGAGAGAACTGTTGTACTATCAGTCCAATAACAAATGTTTATAACTTCTCTATCCATCTGAGTACGAATTTTTGAAATAAGTTTAACGAGTAATCTAGCTCCGCATAGTTCAAGTCGTGGTATTGTAACAGTTTTAAGCGGTGCAACTTTGGTTTTTGATTGCAATAAACTTACACGTCCACAGCCCATGCTATCAAGCACCTTAACATAAGCCACGGCTGCGAACGCCGATTGAGATGCATCGCAAAACCCATGTATTTCAATACTACTAAATTTATTACTGCCGATTCAACGCGGTATTTTAATTGCCTCTAATGCTTTCAAGTTATGGCGGTAAGTTTTCCATTCATGACTTAAGTTTCTGGTAATACATCCTGCCAATCCAAACTTAAAAGCCACAACTTTTGAAATATAATTTTAGCTTGGATTGTCGTCGGCGCTAACCATCCTAAAGGGTCATAGAGTTTTGCAGAATCAGATAATAGGCTGCTTTTGGTTATAGCTCGCTTAACATCGAAATTTGTCGTGAATGAAAATGTGTCACTTACGGTGTCCCACTCCAGACCAAGTGCCTTGACAACATTTTCTTCTCTTATCTGAAATTTATTTGAAATTTCCCGATAATCTTTCGGAATAAAATTAAGTAATTCTAGTGAGTTCGTAGTCCATTTACGTAAGTTGAAGCAACCAGCTTGTAATAATTTGCATAACTCCAGATGCAAATTTTTCGCTTCTGCTTGAGTATCAGCGCCAGATATGACATCATCAACATACGTATCTGACAGCAGCACTCTACAAGCTTCGAGATAATTACTTTTCTCGTCATCCGATAGTTGTTGGAGCACACGAATTGATAAAAATGGAGCCGAAGTGGTTCCATAGGTTACCGTACACAATTTGTAAATATAGATTTCTTTTTCCATTTTATCACGCCATAAAATATGTTGATACTTTTGATCCTCTTCAATAATTCGGATTTGGCGGAACATTTTTTCTAAATCTGCACGAAAACCAATTTCAAATCGTCGTCAACGTGTGATTATAGTCGGGAGATCGTTTTGAAGAGCCGGACCTGGCGATAGTGATTCGTTAAGGGAAGCTTGAGAGAGTCGTTTGCTACTCCCATCAAATACGACTCGTAGTTTAGTGGTAGTGCTGCTCTCTCGAAGCACACCATGGTGTGGCAAAAAATAACAATTTGGCTTTAAATCTTTAGGGTAAGTACCAACTCTTTGCATATGGCCAAGTTCCTCATATTCAGCCATAAACTTACAATAAGCTTCGTATAAAGCTGATTTTGTTTTAAAATTTGATTCAATCTGCTTTAGACGTTGTAATGCACTATAGTCAGTGTGACTAAATTGTGGCATCTGCAAATTGTTTAGTTTTGAAATAAATGGCGAAGCGACAGTGTACCAACCAGTCAAATCGCGTGTGTACCGACAACTGGTTTTTTTGAAATATTCTTCGCATGCTTGTTCTTCTTTTGTAAGTTGCCTTAATTCACTCATCTCCTCCTGCTCCCAGAATGCACGAAGTTGATCATCAATTGAACATACATTTACACGTTTACGTCAACACCATATGAAATCTCTGACGTGGGTCCCGACACGACCCAGCCGAAGTGTGTATGTTGCAAAAAAATGCCTTTCTCAAATTTCTTTTGTTGTGGTAGAACGATGTCACCATAGACATCACCACCAAGCAATAAATCAATGTTACCACTTTCTTTAAAGCTGGGATCAGCGAGAGCGTAGTGTTCTAAGCTTGGGATAGAACCTTTGCTAACAGGCGACGGTTGATACGACGTAAGCGTTGGGAGAATCAACGCACTACATTGCAAGTTAAAGCATTGCTCTCTAACAGAACCAAGTAACATTTGTACATACTTGCGCGTGGTAGAGGGTGTCTTTGATCCTACACCAATGGCAAGTGTATTTAATTTGCGTAATCTCAGCATTTGAACTGCGTCTTCTGTAATTAGCGACGCTTGTGCACCTTGGTCAAGCAGCGCTCTCAAAAGGAAATCACCATTGGGAGTTTTGACAATCACACGTATTGTAGCTAGTAAAACTTGGGGAATTGACAATGTACTGAAGTTGCACGTTAAATTCGCACGCGAGATTTCAGCTGTTGGTTCATGATGCGTAGACGCTTTTGTTTTGTCCGTTGGAGAAGTGGACTCCTTCTTTGTATGATCAAAATCATAAGAAAACTCATTGTGTACTACAGTGTGATGTTGTTGTTGGCAGAGTTGGCATCGAGAACTTGAGTGACAATTTTTCGAAAAATGTCCAGTGTTCAAACAGTTGTGCCAAATTTGGTTTGTTTTAATAAACTCGCGCTTAGCAGCAGACGGCAGTGAGGCGAATTTAAAACATTTCAAAAGTAGGTGGCGTCTATTGCAGCAAGGGCAGTTTGAGTCAGCAGAAAAAGCCGTAGTTACATGCACGTTTCGACGAAATGGGTTTCGAGGAGCATGAGGTGGTTTGAGATTAGTCGAAATTGAAAATGAGTAGTTCCGATCATGAACTGTTTCCAGTGTACGAAATGTAGTTTCCAGAAACGAAAACAAATTTTTTATGTGTGGAATTTCAGTGGTAGCTTTAAGAGATTGCTCCCACTCCTTACGCGATTGAGTATCAAGCTTATTCACCGTCATATAAATTAATATAGCGTCCCAGCTATCGGGATTTATTCCCAAAGAGCGCAAAAGTGCAAGGCTATTGCGAGTTGTATCTAGAAGTTGCTGAATGCTCACAGCGGAGCCATTCGAACTTTTAATCGAGAAAAGTTTGTTTAAAACTGTATCAACAATTTTTCTTTTGTCATGGTACCTGAGCTTCAGAGCGTTCCAAGCAAGCTCATAGTTTGTATCAGAAGCTGGGTACTCATTGACAATATCAAGAGGGGTATCTTTGCATGATCCTTTAAGATAATAATATTTTTGAATATTAGAAAGATCGTGGTTATTGTGGACTAGAGACGTGAACATATCTCTGTATGGTATCCAAGCGAGGTAGTCTCCATAAAAGGTTGGAATGTCGATTTTAGGTAAGCGCACCAAAGCAGACACGCTGTCATTGCGACTATTTTGTTGAACGCCAGCGGTGCTAGAAAGAAAAACTGGCGAAGACGGAACATTGAATTCTGAAAGAATGTCGAGCAGTTTGCCTTTAAATACTTAATATTTATCGCGGAAAGTGTTGAACACTTCTTCCTTTAAATAAGGAACATCATCGGTATTTATAGATTTATCTCGAATAGAATCATAAAGTGTAGCATGGTTGTCTTTGAATTGCAGAAAATTTAATTCTATTTCCTCGAAGTAACCCTGAACTAAACCGCGTGTTTTTTCTGCCCTAGGTTTGCTTTCAAAGTTACGCAACATGCTCTCAAGGTCAAGCAGCATGTGACGTTGCTTTTCTATTTTATTCGAAATTTCTTCCATTTTATTGCAAATAAAAATTTGATTTATACATACGTATCGAAAATAGTAAAATCGTTGTCCAATTAGTTGCAGAATTTGTTAACATTCAATTTCCAAAGCGCAAGATATAAAATTTGTCCAATCGAAGTCCAAGTACAAAGCAGAGTCAGCAATTTTCAAGCTAGTTGGTATCCAAATCAAAGAAAAAATCCAAATTCAATGCAGTTTCGTTCAAATCAAGGTTAGTCCAGCGCAGTTCATTCCAAAATATTAAATCTAATCGTAGTCCAAGTACAAAGCAGAGTCAGCAATTTTCAAGCTAGTTGGTATCCAAATCAAAGGAAAAATCCAAATTCAATGCAATGTCGTTCAAATCAAGGTTAGTCCAGCGCAGTTCCAAAATATAAAATCCAATCGTAGTCCAAGTAATGTGGGAATGTTCCCGGGTTTCGGCACCAATGTTGTAGTTGAGTAGAAAAAAAAGATTTCTTTTTTTGTGGTTTTTAACTTTAGTTTTATTTAAGCAACTGTATGCAGCAAGGCAGAGTTACCAGTGGCGTTCCTAGGTGGGGGCGGGGGGGGGGGGGTCCGCCCCGGGTACCACCATTTTAGGGGTGACACCATATCGATATTTTTTTTTTTATTTCTCAAACAGAAAGAGAAAGGTACAGATAAATTACGTCAAAAAATATGTGTCCCATTTTATCGCGTTGAAATTATTTCTAATAATTTGTGTATCAATAGCTTCATGCGAAAGGAGTTTTTCCAAGCTAAAATTAATGAATACTTATTTAAGGTCTTCCATGTGACAGGCAAGGCTTTCCAATCTTGCTATTTTATCCATTGAAAACGAGCTTGCAAGTAATATTGATTTCGATGAGGTTATTTAAAATTTTGCAGCTCTTAAAGTAAGAAAAGTTAGTTTTTAAGAAAACGTCATTAATAAGATTTCTTTGTTTAACTTTATACCTACATATACAAATATGTACCTGAAAATGTAATATATTTGTTCCGTCAGTTTTTAAGGCTGCGAAGTTAATAAGTTGTCTTTTTTACCTTATGCCTACATATCGAAATATGTTGACACCTGGAAATGCAATAGTTTTGTTCTGTTTTTTACAAATTCTTATTGTTTGTCATATCGTCTCCTCTATGCCAAAAACGCCAATGTGAAAACACATGGTTTTTGAGTTTTTAATTGCATCTAGTGCATTTTAATGCAAAGAGTATTCCCCAAAAACAAGAAAATCTAATTCGTTCTAGAAAAAATTATAAAATTCCATGCTAAAACCATCTATGTGGATTTTCTGATATTTTTTCATGCCAAAAACGCCAATGTGCACATTTTTTCACTTTAAATATTTCCAATATTAGTAAATAACTTTTTTTATTTTTCTTTTGAGGATACGTTCAGAATAATTTTTTCCATCAAAAGTGAAGAAAATGAGTGGTCGTCCTACTTTGTAGCAGCTAAGAATTAACTTTTCTCTCAAGAATGGTACATTTTTAGGATTTAAAAATTCCCTAAAATCGACATGGAGTTTTCTTGACACTTTTATTATCAGAATACATTGTCCTCACCTTTATTCAAAAATAGAAAAAAAAAAATCATTGATCTATCTCATCAGTAGCGGTTACAAGCTCAGTTTTAGTGAAAAAATGTGCACATTGGTTTTTTTGGCATAAAGGAAATTAACAATTCTGAAAATTTTGTAAATGCGACTCTATAAAAACTTTGGTAATGAAGACAATTGCAAAAGTCCTTCTGCAGTTTATTTTTCAAAGCATTATTATTGTCTTGAACCAATAATTTTAGAAATTTACCTTCTGCCTTGGAGTTATATGGAAAAACTGAATACATTACGAGAAAAATGCTATTTAGTGAATAATGCAAAATTTTCAGAATTTTGTGCACATTTTTTCACTAAAAATTAGTTTGTACCCGCTACCGATGAGATAGGACATTGATTGTTTTTTTCTGTTGACGAAGAACATAATTTGCTGTGTACGTATGAAAGACATTTTTTTGATGGAGTTTTTTTCATGATTTTGAGATTTATTTTAATACAATTTTCAAGCAATAATTGTTACATGATTGCACAAAAAGTTTTTTTTTTAATGTTTTTGTAGAGTAACTGGAACCAAATTTTAACTGTGTATAACGAAGACATGTGCCATCCATTTCCGAAAAGAAATTTTGGAAAATGTGGATGTTTCGCTTTTTCTGAGCCATTCGAATCTTTAAACTCAATTTCCCAAAAAACACTAAAATTCACATTGGCGTTTTTGGCATGAAGGGGACGGACGATATGTTGTTTGTTTTTTTTTCGGAAAACATAAAGATAATAATAAAAACACTTAATCTCATAGAATTGGTTTCTTTTTGCATTTAAAAATTTTTTATAGGGGTGACACCATGAGTATCCGCCCGGGGTGTCACCAAGCCTAGGAACGCCACTGAGAGTTACGTCTCGAAAACAAGTGAAGTATAAGAACAGTTTTAATTATTAATACACCAAAGTTTTAAGCTCGCGTGATTTATGTATTAAAATATATATTAACTACATATACATATTATGTAAAGAGAAGAGAAAATATAACGAACTTAAAAATAACGCAAATGTTGTGTACTAAAATAAGAAAAGAGCGCGCTAGCATAAGTAAGCATAATAAGTGATAAGAGATTAGTTTAGTTATAATAAAGAGAACTTATTAAATGAGAATAAGAGATTGTATCATAGAAAACTGTTAGTAAAGATTAATAAATTGATTAAAGAAATGCTCCAACAGCCAGAGATTAGAAATGTTAGAAACGTTAGTGAAATGTAAAAACGTAAGTAGAAAAAAAGGTCGCTCAAATGAAATAAAAGAAGTGGTTTGAAGAAATTTTCAATTTTAAATTGAAGATTTATATATTTCTTAACTATTCGAGCAAAAAAACCGGTTTTCAAATTATTCGAAAATTGCGCTTTTTAAAAAACCGGCTCGAATAATAAAAAAAAAACCGAAATGCCCGAAATTTTTAAGCTCGAATAATAAAAAAAAAAACCGAAATGCCGAATAATTCGAACCAGTTTTGCATACCCTAATTGGAACGTATCTTCAACGTACACTTTTTTGTGTTTGCCCTACAATAGTGACTCGGTACTTTGGGTATTTACTCAAGCCACTTTCTAACAGAGTCTGATTTTATTCGGTTAATTGATGTTTTGGGTACGGGGATTTTTTATTGATGTATTTTACCCAATTTTGTGTCAAAAATGTGTTTAGTCAAATCGAAGGTAGCAATAAAAAACTCTTTGCAGACATGCAACTTTTACCCATATTTTCCAGGCAAATATTAAACAAAACCCACCGTACTTTATGAAGTTTTTTGTAGTTGATCTTCTTCGTATCGAGGTTCGAGGTTGTACTAAGGCATTTATATATGCTGTTTTAGCATCCCAAGAAGGAAGCTTCCAGAAAAATTTAAACCATTTAAGCCGTAAGCTTTCATCTACTGCGCCGCAAAGAAACGATCTTTTGCCTTTTTCTTCAGCTAGGAGCGAACAAGGGTTTTCTTTCATCTTTTTGGACTATTTTCACTAGTTTTTGAACTTTTAGGTTCTTTCTCTTAAACTCTTAAGCGCTTATTTTTTTTCTTTTCTTACCCCCTGCAATAATTGTTTTTGACATCGACCTCTTCATCTTCAGAGGACAGACTTCTTTTTTCAAATTCGCCAGATTTTACGTTTTAAAATATTTCTGCCTTGGGTGATCCAGATAAAAACGTGGACATGTTCAGTGGCGGATCTACATACGGGCTGAAAGGGCTTTAGCCCCCTCCCCCCTTGGAGAATTTTTTGTATGGGAAAAAACGAAAATAAGTCCAAAAAGACGCTTCAGCCCCCCCCCCCCCCCATTGGCATACAAAAGTAAAGTTTCAGCGCCCCCCTTTGGCGAATCCTAGATCCGCCACTGGACATGTTGAAACTAAAAACTAGAAATTAAGAATTAAAAATCAATTTTGCAATGTAAATAGTGCGAAAGCAGTGTTTTTATACCTTAGCTTGGAAAAACAAATAATTAAATCTATAGAAATGGACCGATAGTTCAGTATAAAACTTATAGCGATCAATAATTTGTTTACAAAAAACGTAAAAATGTTATATTAAAGTGTTTTTATAAAAATATGCTATGTGATTTGCTACACATAACCATTTGGAAAGAGCAATTTCAATACTGTTTTCACATAGCTAGTTTTGTTAAATTCTGAACCAATAAAAATATCAAAAAACCATTTGGTGAGTAGATGGCGCACAGTGGGGTATTCACCCATGAAAGATGGTATCAATTCAATTAGGAGACGGAGGAGTTTTTTGACATTTTTTTTAGTTACAATGCGTCCAAATAAGAAAAAAACAAGAATTAGTTGATATCCTTCAGTGGATTTTTTTTTTTTTAATTAAAAACAAATTTTTCATACCTACAAATATTGTCATTTTAAGTTTTTTTTCCCATATATTTTATTCACTGCCGCTTGTTAAGTCTTTCTTATTTGTGTCAAAAAAATCGATATCACTACTTTCACCTATATTTTCATCATTATCTTCATCGGATTTTTCCGTGTCTTCAGCGTTGTCTTCATTTGTTGGTGGTACAAGCAAATTAACAGCCATTTGTGGCAACTTTCGCAACTTCTTTTGTGTTAATTTCCTTTTGCTTGAAATTATTGGGTCTGAAGTAATTAAGAACCTATTTAAAATATCCTCAAGGGTTTTTTCTCTGCTTATTTTTCTTGAAAAATGCTCTCTGAAAGATTTAAAGTCCTTATTTCTTGCTTCTTGTGCCTCTTCTGAAAGCTGACCAATCGGCAATAAAGCATATTTTATGATTTCAAGGCCATGAATTAAGATTTTATGCACAGTTGGTGGCATATTATACCATGAGTATTTTTGTACAAAATATCTTGCTGTTTCAAGCGCATAGTCTCGAAATTTTTCGATGTTTACTTCGTGTCCACATGAAATTACGATTAAATTAATATGCATTCTCTTAATAAGCTCATTTCGAACTCGTCATTCGAACTTCCAAACCCTGGCTTTGGTTTATCAATAACTAAACCAAGTTTTATTCTAAATTCTTTACAAATTCTCGACTTGTTTGCTGATACAACCTGTTTCTCTGCTTCCTCTCTTATCAACCATTTTTTGACTGGTAGCTTGTCAGCCAAATGTAGCAAGCACTCAAAAAATCGTATCCAACCATGTAGTGTTGATAAACCAAATTGAAGGTTTTCGACTTTTACATTTTTTTGAATCATTAAATCAATTGAATTGAATTCTTTAATAGTACATTCACATAAATAGCACCTCTGTGTAGATGTTGTTTCAGTGAGTGCGTTGCATACCTTACCG
Source organism: Pherbina coryleti (assembly GCA_943735915.1). NCBI lineage: Eukaryota > Metazoa > Arthropoda > Insecta > Diptera > Sciomyzidae > Pherbina > Pherbina coryleti. Next base: position 91,399,788 of record OX030948.1, read on the forward strand.
TCTACCATGGTTAGCATAAGGTTGTGGCTTACCTCGATTAATCTCTCTCCACATTGTTCAGCAGATTTGCTGAGGCCACATATTTGTGCTGCTACTCTATTTTTTTCTTTTTTTGACACATCTGCTGTTTCTTTAATAAATTCCATGCGAAGTGGGCGACAAAATCTTGTTGAAGAAGGTCGGGGATTTTGCCAAATAACTTTAGATCCACAAACTAATTTGATTGGGACCATGGAGGTTATAAATATCGATGCATCATTTGCATCCGGACCGTGAAAAGCTTGCTTGTAGATGCTGTTGCCCGAACTTCCGTCGAAACCCCACTTCGAAAATAAGCAAAAATTAGATAATTCATTATCCTCCAAAGAATCTATAACTGGCTTTTGCAATATAAGCAAACGCTGGATTGTTAAATCTAGCAAAGCTTGCAAGTTTACTTCGCAAAAAGTTTCAGAAATTGTTATAAATTCTCGGGAAGGATAACAATCTTTTTTTGCGCTCTGCACAACGCTATAGCTGGGAAACTTTTCGGGTGCAGCTCCTCTAATAATGTTGTACTGATGGCGGGATAATTTTGCTTCTACAAGCACAGCTAGAGCATCTTCTTTACTAATTTTAGTAGGATTTTTATATTTTTCATACAATTTTTTATATTTAATTGCCCTTTCAGGTGAAGTTGTCAATTCATGTAACAACTTTGATGCTTCAATGTGACCTTCAGCACGCAAACTCATTTTTGTGGCATACGCTAAAGCTGATAATGGAGTTGAATCTCTTAACTCTTTACATTTCGCTCTTTTAGTTCTCTCGCTGGAATCTTCAAAGGACAGTTCCTTTCGCCCACGTTTCTTCAAATTAGAAATGGAGAATGCTATTGATGAAGCCAACCAATCGCGATTTGAATTAAGAAATCTTTCTTCAGTTCTATGTGCCCTTGTCCACCGCATCTTAAATGCGGAAATAAACTGATTAATTATTTCATCAAAATCATTCATATATCCCTCCGCAGGACGAATTCGACGCATCATTTCGTCTCTCAAATATTTAAATTTATCGCTAAATTGGGAATGCCCAGATCTTTTCATTATATCAAATAAGTTTTGACGAGATATAAACAACGTGTTTAAAGCAGTTCCTAAAAAAGACAGCGAATTTTATGTTTATGTAAATCGAACTGCACTCAAATACCCGAATACCCATTTAACACAATTATACTTCACTAGTACATATACGACAAAACAAACTATTGTCAAATAAAACACAAACGTATGCAACAATGACTTTTCGGCAAGGTTCAAACCAAACTCAAGGTTTCACATTAAAGACAAATAATACACGCTACATTAAAAACAATTTAATTTTTTTTTTGTAAGTTTATTCGTCTTTTATTTTTTCAATATTAAAAAGAATATGTAATTCACATTGTAAGAAAATAAATCAATATCAATTAGGATAGAATATTCAAAAGTAGTAACCCATGTACGTAATCGTAATAGGGTTTCATTTAAACAGTGAATACATTACAAAAATAATTAATTTTTTAAGTCAGTTGTACAGCCTATACCGCACACCAACATCAACAGCTTAAGAAGAATAACAAAAGAAAAAGAACTAAAAAAAAACATTGCATTGCAAATACAACACTGCCTTGCATTACATTGTTGGTGGGTGCCTGCACTTGCTTGTTTTGATTATAGCGGCGGGAGTTCTCTTACAAAAAGCTTAATAAATTCCGAAGAGGCAAACATGGCACAACCAAATTCTAAACACTTATTACGGACAGTCTATATTTAAAGAAAATCACAATTAGATGACAATGGTGCACAAAAGAAAACACTTTAACACCACTTGAATAACAAAAAACTTAATTTTTTTAATACATTTTTTAATCAACAAAAAATAGTTTTTTTAAACATTTACTCAAAAAAATTTGTATGCAGTAAAAACTACAATTACCCGAAATTGAAGGTTCCATTAAAAAAACTATCCACAAATATCTTTTTTTAATAAAATTCTATCTTTAAAAAACTCGAAAATTTCAGAAATTTCACTGCACGCGAACGAAAGCAAAAAAGAGTGATTTTTAACCGCGATAACTTTTCAACCAGTAACGTCATGTTAACAATTTTTGTTGCTAGTGACGAAAAATTTTATTATCTTTAAACTGGTATCAAAAAGAAGTTGGTACCTCAAAAAATTTTTTTTTAATTATTGCCAGAAAAGCGCATACAATACCCCATTGTGTGGCGCATACACATACGCTAGCATCGGCTGCGAAAGCGCAAAGTTGAAGCTGTTGAAAACACAAAAACAAAAATATGCCAACGCTTTGTTTTGATTTGTGCACACTGTAATAATTGGAGAATTTACCGTTGTAACGGTATGCAGTCGTTCATTTTGTGAATTTCAATAATTTTGTCAGTCGTTAAGTCAAGTCGCAGAGAGATGGATGCAAAATAAATATTCATTTCAAAGGTACGTACATATTATTTTTAAAATTTATTGATTAATTTACTAGTTATATTAACTTCAGAAGTATTCTATAGACTGTAGATTTTTATACGTATTGTGTTTTCTTTTCTATTAAATAATTCTGCACTTATATTAATTGACACTTTTATATAAAATCTATAATCACATATTTTCATTCCTTTGATTTTAAAATAGTTGTTGTGACCTACAACATTGCTTTTTACACTTTGTACAACCCCGACCTCACACAAAGATTCCTAAGAACCAAAGCAATAAATTAATAAAATACATTAAAATTCATCCGTCGGCATTTACATTTCTACAGCAACGACATACAACAAAATATAATTATCATTTCCGCAAACGGAAAAGACCCAATTCCCAAATTGCAGGCGTTAACGAAAAACTGAACTAATTTAAGCGCACACGCTCGAATTATCAAGCGGCGCTTTGCTTCTGCATGTATGTAAAAGAACTGTAGATGTTCGATTGGTTAATATTGGATTTTAAGTTGGAATCTTTGGAAAGTAAGAACTGCCTCCGAAAAAAAGGATTTTTCTTTAAATACCGCTGATCAGACCAGAAACTGGCAGAGCTAATGAAGCCAAGAGAGCTAATAAATAAATTAATACACAAACTACGAAGGTCGCAGCCTCGCCTAGACAGCGGGTCTTTTTTAGTTAATAAATAATAATAAGAAACAAAATTAAAAATATAAGATCGCAGCCACGCTAAGACAGTGGGCCTTAATAGTAAAATAAAAACGAATACAAAATAAAACGACAAGTGTTTCATTAGCTCCCCGTCTCTCAGTCTCTCTTCTCTTCGTGAAAGCACGGAGACAAGGGACGTAAAACTCAACAAGTTTATCAGTTATTGAAGAATGGCCGAAAAAAAATTTGATATTATGCCATTGATACATGAAAATATCGCAGTGCCGTTTGATATTGAGTTTATCGTATCAGAAAATAATCAAGTAGGTTTTAAGTTTGAGGCATATATATGAGACTAGTAAAAAATATTTATTTTTAATTGGAACTTCCTTTATTTTTTTCTTAGGCTGAAAAAACCTATTCAACATTGTTGCCATCATTATTACCATCCTCGGCTCAAATTTTAGAAGCACCATTAAATGAATTTGCCATTTTGGGTAAAACATTTCAGCGTGAAAATTCGGTATAAGCCGGTATGAATTGTTTTTTCTTAAGTTTTTCTCATATTTATTTTTTTGTAGAAATTAATACTACGTACGGTGGTGGAAAAAATAATAGAAACAAGCAGTTTTTTATGTATTTTTTAAAAAATTTTATTATTTAATAACTTTTATAAGAAAATAAGTATGCAGATATATCTTATATTCACATTGTTTAACAAAAAATAAATAAAATTTAACAAAAACATAACTTAACATCAAATGTGTTAAATTTTCCAATTTGCTATTGGAAAAAATAATAGAAACAAAATTTAAAAAAAAATTTCACCATTCCATATTGTTCCCAATAAATCAAAATTATTTTTATTTTATACTTGGTCGACCCGCCTTCTTTCCGCATTACTTCAATACATCTACGATTCATAGAATTCACTAAATTTTCGCATGTTTCCGGCGGTATTGAATACCATTGCTCCTTGGCTTTTTCCCAAAGTTCTTGTTTATTTCTAGCTCTAAAGTTACCCATCCGTTTCTTCAAGATCCCTCATAGATGTTCTATGGGGTTAAGGTCGGGTGATTGCGATGGCCACTCCATTACCTTTACTCCATTGTCAGTAAACCACTTTTTTACGAGCTTGGATGAATGCTTGGGATCGTTGTCCTGCATGAATTCCCATATTAGAGGCATTTCCTCTTCCGCGTATGGAAGATCATTGTCCTTAATATATTGACATAGTCTAATGCACACATTTTTCCATCAATTAAATAAATTGCACCCACACCGTTTGAAGAAAAACAGCCCCATAACATGATAGACCCTCCGCCGTGTTCAATAGTCTTTTTTGTGTATATTGGGTCATAGGCCACCCTCCAACTAACTATCACCCGTCTTCCGAATCAACACAATGCTTTCGCATTCATAGGGGGCATCCCCTGAGCGTTGGTTTAGTCTAAAAAAAAAAAAAAATGGCACCTTTCGTGGACTTCTTGCCGGCAAATTTGCAACTTTTAGTCTGTTTCTTATGGTTCTACTGGTAACTCTGATATTTAGGTCCCTTTTTAGTTCCTCTGATGTTTTAAAAGGGCTTTTTTTACTGTAACGAACCAACAATTTGTCCTAGCGATCAGTTGTTTTTCGTTTCCGTCCCCTGGTTTCAGCCTTCCATTTCGCATGAATTGCAGAAAAAACCTTTTTCTTGGAGCATTTCATAATTTTCGCAATTTCTTCCATTGTTTTTCCGTTTTCGCGAAGTGCTCTCATCACCTTTTGCTCCGCTTCAGTTGAGTGGCTTCCACGACCCATTGCAGTTGTTGTTTTTTTAAATTTTGAGATAAAACGCTGACGAGATAATTAGTTTTTGTAATTTAAATTTTATCTAACAATAAAACTCACTAAAAGAATTAATTTAAAATTGTACGTACCAGTTAAAATTCGAAAATCGAACTTGTTTCTATTATTTTTTTCCAAGCCAAACAAGTGCCTGCATCACTCGAACGAACGTAAAACGAAAATGAATTGAAAAAGAACCAAATGCAAATAGCCTCAAGATGAACCGTTAGTAAACGTTGACTTACAGTAGAGAACATCAAATTTAAACATTTTATTTAGACAAAAAAAGCACTTAAAAATAAGTTTTAGTTTTGTTTTTATTATTTTTTCCACAACTGTATGTCTTAAAGCAAAAGTAAGTATAGGCTTAAACTAACAATATATTAGGTAACACGATGTCTCTCACGATTTTTATCCACAGTGTCCTGTGTGAAGGATATTCGAAGCGGAAGTTGTAATCGAGGTAGCACAGAACTTTTGATTGTTACATTGTTACCCAATAGTCTAAATATTGGTGGTATTAATTATATATTCCTTAAATTTGGCGAATTAATAATTATCATAACTTTTGCATATGCATTTTCCGTTTTTTGACAATTGTATACTTGAATGCAATTTTTCACCTTTTTCAAAAAAATTAATACAAGTTTTTATATCTCGGGTATCAGAAGTTATATCGACGGTAATTTTCTCAATTTGGATTCTTCAATTATTTCTGAACAACACCCTGTCTAAAAGTTTTAATTTAAAATACCAGCTTAAGGCCACGATTTTATTTTCTATTATTTTCTTAAAGTTCAATCAAATATAAGGGAAGTAAATTGGTTTTTAGGCAATGTTTTGAAAGTTGCGTATGTATCAATCTGTGATGTATTGGAGGCTCATAATGTGTCTTCTGAAGTTATTGAAAGTGTAACAAATATTTTTAGTGGTGTGCGAAATCCGTTCGAAAATATTGATTCGGAATTTTTAAGGTTTAAAAAATGTAAAGCAAATAATAATTTGATTTATCCAGAATGCATTCTGCTTGATACTGTACCCGGGAGTAAAACTGTCCTAGGCGTACCTCAAATCATCTCTGAAGAAGTTTTCGCACAATTTTTGAAGGTTTTGAAAAAATTTTTTGAATTACCAAGCATTTTTGAAAGAATAATGTTATATGTTGACTTCATTAAATCTGACTCGACCCGAATCTGTTACTTTATACAAGGATATTTATGGAAAGCTGTCGAAAAAAAGTATGAGGAAAATATAGTTTTTCCTTTATTTTTATATTTTGATGATTTTGAAGCTAACAAACAACTGCTTGGGAAGCCATGCTGGCAAAGGTGGGAAAATTGGAACAGCATATATTCAACTTACGTGTTTGCCTCCCGAGTTTTCTAGCAAGTTAGAGAATATTTTTTATTGCAATTTTTTAATTCTCTGCATAGTAAAAAAAACATTCGAAATCAGAGAACTTTTCAAAAAGTAATAGACGAATTAAATTTTTTAGCTTGGGAAGGAATAATTATAGAAACTGCCAGTGGAGGCAAATATATCTACTTTGTAGTAGGATTGGTAATAGGTGATAACTTGGGTTTGAACTCCTTGCTGGGATATATTAAATGCTTCAATTCATCCTTTTGAAGTAGATGTTGTATTACTGATAAAAAAATACACAAACCATCGTCACTGATGTTATAAAGTTACTTAGAACAGTAGCAGACTATGACAAGTTGCTGGAAAAACTGTGCGAGGAGAATAACTCTAAAATATTATATGGAGTAAAAGAGAAATGCATTTGGAATGGCGTTGATAATTTTCAGTCGATGCAATGCATGATTTACTTGAGGGGATGTGCAAACTTGAAATGAATGATATTTTATATGATACATATACAATCAAAAACTTATTCAAGAAAACACACTCAATACTAGAATTGAAAGTTTCATGTTTGGACGGAATGAAAAAAAAATGAACCTCCTGAATTATCTTTGTTTCAAATTAAAAAATTTAAGTTCAAATTTTCATTATCTGAAACACTTTTTTTCTTAGGCATTGTGAAGCTTTGATAGGAGATATGATTTCAGAAAAAAATAATGTATGGTCTGTGTACACAACATTAACCCTCACTTTGGCACTATTTGCATTTGTAAATATACCAATTTTAAATTTGCCATAACTCCTTTCTTTATTATTCAATTTGAATATGGCTTGGACTCTGGCTATTTTTTCGTTTTCTTTCTGAAAATGTCAAAAGTTGTTTTAAATTTTAAAATTTTCTGATACTTTTTGAAAATTTTTCATTTTTATTACGTAGTTTGGCACTATTTACATATCGTCGTTCGCAAATTATTGTGTTCTATATGACAAAAATGTTTTTTTGGTAAATCAAGTTTAGAGTTTAGTAAAAAACTGAACCGAAAAATCTGCCGTGATTTTCTTACCAAGGCAAGTTCAAGAGTTTGTGGTTTTTTCTGTCAAAAAAAATTTTCATCTTTGGAAGCGTTTTTTAGAGTAAGATGCGTTTAAAAAAAAATAATTTGTTCCATATGCACTTTTTTACGAAACTCTTCTTGTTTTATATCATGTAGAACAACATGTAATATGTATTGGAGAAATGAAAAGCAATGTGATTTCACTCAACAAAAACTTTATTTCATATTACATATGTTCTTATGAGTCCACTTAAATCAATACATGTTAATTTCTTAAATTTGGACTACAAAATCAAGTAAAAAATTAACCAAATTCATTTGACTTCGATTACACGAAGTTCATGCTTGATTTACGGAGATTTTTTAATTGAAGAAAGTTTGTTAAAAAAACGAAGACAAAAAGTTGTACCTGTATTTTAAATTGTATAAACAAATTATCAGGGGTATTCACGGGTTGATGCGAAACACAGTTGCGACGATGCGAAAATGCAAGATTACGAATTTTTGCTTCATTCCAACAACAAACACATAGAAGCAATTTTGCGACTCTTCTTGAATTACGCACTGCTCAAACCTATTGCGAAAGCGCACAAACAGTGCTGCGAAACAGATGATTTATGTTATGGGTGTTTTCAAGCATAGTTGACAACTGGGTAAAATTTTAAAAAGGCTAAGTTTGTACGTTGATTTAAATAAGTTTTTGTTACTTTGAAATAAGGTGGCAATATATTTCTTTCCGCTATCGTAAAGTTACAATATTGATGTTCACGGCTTAGTGCGAAAAATATGTTGCATTTTCGCATTCTTTCGCATCAACCCGTGAATACCCCTTTTTAGTATGCCACTGCATAAAGTGATAAAAAGTTGAATAAACTTTTCACATCATTTACTTTCTCCAATGATATCTTCTTATCTATTGCTTATCCATTCTTATTCTTAGTATTAAGCTTTTTTTAAACGTTGTTGTAAAATTTAACTTCTAACCTTATGTTATTTATGATGGATATTTTCTTTTCTTTTTTGTTTCATTTTATTTACCAACTGCAATCTAAAGTGGGATTTTTTCTTTTTTGTTTCATTTCATTTGCCAAGTGCAACGTGAAGCTAAGAAAAAACCAAAAAAAAAACAAAAAAAAGAAAAATACAAAGACCTCCAAATAATTACTTTAATAACTTTATTTAGACTTGCATATTAGGGCGTATCGAATTACAATTTTTTTTCGAATTTCACATTCTAAGAGGTCTCAAAAGTTGCATGGGGTTGTCAAGATCACTCTAAAAAAATGTTAAGGAAAAAAAAAGGATGTCTTCCTGCCCCGCAAGGACAAAGTTGTTTTTTGAGGAAAACAGTGAAAAATAACGACCTTACAATGCTTTGACTTTTATAAATAAAACTACGTATGTCTTATAGCAAAAGTAAGTATAGGCTTAAACTAACAATGTATTGGTAAACACGATGCCACTCACGATTTTTATCCACAGTGTCCTGTATAAAGTATATACGAAGCTTAAGTTGTAATCGAGATAGCACAGTACTTTTGATTGTTACGTAATAGTCTAAATTTTGGTGGTATTAATTATAGTGTTAACGTATTCCTTAAAGTTGCCGAATTAATAATTAGCATAATTTTTGCATATGCATTTTCCTATTTTTGAGAAATGTATACTTGAATGCAATTTTTTAACTTTTTCAAAAACATGAATATAAGATTTTATATCTCGGGTACCAGAAATGGTACCGAAGAAACTTTGCTCAATTTGGATTCTTTAAATATTCCTGAACAAAACCCTGTCTAAAAGTTTTAATTTAAAATACCAAGTTAAGGCCACGATTTTATTTTTATTTGAAAAAAAGGTTGTTTTTTATTGCATATGAAATCACATGTTTATATTATGACGCGCAATTTTAAGCCTATTGTGTTAATCCAACTAAAATAAAACCACATGTCTATAAACCAGAAGAAGTTCAAGGCTTTTCATCAATGATTAAACAATGTAATGGTAATTTTTCAATCAATAAATGGTAATATATCAGATACGTGTAATATAACTTTTATAAAATACAAGCCCTAACCACAAATAATTTGTACAGCTGCAATTTTTTACATAATAGTTTTTTTTTTGCAGTTTATTTAAATATTAGCTTTTACATTTTTCTGTTGATTTTATTTTTATATTTTAGCTCATTTTGTTTACAACTAAACTGCATAAACAATTTTGTTAGAGAATTTAATACATACCAACACTATTGTTTTAGTGAAGCTATATTTTAAGAAAATTAAACTGACCACTTAAAATTGGTACAGTAATAAAAGTTTGAGAACGACTGCAATGTTGTTTATTGTTGTTTATTGTTTATTGAGTCTATGGACAAGAAATATCCTTACAGACTAGAGTTAAAATTAAAAATAATTTATAGATACAAATACACATTATGAAAAATTAACATAAAATATGCATTACAATTTAATTAACAACAATTTAAGGACTTCATTACAGTAAGTTAACAATAAAATTTTTAAAGCTGAGTTTAGACACTGAGAAATCAATAACATTATTAATTGACAAAGAGTTACATAAACTCATTGATCTAGTTAAAGGTTCACATAGAGCATAATTAGTTCGATGACATTTAATAAAAAATAATTTACCGAACCGCAAATGCCTTGTGGGTAAGTTAAAATTTATAAGAGCTATTAAGGAAGGAACATCAATATTCCCTGTAATTATATCAAAAAGAACTAACAAAGAATGAACCTTTCTTCTCGACTCAAGAGATTTCAGCCCCATTAACAAACAACGAGCATTATACGATGGCATCATAACATTAAAACTAGTGGACCGTAACATATATTTAGTCGCAATTCTTTGAACTCTTTCTAATCTTAAAGAATGAATTGCATAAGCTGGGTTCCAAATAAAAGAAGCATATTCTAATCTAGATCTAACCAAAGAAATATAAAGAGCTTTTCTAGTATGAGGGTCTCGAAATTCCACACTATTTCTCCGAACAAAAGCAAGCAATATACCTTGGGCAAAATGAAATTTAAATGTTCAATAAATGTAAACTTCGAATCAAATATTACCCCCAAGTCACGGACAGTATCAAGTTTTTGAAGTGGACAGCCAGAAATGCTGTAAATAGTTGAAATAACATCATGACATTTACTAAAGGTCGCACTAGAACATTTACTAATATTTAAGAAAAGTCCATTACAAATACTCCAATCAACAACCTTATTAAGATCAGATTGCAAAGCGGCAACATCAGCCTCAGTCCGAACTCTGCCAAAGACCTTTAAATCGTCAGCGTACAAAAGAAATTTAGTAAATGAAAAACATTTATGAATTTCATTTATATATAAAATAAACAACAAAGGACCAAGGATGCTACCTTGTGGGACTCCAGAAGTAGTCACAAAGCTATAAGAGTTTATATTATTAATAGAAACGTAACAACGCCTGGAGCTCAAATAGGATTCAATCCACTTCAGAAAAACCGAGTGGCAGCCCATTTAATAAAGTTTACTGATTAAAACAGAATGCGACACTTTATCGAATGCCTTTGAAAAGTCAGTATATATGACATCAACTTGAGATCCCAGTTCAAAAGATGAGATACAGTAGTTTGCAAAAAGAGCAAGGTTTGTCTCAGTTGATCTGCCAGGAACAAAACCATGTTGTTCAATACAAATATGACGCTTCACTAAGAAATATAATTTATCTTTTATTATAGACTCAAACAACTTTGATACATTCGACAACTTAGAGATTGCTCGGTAATTGGCAAAATTATTTTTTACCCCACTTTTATAAATAGGAGTAATGGAAGCAATTTTCCAGCAATCAATAAAGGACCCAGACGATAAAGATTTATTAAAAATGTGACATAAAGGCAAGGCTAATGCATCTGCACATATTACAAGCAGTATAGATGATAATCCATCTAAATCAGCTTTACCGGATATCTTCAAGCCTACCAGCGCATTAAGAACATCCGAGACCGATATTGAAATCGCACCAATGTCTAAAAATTCTTCTATATTATTGAGAACACTGCTGTTGAACCACGAGTTATCATTCTCATAGTTGGATTTGAAATAATCCGCAAAAAGATCAACCGAGTCAGCAACCGAAAATGATTTTCTATCATTTAAAAACAATGACGTTGGGATATTAGAACCATCTTTTTTAGATTGAATATAACTCCAAAACGATTTCGGATTTGAAATTATATTTGATTCAAACTTTAAAACATAGTCTTTATACAAGAACTTGTTTAGAAAATTAAACTCTCTCGTATAATGCTCATATTTCATTTTATCATAAATATCGTTACTGTTTTGAAATAATTTAAAAAATTTGTTACGTAAATTTTTTAATTTCTTCAACCCAGTAGTATACCAAGGCAGTTTGTGTATTTTATGCGAAACACGGGGAATATGACTTTCACAAATGTTAATAACTTGAGATTTAAAGATATCAAAGCATGTTGCGGTGTTATTATCTGAAAACAAGTTATTCCAGTTAACTTCATTAAAAGTATTATTCAAGCTATTAAAATTGCAAAAATTGAAATTAAAATTATTATTAACTGGTTGAGATGGAATAAATTCATAAAATTCAATTTCAAGAATCAAAGCAAGGTGATGTAAGCCAGGAGACGATATTGGGCACAAACCTTCAAATAGAATAAATTTAATACCCGGAGAAACAAAAATTAAATCAAGAATTTTATGTAACTTATTCACAAAATAATTAATTTGAGATAAATCAATACTTAAAAAACTATCCATTAAATTAATTTCATGGGTTTGATTAATATTGGATGGAATTAAATCACCCGAAATTCGCTTCCAAACAATTTTGTTTAAGTTAAAATCACCCAAAACACACAAGTGACTGCTGCTACTCATCGCAGAGTGCAAGGAGATAATGTTATCCACATGGGCTGAAGTACCATCCGGACTATTAGGTGGAATATATGACGCGCAAATATAGAGATATCCATTAGGTCCAACAATAGAAATGCATAGTTGGTCTAGTAAAGGGTCCGTATTTTTCAAAGCACTGAGAGTGGAACATAAAGACTGCTTGACAGCAATTAATATGCCACCCCCACGACAGAGACCAGTTTTGGTAGCATCTCTATCTTTTCGATACACTTGATATATCTTACTATCGAAAAATTCATTATCATAAAAATCTGCATTAAGCCACGTTTCTACAAAAACAATGATGTCATAATCCTCCTGAGATGACCAAATGTAAATAGACTGGGCTTTCCCTCTGGTCCCCGACATATTTTGGAAATATATATTTAACTTACGACAATCATTGCTATAAGTAGCAGGCCCGTAGCCAGGATTTACCTAAGGGGGGGGTTTGGATTAAAAAAAAATATCGATAGTTTTTGATGTCGATAAATGAAAAGGTATTTTTATATAATTACCAGAAAGATGGGAAAAATCAGTGGCTAAAAATGGACATTACTTTGAAAAATGAATTTGTAACAAATTTTTCACAATAAAGCGACAAACTTGAAAAAAAAAACACTTTAAAACTTTTTTGTAAACCAAATACATAAAACAAAAATGAATTTTTTATTTTTGTTTATTTTATATATTTATATTAAGTCTTCTTATTTTATTTTTTTTTTTTTTGTTAATTCTAATAACACAGCGTCCGCTGTGACACTGCAATCCCTATGTATGTTTAAGGATGCACACCCATTTAACATAAAAAACGTGTGTTCTATAATTTCAAAACTGTCGTTTGTTGACCTCAATGTGTTTCGGCTATATGTCTTGCTTATTGTTGCACTGTCATTTTGGAATACAGAAAGACGCTAAAAAAAATAAAATTTTTAAGACAAAGTTGTAAAATGACGATAATTAAGCATCTTATATCATTATTTTAATAATTTACTTCCAAACTTATATCGGTTTAAAATTCTATATAAAAATAACCACGATTGGAATAACGACATTTTCTTGTATTTCCTGACTTTTGTAATGGCCACAATGATAGTTACAAAATTTTACTTAAAATGTTTTTATTATCATTCGGTAAACTTATCAAGAGGTTGTGATCCTGCGCCTCCAAAACCAGTGCTAAAAAATACGCAAAACTTGCAATAAGCTGCATTTTCCAATTTGGAGTAAACCAACCAATGGCAACGGTTCAACCAAGAATGCTTAAATCGGAGTTTGCGAGAACCGCTGACAGGAAAATTAAAATTTAGTGGAGGCACATAAATGCTTTGAAAACTTTCAAGGCGGTTCGAATCGGAAATATTGCTCATCAACTTGGAAATATCGTTATTTGGACATTGATATACTCTCGAAGTCGAAGGCAGTTCCGATGAATCAAATGATATTTCTGGAAAAATTTCTACAATCATACACACAAACTTAAAGTTATAAACATTAAAAGTAAAATATTAATACCGCAACTTGTACTACCGCTTTCCACATAGCAGTCAACATTAACAGATCGATTCTGTGCGTTACCGGTAACAGCAATATTGTTACCAAAACTCGTTACCGGTCTTATAAATGGGTTTTCTGTGCACTCGGTCACGCTGTCAAATGTCGTAAACTCACCTTATAGAAATGGAGCTCGCTCTTTAGTGTGGTGAAATATAAACAATGGAAAGTGAGAAGTAAATACATAGAATTAATTGCATTATGTTAACTTTTTATATAATATTTGTTTTTCTTGACAGGAAATATGCACGCACTACGCCGGCGCAGCTGCGGTTACTCAAAATTCGAGCTATTTTTTGTAATGCTAGCTAAAAAATGTCTTCTGTTTTGCTTGTTACCACCTAAAGAGATGGTAACAATATTAACCGGTAACGCTTGGTCGCAGAATACCAACAGAGTGTTCAAGTTACTAAAAGGTGAATTTCTACGGTAACAAGATTAATGTTACCGCGACAGAATTGATCTGTAAAGCTTTCTACAACTGCAGGTTACAAAGGAAGTTCTGAAGACTTTTCAGATTCCAAAGTTTCTTGAACGTTTTCTGCAATACAGATGAAAATAATATTATTCGGATTTTGTCGGTTCCGCATCAAGCAAAAAGTTAATCCATTAATATTCAATCAATGCAAACACGCTAAAAAAAAAACAGCTTTCAAACATTCAGAAATATTCGGCAACTTTTTAACACATTTACGCATTGATAAAGGAAAAAAAATCATTTAAATCAAGCATTTACTTTCCGCCCTTTTTACTTCTGGTTTCTGCAGCCAATTAAGTAGACTCATTTTTGCAGCTTTGGCACAGTTAAATTAACAATAGAAACTCTTAAACTTATCTAACGAAACTATATCAAAATTTCACCACTTTCACGTAACACCTGTTAACGCAATAAATTCTTAAATTGCTGGTGGTAGACAAAGTTCAATCGATCTTTTTTCGACACTAATAGATCATCATTTTACAAATCCCTGCACATCACTTCACGCTGCGTTGTTGAAATTCGCAATTTATAAAACGCAACGCTTCACGCCGTGATCTTCAGCGTTGAGTTACGCAATAGCGTAGTGAAAACAGTACAAAGTTAGCATTTTATAAAACGCTGCACTTGAAATTCGTTCACTTGAACTGTCACTTTCATCACTTGCTCTTGAGCTGCCGTTAGAACGAATAAGTTGGCATTGAAAGGTAATAACTGTTTGTTTCACTCATATATTCTTAAATGTTTACATATATCGTTTGAATATAGGTTAAAGACAGCAACAACGAATTAACAGTTCAAAATGTTTCTAAAAGAAATAAAAAAACTACCGCAGGTAGCAAATGGTACAACAGTGTTTGGCGTTTATATTGCAATTTCAATTTAATGATGGCTGAAGAGATCAGCTGATATGGTTGCCAAGAAGTCCAAATTTGGTGAATCTTAAATATTTCAAAGATTTGCAATAATGATGCTAGTTTTATTTCACATGTGACAACCCTAAACTGCTGTTGGCTGACAGTTCACCGTGGTAACGTAACATAGCTAACGCAATAACGTAGTGGTTAATAAAATGAAAATTTTAAATCAAAGTGATGCGCCGCGTTAGCGTTGCGTTTCATCACGGTGATTTATAAAATGATGCCATTAAGCTTGTTGATGTTTTCGCTGTATTTCGCTATATTATTTTTTTATACTTTTTGGACCATAAGGGGGGGGTTTTAACCCTAAAAACCCCCCCTTGTCTACGGGCCTGATAAGTAGGGTTTTTTGTTAATCTTGCAGGTTTTTCAAGCCCACTCTTTGAAAATTTTTAAATGGGCGAACTCTTACATTTGCAGGCCAAAGAGATGGTTTCACAATATCATTGAATAAATTTGCTGACACTCCTAATTTGAATGATATTCGCTCAAGATCTTCTAGCAAAGCATCTCTCTTAACAAGTTTGAAACAAGATAAATGACCTCTTTCAATAGAAGTGTGCTTAACCACATACGCAATAATATCCTCTTCAGTTACAGAAGATTTGAACGAAGAGACATGGACAAATTTCTTTTCAACTACTATATCCAGATCATGGCTCTCATTAAGACCCAGAAACCCATTACGACTCAATATTGGTTTACTCCTCTTCTTGGGTTAAGCTGTATTTAAAGATTGAGCATCTTGAGTGAATTGTGGTCGATGAGTGGAGTCATGAGTAGGAGGCGCATTATCTGGCCTAATTACAGTATTTCTCAGCACATCAGCATACATAAGAGGCTCAGCAGCAACCGCAACAGAAGAGCATGAAACAGCAACAACAGGAGAGCGTGGCACAGTATTAGCAGCAATTATGACGGAAGAGCACGGAACAGCATCAGCAGCAGCAACAACGGAAGAGCGCGGCACAGCGTGAGCAGCATTACCAACAGTAGAGCTAGGCTTAGCAGCAGCAACAACAGTGGGACTAGGCACAGCAGCACCATCAGCAATAACCGGTTTTCGTGAGCGCAGGCGAGAGAGCATAGCATCACGAGAACTAGGAAGTGGTGAAGCAGGCCTACTCGTGAGAACCGGAGCAGCAGTAGTTAATGTGCGTGGGTGGTGCACATCATTATTACATACAACCATGTTAGAGTTTGATGAGCGTTGATTTGGAACTTCCAGAGCGGCAACAATAGGCTCTAAAGATGATTGCGATCGTAAAGAGGCAACAACTGTAAAGCAGACTCAGCATTAGAAATAGACGGCGGGTCAATAACCCCCTTCTGTGCAAATTGCAACAACAAGGATTTGAAATTTTGGACTTCACTCGATAAATGAGAAATTGAAGCAGCAAAATTTACAGGAGCTCCCACACAATTTTCACAGCTAAACACGATATTCGGATGACTTGACATCAGATCATATTGAGTATCTGACAGATTAAAACATTGTCTATGAAAAACTTTCAAACAAAAATTGCAAGTGACACACGGCGCACTTTTTAAGCAGCTTATACACTTTGAGCACAACATAGCAAAACACGTCTAATCGGATGCACGAACAAATTATACTATGTTTGTTCTCAATGTTTTTCATTTATGTGACATTATTAACAGTTATATATTATTTTGAGAGAGATTGCAAAATTGTTATGCAGTTTTAGTTTGAGTGTTTTTATTAAATGTTCAATATGGTGCGTGGAAGACCAATCTGCGAAGAAATTCGTAAAATAAATGTCGAAAAGCATAATGTTGGAAAAAGTTTTAGCGAAATTGCAAAAGATTTAAATTTAGCACGATCGTCTGTAGCGACTATTGTGAAGAAAAACAGACGAAGTACAGTTCGAAATTTGGCAGCGTTATGGTAAGAAAAGATTGGAAAGTCTGTTGGTCGCGAATGGAGCCGACAAAGCATAAGCTCGAGTATGGTTTTTACAAGGTATGTTAAAAAAGTTATATTTTTTTACTTTCAAATTTCTTATATTTTCTTTTTTCAGGCCAAAGAAAAACCTTTACTTACTCCGTTGCATAAAAAAAAGCGGTTATTATGGGCTAAGAATAAAGGATTTTGGGTTCAACAGCAGTGGGATGCCATCATATTTAGCGACGAGTCCTGGTATGGGGATGTATGTCATCAAAAGGCGTTGGGAACATACATTTCATTGACGGTATTTTAAATGCCCAAAAATACATTGATGTTTAGAAAATCAATCAACTACCTTTGGTATCGCGAATAAGTTCCTTTGAAGAATTTACGTTCCAACACGACGGTGCATCTTCTCATACAGCTAAAACGACAAAAAACTGAATGCAAAATAAAGGTATTAAGGTTTTGGATTGGCCTTCATCAAGTCTAGACCTTAACCCCATCGAATCGCTTTGGGTGATAATGAAACGTCGTTTGCAAAAAAAAAAGGTGGAAATATGGAATTCAATAACTCCAGATGAGTGTTGCGATCTTACAAAAACCATGCCAAAACGAATGGAGGCCGTCATTAAAGCTAAAGGCGATAAAACACAATATGGATATTTTATTTTCTAACTGTACCTTTTTTAATGGTCAATTTAAGTTAAAATAAAAAATAAATAAAAAACTGGCCATTTTAGCCCTTGAAAAGACTTCGACCTAGCTTCTTATGATCAATTGTGTTGTGCGTGTTATTAAGTTTGTACACAATTGACCGAGAACCGGACCTACTTGTTTAACGCCGACTCCGAACGGCGATGAACGGAATTTTTTTGTTCTCAAGAAGCTTTACATGGCATTTTGATTACTCTCTGAGGTTTGCCATTGTCTGCAGAGAGGTGGCGACCGTACAGAAAAATTATTTTAATTCAAACAATTTTCTGTCGCTGCTGGGGTTTGAACCCGGGTCTCCAGGTTAGTTGACATAGCGGCCACGCATCGTATTTGAATCGTATGTAAATTTAACCTAATGTATTGATTTATAAGCTCCTCATTTCTATTACTTTTAAAATCAACATATGAATAAAAAAAATTTTTGAAATAAAACTAAGATTTTTTTAATTGAATAAATGATAACGATCGTAAGTATACAGTAGATTTTTGAAAAATAATTATAACTATGTTGTGGAGTAAATGTTAATGCAAAAGCGTCACTAATTAATATTTATACTCAGTAAATAGTAAAGTTCAGCTTTGTATTTTTTCTAACATACGGTAAAGTACTATACACGGTTACTCACCGTTAGTTTTACTGAGCACATGCTACCAATTTTCAGTGTTAATACATTTCACTGTGTGTGAAACTGTAATATATCATTGGCATTGTTTTGTTGAAATAACATTTTGTCACTACGGGCGCACGGTTGCTGAAAAAACAGTAAAATTTCAGTTTATTTTTGATAAATTTTTTCGGTTTATTTTTTTCCGTGTAAGCCTTCTCTAGATTAGCGAAAGAGTCGAGTCGAATGAGTCTTGCAGTGAACGCAGATAAGACGAAATACCTAGTGTCAACAAATAAACAGTCCCAGCATCTTGGAAACCACGTCATTGTTGACAACATCTCCTTCGAGGTTGTTAAGGATTTCGTCTACTTGGGATCCAGCATAAACTCTTTCAACGATGTCAGTATTGAGATAAAACGAAGGATAACTCTTGCCAAGAGGTGTTACTTTGGGCTGAGCAGGCAATTGAGAAGCAGAGCCCTCTCTCGACGAACAAAACTCACGCTCTATAAGTCACTAATCATGCCCGTCCTATTATATGCAGCACAAACCTGGACGTTGAGCAGTTCTGATGAAAAGACTTTAGGAGCCTTCGAGAGAAAGATCCTTCGTAAAATCTTCGGTCCAATCTGCGTCAATGGCGAGTACCGAATTCGATGGAACCACGAGCTGTATGACCTGTACGCTGACATTGATATAGTCAAGCGCATTAAAATCGAGGGGCTCCAGCAAGAAAAATATCCGATTCGGTGCCCGGTGGTGGTCAACGCAGAAGAGTACGCCCACATCTTCGTTAGAAGGTTCAGGTGTTGGATAACCTGACGACGCTTGGTGTTTCCAACTGGCGCCAGCAAGCGCAAAACAGAAATGGCTGGCGCAATTTCTTAAACGAGGCCAAAACCGACTTACGGTTGTAAGCGCCAGATAAGTAAGTAAGCCTGGCAAAGAAAACCATGTCGCCGATGCTCTTTCAAGGCAACATATGAACGCTTTAGAGGATTTTATACAGTCCCAATCATTAACTGCACATAGCGAGGAATCCCTATCAAAGTCAAAGGGATTCAAAGACTATCAAAGACAATTACTTCAGACAAAAATTACAAAAGCCGGTAAACTGCTTTTGTAATCAAATAATTTTAGAGATAGTAGCAAAACCAAGTAAAACTACCAAAATTTTGTTTCAGTCTCGTGTCAGACACAACATAACATTTGTTACTTTAAATGACCTTTTAGAGACATTTGCGAAGTCGGTTAACTCGAATGTAGTTAACGCCATCCTGTGTGATCTTTCAATCTTAGCACAAATTCAAGACAAAATTCAACAAGCATTTCTTTTGGCCAAATTCCGCCACACACAAAAGTAAGTTACAGATATCTTCAATAAAGAGGATCAAATAGAAATATTGTCAACCGAACATACTAGAGCCCACCTATCAGTGGAAGAAAATTTGGAGCAAGTTCTAACTGAGTACTACTTTCAAGAAATGAAGAAAAAACTTAAAGAAGTAGTAGCAAACTGTAGGATCTGCAACGAAGCCAAATACCAAAGACGTCCCATAAATGCTAAAATTGGATCAAGCCCTATTCCATCATATCCAGGGGAAATACTTCATATAGATATTTTCTTGTTTGGACAATCATTTTTAAACTTGTTTGGACAAAGTTTCTCATTTGCAATAGTTAAAAGAACCTCTCATGCAGATTTTGAATTTTTTTCAATAATACAAAAACAATTGTATGCGATAATGAAAAATCTTTTAACCCTCAGACAACAAAATTACTTCTAAGAAATCATTTCAACGTTGAAGTTTTTATAATTCCACCATTTCATAGCACCACCAAGGGACAGGTTGAAAGATTTCACGGCACATTGACAGAAATAGCTAAGTGCACTAAATGAGAACAAGGTTTAGAAGACACTGTCGAGCTCATACTTTTGGTAACCTCTAAGTCCATTCACTCCATTACTAATAGTAAGCCAATCGAACTAATTCATTCAATTCCCGAATCCTTGCGTGCTGAAATAGTAAACAAATTAAAACAAGTCCAAGATGTTTTACTGAATCATGAAAATAAAAACAGAAGGACCAGGGTATTTGAGCCAGATGAAAAACTAAACGTCAAAACAAATAAGAGGATGGGGAATAAGTCTAGAAAACTTTATAATCAGAAGACTGCTCAAAAGGACTTAGGTACTACGGTTCTTATCTATATATATATATAAAAAAGGAGCTTATGTTTGTAAGGCCGCAATAGACTCCTAAACTACTCATCCGATTAGCATGAAAATTTGTGTATAGAAGTTTTTTGGTACGGTGCGTGTTTGTGGGCTATCAATTTTGATCCACCTTGAACACCAGAGGGCGCTGTAGTACAAATTTTTTACAAAACTGCCTAAAACTCATAAACTGCTATTGCGATTAGAATGAAAAGTGGTATACAGTGGGTTTCATGTACGTCAAGTGTTCTGCTGCTATCGCTTTTGACCTATCTTGAACACCAGAGGGCGCTATAGTACAAATTTTTTACAAAACCACCTAAAACTCCCAAACCGCTCATGCGATTAGAATAAAAATTGGTATATAGTAGTTTTCATGTACGATGAGTTTTTTAGCATTATTTTTCTTTAACCACCTTGGACACCAGATGGTGCTGTCAGGGGCGGTTCCAGGAATATATTTCGGGGGGGGTTTCAAAAATATTTATGTACGTTATATATATAAAGGGTAGTTAAATTTTAAAGGCCGATGTTGATTTTGAATAAAACACAAATTATTAAGGAAATTATTGTCGTTTCTTTTTATTATGATAATATTGGTATGGTTCAATTATGCATGGAACAAAATATCGGCTAAATGGCCGCCGCGACCTCGGCGGCACACCACCATCCGATGGTCCAAATTTTCGATGACGCCGAGGCATAAGTGAGGTTCTATGCCGTTAATGTGCCGAATTGGCGGGTTGCAATAAGGCCAACGGCAATAAGGCCGAATTGGCTTTGTTTCCTTTTCAAAGAGAAATAAGGCCGAAATTCTGAATTTGGTTTTATTTCCATTTGAAAAGGAAATAAAGCCTAAAAAAAAATTTAGCAAAATGGTAATAAGGCCGAAAAATAATTTTTGCAAACTAAGGATTATTTTTTATAATTATTTTTAATAAAAAGTACGCTCCCTGTAGTCTGTTGTTTGAAAAGTTACTGGACTCAGCGTAGGTACTCAATTTGCAAGAGAACAGTTGCCATTGTCAACCTCAATGTGCTTGTTTTCGTATCAATGCGAAAAATTTATTAGTAGTAGTTCAATAGTGAAGGTGAAGAAGTTTAATATTATAAGGAATGAGCGCCGCAGGCAAAAAATTTTTATTAAAAATCGCGGCGATTTATTATAAACCTGCGGCGCTCATTCTTTATAATATTAAAGCTTCATTAAAAATTTTAGTAAAAATCGCGCATATTTTATAAATTTTCATTCATAACTTTTACGTTTATATTTTACATTTTTTTCTCGACCACTTACAAAGAGATGTATGTTGTTTAGCATTTAAACGATCATATTTTTCGCTTTAAACGGATATATATTTCTATTATTAGAATAAGATATCCTAGTCTTCTCAATACAAAAATATGTAAATTTTTCAGACTTTCACGATTTTTATCTCCTAAACCATTTGAGACCTACCTATTTTTTTTTTGCAGCATTAGATTTAGAAGTTCCATACACATTTAAAAAACAAAAAAAAAAAAAAGAAGCGTGTACCTAGAGTGCAATTATTCCAAAATATGTACATTTTTCAAACTTTCACGATTTGTATCTCCTAAACCATTTGAGACCGACCTTTTTTTGCAGCATGTGCATTAGGAGCTCCAAATGCAGATTTAGAAAAAAAAGAAAAAAGGAGCATGGGCCCTAAAGTACAATTATTCCAATACTTTATATCATTAATTTTAAATTAAATAAAACTAAAAAACTTATTTGATGGCGTTTTAATATTGGTTCCTTTTAAAGGGAAATGAGGCCAAATTGGCTTAATTTCTTTTTCAAATGGAAATAAGGCCGAATTCGGCCTTATTGCCGTTGGCCTTATTGCACCCCGCCGCCGAATTATCTCATCCTTTAGCTTTTGAATTGTTGCTGGCTTATCGACGTACACCTTTTCTTTCAAATAACCCCAAAGAAAGATGTCCAACGGTGTAAAATCACATGATTGGTGGCCAAATAACATCGCCACCACGTGAGATAACACGGCCATTGAATTTGTCGCGCAAAAGAGCCATTGTTTCGTTAGCTGTGTGGCAAGTGGCACCGTTCTGTTGAAACCACATATCGTCCACATCCATATCTTCCAATTCGGGCCATAAAAAGTTCGTTATCATCTCACGCTACCGAACACCATTCACAGTAACTGCCTGACCAGCCTCATTTTGGAAAAAAATACGGCCCGATGATGCCGCCAGCCCATAAACCGCACCAAACAGTCACTCTTTGTGGGTGCATTGGTTTTTCGACAATCACTCTTGAATTATCATTCGCCCAAATGCGGTAATTCTGCTTATTGACGAATCCACTGAGGTGAAAATGTGCCTCATCACTGAAGATGATTTTCTTCGAAAATTGATCATCCACTGTTGCCATTTCTTGCCACCATTCTGACCGAGTACATGCAAGTCTTTATGCATAATGTTCATCAACGACGAACGTGAGAGGTGCAATTGTTGGGCACGCGTGCCCACGAGTTGACGAGTTGAGGTGGACGGCTCTTCAGCCACACTATCGCGAACAGCAGCAATATTTTCTGTAGTACGAGCATGCACTGGTGTTTTCACATCTCCTACAGACCTTGTTTGTTCAAATATTTGCACGATTTTTCCGATTGTACGCACATTTGGACGATTAAATTGACCGAAAAAATCACGAAGTGCTCGATATGCATTTTGATTTGAAAGCTCATTTTCATAATAAGCCTGAATAACTTTAACGGTTCAAATTGAGTTAGTCTGAAATTGAGAAATGTCAAATGAAATGCAAAAAAAAAGTTGACATTTAGGTGTGGTTTATACTCAACATCGGCCCTTAAAATTTAACCACCCTTTATATACATTAGAGCGGGATAATTTTTTTTTTTCAAAAAATCGTAGGCGTGGGAAGAAACCGTTAGTCTAAAATCTATTTTGAGCCTCTGGTTTTTCAAAAGAAGGTTATAATTTGTGTTTTGCTGCAATATGTGAAAAAATTATTCCACTTATTGGAAAAAACTTTGCTACGAAAAAAATAGCCATCCACATTTCACTCCATATTCACTCCATATTCACTTCATATGATTGTGTGGTGCTCAGGATTATTTTTTTGTGTTAAATACCACAAGCTGACGCTGGGGTGAAGATAATTCTAATAATAAAAGTTATTTCTCTGTTTATTTGACTCGAATACAAATCTTAAAAACCAACATAAAACCAACATCAAAATAAATAAAAACTACAAAAACCAGAATTTTTCTCCATTACTGTATAAAAAGGAATTTTACGTCACACTACAAAAACCGGAATTTTTCTCCATTACTGTATAAAAAGTAATTTTACGTCTACACTTCCGATACTATCGAAACTGTGGGTTTTTAAATTAAAACTGTGCGGTGTTTGGATATATTTTATCCAAAAAATGCGGTGTTTTTGTGATTTCAGGTTAAGATTGTATGTGTGACTGTTTACAGCTACAGGCGCAATATCGCAAAAATAATCAAAAACTGGAACAGAATTCAGTATTTTAGCAATACGTGTAGAAACAGCTACAAACGTTTACAGCATAGGGGTGTGAATATTTAAAGTAAATTATAAAAAACTAATTTTTTTTCTTTTTGGTACTCTTAGCCCACATAATAAACATTTAAATACAGGTTCTTTTAGAATTTCGGGGGGGGGGGGGGGTTTGAACCCCCAAAACCCCCCCTGGATCCGCGCCTGGGTGCTGTAGTACAAATTTTTTACAAAATCGCATATTTTTAGATGTTTTCTTAGGTCACATGTGCAAATATTTACAAAATATAAAATATTTCTTAAATTTAGTAAAATTAAAAAAATTTCCGTTATTCTGGTATCAAAAACATGAACATATCTTGGAAACTATGAAAAATTTTACTACAACGACATATTATCGTTGCTCAAAAATGAGAAAAAACAATCAGAAATTTAATTTTGCGACTTTCGAGTCAAATATCTCCGCTGCTTTTGTATACATTTTGTTAAATTTTTTTTTGTCTTAAAACTTCATCAAAGTACTATGAAAACCTTATTTCAAAAATACCGTTACTTGAGTATATATATTTTAAATATTTTTTTCTTTATATATTTTTATATATATATATTTTCTTTATATATTTAAAGGTCTGAGATTTTGGAGTTTTCCTCACAAA
The DNA here is from genome assembly GCA_943735915.1 of Pherbina coryleti. Classification (NCBI taxonomy): domain Eukaryota; kingdom Metazoa; phylum Arthropoda; class Insecta; order Diptera; family Sciomyzidae; genus Pherbina; species Pherbina coryleti. The sequence goes on from OX030948.1 coordinate 91,424,688, forward strand.
AAGGCTCGAAATTTGTTTTTGTTGTAAAAATAATTTAAACTCAACTTCGCAATTTTTCAACTCTATTTAAAAATTATAACATTTATAAGCAAAAATTATTTCAATTTTACACAAAAATTAAAAACCATTTCTGTGATTCAAAAAACAAGGCCTATCCCTTGAATTTTTCGAACAAAATTTTTTTTTCCAATATTGTTTTTATATTTTTGAAAAAATATACAAGCTTAAAAATTAATTTATTAGAAAAAATTACACGGTGTAACAGTGAAAATAAAGTCGACTCGAGACATAGTAGAGGTTGTTGGTCTAGTTGAACATAAGATAACTGCATACTTAGTTTTTTGAATATACCCTCAAAATCGGGATTTGTGGTCAAAAAACCGATTTTTGGTAGGTGCATGTATAGTTTGTTATGTAACTCCGTTATATCTAGCTCAATTTTAAAAATTTAAACATTGATAAAAAGAAGAAAAATATACCTTTAATAAAATATACAGACCGTTTTTTTACAAAAAGAATTGACAAAGTAACAGGTAAAATCATTTGAAAATTTCTCATTTCTTTTTAAGTTTTTCAACTTTAACAACGTTTTGTTAACAAATTTTGTTTTTTGGCACTATTAGTTTTAGCAGGATTCTGAAAGCCTGTTAAATTTTGCGTTCAACAATCTATCATTTACTTCAATTGGCTGAAATACAAATGCACTATCGAATTTTTAGTATTTGTAATAAAATACAAAAAATTTAATTTTTTTTTTTTCTTTCTAAAAATCTTTATTTGACCTTTTTCGTTTATATATATTATAATCGATTTCACGTTTTAGGAACCAGCAGAAGTCTGCCAGCATGTTTATGGAATTTTTTCCCTGAAAGCCGGTTTCTATAGCTTCCATCTCCTGGTGGAACCTTTCTCCTTGTTCATCACTAAACTGCCCAAGGCTATTCGGGAAAAAGTTTATATGGGAGTGAAAAAAATGTATTTTAATTGACATATTGCAGCCCATTTCTTCGTAGGCACTTAAAAATTCATTTACAACATCTAAGTAATTTCGACTCTTCTTGTTGCCGAGGAAATAAATGCATAACGAAATAAAACTATTCTAAGCTCTTTTTTTCAACTGGATTTAATTTCAGTGTCCAAGAAAATTTTCCGAATTTGTGGGCCCACAAATAAACCTTAGAATAACCGAAATGAATAAATAACTTTTATAAATGATTTGAACGTGCAAGATACTTTCTTTGATTTTGGCCTCACTTAACCTAGGAAACGCTGCAATCAGATTTTTTTTTTGTTTTTTAGCTTTGAACCAAGGATTTCAGGTGGAATACCTATTCAGTCAAGTCTGCCTTGGTTCGAAAATGGGATGATAGATTAGTGGGAAGGAAAGGGCAATCAAGTGAAACACGTGTAGGATGTTCTAAGCGTGGTGGAAAGCCAAAGAAACATATGAATTTGAATCAGACACAAGTGTTATGCCTTTACCTCAGTCAATTCAAGTTATAAGTCAATCTCATCCACAAACTTCTCTACCATCAACTACAACTTCATGTCGTAAATATTGGCAGTCGAGCACGCTACCAACTCGGCTACCGAGGCCGCGGTAGGATTACATTTTCAGGTCGCACCAGTGGAGTATTCAAAACATATTTTTTGCCAACTTGAAATGAAGCACGCAGTGGCTACTCCTTTTGCTTATATTTATTAGTCGCACGACTATCCCATTCGCAAATAATGCAAGGACTCTTGGTATATCCACCTTGCATTCCAAACAGTATTGTTAGAGCCTTTAAGTCGGCGACATTCATATATCAGAATTTAACATATCAAGAATCCCACAAAAAGTTTTTAAATAAATCATACTCTTGCAAGATCCCTCAATAAACAAACGCTATTCATTCCGAGCGTGTTTGTGGTTGAAAACTGCAAACAGTTCCGTCACATCCAGGCAATACACCAGCTTTATGATAATATATATAAATGAAAAAGGTAAAAAAAAAACATTTTTAGAAAAAAAAAAATGTTTTTTTGTATTTTATTACGAATACTAAAAATTCGATAGTGCTTTTGTATTTCAGCCAATTGAAGTAAATGATAGCTTGTTGAACGCAAAATTTAACAGGTTTTCAGAATCCTGCTAAAACTAATAGTGCCACAAAACAAAATTTGTTAACAAAACGTTGTTGAAGTTGAAAAAATTAAAAAAAAATGAGAAATTTTCAAATGATTTTACCTGTAACTTTGTCAATTCTTTTTGTAAAAAAACGGTCTATATATTATATTAAGGGTTTATTTTTCTTCTTTTTATCAATGTTTAAATTTTTAAAATTGAGCTAGATATAACGGAGTTACATAACAAACTATACATGCACCTACCAAAAATCGGTTTTTTGACCACAAATCCCGATTTTGAGGGTATATTCAAAAAACTAAGTATGCAGTTATCTTATATTCAACCAGGCCTACTACCTCTTCTATGTCTTGAGGCAAGTTTTTTGATTTGTTTTCATTTTGTAACACCGTGTTATCTAAGTATCTCTTGCCAATCAAAAGTTATAGCCAATAATGTTTATTCAAAATATATATACAAAAAGCAAAAAGCTGTCTGTGTGATGGCTGGAAACTTCAAAATTACTTAGCCGATAGAGCTGAAATTTTGGCAGTACATTTTTTTCACACACCCTCTTTCCTGTCACACCCCGTTTTTCCGACCAAAAATCAATAAAAATGCTATATTTCCTACGGTTTTCGTCGATTGGGCTACATTTTGGTAATTTAGTCTGTATGCTTACTGTCGGCAACTGTACTAAAACAGGGTAATGTCCATCTACTAGAAAACTGGGATGAGCATTATATAAGAGGGTATGGCTCCACTCAAAATTATCGAATAGCTTTGAAAGTAAAAGTAACAATATTTACATACAAACACAAAATGGAGTTACTATTTGGTGATCTCCTGCTACTGGGAAACTGTAACGGGCAGTGGAAAATAACAGTGGTGTCAAACTATGAGTCTAAGAAAAGTTTTGAATACACCTATTATGTTCCCATATAGTTGCAGGGTGCAGCAACGCACGCCGGAAAAAGCTAGTTGATAATAAAATAGTCCATAAGGATAATCTGAAATAAGTATATCTAAACATTTTGTTAGTCGCAAATCAATAACGGTCGCGTAAAGTTGAAATCGTAGTCTTAACATAAACGCAAGACAAATTGAATGCAAACTAGAACAGTTATTAAATAGCAACAAACTTAAAAATAAAAAAACAAAAACAAAAAGTTGTGCATTGTTTGTTCAAAGTGAGTGTTGTCAGGCAGAGTGAGCAAGTCAGAATGGCAAAGAGTACAGTCAAAAAGAAAACGCTTAGACTCTCTTCAGCGAAATAACAAAAAGCGCGCTCCATTAGCCTCAGCCAATAGTGAAAACAACTTTAGCATAAACCCATTTGCATCATTAGATGATGATGAAGAAGATGAAATGGCAAACTCTCGTCAGATAATTCGGTATCCGAAACCACCACCAATTTTTATACCTGCTGTAAGCAACGTTTCTCGCATGGTAAATGATTTTGCAAAAGTAATTCCAACAAATGATTTTAGCTATAAGGGGCTCAATGATAGACAGATCAAAATAATGGTCAATAACGTAGATTCTTTAGAACTCTAATAACTTTCCTTTCTAAAGATAAACAAATACAGTTTTTTTATTTTATTTTTTATTTATTATTATTCATCCCTATCACTGAATCCCGTCGTAGTACGATTATCGTAGAAACTACGAAAAAGGCACCACTGAGTTCGAATGGCTACGTCGTAAATTCGAAATTCGTAGATTGGCATCACTGAGTTCATTCGTGGCGCCATTTCGTTTATTTGAAAACTAATTTGTTACGACGTGTTTGACTGTCTGAGAAAAGTTTTAAATTAAATGCAAAAAAATAAACCATTTTTAGCACCATTAACTGGCAACAATTTTTTCGAGTTCACATGGATTCAGTGATAGCAAATTTTTCGTATTCGTAGCGGAGGGTTGCGTTCGTAACTTTTCTACGACGGACTCAGTGATAGGGCTGATTATTTATTATTTATAAACAATTTTGATATTACAATAGTTCACATACGCTAAAGATTGAATAAAAAACAAAAATAAAAAAATTGATTTACAAATTACTGCATTCAGTTGTTCAAAATGAACAAGTGTCGAAAAGCAGTTGACATATCATAAAAAGAAAATCATTACTCATGTATTGAGGTGGGGTCATGAATGAAAACATTAAGATATGTATCATGAAACTGGTAAAAGAAATTAACAATACTTATAGATATAGACATTAGAAAAAAAATCTTTGTAAATAAAAGAAAATATTAAATAACAATGTAATTGTACTGATAATAAGATATGCAATAAATTATAGAAAAAAAAAATATAAAAATATAATTATACTTGAACAGAGATCAGAGTATTAACAGTTTTAAAGTCAAACATAAATAGCCATGTTTTTACCTCTCTAAGGAACAAAATATTATTTCGAATACAACGAGTATTAATTGGTAATTTATTAAAAATTCTAGGAGCAGCACATGAATAGGAGTAGAAGAAGAGAGTTGATTTGTGGGTCGGAATTTTCACACAATGTTGACGATATACCCTTAAGTTATGGCTTGTATATGTTTTATTAATTAAGAAAAGTAAAGTAATTTTATTAATAAAGTAAAATCTTTTGAAAAAAATTTTGAGTAGTATAAATGCCTACTTGGCAATACATTTAGGTTTTTAAACAACGGAAAGCTACTATTAAATTTCTTTTTTTGGCAAATTAAGCGAATGGCATGTTTTTGAGTAATCAGTAATGGATGAATCTTATTAAAATGGGTTCCTCCCCAACAAGTTATCCCGTATTGCAATTTAGAATGGAATATCCAATGGTAGATGCAATTTAGTAATTTTGTCGAGCAGTATGATTTCAAGAGGTAAATCTTTCTAGTTGCACCCAAGAGATAGATATCTTTTCAGAGCAACAGTATGATCTAACCATGACCATTTCTAGTCCAACAATAACCCAAGATATTTAAATGATTTAACACATTCGATAAAAAAACATTGATTGGAGCATTGATAAGAGTTATTAAATGTTTGCATATAGAAATTATAACTGCAAACATTATTCCCAAATGAGAACTTTTTGCAGCTAGCACAATGAAAAACAAAACTGAATGGGCTTACTTTAAAACCACTTTTGTTAAAAAACATTAATTTGGTTTTGTCACTTATAACCAACTTATGTGTATAAAACCAAAGACGCAGAAGCTCTAAGTCATTATTTAATTCACATGCTAGATTATGCATGGAATCACTTGCATAAGTACAAGCCGTGTCATCAGCAAATGCTACAACCGAACTTGAGAATGGAAGACTAAAAATAGAATTTATGAAAATAAGAAACAAGATGGGCCCCAGTACAGAGCCCTGGGGGACACCTATATCAACGTCTATAAAATTACTTAAACTGCCATTTATTTTAACTTTTTGTATCCTATTAGCTAAATACAACTGAAACCAATTATAAATGGTGCCTCTGAAACCACATTTATACAATTTCGTAAGTAATATTTTGTGATTTACAGTATCAAAAGCTTTTTTAATGTTTACAAAAAGTGCTGCACAGACTTTATTTTCATTCAACCCGCTGTAAATATTATTGCAAAAATTAAGGAGTGCATCTTCTGTGGATAAACCCTCTCTGGAGCCATACTGACATTTACTAAAAAAATTACCTTTTGACAGAAATTTAAGCATTCTCTTTTTTACAGCCTTTTCAAAAACTTTTGCAAATACTGGCAGCAATGATATTGGTCTGTATTACTATAACTACAACTAACTATAGTTATTTAAATCAGTTTTATCACCTTTTTTAAACAACGGTATAACGACTGCTTTTTTATGATCTCTCGGAAAAATTCCAAGCTCCATGCTTCTATTGTAAACATTACAGAGGACATCAGCAACATTATAAATGATCTTTTTGAGGACATTATTTGGAAAAACATCATCAGAACAAGAATGTGAGTAGTTGAGACATAATTATTTTAAAAATTTCAAAAGAGGTAATGGGCTTGAAGTAAAAACTATTTTGGTTAGAAGGTTCCTTATCTACACAGTCACACGAATCATCTACGGGACCAACATCGGCAACTACAGCTTTACCAATTTTAGCAAAAAATTTGTTAAAAGCATCAGCTTTTCCATACAATCTATGTGATTATAATTTTTAGGTTCCTTAAGGATATCATTAACTAACTGCCATTCTTTTTCACATTTCCCTCGATTTTCCTGAACTCATAAATATAGTAGTTAATTTTACACAATGAGACTTGAACAGAAATTTCTTTGCATAATTTTTTGTATAGTTCTTTTAAACATAAATTGAGAGGCTGCTTCGACAATTTCTTGAATAACTTATTTTTATAATGTATTTTTTTCAATAATCCATAAGTTATCCATGGCTTGAGTTTTTTAAACTTAGAAACACATTTATCATAATTAGAAGTACACGAATTGACATGTTAAACTAACGTTTCATAAAAGATCGTATATGCTTTGGATGGATCAGGTTCACAGTATACTTTACTCCAAGATTCCAATATAAGACTTTCATTCAATTTTGAAAAATCAATTTTGGCATAGGAAATTTGCTGTTGAGGGGCCTTTTTGCGAGGTCTACTAGCATTCTCAAAATACAAGCAAGTCAAACAATGATCCGAAAAATGCATATTTGCGACAGAACTATACAATGTTATTTTAGTAGACGAACTTAATTTCACAAAAACATGATCGATACATGTAGAAGAACTATCAGTAATACGAGTTGGTTCATTAATACACGATTCAAACCCATACGAACCAAGGAAAAATAAATATTTATCAACCAAGGGTGAATTAACTAAGATATTCAAATTAATGTCTCCTAAAAGAATAGTATTATTGCAACTGTTACACGACAAAAAAGTGTCAATATCGCTCAAAAACATGTCCATATTAGCCCTTTCCTTCCCATGGTAGCCATATGGCTAAAAAATTTTAAAAAATTTGGTTACAAGAAAATATTCTCCAAAAGATTCCAAGCTAAAAATTTAAACTTTTTTTTGGCAACACCGAAAACTTTTGACATTTTTGTACTGACTACCTCTTGTTTTGCATTTTCGGGTTTCGCGATATTCATTTTAATAAATCAAGTTAAAACGATTAAGTTTTCGTAAAAAAAAAAATATTTTCGTGTAAGTTATTGTGTTAAAAATTACGTTATTAATATAAAAAGTAAAAAGTGCAAGTTTTATTGTTAATATTTGCTAAAATGTTCTGGTAGCCAAATGGCTACATTGGGCACATATAACAGCATGTGTGATTCACTTCAGTAGCTCTCTTAGACCATGTTGTTGTTCTTAGAAAATAACTGTTTTTTTACAATAGCAAAAATGGCAAATTCTTTAAAAAACTCATTGGAAAATAAGAGAGAAATATTAAAACTTTAAGAGGGTGATGATTCGGAGGAGGAGTGTGGAGATGATAGTGAAGATGAATATGAGATCTTAGTAAATATAGTTCAATCAGGTACCTTGGTTTTAGGAAATACAGGTGAAGATACTATATTAGCAACATTTGGTGAATTTCAAATAAATTTTGTAAGTTCTCAAGTAATTGATATATTTTAGAAAAAAATGACATCGAAATAAACTTTGAAGAAAACGTTGCTTATCCAGTTGAAAGAGGAATGAAATGGCGTAAGACTGATATAGAGCATAAAGAGAGACCTTTCACTCAGACCTTTTGGGAAGAGACGCTGGAACAAACTCCACTGCAGTATTTTAAAAAATTTTTTTCTGGCAACATTCTTGAAGATATAGTTTATCAAAGCAATCTTTACAGCGTACAGAAAACTCCCAACAGTCTACTGAAAACAAATTTTTCTAGACTGTTGGGAGTTTTCAGCTTTAGCTAGATTTTAAAGCTGAGATTGCCGATGGGATGATAAAGGCTGGTTTTATTACCAATAAAAAAAAGAGATGAAGACCATCAGACCTCGAGAGTGATAGACAAGTTGTACTAAAACCAAGAAAACTATTACGAAAAGGCCTATTTCTGATGTGCAATATGACGCCATAAGTCATTGGCCAATGCCAAGTGAAAACAAAGAAAGATGCAAATATTGTAAAAACCGGGCAGCATTTTCCAGAATAAAATCCGAAAAATGTAATGTTGCTTTATGTATAACAAAAGATAAAAACTGTTTTATATGTTTCATAACAAGTAAACTTAGAAATCTGTGAATAAATGATAATTTTCTTTACATAAAATTTGTTTCCATATTGCCTAGTAAATGCCCAATGTAGCCATATGGCTACTACCATTCAAAATCCACTGGAAAATCAAAATCACTTAAATTTTGATGCGAATTCATTTAAAATACTCTATTCAATCAAAATAAGCCAACTTTAATTTTTTTCTACGCCTGCTTCATAATTCGGGAAGGAAAGGGTTAGAGTTACCATGGAATCTATAAATGCAAAAAAAAGTAAGCTTTTGGTTATCAACCAAACAACAAACTTTAGCTACGTCCGAGCTTTGTAAATTATAACAACAGAAATCACACACAAACTCTTCTTTAACAAAAACAGCTACTCCTCGAGCAGCATAATCATTATTGCAATTCGCAAAGCATTTATAACCGCGAGTATTAAACGAACTTAATTTAAAGTCAAAAATCCAAATCTCTGTAAAGAAGATAAAATCCGGCTTGTTTACAAAAGACTTCAAATGCAAAATGAAATTATCAAAATTCCTTCGAAGACTTCTAATATTTTGATGAATGATAAAAAGGCTGTTCGAGTTTTTTTGGTTAGATGAGATTACATCGAAATTTAATTTTTTACACTGCGCGAGAGGGATATTATATAAATTATCTTGGGGATCAATATTTACCATATTATATCAATTAAATATTTAACAAAAAATACACAAATTTAGATCCTCACTAGATTTAATAACCACCAGATTATCACCATCTTTCTTGCGCAGTAAAATTGTACCATTTGAAACCCACCGGTACTTATAGTTTTTTAATTTTTTAAGTTTTTGAGCTTCATTGAACATCAACCGTGTTTTAGCAAAGAGGCTATCATTAATAAAAATATTAGAACTTCGTTCACAGTTGAATAGCTTAGTGTTTAAATTTTTTCTACATCTGTACTTATTTTTCATAATGGATTTCTTACTTAAACGAGACAAGAATCTTACACATACAATATTTTGCAACGAATTATTAGATGTGGCATCCCTGGAATTACGCAAGCGCTTAACGCAACAATCATTAATTTGTTTCTAATGCTTCTAATCCTTTCTAATCCTTCCGAAAAGACTTCTAGCGTGCAATCAAGAGCGTTGTCGTTGTTAACAGAAGGAATACCAACAATTTCTACGCACCTTTCTCTACTTTGTTGATGTAAATAATCAACCTCTTCTTGCAGAACATTAACTTTATCTTCTAGCATTTGTTTGTCTTTTTGCAGTGCCTGAATCATAGAGAGAGCATTGACGTTCGCATTTTTTAGCGCAATAATTTCATTGTAAACCATTTCCAGAGTAATCCCAATAGTTGGCGAAGTTATGTTTACATTGTTCACATTCTCAAATTCACGTTGCACTTGTTCAGACAAATGACTCACATTGTTTTGTTGATGTTGTGGCTGCTGTTGTTGTATTACTTTCGGTGTCTGCCTTAAGTTTTCTGCCTCCAACGAAACAGGTTTTGGTCCAGCAGAGGTCGACAGAGTGGCGGCCGATGAAATTGGCGGAGAACGTAAAGACGAGCGACGTGCACTCAAACAAGCATTGCATTTAAACGATGAATTATTTTTTTCCATAAATTCTATGTCGCTTTAGTGAATATTTACAGAAATGCAGTGGAAAAATTCATTGCAAAAGACACATTTAATTTTTGCTTGATTGCGTTCAACTTTTTGCTTGCAAATACATGGCATTTTTAGCGATTTATCGTGAGTTATTTAAAAAGAAAATTTATGAAATAGTAACAGAGCTTGCTGACCTCACGACGACACGACTCGAACTATCAACTATCAAGTTTCACACCTATCAACTTAAATCCGAAAAGGCCTACAGAGTTGTTATAAGAAACTTACACCATTCAACTTCTATTGAGGAAGTTAAAGAATTCGCTGAAGCTTCAGGGCATAAAGTTAGAAACGTATCAAATATACAAAGAAGAATAACAAAAAAGCCACTCCCATTATTTTTTTCTTGATATTGAACCAAATAGTAATAATAAAAGTGTGTATGATATCAAATCAATCAAAAATGCTATGGTGAATATTGAACCGCCTCGCAAAGCAAAAAAATTTGGTGCAATGCCATCGTTGTCAACAATAAGGACATACCAAGTCGTATTGCACTAAGCCGTATAGATGTGTTAAGTGCGGCCTTGGTCACTCAACAGCAGAATGTCAAAAAAGTCGCGATGTTCATGTGTGTTGCGTTCATTGCAATAATAATCATCCAGCAAATTATAAAGGCTGCAGAGTATATCGAGAGCTTGTTAATAAAAATCAACATACAGTTAGTATCAACCAACGAAACCTACGTACAGAAAAACAGCAAAAACCAAATTTTAATCCGGAACAATTCCCGAATTTAGGGTGATCTAATTTCAATTTTTTTATTTTTTTTTAATTTCAATCCGACGACTAACAACAACACAACCTATTCAGAAATCGTAAAAGGAAACCAAATTGAAAACTCTTTCTTGCAAAAAATTGAAGTCATGATGAATAAACAACTTGAACTTACAAACAATTTGATTAGCATGATGTCAATTATTATTGATAACTTATGTCACAAATAGATTTGAGGATCGCTGTTTGGAACGCTAATGGTTTGTCCCAACATAGGCAAGAAGTTGGAGCATTTCTTCTATCGATAAAACTGGACATTTTATTAGTTTTAGAAACAAATTTTACGAAAAAAGCTCATTTTAATATAAAAGGTTACACACTTCATTGTGCCAACCACCCTGACGACACGGCTCATAGTAGCTCTGCTGTTATTATTAAAACTGCATCAAGCTCCAATGTACATACGATCACATTACAATAAAAAAAAAATAAATAACTGGCCATTTCAGCCCTTGAAAGGACTTTGACATAGCTTCTAATGATCAATTGTGTTGTGCGTGTTATTAAGTTTGTACACAATTGACCGAGAACCGGACCTATATGCTTAACGCCGACTCCGAAGGGCGATGAACGGAATGCTCTCGTTCTCAAGAAGCTTTACATGGCATTTTGATTACTCTCTGAGGTTTGCCATTGTCTGCAGAGAGGTAACGGCCGTACAGAAAAATTATTTTAATTCAAATAATTTTCTGTCGCTGCTGGGGTTCGAACCTGGGTCTACAGGTTCTTTGACATAGCGGCCACGCACTTTAACCAACTACGCCACGGACGCCAAGATTCACATTAAAATGTGATGATTTTAACATTTTCTTTCAACAACTGGGAACTAAATTTATTGCCGGCGGGGATAAAAAATCAAAACATCCGTGGTGGGGATCCAGACTAATAAGCCCAAAAGGAAGAGAACTTTATAAATGCATTTCCACCACTAATCGTTCAGTATTGTCTACAGGTAAGCCCACGTACTGGCCAACTGCCCCAAGAAAAATTCCAGACTTGTTGGATTTTGCTGTATACTCAGGAATTCCAAGGCGACATATTGTCATTCTAGATAGCTATGACTTAAGTTCTGACCACTCACCTTTTATTGTAACGTACAGCACTTTTTTGAGTGAATTAACAGAAAAATATTAACTTTTTTCACCTAAAATGGATAAGGAATGTTTTGTAAAGTGGTTGGATACAAATATCAATTTAAAGGCATCATTAAAGTATGGATTAGAAATTGACAATGCGGCCGAATATTAATCCTGTCTCTTTCATGAGGCTGCGTATCTTTCTACACCAACAAACATACAGGTAAATGGCAATAATGTTAAACTATCTGCGGAGCTTAGGGAACTTATACGAAACAAAAGAGTTTTGCGCAGGAGATGGCATAATAGTAGAAACCCAGTAGACAAGACCATATTTAATAAAGCTGCCAAAGACCTGAAAGAGCTCCTTCAAAAATTTAAAAATGATTCTATTAATGATTTCCTCAAAAATTTAAATATTCATACAAATTGTGATCACAGCTTATGGAAAGCTACAAAATACATTAAGAACAAAAAAAAGCTGATGTATTTGCTGCATATTTACTACAGACTTTTAAGCCATATAATTATAATAATAGCTCTGCACAAACTGTCGATATTATGAGATTTTTAGAAGTCCCTTGCCAAATGGATTTGCCGATTAAAATTTTTGTTCCAACGAGGTGCAGCAAGAAATAAAGAAACTAAATAATAAAAAAGCCCTTGGATATGACCAAATTGATACTAAAATACTAAAACTACTACCAAAAAAGTGTATTATTTTCTTTACACAACTATTTAATTCTATAATAAGGTTGGGTCACTTTTCTACGCAATGGAAATGCGCAGAAATTATTATGATACTAAAGCCGAATAAGCCAGAGAACGAAGTAGCATCTTATCGCCCAATTAGTTTGCTAGTTACATTCTCCAAAATATTTGAAAGAATATTTTTGAGCAGAATGAATCCATGGATACAAGCAAACAGCATAAACCGGTTTGATTCAAGGCAAAACCATGGTACTCCGGAGCAGTGTCATCGCATTGTCAAAGTTATTAAGGATTCACTTGAAGAAAAAAAGTATTGTTCTGCAGTGTTTTTGGATATTCAACGTTCGATCGGGTGTGGCACCCAGGACTGTTGTACAAAGTGAAAAATCTTCTCCCCCCTCCCTATTTTCTGGTACTCAAATCTTATCTCTTTGATAAATATTTTTTACGTAAGAAATAGAGCAGATACATCAGACCAACACAATATATTATCAGGGGTGCCACAATGTAGTGTTTTAGGTCCGATTTTATATACAATATTTACATCTGATAAGCCTGTGGTTGATAATGTTTTTGTTGCAACTTACGCTGACGACACTGCAATACTGGCCTCAAATGCGTCTTCAGATGGCGCATCTGCTCTTGTACAGAGAGAACTTAATGAACTAGAACGATGGTTATTAAAATGGAACATTAAAGTTAATGCTTCAAAATCTGCACATGCTACCTTTACGATGCGATAAGGTGACTGTCCTCAGGTGACTATGACCGGTTCAATAATCCCAAAGAGCAACATCATAAAATATCTAGGAATGCACTTAGGTCGGCGCCTCACTTGGAAAGAACACATAAAAGCAAAACGCAAACAATTAAATAACAAAACCAAACGACTTCATTGGCTACTTGGTGCTAGATCTGAGTTAAACCTTGAAAATAAAATTCGAGTCTACGATTTTAAACGCCCCCTGGATTGTAAGAAATGACTCAATACATTAGGACTTAAACATTCTAACAGTTCAAGATGAGATCCGAAAACTCTGTGAAAGATACCTTAAACGGCTTAGCAACCATACTAACACATTAGCAATCTGCCTTTTGGATGAAACCAACGAAACAAGGCGACTCCATCGATTTCATGTTTTAGATCTTCCATTTAGATTATTATAAGTATAGAGAAACACCTGTTTGTAAATTATGTTGTATGCTAATTAAGTATTTGAAATAATTTTTTGAATGTCTTAAACAATGTTTGTTTAACTTTTGTAGTGATCGTATTTAATGGAATGCAATACTCTCTGTTATTATATATCATTTCGCAAATTTGTTTATTATCATTTTGATAGATTACAAAAAAAAAACACGTTTTGTTAAACTTTAAGAGGAATAGAATTCATTTGACTACTATGAATAGAATTCATTTGACTAATATGACAATGACTTACTGCTCCTTAAAGCTTCATTCGGTTACGATCAAGATATAACTGCTTTTCAAGAATGGTACCTACTTGCGTAAGGAATAGCAATCATGGTAGTTCTCGACGCCAAAAAATTCAAAGAACTTTTTGTCACTAAACGTTTCACGTTTCACGTTTCATAAATCTTAATATCGTTATTAATATGTATTAATTTATACTAAGAATCCATTCTAATTGATTTGTTAATTATTGTTATTGTTAATTCTTATTTCCTATTTATAAATTTTACTAGTCAGTAATGCATAAGAAATATTATTTGCAAACGCCCGAGGACGGCTTTAACTTAAAAGGGAGTATTTATAATATGATATATATACTTCATTAATATTACTTAAATATTCGCTGCTCAGCTCCAAACAACTTGCAAGAAATCCCAGCAATTAAAACATAAAGTTTTTATATATAAAAAAAGAGGGTTTTTATTGGGAAATATAACTACCATAAATTGATCTTACCAGACAGACTTTCAGTATCGATAATTTAACAATAAATTTTTACTCTCGTCGGCCAGCCGACGGACCTATACAAGCCACAATTTTCGAAGTCACTCAAACAACTGTGACTCAAATTAAGTTACAATAATTATAGGAAAATAATGGAATATAGATACAGGGTTCGGCGTAAACATTGCCGCCCGCCTTGCAGCATCACTGCAAAATAAATTTCAAAATAAATATTTATATATACATATAACTACTTAGCAATTCATAAATTCATTAAAAGAAATGTGTTAATATTAAAATTCAGTGCAGTTAATTTTTTATTAATTCAGTGTTCATTATTGTGTTTCTTTTTTTTAAAATATATTATTTACAACGGATGGATTCCTGATAATACCCATCCAAATATTGTGCTCTGAGCAGTTAGGTGCCCAGCAGGGTTCGGAAAAAGTCCTGGAAGGAAAATTTTTGAGTAGACATCGACGCCTAGGATGAGATCTACTGGCCCAGCTTTATAAAAATTCTTATCTGCCAACATTAAGTTTGCATATTGTTCTGTGACACGGACATCAATATTTCGCAGTGGTGTGATACATGAAACCCCATGTTTTACATGCGCTATCACCGTAATCCGATCATTTCGACCAAATTTGCCGCCTAACTCGAACATGCATGTCGTATCCGATCCCAACCGAGAAGTGGGCAGTCGCAAAGACGTGATCAGCTGGTCTGATATCAATGAGACGGAACGACATGGATCAATCAGCGCTCGAACCATACTGTGTCGGCCATTCGACAAAATCTTTACAGTCGCGGTAGGAGATATTGCAACCGCATGTTGTAGCAGGTTGGAAGACGCCTGTCTTCCAATCATAGCGCGCGCATCACCTTGGAAGCGCCTTTGGGGTTCATAGCGAGCAATTTGGGAATTCTGCTGTGGAGATTGGTGCCGATGTCTTCTATGCCGTTGGTTTCTGTTTTCCAGCCGAGACGGACGAGGCCTCGGTCCAGAACGTAGCGGTGGCCGATATGGATGAAGCCGATGGTTTTCAGCGGGCGTCGGCCGAGACGGACGTGGCCTCGGTCCAACTCGCTTTTCTTCTATGGCCACCTCGGTTGAAGCATCTTCCGCCGGAGACAGCCGAGACGGACTAGGTCTCGGTCCATCCCCTTCGGACGAGGAGTTCTCCGACTCCTCAGAAATAACTGGCAGCCCAGACGGACGAGGCCTAGGTCCACGACAGCGACGCTTTCCGAGGGGCTTGCTATCTTCTAGCTTCTCCTGGGTCGGCCCGTGTAGCAAACTGTGGTGCTTCTCCTTGCAGTAACGGCATAACATTTCGCTGATACAATTTCGAAGTATATGGCTCGGAGAGAAGCAGTTTGAGCAATAGTTATGAACTAAAACTGTTCGTAACTTTTCGGCGTGTTTTTGAGCTCGAAATGCCTCACAGAAACGCAGGGGGTGACGAACGTTGCACAGTCGGCACGCGCCATCCGCGACTTCCTTATTTTTCCGCAGGTTGTTATGACGTACGCCAACCATATCGCACTGAAAAGATCATGAGGGGGTATATATCAGGACAACGTTTTTAACACGCTGGTAACACGACCAGCTTTACTACAGGTCGTGTAATCAAACCACGCTCGGTTCGAACATCAGCTACACGCACCCGAGCATCTTTGCCTAAATAAATTTTTACTATTCGACCTAGTCGCCATTCGTTTGGGGGCAAATTCTCATCTCTTACAACAACCATATTATTGACTTCCACATCTTTTTGAGGATATTTCCACTTAAAACGCTTGTGGAGTTCTTTTAAATATTCAGATTTCCATCTCTGACAAAATGTTTGATGCAAAGCCTTTACTTTTTGCCATCTATTTACTATCGAGAGGAGACTATCATTTATTTCAGGTTCTATCGGAGTGAATATGGGTGTGCCTATTAAAAAATGACCTGCAGTAAGGGGGGCTAAATCATCCGGATTATCTGTCATCGGACTGATAGGCCTCGAGTTAAGACATGCCTCAATACGTGTAAGCAAGGTGGAAAACTCTTCAAATGTGTATTTCATTACTCCAGCTATCTTTTTAAAATGTGTCTTGAAGCTTTTAACTCCTGCTTCCCATAAGCCTCCCATATGGGGAGCACCTGCAGGAATAAAATGCCAAACAAGATTCTGGTGAGAATAACTATCAACAACTTTGTCACGAGTCGAACTTACAAAAACTTTAAATTCACGTTTAAAAATTTTTGAGGCCCCAACAAAATTAGTTCCGTTATCGGAATAGATATTTGCTGGACAACCTCGTCTTGATGAAAAACGCGAAAATGCTGCCATAAAAGCCGCAGTGGATAAGTCACTGGTCGCTTCAAGGTGGATCGCTTTTGTAGCAAAACACACAAACAAGCACACGTAACCTTTCGTAATCAAACATGCGCGACCAGTGTAGTTTTTAATCTCAAATGGACCCGCGAAATCTACACCTGTTGATGCGAATGGTCTCGTAAGTGTTGTTCTTTCAGGTGGTAAGGCGGCCATAATTTGGGTCATTTCCTTTTTTCTGTTGATAACGCACACTTTGCAGTTATGAATAAGAGTTTTAATAAGGTTCTTTGCTTTCAATATCCAGAATTGCATCCTTAAAAGACGTAAGACCAATAGATTACCACCATGTAATGAGATCACATGGGTAAATTGGACCAAAAGTCTCGAAAACTGGCAATTATAGGGTAATATGATTGGATGCCTTTCATCGTATGACAGCATTGGTGAAAAAGCTAAACGACCACCTACTCTTAAAACGCCATTTTTATCTAGAAATGGATTTAGCGTAAGAATAGTACTCTTAGTGCTTATTGCAGTTTTTTCTTGAAGACTGTGATACTCGGCGGCAAAATTAACTTTCTGGCTAAGAACTATCAATCGATTCTTCACGAAGTCAATTTCCTTACTCGTGAGTTGATTAGACGTAAACCGTAATTGTCTATTCTGAGCCTTATGTACGAAACGAAAAACATATGCGAGGACTCGTAGTGCTCGTGAAAATGATGAAAATCTATCCATATTGTCTTCATAGTTTGTAAAGAAGGCGAAATTTGACTGAATCGGTTTCCTTTCAATTTCGGTTTCAAAGTGAGTTTTCTCACAGAGATGTGGCCAATCAGATCTATCTTTTATAAGCCATGGAGGACCACACCACCAAAGTGGATTTTCAATAAGATCCTGAGGCATTACTCCACGGCTTCCTAGATCAGCTGGATTCTCATGAGAATCAACGTGGAACCAATTTTCATTGCCAACTTTTTCTAAAATCTTTGTGACACGATTTGCCACGAATGTTGTCCATGCACACGGTGGTTTCCGAAGCCATGCGAGAACAATAGTGGAATCTGTCCAGCAATACAATTTATATTGTTCTATTTTTAATTCTGGAATTAAGATATCAACTACGTCTGCAAGCAAAGCAGCTCCACACAATTCAAGTCTCGGAAGCGAAACTGTTTTTACTGGAGCCACTTTTGTTTTGGAAGTGAGCAAGTGAGAGGATACTATACCATGCGGATTTTCAATTCGTATATATATCGCTGCAGCATATGCTTTTTCTGAAGCATCACAGAAAGCATGAAATTCTACTTTACTCCATGGAGAAAAATTTATCCATCGTGGAATTTTGACCTCATTAATGTGATCATAATTTTGCACAAACTTTTTCCATTTTTGAAGAGTTTGGCTAGTCAATTCGTCATCCCAATCGATTTTTTCTAACCAGATATGCTGCATTAGAATTTTTGCAATAACAATCGTGGGACTTAACCAACCAGCTGGGTCAAATAGTTTGGCAATTGTTGATAAAACTTCTCTTTTGGTAAAAGTGTGTTTTATTTCCAATGGCTTTGCCACAAAATAAAAACAGTCTTGACTTGCATTCCATCGAATGCCTAAAGTTTTTGCAGTGCTGGAATCTTCCAATTCTAAAAAGTCCTTATTTAATAAGTGCTCTTTTGGGAGATCGGCGATGACATCTTTGCAGTTCGCCGTCCATTTGCGTAGAACAAACCCAGCCAAACTTAAAGCTGAGATCAATTCGTTTCGAGTTTTGATCACTGTCGGAATGTCGTGGGCTCCTGCAAGAGCATCATCGACGTACATATGGTTTCGTAAAACCATTGAAGCTAAAGGGAAATCCTTTTCCACATCATCCGCAAGCTGAAGGAGTGTTCTTATTGCCAAAAACGGTGCACAATTGAGGCCAAAAGTTACTGTTTTGAGCTCAAAATCTTGGATTTGCTCATTGGGAGAATTTCTAAATAGAATCCGTTGAAACGGAGTGTGGTCTGAGTCCACCAGAATTTGGCGATACATTTTTTCAATGTCACCGTTGAAAACATATTTAAAAAACCGCCACTTTATGAGTAAACGGGTTAAGTCAGTTTGAAGCACTGGACCTGGATAGAGAATGTCATTCAAACTTCTTCCATTAGATTTCGGACATGAGGCATTAAAAACTACTCTGATTTTCGTTGAAACGCTGTCAGGTTTTATTACCGCATGATGGGGCAAGTAATAGTTACTTGGAAACTGTTCAAAACTTGGAACTGACACTCTTTTCATGTGATTCAAGCTTAAATATTCATTTATGACATTATCATATACCTTTTTTAACTCAGGATTTTTTAAAAGTGAAGCTTCACTTCTCGCAAATTGCTTGTTTGCACACTGACGAGACTGGCCTATGCTGATTTTGTTTGGAAAGTCACTTTTAAATGGAAGCGATACTACATATCGACCATCCTTATTTCGTCGTGTTGTTTTGACGTAATTTTCTTCACAATATCTATCATCTTGTGTCTTATAGATGATTTTCTGGGTTTCTTCCAACTCGCAAAAGCGTGAGATCTGCTGATCGAGCGATATTTCAGAAAAATACGACACTAATTTTGACGAAGCCAATGTATTTTCTCGTGGCATTGGGCCAGTAAAAATCCACCCGAAAATCGTCTCTTGAGCAATCAGCGATCCAAGCACATTCCTACGAATGCCATCTAAAATTATCTTGGGATAAATGTCGCCACCGATTAAAACGTCAACCTGGTTACTTTTGTAAAAGTTGACATCTGCCAAAGGTATATCTGGCAGATTTTTAATAACGGAGCTATCAATAGAGTAGGTTGGAAGATTTTCCGTAAGTTGGGGAAGAATAAGAGCATTCGTTTCAATTTGAATCCGTGAATTACTAGGGCAGCTGATCACCAACGTGCAGCTTTTTTGAACCCTAGCTGAAATACTCTTATTTAATCCTGAAACTTGTGCATTGACATTGTTAGTGGGGAGTTTCAGAATCTTCTGCAAACGTTCAGAGATAAATGTTCCTTCGGACCCAGAATCGATAAGCGATCTGGCTGTGTATACCGTGCCTCCGTGACATATGGTCACCATGGCAGTGCCGAGAAGAACACTTTTCTTACTTAAAGTGAAACATGTCTGGACATTATCAATAGGAGTTTCAGTAGTGGACTGTATGGCTGACTTCATAAACGCAAGTTGCAATGCAACACTGCAAAGCATTGCGCAACTAATGCAAAGCAATGTTGCCTTACATCACTACTTTGTCAAATGATGCAGTGCATTTGAAGGCGTTTGTGAACACCACCATGCAATGCTTGTACTTTAGCGCCAACTGTTTGTATAAATAAAATAAATAAATAAAATGGAATATATATTCCATGCTATTTATATTTTAGCTTTTAAATTTTGTGCAACTGGCAGAAAGTACATCTTTGATGCGTTTGTAAGTGACCATTATATTCAAAAATCATCTACTTTTTTCGTCCCTTATGAAAGGAAACGTGCCATCAATTTCTTTTATCTCCAGCAAAATTTTTTTCCAGATTGTGTTTCTTGTGCATCAATCTTGTGCGCAATCTTGTGCTTATTAGCAAGAGCTTCCTTTCGTGTGTCCATTTATTATTACTTTAAATAGAACGGTAAATAATTCATGCATTAATAAAATCAAATATTTTATAAATTTCTAATTTAATAAATTTAATAATGTATAAATATACTTGTTTTGTTTGTGAGACATCCATGTTGCATCATAAAATGAAATGATGCGCCGAAATGACATCTGATGCGCATCGCAAAGGGTTGCGATGCATTAGTGAACACACTACATTGTCAAAAATAAAGTGTGGATGTTTATGAACATTTGACTTTGCAGTGTTGCATTGCAACTTGCGTTTATGAAGTCAGCCTATCATTGTAGCATGAGAATGAGTGTGAGGATTCGGAGTCTGTAAAGCATTGAAATTCCCAGAGGTGGACGCCAAATTTACATTAGAACTCGGGTTATTCTGGAAATTGCGATGCAAGAGCGTGTGATGACGCTTTTTACACGTTGCACAATTATAATTGCTCTTACAATCTCGCACTTCATGGGAGTTTCCCAGGCAATTGAGACACATATGGTGTTTTCTCACTGCTGACGATCTATCACCCACACTCATGTTGAGGAATTTTGGACAATTCTTAAGTCCGTGCTGTTGTGAGGGACAAAGCTTGCAGTTTGATCCGGTCAAATTCACATGGTGTGAATTGACCCTCTTGGAAGAACCGCTGCTTTTTTGATTACTTGCTGAAGGAACAGCACCCTTGCTACTATTCGAGCTCTTAATGTCTGAGACGGTTTCAAGAGTTTGAAATCGACTAGTCAAAAAATTATCGAAGTCTTTCCATTTGGGAATTTCGGATTTTAAGACTATACTTTGCTCCCATAAGGAGAGCGTATTCTCTGGTAAGCGCGTAGAACACAAGTACGTGAAAATTGCATCCCAATTGCTGATATCAATATCATGGTTCTGTAGTGATGAAATACAATTATTGATATCGCGTTGCAATTTTTTTATAGCGCTTCCTGATTCGGATGAAACTACAGGAAGATTGAATAAAATCTTCAATTGGCTATTTACTAAAATCCGCTTATTTTCATAGCGGTCCTTTAGATTTTGCCAAGCGAGGGCAAAGCCATCGTGAGTAAGTGGGGATTTTTTCACTATTTCTTTCGCTTCGCCTCGAGTCTTTTGGTTGAGATGGTAAAGTTTTTCAACCGGTGTTAAGCGAGCATTTGTAATATAAATAGCCGTAAACATATCTCTAAATGAGGGCCAAGAAATATAATCTCCGTAAAAGAGTTCTGTATCGCAGGGAGGTAAGCTTATATTGTGGCTTGAGGAGGGTAAATTCACAAAACTTTCCTGTTCTGTTGAGACAGTCTTACTAAATTGGTGACTCATTTCACCCATTTTTGCAACGCACCTAACATACGTATCAAAGCAAAATCGGTACTTGACTTTAACCGTAGCTATGTCCGTTTCGCTTTTTTTTGTGTTCGAAAGTGACTGCACACAAGCTTCATAAGCACTTTTTACCTCTGCCCAAATCGATTTTATTTCTTCCTTTTGCACCTCAAGAGTAAACACAGAATGATCTTCTGAAGGAATTTCTTTAAATTGCACTTCGAATTCTATTAGTTGATCCGCCAAACGGATATACGTGCTTAGCTCGGACATTTTATCGGATCTGAGTTTCAACTCGGAAGGAAGAAATTAAAAAAAACTGCTGGTAAGATCGCAAAAAACTTGTTGAATTAAACAATTCGATACGCAAATTGCTTTTTTTAAACAAGTCGAAAATTTAAAAAAAAATGTAATAATATTGTAAAAAAAAACTTTTTTTTTTTTTCTTATATCAACTGATGAGCAGTTATAACCCGTAATAAACAGTTCACTTGATCGCAAAATTACTAATGTCTCCCTTTCTAAGAGGCACGAACAAATCAATACTAATGTAAGCTGTAAAAATCTTACAAAATATCTGCAAACCTTAAAATATGCCAAATATAAGATATATAAAAATATTTATAAATTAATTTTTCCAAATATTTGTTTGTATATATGCTTATTTATTTTGCTTTATTTTAAGAAAATTTATTTTTTTTTTTAATTTATTACAAAAACTAATTTTCTTATTTAAACCTCCCAAAACAGTAGCGCTTACCTTGGTATTACTAGGTAAGACAAAATTTTTTTCATATGAAAACTACCAAAACCGTAGCGATTACTTTTGCATCAATAGGTAATGCCTTTTACCGACTGGGTCGTAGCTTTTCCTTTTTTCCTACTGGGGTGCTATCTTTGGTATGTGTGTGTGTGACTCACCACTTTTTCTCTCTCACTGGAGTTTGTTTGAGCTATTATGGGTCTATATCAGCGAAGGGCACAATTTAAATTATCAGACACGCGTGTTTTGAAACAAAATACTGCTTGCGCGACGTCGACACAAGTACTCTATAAGCTCCTTCGTGTGGCTTTCGATCGTGTGCGTTCGGCTGTTGCTTTGTTTTCATTTTCGCTAAGCAAATCAATTCAGTTGATATTCAGCACTTGCTAAGTTAAGACTTCGCTGCGCAAGTTTTTAAAATACAGAGAGAAATATGTCCCCTGAAGAGTGGGAAAATGATTTCTTTTTTATGGAAAACTTGCATAACATGCAAGATGGTGACTTGTAATGCATGATTTGTTATCGCATTATGAGGTTTTTGTTGTTTTGTTTAAGAAGACATTTTTTCTCTAGCCATGAAAATTTTACTAAGTTAACGGAGGGTGAACGAACAACAAAAATTTTAGAGTTAAAAGCAAATTTTTTTTTTTATATTTATGGTTGATAAAGGTGGGCTACCTGCCAATTCTATGGTAGATGAGGCTCATAGTGATCATCAGGAAACCATCCATTGAATGAAAATAACAATTTGTCTCTAAAAAAAGCATCATATACCGTAGCCTTGGCTTTGGCAAAGCATTGCCGCCCATTTGACGACGGTATTTTTTTTTAAATTTAACATCAGATGTTTTAAAATGTTTTGGTGAAGAATGCAATGAAACTTTGAGGCTTTGCGAAAATATTCCCTTATCCCGACGTTAGCTTAATTTGTTAGCTTATTTTGTTTATACATATGTATATTTTTTATTTTCTGTATATTTTTTGTATTATTTGTATAAGTGAATATGTTTATAAAAAAGTTTAAATAAAATTATATACTAAAGAAGCAACCAAAATCTTTTCTTTTCGACAGTTGAATGTTTTTTTCAGTGTAAAACTGGCAACCGTCAACTTGATCTTCGTTTTTCTCTGCTTCACACACAAGCAAAGTATGTGATAGTATGTGTGTGCCCATCACTGGTCTATATATATATATGTTTTTTTTTTCTTTTTCGTCACACACTTTCACACACTTGTTGGTTTGGATTTTTGTTATTTTGTTTGGGGTTTTTGTTTTTTTTTTTTTTCTTTTTCTCTAAGCTTGAGCCTCGCACTTTAATTTTAGGTTGTCTTTGAGTAACTCAACAAATGATATATTAAAATAAATTGTAAGAGCTTGTGAACACAGTGGCGAATTATTTGTATAATGTAATTTGTAATAATGTAGCACTCGGGAGACAATATGGTGGAAAATTAATACAATTTTTTTTTTCTTTTTACACAAAATAATTTTTCAGTACAGTAATTGAGTTTAATTTCTTTTTTTTTTTTTTAATTAACTTAAAAATCTTATTTTTCACTGCGCCGAAATTTAACAAATTTTAATTTTATTCAATTTTCCACCACTTATTTCCACTGTTCACTGAGTTGCTCTTTTTTTTTTCACACACACACGAAAAGAATCGAAAATGCACAAGATTCTTTTAAAATGCAACAATTTGAGTTGATTTATTTGTTTTTCCTTCTCAAAAAAACGATTTCTTGTCGTTGGTAACTTTCTTTTTTTTTTTCTTTACCGCACGAAAAAATTTAAAATGGCAGAGATGAGATGCCCCAAACTTCGACTAACTAATTTGACTCTTTTGTAATTTTTTAATAATTTAATTTGGCACTGAACAAACACTGAATTAAAATAAATGAACGCACCTGTTTTATGATGTCCGAGTTGATATGGATAAACTTGGGGTTTGCTGTGTTCGCTGAGCCTGTTGTCTTCACTACTTGTGTGTTTTTTGATGTTGATGTTTTTGATGATAATCCGGCTCGTATGGACCAATAAATATTCGCTGCTCAGCTCCAAACAACTTGCAAGAAATCCCAGCAATTAAAACATAAAGTTTTTATATATAAAAAAAGAGGGTTTTTATTGGGAAATATAACTACCATAAATTGATCTTACCAGACAGACTTTCAGTATCGATAATTTAACAATAAATTTTTACTCTCGTCGGCCAGCCGACGGACCTATACAAGCCACAATTTTCGAAGTCACTCAAACAACTGTGACTCAAATTAAGTTACAATAATTATAGGAAAATAATGGAATATAGATACAGGGTTCGGCGTAAACATTACTTATGTATATTACTTTGTTATGTTTCAACTTTGCTATGTTCAACTTCAATTCAATTTTTTACTTTCAATTCAAATTATGTTTCTACTTTTCAATTTCAATTTTATAATTTTTCTCAGTCAAAGATTTGAACTCAATAAAAAATGTTCACATAGTGAACAAATAAAAATTTTATAAAGTAATAAAACTTATACCAAGATATTTTATATTCAGTTGTATTAATTCACTCCAAAAAAATGTATCCATTATCTCTTACCGTTTCTTGTAAAAAAATTTTAAATTTTCACTCGAATACCGAGCGCGCAAGTAGCAACATGCCTTAAATAAAATAACGGAAGTAAAATTGTTCTCCTTTTAACACAATTTTTTAAACCTTTATCGATCAAACAAGAAATTTCCAGAATTTATATTCTAGGCATTAGTTTGAAGAGTATTCTACCGCAAAAACTAGTTAATATCTTGTACCCAATCGGACTTAACACTTTGAATTTGCCCTAAAAAATACAGTTTTAACCCTTTAGCTCCTCAAATTCATCATATTTTTAAAAACTCTGACAACGATTTTTAAACATTTATAAAGATATTCAGAACCCGTTTACAGAACTTTGACATCTCAGGTATAACTCCAAGTAGCCCATTCATTACCCATTTTTAAACTCATTTAACAACAACAAAATTTAACCTTTTTTAGACCTAATATTCAAAATTTTTTTTCACCATGAGCACTCATCTATGTAATAATCAAAGTAATATTCTTATTACATTTAATTTTACTAGGCCAAATAGTTTAGGTTAGAACGAGTCAGACAGTAAGAAGCGAACGCTCTATGAAATTACATGGGAATTTATAAACGTTTTTCGCTGGGAAAAATTTTATCGGAGGTATACGGTCCCAAGGAGTTTTCAACTCAGAATTGCATGAAGAATCCGAAACTGAATGTTACCAGCATGAACATTTTCGCCCGGAACAAATCGCTCCACCTAATGTTCATGGCACCCATCAGTAGATGGGCTTAGATTCCTTTTATGCAAGAAAGTTCAAAAGCATGCCCAGTAAGGTGAGTCACCCCATATGGAAAAAAAAAATTTCAAAAGATCGCCCCTCATTTGAAAGCTTATGTTAAGGGGGTTTTAGTATCATACAATTTTTTTTTTATTTGGACCCAAAATCTGCCCCAAATGGTATTTTTTGTAAAACTTTATCAGTTTTAAACCGATCGTAAAAAAGTATGTCGTTGCATAGATCGTCATAAGGACAACAATTTGTCTTAACAACATTTTTACCTCCGATTCCATCTTTGACTACATATTTTAACTTTTAGTCCTATTTCCGCATTAACCACGAAACTTTCATTTTTGTTTTTAAGAAAATAGTTCGTAATAAATCATTAAACTTTTGTGAAGAAACTTTTTGATTTCATTCGTAGGAAAAAAGGCTTCGTTTTTAGTATTTGGATCATTCCATATGAAAACGTCTAATGAGTGAGCTGCATAGTTTCTAATTTTGATACAAAAATTCAAGCATGTATTTATGGGTATCTAATACTAAAAACCGTTGTTATTTATTTTTTTAGTTACCTTACATCGGATCGGCACCCATTCGAAATCCAAAATTGAGCGATTTTCATAATCTCATGAAGTAGGCTACAAAATTTTTTTACCACATATATAAATGTCATTGTAATTTTAATCTCCTCTAAAGAAATATCGATATAATATTTCGGTAGTTCCAACCTTCAAACAATACGTGTAAAAATATCATGACAATCTAACGTTTAGTTCAGAAGTTGCAGTGATTTAAGTGACGCTACTGTTGATATTTTCAAAATAATGGATTCAAAGCAATTCCGTGTGTTGATTTATCACTGTTTTTTTATGGGAAAAAACACCATCCAAGCTGAGCAATGGCTTCGAAAGTGTTGTTCGGACTCTGCTCCGTCAAAAGCAACCATTTGCCGATGGTATGCTGAATTTAAACTTGGTCGTACAGACACAAATAATGCTGAACGTCCAGGAAACCCAAATAAGGCAGTTGTTTTACAAAATATAAAAAAGTACACAAAATGGTATTGGCCGACCGTAAAGTGAAGGTGCGCGAGTTAGCTGAGATTCTGAAGATATCGAAAGGCAGTGTGGGAACAATATTACAGGAACATTTGTCGATGAGAAAGCTGGTTTCCAAATGGTTGCCGCGTTTTCTCTCACCGGACCAAAACAACAACGTGTCGATGATTCAGAGAGCTGTTTGGCACTGTTTACAAAGAATAAACATGCATTTTGCGTCGGTATGTGACAATGGATGAAACATGGATCCACCATTACACACCGGAATCAAAACGGTCGTCAGCTGAGTGGAGAGCAACCGATGAAAACAGCTAAAGCGACCAAAAACACAACAGTCGGCTGGAAAGGTTATGGCATCTGTATTTTGGGATGCGCATGGAATTTTGTTTATCGACTATCCCGATAAGGGAAAAACAATCAACAGCGATTATTATATAGCGTCGTTGGAGCGTTTGAAGGATGAAATCGCGAAAAATTGGCCCCATTTAAAGAAGAAACAATTCTTTTTCACCAAGACATTAAACCGTGTCACTAATCGATGAAAACGATGGCGAAAATCTATGAATTGAGCTTCGAATTGCTTCCTCATCCACCGTATTCGCCAGATTTGGCCCCCAGCGACTACTGGCTCTTTGCTGACCTCAAAAAAATGCTTGCCGGCAAGAGATTTGGCTCCAATAAAGAGGTAATGGCTGAAACTGAAGCGTATTTTGAGGCGAAGCACAAATCGCTCTCCAAAATCGGTATTGAAAATTTAGAAAAGCGGTGGAATGAATGTATTGCTCTTGAAAGAACCTATGTTGATGAATAAAGAATATTTGCAAAAAAAAGTTTTTTTATTACTTAGTCTCGGGACTTATTGGACCATGTGTTAGAAGATGTAAGTATTATATAAAAATGCAATTATCTCATCTTTACAATTAACCATTGAATGGTAAACCATTGAAAATTTGATAAAATTTGTTGATTTTTGAGATATTGCATTAGGTCCTGTGCCGACACTATTAGTCCGGGACCGCTGATTTTTTTTCAGCCATGTGTTACTTGCACTCTATTTTAGGAATTTAAAGTTTTTAGTTTCTGGACCATCATATTCTTAAAGAAAAACAGCTTTGTGTATTGAAAATCTCAAAAACGGTCCTACTTCAACCTCTAAAACGGACATGTGGAGGACCTCATAAAAATCTGAACCTTTAAGGAAATATAGTCCCCACTTTTATCTTACATGCTTTTTAGTTTGGTTCTGTTAGTTTCACTTTTCATAAAGATACAATTTTTTAAAAATATACCTTTTTGAAATGTTTAGAAATTTTACTTGAGGCACAAATTTTTATTTTTATAAAAAAAAACTAAAGTAAATACAAAAGTACATTGATAAAATTGAATTTTAATTATACCGTATTCAAATGAAATTAAAAACTGCGATTTAGTATTATTATATCCATAAATAAAATTAAGTTATAATACTAGTTAACATAAATAAAAGTGATAATAAACATAAATCAAGTTATAGCACTGAGCATACAATAGATAGAGGACTCAAATTGCCATAAAATGCGTGGCTATCGACATGGCATGCAATGGCTCCCACATTCTCATTTATTCTTTGTTCTCCCTTCGCAGTTTAACGATCGTCGCTTCGTGTTATCATAGCTACCACGATAGCTGCCATACATTTTGTTGTTGCGAGCAGCAGCTGTTCTATTTTTAGCTTCTTTCAATTTTTGTTGTTGTAAGCAAATCGTGTGCAGACGGATTAGGAAATTTTCAATTTTTATACTTTTCATATCCGTGTAAAAAAATAAATCAATGTTCGGAAAATAGAAAACGTAAACTTAATATTTGATTCATTAATTAAAAAAGTCTGTACTTATGTATTATTTTAAGAATTATTATAGAATATTTTAATTATAATATTTATTAATATTCAGATTTTTTTTAACTATATTTACGCTTCTTATGGGTGTAGTTAAAAACAATAATCCACTAGTAAGAAATTATCTTCGACTAGACTGAATTTAAAATATCCCCAAGGCCGAACCAAAGTTTATTTAAATTTGATGTTTTTCGTGGTTTTCACTCGATTTCGTCATTTGAAAAATTTCAAGTCCATATATTATTTTTTTTTTAATTAAGAGTTCTTACTTTTTCGATAAAGTCACTTTGTATGGGAGTTAGGAGTGGTTTTCATATGATTTGGGACAGTTTCGAACTTGATATTTATTTTTTAGTTGCAAACATAAATTTCGTGAATATAGCTTGAAAATTACAGCTGTAATCGTGATAACAAACAGACGGACATGGCTAAATCGACTCGAGTGGTGATGCTGTACTATATATACTTTTCTATACCAATCACGCCTCCTTATGGGCGTTACAAATGGAGTCAAAACATTTATATACCTCTTTAACGTTTTTTTTAACGTGGGGGTATAAAAATAATTAAATTCATTAACTAATATTTATTTCGTTTCGTTATTTATTAACCTTATTTATTGATTTCTATTTATTTTGATTAAAAAATTTTAATTATTTTGCTGTTATTATTTAATTTTATTTAATACTAGCAGAGTACCCGACCTTGTTGGGATTGGCTTAATTTGTGTTGAAATAAATTAACAACAAAGAACGAAAAACTAATTTTTAAAAATAAGTTTCTCCTCGGATACATAAATTCGTTTTTTCTTTTTCATAGTTGGATAAACTTATATAAGTTTTGTTTGAAAAAATAACTAACTAATTGAAGCATATTTACCCTGTCTTGGAAACTCGGCTTAACTTACTAAGTTTACCATAACTATGTTGTCTGAGTAAAAAGTCAATTAAAATTTTTTTTTTATGTTTCATCAGTGTTTTATTAAAAATAGCTGGCCGGCAAACGTTGTTTTACCAAAACTGAATATTTGATGTTTTTTTATTTAATAGATGGCAGCATAGCTACAAAAAGGCTTAAAAAATTCGAAAATTTTATTTGTGCCTAAAATAACGTCAAATTTAATAATTCGTGTAGAAAGAAAAATAAAATTAAAGATTTTTCGCCACTTGGACTCATAGCACCCACGTATTAAGTTCACTATCAAAACCTGTACAACTCGGGAATTTTAATGATTTCTGGAAAGTGGGCGTACCTATAGTGATATCACGCTCACTTTTAGTACAGTTTACGAACGAAAGATACGAATTTTACTAACAAATTTTGGTCCAATACGACCAAATCAGCCTGAAATATAGCATTTTTATTGATTTATGGGCGGTAAAAGGGCCGTGGTAAAATGTGTGTAGCCTATGGTCAGCGCAAGAATTTATAGGTTATGATATAGGTTTAATAAAAATCCATTAAGTAGTTAAGAAGTCTATTTCAAACCTACATATATACAAACAAACCTATCCTAGTGGGCGTGGATTAGGTCCAGCCGCACCGACATTTTTCCTAAAGGTTTGTTTTGATACACTGCACCTTCATAATAAATTTCATCATTTAACCTAACACATACATAGCATATATTATTATGAAAGCATTTACATCTAAGGAATTATAATTATTTATGAATAGTGACCGTAGCTCTAGTGAGACTACACCCATTTTTAATACATTTGCTGACAATAAGCATACGAACCAAACTACCAAATTTTAGTCCAATACGACCGAAGCCGTTTGAAATATATCATTTTTATTGATTTGTGGCTGTAAAAGAGGGCGTGGCAAGCCATTTTTGGTAAACTTCTATTAGTAAACATACAAACAAAATTACAAAATTTTAGTCAAATACTGTCAAAACCGTTTGAAATATGGCATTTTCATTGATTTGTGGGACGGTAAAAGGGGGTGTGGCACAATTAATATAGCCTATGTTCAGCGCAGTAATTTAAGGAATCGTTTGATATAGGTTTTATAAAAATCTGTTAAGTAGCTTAGGAGTCTATTCCAAACATACATACATACATACAAACAAACAAAAATATTATACAGATATTAGAAATTATTGATTATTTATATCTTAAGAACCGCTCAATGTTGCAGAATTTTTAATTTGTTTTTAATATGCTGATTTTCAGACTTACCGCACAGCTTTTCTGCAAGCCAAATACTATTTTTTCTTATTAAAATTTTTAAAAAATAGTCGAGAGCATATTTTTTATGCTCGTAGTAAGTATTTTCTTCTGAAAACCAATTTTTGAAATCTTCTGATTCATTTGTTTTTGAAATGCACTTATCAAATATTGATTTCAACTTAATAATCTACATTATAAAAATTTTTTCTAAGAGCAGATTTAAAGGGGTTCCTATCGTTTAAAACGTTGCTATTTAAACAGTCGAAAAGTTTATTTATTTTTTCTATAAACTTTGCGGTTGAAAATGCTAAGTCCATGCAGTCGTTATATTGTCCACCTTCAATTAATGATCTTATTGCTGCAGCAACTGTATGACTAAAAAGTTGTGTGGCATATTTAACTTTAATTTTTTAAATGAATTGGGATAAATATGTTTAAACGATAGCTTGGGACATAATCGCGTAGTACTTTTCGAGTCTATTTCATATAATCTGACAATTATTTTCCATGAAACCATTCCATCAGGTGATTCTATATCATTTTTGGTTTAAGTTCTTTGATTTTGGCTCATCGCAAAGACAAAATTAAGATTAAAAAAATTTGTATGAAGGGCCATGCGGGCCATACGGGCCACTACGTGGGCATGTTTGGTCTAAAGTCTTCAGCTAACAGTATCAAAGCACCGCCAAACAAGGCTTGATTTTCACGTAGATCTTTCATAGTTCTATCCAATGCTTCTAATGATTTTTTGTTAGCCATCGGACATTCATCCCAAAAAATTATTGCACATTGTTGCAAGACCTTTGCCATTCCGGACGTTTAAGTTATGTTGCATGTGGGATTGCCATTTGCCTGCATATTCAAGGGCAGTTTAAGTGCAGAGTGTGCTATACGACCGCCATCCAATAAAGAAGCAGCAATCCCAGAAGAAGTGGCGTCCGTGGCGTAGTTGGTTAAAGTGCGTGGCCGCTATGTCAAAGAACTTTGGAGACCCAGGTTCGAACCCCAGCCAGCGACAGAAAATTATTTGAATTAAAATGATTTTTCTGTACGGCCGCCACCTCTCTGCAGACAATGGCAAACCTCAGAGAGTAATCAAATGCCATGTAAAGCTTCTTGAGAATAAGAACATTCCGTTCATCGCCGTTCGGAGTCGGCGTTAAGCATGTAGGTCCATTTCTCGGTCAATTGTGTACAAACTTAATAACACGCACAACACAATTGATCATAAGAAGCTAGGTCAAAGTCCTTTCAAGGGCTGAAATGGCCAGTTATTTATTTTTATTTATTAATCCCAGAAGAAGCGATCGTACCGTTGCTAGTAGCAACGAAATCATGAATGTCTTACCTGTTCCTACAGGTGCATCTAAAAAATACATTTCTATATGAGCTGTCTATACGAACTGTAGCGGTAGTGCTTATTTTAAAAATTTTAAAGAATTTTGCTGTTTTGTCTTTTTCCAGCGAATTCGTATAAATTAAAAAAATTAGGTGACAGCCCTGTTGAAAACACACGTCATTTCGAAATTGCTATAACGGATTCGGATTCAGCGACTCATTTTTACCTAGTGTACGCACAGCAAAAAATTCGTAAAAATTTAAAGAGTTTAGGTGCCAACTCCATATTACAAAAAATTACATAATTTTTGCAGGTCTGACAATGTTTTCGGATCCAGTTACCAGTTTTTACCTGGTTTTCGCCCCTGCACCAAACTCGTAAACATTTACAAATTTAGGTGGCAGAGCCATGGTAAAAAATTACATCATTTTTTAAATTCTAACAAGGGATTCAGATTCAGTAACCCATTTTTACCTAGTGTTCGCCCACCGAATTCATAAAATATATTTCAAGCCTTAAGAAGTCAAAAAATGTTTATTTGTAAAAACATTTTCTTCATAGTTTTCATTTTATTCACAGAAAATTTTAATTTTTGTTCTTTAATGAGGTCACTTTGTATGGGAGGTGGGTGTGGTTTTCACTTGAATTTCATACACAGAGTACATGTTATATATCAAAGTTCATATGCAAAATTTCAAGTCCATATATTAATTTTTGTGGAATTCTAAAAGATTTTACCGTTTTGCTTAAGTCACTTTGTATGGGAGGCAGGCGTGGTTTTCATCCGATTTCGCTCATTTTCGAACTTGACCTTTTTTTTAGACACAAGCTTAAATATCGTCGTTGCGCATACAAAAAAGGTTATGTGTTTTTGAACAATTTTCAGGAGACGATTAAAACATTTTTGTTTTTTAACATTTTCAATACTGTTTTCACATAGCCAGCTAACTTTCATGTTTGCTAACTTCTGAACCAATTAAAATATCAAAACACCATTTGGTGAGTGGATGGAAAATACCTATGCCTATTAAAAGGTAAAATAAAAAAAAATCGAAATTTTACACATAGCCTTTTTTGTATGCGCAACGACGATACTGACTTTCGTGAGGATAGCTTAAAAATTATGGCTGTAATCGTGATCACAGACGGACAGACAGACGGACATGGCTAAATCGACTGGGATAGTGATGCTGATCAAGAATATATACACTTTTCTATACCTGCCACGCCTCCTTATGGGCGTTAAAAACGGAGTGGCAAAATTAATATACCCCGTTTACGTTTTTTAAACGTAGGAGTAGAAAAAACAACTAAATTGGTTGAAAATTGCGGGCAACAGAGGGAAACAAACACTTTTTTGGTAGTGTTCGCCCACCAAATCCATAAAAAAAAAATTAGGTGGCAACTCCATTTTTCTTAGCCTATATCCTTTGCATCATAATTATCTACATTTAAAAAAAAATCAACTAAATTGGCTGAAAATTGCGGGCAGCAGAGGGAAACAAACACTTTTTTCTTAGTGTTCGCCCACCAAATTCGTAAAAATAAAAAAAGATCAAGTGGCAACTCCATTTCCACCCTATAACCTTTGTATCATAATTATCTACATTTAAAAAAAAACAACTAAATTGGTTGAAAATTGCGGGCAGCAGAGGGAAACAGACGCTTTTTTAGACTTTGTTATATATAAACTATATCGGAACATAATAATTATACATATTCAAAACTTTTCTTAGACACCACTGTCATTTTTCACTGTCCGTTAGTTTCCCAGTAGCAGGACATCACCAAATAGTAACTCCATATTGATTTTGTAAGTAAGTACTGTTACTTTTACTTCCGAAACCTATTCGATATTACACATTTTAATTGTATGGGCATCTAATTAAATGGACATTACCCAGTTTTAGTACAGTTGCCGACAGTGAGCATATAAAATAAATTACTAAATTGTAGCCTAATACGGCCACAACCGTCAGAAATATAGCATTTGTATTGGTTTGTGGGCGGTTAAAGGGAGTGTAGCAACCCATTTTTAGTACAGTTGCCGACAATGAGCATACAAACTAAATTACGAAAATTTAACCAAATTTACGAAAACTGTCGGAAATATAGCATTTTTAATGATATAGTTTTCTAGTAGAAATACCTAACCACCAATAAGAACCTCCATACTTCCAAGGCTATTAGATATCAAAAATTTAAATTGTATGGGCGGAGCCATGCCTCCTTTTCCAAAGCCTGTCCCAGTTTTCCAGTAGAAGGATATCATCAAGTGACAACTCCATCCGAACTCCAATTACGAACAAACTCACAGAAGGAGTATCCAACTTGGTCCAGTCGTTTTCAAGTTTTAAGCATCCGAACAAACCACGATTCATTTTTATATATTAAGATATATAGATTTCTTTAAAATCGGTCCAGTCGATCAGGCCTTATCGTGTCATGTATATTTTATTACTTGAAGCGCCCTCTATCGAAAGTTTTTGAAGCTTCAGAGAGTCTATCTTTTAATCTTGAGTCAGGAGAATCTTTAAAATTCGGGAACACCGAGTTATTTTTGGATATGCATTTGGGCCAACCCACGCAAAAGCTTTTGTGGAAAAGAGATAAACTCTGACTCAACAAACCAAGAGACACGGTATATTTGGTCTAATTAAAAACATGGGAAGTTAACGAACTACAAATCAAAATTAATTTCATGAAAAAGAAAACAATGAGACTAAATAAAAGCAAAACTTGGGATATCTATCCTATTCAATTATGCTTATTTATTAAAACATAATAATTTACTCAATATCCGCGATTTATGTATGACAACAAATAGAATGCATTAATTATTTAAATGCAATATCATCCACCGAGTCACAGAAATTATTCAAGTTTAAGTTACAATTGAAATCACTACGCATCAGCGCTGCACAGTGCACTTTTTAGATCAGTTATCTGTCAGAAAATAAGTAAAATTAAAAAAAAAGATGCTTAGAATTAAATAAATTTTTTTTTTAATTTCACTTAAAATTTTCCATAGTTTTCTTATCTGGTTCTTATTTGTATCTATCTTGCATCGTTTAAAAGATATTGTGTGTCAAATATGTAACTTTTTTTTTTCAAAATTTTACGAAATTGTCGAAAGTGAAATTTTCTTCGATTTTGAAACCAGCTCGGGGGAAAGTGTTAAAGTATTTTTAAAAAATTTAGTTTTTGTTTAAATAAGGAGTATATAAAATATCGAAAATTTTAAACGAAATTGCCGTAGCTTTTATGATAAATTTAAAAAAATTACGAATGAAAAAGCATTTTTTTTTTATGAATTTTAAAATTTAGGTAAGCTTTTATTAATCGGAATCCATAGGAATCCAGAATGACATACACCATAAGAAACTCTGATGTATCTAGTTCAGAGATGCACACGAGATGCTTACGGAGCCACTCGGCTTTCACATACAAGTCGTGTGTGCGAAGGTACCGAACTTCTGCAACGCTAGCAGAGAATCAGCTTGCGCTTGCAATTCGTGGAGCAAGCATCTCATGCGCAAATAATTTTGTTAAATGCTGTACAGACGCAATATATGAATGAATTAAACATGTTTCTATCTGAATAGGAATTTATTTATTTAAACCCTTATTATGAGCCTTTATCTATCTATCAAAAACACTTTATCCTCTCATTTTACTTAATGAGTGTAAAAGAATTTGCTAAAGTTTTTTTTTCAGTATTCTGCTCGCACACACATACTAAAACAAAAATTTTGCGCTTGTATTGGAAGGTCTGCCAACGCTGTGCACCACTGATCTAGTTTCATGTGACATATGATTTTGAGCCGGCCTGATCCGATCCTTGAACAAAGTTTTGAATTTTATCTAACAAAACAGTGATTTCTGAGATTTTTCTGCATTTATTTAATGTTTCCTCTAACTGTTTCACCTTATCCTTCCTCAAATTAAAAAAATATAGTTACAAAAATCCTTATAAACACATCTTTTTATATTTTATAAACAGATATTGATTATAGTTAATAATAAACAAATCATTTTGTTTACTCTTATTAGTACTCCAAGTTGTTATATATTCGGCATGCCTAAAGGTATGCTATAACTTTTTGTTTGTTGCATTCAACATAATAATAAACAAACATGTGAAAGACAAATGTGGTTAGTCACGCTGAAATGCGATTTACCCTGCATTACATCAATTTGCATTATTGTTATCCTTCTTGTTAATCTTAATATATATAGTAAATTATACACATTCATATATATAAGCGTGGCCGTTATTTTTTTTTTTTATTTCTTGTACTCTCTCCCCCCAAATCGGTTCAGTTTTATGTAAAACAAAATACAAAAAAGTTTCAAAGCGATAAGTTGTGTTTAAGGGGTGTCGCCCGCCCCTCAAAGTTGGCCTTCAAGCCCATTTATTCAAATGTAGTTTGTTTGTATATGAGTATCTTTTTAAAAAAACATTTTACAAGAATATGATGTATGGCAATATTTTAGCTCTTTTAGTCAACAACATTAGAACAAATAATTTCCATATAAATATAATTTTGGTACATATAATTTTTGGTATTTTGTTGGTTATTTTCTTCATTATTTTCTAAAATATTGATTTTATCAAAAAACGTTCTTTAAGGCTAATGTTGTTGATTAAAAGAGCTAAAATATTGCCATACATCATATTCTTGCAAAATGTTTTTTTAAAAAGATACTCATATACAAACAAATTACATTTGAATAAATGGGCTTGAAGGCCAACTTTGAGGGGCGGGCGACACCCCTTAAACACAACTTATCGCTTTGAAACTTTTTTGTATTTTGTTTTACATAAAACTGAACCGATTTGGGGGGAGAGAGTATAAGGAATCAAAAAAAAAAATATTCTCCATACAACTAACGGCCACGCTAATATATATATATAATATATTATTCATATTATATATATGAATATGAATATGGAATATGAATATGGGCTTCCTACTCCGATTTGAAAGTCGGAAAACAATCTTGCGTCCCTGAAAAAATGTCAGTGGATAATATATCTGCGAAAATTCCTTTGCAATGTATTTTGAACCACACTGTCAAACGAATTTTAGATTCAATTAATTTCGAAGTAGAAAATGATTTTACATATTTGACGTTATTCTCCAAGTGGGGCTGTGATAGGTCTTCAGGGCAAAGTCAATACAAACAGAAGCTAGATAAAATATTTTTATTAGCGAGTGTGATGGGTCAATCTAAACGAAAAACCGGTGAAATAAAAAAAAAAAAAAAACAATATTGAAATGCAACAACTGTTGCAATATTTTTTTCGAGAATTGTTGAAGTATTTAAGGGGCTATACTAGTGTAAAAATTCAAAATAAATCTACTTTTTTGGGAATTTTCTAAATAATAAGTACTCATCCAATTGTTTTCAAAATTTACAAGATTTAATTTAAAAATAAGTAACACTAGGATAGCCCCTCAATAGACTTTTTCGTTTAGATTTACTACTTATACTCTTTGAATCTCTTTGATGAAAAATTAATTTATATTAAGATAAGCACCAGTGTGAGTCCAACATGTTAATGATTTCAATGGTACCTCTTAAAGTAATAGTGGACTCAGCTTCAACTTCAAAAAATACACAAAATTGGGTGGAAGTGTGGAAAAATGATCGACCATCTTCATTGCAATATGGCCGTCCTATTGAATTTTCTTATTCGAAAGAAACAAAAGAACTAATAATAGAAAAACATACTTTAATGAAAAATTAAATTAAAAGCTAAAGAAAATGTAGTATCTATGCAAAAATGGAAAAAGAGTGGAAATAAATCACGATTTAAAGTTAACAATGGTTGATGGAAAAGTTGCACAGGCAATATCAGGTAAATTTTAAATACTAAATAATGCCTTTTTTTAAAATATAGTGTTATTTAATTTTTATTAAAAAATAAATCAACTAAGTCTTGTACCGTTTGACATGCCACTCAAAAGCAATTTAATAATACCGATGAATTGATTTTTGAATATATTGAAAGTATGTATGAAATGGGACTTTCACCTCTACATGCAAGAATACGGTTAAGATTTAAGCAGAATAATTCTGAATTCGAAAATAAGAATGCCAATGATAAGGGAATCATTAGAAATGAGTTCGTAGCTACAGAAAAAAAAAAGAATTCAGGAAGAGTTTTGAAATATTAGTGGTCTACTCAGATTTTCCTAAGCAAAGATTTGGAAATACTAACGATGGCAACACTGCGAGGAGATTCTTTGAAGATGTTGAAACAACTAAAATTAATGCCGATCTTTTGTACGGGTTCAAAAAAATGTATGTGCCAGAAATTCTCGCCAGGTAATCGATGCTGAAAAATTTGGAAAATTCGCTTCAGAGATCCAAACTTTACACAAACAATTATATAGCTGGAGAGATCTAACACCAACTCTCCATAAGGTATTTTGCCATGGGAAAGAAATAATTAAATACCATTTCTTCCCAATTGGCGAGTTATCGGAAGAGGCACAAGAAGCCAAAAACAAAGACTATAAAAATTATAGGCTAAGCCACACAAGGAAAAATAATAGAGAATATCAAAATACGGATTTAATGACGATGCTTATGATATTTTCGGACCCACTTATAACGTCATTACGACATCACGAGGTAAAAAATAAAAGAAAAACAGAAAGTGTTGATGACAATGAAAATATTAAAGATTTATTAGTTGAAAACTAAAAACAAAAGAGACCAGAATTTCTTTATACTATTTTTGAAATTGTGTCGAGTTTCTTAATTTTTTGTTCATGTTAATAGTCACCCTGTAAAATAATCATGATATAATTATTGTTTTATACATTTTCCTGATCAGTGAGGTCAGCGAAAATTTTACACTTACTTGCATGTGTTTATAGTCACCCTGTAAAATCATCGTAAGACTTATGATTCTTTTTATTGTAATTATAGTTAGTTGAAGAATTAAATATTACAATAAAAAAACTGCATTCAAAAATATTGACTGGTTCAAAAGTTATAGATTTTTGGACAGATAACTGGTCTAAAAAGTGCACTGTGCGCCGTCTTAAGGTTTTAAGGGGCCGGAAGCAATTTTTCTCTGGGGGCTTTTTACGAAAAAATATTTTAAAACTATCCTATCATATTTCATCATAGAGAGCGTCAATAAGAAACGAATGAGATTCACGCGGTATCCACTGATGTTTTGGATAGCTTAAATTTACACGATGTTATTGAAAAATTTTTTCACGCTAAATGCAGAAAGATAGCCATTTAATATAGGCCCATTTTCAATTTTTTGAGTAAAAAAACGTGCTTGTTTGAATGCCTGTATTTTTTATTTTATTAAATATCAAAACAATTTTTTTATTTCAGTCTTAGATTAACAATTTTTTTTTGCAGCCATATTTACGGTTATACAGACCGTAAAAGTTGAGGTCGCGAACAAGAGGCCTCTTGCGGCTTGCACGATATCACCTCTTCAGGTGGTTTGATAAAAAAAAACAAAAAACTAAAATTTTATAACAGTTTTGTCTTGTGCGTGAACCAACAAAACGTGTAAAATTAAAAAAAAATAAAAAAATGCCGCATAAAAGAAAAAAAATTCTATTTTTCATTCACTAAATTGGACCTTATAAATGAAAAAAAAAGCAAAACAAAATATTTTTTATTTGATTTTGTTGGTTCAAGCACTGCAAAATTATTTTACAAAATTAAAAAAGATTTAAGTTAATGTCCGATTACATACTTTTCGAGTTAGAGTGCAAGTCGTTTCAAAAAATTTAATTTCGAGAAAAACGGCTTTGAATTTTATTCTGAAATTTTTTTTTACACATTCTTAGGATGTTTTTGAAAATAATAAAATAAAAAAAAAAATTCGAAAATTTATCAAAAAAAAAAATTGAAAATGTTAAATATTTCCATGTTGTGATCAATGTTAATCAAATTTTTAAATAAAAACTGGGAAATTTTGAACTGTGTCGACTTTTCAGTTTTATATTTTACGGGCCCATTTAGTACACCTAATTCTCTTTTTACACGATAGAATGAATGGTTCCCAGGAAATAGCTACTAGGTACACTACATCAAAAATTTGCACATACAGAAGATAATTTTTTATTTAAGCCATTGTATTTTCTAAAATAATGTACATATATTGAATAAGCATGTTTCATATCTTTTAGTTATTCATGAGTAATGATATTAAAAACAAAAACAATTAACTTATTGAATTGAATAATTGACGAAAATTCATGAAAGCGGCTATGCCCATAATTTCAACTCAATTGCACATACACTGACATTATATTGGTAAAAAGCTTGATTAAATGTCAAAATTTTAACTGTTACGCCAAATTAATAACGGAATTCCATTTTGTGAAAGAAATTAGTCGTGCTTAAAATCTCTCTACGAAAGATTATTAAAATTTTTTAAAAAAGAAATTTAAACACATAAAAAGTGCCTACTATAGTCCTAAAAACATTAATCGTTAAGTTAAAAAATGAAGGAAAAAGTTATTCAGAAATAAGTAAAAAGTTGTAAACAGTTTTAAACGAAATAAATCATTTGATACTGCATCTGGAAGAGGAAGGAAAACAATATTGCCGATACGAGAGGAGCGATAAATTGAACGAATGGTAAAAGCGGACCCGAAAATTCGAGCCCCAAAATTGCGGCAAGCCTTGCAGAACATGGAGGTCCATCCGTTAATCCGCAAACAATAAGAAATTGTTTACATTCACATGGTTACAAAGGTTTCGCGATTTCATGCTGGTCCAAGATAATGACGCCAAGCATAATTCACTATACTATTCATCAGAACTTGGCTTGGCTCAATCACCGGACCTCAATCCTATTGAGCATCTTTGGGATTCGCTCGAGCGTAAAGTACGACAGCATGTGATAACCAACCGAGAGCAGCTTTAAACAGTTATCCTAGAGGAGTGGAATAAAATATCGCCGGACGATACATCCAAGTTCGTGGAATCGATGAAACGCCGTTTACGAGAGGTCATTAATGTAATTGGATACCATAATAGCTATTAAGTTCTTTATAAAATACTTAAATTAAGATATTTAAGCAATGTATGTACAATTTCTTGAGTTCAAGTTAATTAGATTACTTTTTAAATAATTTTTATAAATGAAGTGTAATTTTCAGAAAATGTTATAAATTGTTTTTTTAATGTCAAATACCATCCAATAAATATTAATAAAAGTTTTCGATATTTAAACAGTATTATGCAAAAAATATAGCTTTAAATAGAAAATGAACTGCTGTATGTGCAATTGTTTGATTCAGTGTATATGAAAGCATAGTAGATTGGTTACAGGAATCTAAAAAAGGCAACTAAAAAGTACAATTAAAACATTAAAAAATTGTTATTAGAATTTAATTATATATGTAATGTGAAATTCAAAATGTACATTTCTTAGGTCGTGTTAAATCAAAAAATTCGTGTAAAAAGACAGCAAAATTGTTATTTTTGATTCGTGCTAAATCAAATTCGTGTAAAAGAGAATTGGGTGTACATGCAATTTTTTCACAATTTTTTCTCGAATTTTCCAGGGCCCCCTGAAGCTCGGAGCCTGGAAAACTCGCCTCACTCGCCCCTCTGTTAAGACGACGCTGCTACACATACA
Source organism: Pherbina coryleti (assembly GCA_943735915.1). Classification (NCBI taxonomy): domain Eukaryota; kingdom Metazoa; phylum Arthropoda; class Insecta; order Diptera; family Sciomyzidae; genus Pherbina; species Pherbina coryleti. The sequence continues at coordinate 91,466,618 of OX030948.1, forward strand.
TCGGAAAGGGTCGTGAAGGGCATAATTGGAAGTGCACTGACCCAACTTAAAAAGCTGGAAATGTGTGGCTCCGCTCCTAGGGATGCTTAAGTTTAGAGATGAGAGGAGGTATTGTGAGTCAATATTGCCACAAAGTAATTTATATAAAAAGGTGACACTAAGCATAATTCTTCTTCCAACTTAAAATGCTGGAAATGTCTGGCTCCGCTACTAGGGATGCTAAAATTTAGAGATGAGAGGAGGTATTGTGAGTCAATATCGCCACAAAGTAATTTATATAAAAAGGTGACACTAAGCATAGTTCTTCTGCTTCTTAAGGAAGGCAGGGAAATAATTCTAAGCCGAGTTTCATATGGGGGAAGAGTAATATTGGGGTTCCAACGTTGATATCGGAAAGCAAAAAGTAAAAACTGTTTTTGAACCGATTCTAATGCGTCGATGTGGACATTGTATTGTGGGTTTCATATTACGGATGAAATTGGTTTAACGAGAGTGGTATATAGTAATTTAGTGGTAAACGGATCCCATCTTTTAATGAAACCAAGGACGTCTCTAGCCTTATTTACCACCAAATTAACTTGAAGATTGAAACGAAGTTTTGAATCCATAATTACACCAAGATCAAGAAAACTGTGAACAATTTCTAAGTTAGTTGTATCTATAGTGTAATTTATACTGTAAGGAATTCTCCGTGAGAATGTCATTTGCTTACATTTTTTAAGTTTAAGGGAAGGGTTCCCTCATTATGGACAAAAATAAGGCAAAGTTTGTATTTTTGTTGTAGGACAATGAAAAGGTGTACGAACTTTTGGTTTTGATGATTATATTAGTTTATTATCAGAGAATTTAAAAAAGTGAAAAAATTCAAAATGGCGGCTACAAAATGCACATTTCCGTGGGCCCCTGCGCGCGAAACATGGTGTCCTAACTAAAATTCTGCCGCTTCTTGTGGTGGACTGAAATCAAAAATTGTTGTTATAACTTAAAGATAATGATATTTTCTATGACTGGAACTAAAATTGTTATTATCCATATAAAATTCATTGAATAATGAACATCAGAACTAAAAGTTCAAATTTTGCTTGTTTTTTTCCATTTCAACAACGTTAAAAAAATATAAATAAATAATTTTTATACATGATGTTAGTTCAGGGCGTACAAAAAAGCATGCACTTCCAAACAGTTCTTAGATAAAGAGAATCGGATCAATAGATCAGGCCTGAGAGTTTTAGTTAGATCGGAAAACGTGGTTTCGAGATAAGCGCGTTTGAAGTTTTTTTAAAAGTTTAGTTTGGACCTAGCGCGCGTGAGATAGGTGTCTTCAAGACGTTGCCATTCGAAAAATATTCGTCGGATCGAAAAATCCATTTACACACATATTCTACACACATGTGGCTTTCATTTTTTGCAAAAAAAAATCGATTTTTTAGTCCAAAATGAGGGAACCTTTCCCTTAAGTTTAAAATGTTTAAATTTCACGATTCCACTAGTCTATTTAAATCAGATTGTAAAAGTTGTTGTTCTTCGGGTGATTTGTAAGTAAGAAAAAGATGCATGTCATCGGCGTACATTAAGACGTCACAGTGTTTTATTACTGACGGAAGGTCATTTATAAATAGTAAAAATAAAACCGGTCCAAGATGACTACCCTGCGGAACACCAGATGTGACCAAAATATTTTTTGAAATAGAATTTTTATATAAAACCCTTTGAGAACGATTCGATATATACGATTTAATTCAATGTAATAGTTTGACAGGAAACCCAATTAGATAAAGTTTATCAGAAGAAAATAATGATTAACACTTTCGAAAGCTTTGCTAAAGTCTGTATAAATAACGTCGGTCTGTCGTGTCAGACTAAAACCTTTCATGACTCGCGTAGTAAACTCTAAGAGGTTTGTCGACGTCGATCTTCCCTTTAAGAAACCATGAAACATCAATTTTTAACACTTTTACTGCCACCATACAAAAAAAATATCGGGTCCTCCGGGCCATTTTCTTTTTTTACAGATCTAGTGTATTTTGGTATCAGAAAATCCGAACAAAATATCAGAAAATGTTTTTTTTTTTATATTTGTGTGAAATTTTGAAATATTTAATTGAGGCACAACATATGTACCTCACGGCCTAATGTATACGCTTTGTATAAGGCGTAGGCGTGGTTTTGTACCGATTTCGCTAATTTTCGAACTTGACCTTTATGTTTTAGATAAAAGCTTAAATATTGAATTTCGTGATGATAGCTAGAAAATTACGGCTGCAATCGTGATCACAGACAGACGGACAAACATACGAACGGACAGATGGACATGGCTAAATCGACTCGGGTGATGATGCTGATCAAGAATATATATATACTTATCTATACCTACCACGCTTCCTTATGGGCGTTACAAACGGAGTGACAAAATTAATATACCCCAGTAAAAGGGGTTCTTTTTTTAATCGTGGGGGTATAAAAATGATGCGTCAGGAATGCCAGGCCATGCGGAATTGAACTAAGTTTACAGATTTGCATTTCGAGGTACTGATGTGTAATCAGATCAAACTATAATGTGTAATCAAATACTGAGGCACATACGCTGTGCCTCAGAGCCTACGTGGACATTTTATTGAGGCACACCGTATCTGCCTGTTACTCTGAATAGGTATTATATAAGATTTTCTCCATATCTATGGAAAATGACCACTATGCAAAGATATATTAAAAATTTTTGATAGAGGAGCACTCAAGCTAATAGAATAATATTTTAAAATGCAGCTCGAGATTTCGTCAGGAACAGTCGTAAAAGATGATTTAACTTGTCGAAGGTAACGCATAACTATATTCGAATCAATTACGGGGGTTTCAAAAGAGTTTACTGGTGGTAGATAAGGATACTCAAGACGCATGCTCAATGGTATATCGGAATAAGTTGTTTTAAAGAAGTTTGCAAACATATTGGAAACCTCACAGTCGCAACATGATTCTTCCTGATTGAATTTCATAAGAGGTGGGAAGCTGAAGGTTTTGCGTTTTGAGTTGACAAAAGTATAGAAAAGTTTCGGATTATCGTTAAAGTGAGTTTTTATTTTGGCTATATAAGCAGAGTAACATTGTTTATTAAAAGTTGATATCTCTAACGACAAGAGGAATAGTAAGCGAAGTCTAAATTAGAGCTCGATTTATTATATTTCTTAAATAAGCGATTTTTTGAATTTTTAAAAGACTTAAGCTCGTTAGTTAACCGTGGTGGATATAAAGGCTTGAAATTTTTATTTTTTTTTTTTTTTTAACACATAATAAAAAGCAACTTTGAAAAGTATCATTGAAAAACTGTTCTGAAGAATCGACATCATTAAGAGTATAATGATCTATTAGTTAAAATTGGTGACCAGTCAATCTGCGAAAGAAGGGCATTAAGTTTAACATAGTGCGTTTTTTTAAAGTTAAACATTTTTTTGTTTCGCGTTTCAAGAGCTAATTTACTTTCACCTTCGTTGGAAAGTAATACTGTTATTTCAAGAAATGGATGATAATCGTCTACCGGAAGAGTAACTGGGTTCGAACAACGGAGATTTACAGAAATACATCTGTCTACAAATCCAAGATCTAGAGATCTATGATTTTTATAAAGAATATTATTGACCTGTTGAAGACACAGATCAGACAACTTATCTAAGAAATCATTTATCCAATCAGAAGCAGAAATAGGAGCAACAAATAAAAAACTTTAAACGCGATTTCCTCGAAACTAGTTTTTTTAAAACGGTACGATAGATAACTCGAAATCTATTGGTTCAATTTCAATGATTTTTTTGCATTTTGTTCGTTAGTTTGTCCTTTAAGCATCCTCGTTAAATTCAAGTATCTTTTTTTTTTTTGTTTTTTTTTATATAAACAAAAAAGCGCGCCAAAATGTATCTATTTTTCGAACTTTTTACTTCAACTTCCGCCATAATAAAAAAAACCCCGGGGGTCTTGCGTAGGGGGGATGCTTAATATAAGGTCTGTGCTTTAAAATGTCATTTGATTTTTTTGTTTCCGATACATGGGAAAGGCCAAATCCATCGAACCGTTCTGGATGTGTTTTTTCAATGCCATTTTCAGCGCCCTCTATATAAAAGCCAGAACTGTATTTAAAATAAAAAAAATATTTTCATAAAGTATTTTTTATGTACAATAACCTGTATAAATTTAATAAAAAATAATGGGTCCAATCACGATCGCCGACGGAAACCAGTCGGGAGACATTTTGCTGAATCTCACTAAAAATACAATCGAGGTTTCCGTCGGAAATTCGAAATTTTCCGTCAAAAAAAAAATACAATCACTTTTTACGACGGAAAAGATTTTTCTTTTGTCAAAGAATGTCAAATTCACTCACTTAAATTTTGAATGTGAGATTGTAAAAAAATGAAACTTTTTGTACAAAAAAATAAAAACAATAAGCATATAAGAGCAGCACGGAAAATAAATTTATCTATTTTGTTTGATTTGGGCGAGTTGTGCTTCAATTAATTCCAGTGCAAACTTCTTCAAACTAAGTTTTTCCATAAAACTATTGTGCATTATTTTTTCTTGCAAGTTTTCCTCTAGTGCTTCGGCTATACATCGCGGATAAGATTCAATGCCTCCAAAATATACATAATTGGTATTCAAGTCATTTATTCGTGGACATCATCTTTCGTTTCCTAGCAAGAGGCTCACTTGCAGCAACTGTATTTTCGTCTTTAAAAATTAGGAATGTTGATACAAAATCTAAACATGTTTTAAAACATGTTGTTGTTGTTGTTGTTGTTGTCGTTGTTGTTGTTGTCGTCGTTGTCGTTGTTGTTGTTTTTGTTGTGGTTGTTTTTGTTGTTGTTGTTGTTGTTGTTGTTGTTGTTGTTGTTGTTGTTGTTGTTGTTGTTGTTGTTGTTGTTGTTGTTGTTGTTGTTGTTGTTGTTGTTGTTGTTGTTGTTGTTGTTGTTGTTGTTGTTGTTGTTGTTGTTGTTGTTGTTGTTGTTGTTGTTGTTGTTGTTGTTGTTGTTGTTGTTGTTGTTGTTTTTATTTGTTCTGACAATCAGCTGTGTTTTGTTTTGAAAAATAAACTACCACGGGTGTTTTTTATTTCCATGGGATTCTGATATCATCACAAAAATAAATAAGTTTTCTTCGATTATTACAAAAATAATCTGATAGCTTTATCACAAATATGTTCTTTTTAATGTTACGCAGCTAATTTGTGTTTCAATATTCAGTTTATAGCTTATACATTTATTTCTTCAAAAAGTCCCATATGACCTATTTCTTAGAACACTACATTGTGAATACTTTTCACTCACTTCGAAAATATGACAACGAACGTCGAAATTGAGATGAACAATGTTGTCGTGTTATTTTACTTTATCCCTTCCCGACGGAAATCTCGATTGAAATTTTTAACATGTCGGGCGGAAAGCTTCCCGACGAGTGGAAAATCCGAACGTATCGCGATTGGGCCCAATAACTTCTTATATCTAAACAAATTTTTTGAAAACAGCTCCTGTTTTTGGTTGCTACACGTATATTATACATTAAATATTTGAATTTTTGGATCGAAAGAGGTAAAAAACTATTGTGAATTATTAAAAAATTTTATATCATTTGCTGTTGTATCTGCAGCTAAGCGCGAGACAAAGATTGCTTTAGTAGATTTTAAAGGATTTTAAAGATTTTAAAGGAATTGCAATTAATGGCTTAGGCGAAATAGAAACAGACGTAATCGGCATTCGCTGAGCTTCAACAAAAGAAGGGGCAATTGAAACAGCTTGAGCATAAGAGAGAACAGGTTGGCTAGCTGACATGGATGGTGCCAACATTGGCAAGGAAACAGACTCTGGTACATTTGGGGCAGAAGTAGGGGCAATCGTATCAGCACAAATGTCCATATCGTCCGCATTGTCCCGTTCAACAGATGTTAGTATTGTTGGTGAAGATTGTGTGGTTTTCCTTTAATGGCTGCTTTGCTTGTTGATTTGTTTTTTTATGCAGTAATAAATTTCTGACTAAACGGCTGGAGCAATTTTGTTAAAATTTAGTAAAAAGATTCTCTTGACTCAAGATAAAAAGATAGGCTATCGAAGTTTCAAAAACTTTCGATAGAGGGCGCTTTAAGTAATAAAATATATATGACTTGATAATGCCTGATCGACTGTACCGATTTGAAAGAAATTTTGTATTATAAACGAAACCAAACGAAGCTGAACCGAAGACTAACGAACAAACAAGGAGATGAACGAAGGCAAACGAAGATGAATCGAAAGATAAACACTAAAAACGAAGCCAAACTTGACCGAAAATTAAATTCGCTGTAACTTTTTTTCCTACAAATGAAATCAAAAAGTTTCTTCACAAAAGTTTAATGATTTATTACGAACTTTTATTTTCTTAAAAACTGCGGAAATAAGACGAAAAGTTGAAATATCTAGTCAAAGATGGAATCGAAGGTAAAAATGTTGTTAAGACAAATTGTTGTCCTTATTGAGATCTATCCAACGACATACTTTTTTACGATCGGTTTAAATCTGATGAAGTCAAAAAAGACTATTTCGGGCAGATTTTGGGTCCACATAAAAAAAAATTTGTATGCTCTAAAACCTCCTTAACATAAGCTTTCAAATGAGGGGCGCTCTTTTCATATTTTTTTGGTGACCCACCTTAATGCCCAGTCACACAGTCCGGGTGATTCAAAACGAATAAAACTTCATGTAAGAATTCACACGTTACTCTCCTATGGATACTAGAATTCCATCTAGATTGCCATATAGCAGTGACATACTCTCTTAACATAGCCTTAGTTTCTAGGAAAGCAACAAGCAACAAACAGACCTCAATACATCATGGCGCACAAACTATCTGCTTTGTCCCCAATCACTCCTTTGCAATCGACGAACCTGCCCAACAACTTTCGTCAGTTTTTTTTTCATACGTACTGTTTTGAATTGAACATGTCTTACAGAGGTAACTAACAAAATTTCCATATTCTTAAGTATGGATTTTTCAGAGATAAGAACATGGAAATTCAATAACTGTTTAGTTCGCTGTGCGCTTGTTTTATCACTTAGATGATACTAAGCAAATTGATTATAAGCACACAGCGAGAACGGAAAAGGTCGCATGCCATAAAATAAATGGCATGTATTCAAACAAAACCTTTTCGTTCTGTTTAGGGATACGTATTTTAGGTAGATTTAAGATAAAAAAAAATGTGAATTAAAGAACTTCTCTTAATAGAATAGTATTATACAAATGCTCAACCAATGCTTTTATTCTTAGTAAAATGATATTATTGTGGCGTCCGTGGCGTAGTTGGTTAAAGTGCGTGGCCGCTATGTCAAAGAACTTGGAGACCCAGGTTCGAACCCCAGCAGCGACAGAAAATTATTTGAATTAAAAATAATTTTTCTGTACGGCCGCCTCTCTGAAGACAATGGCAAACCTCAGAGAGTAAAAAAAACGCCATGTAAAGCTTCTTGAGAATAAGAAAATTTCGTTCATCGCCGTTCGGAGTCGGCGTTAAGCCTGTAATAACACGCACAACACAATTGATCATAAGAAGCTAGTTCAAAGTCCTTTCAAGGGCTAAAATGGCCAGTTATTTATTTTTTTTTTTAAATGATACTAACACGTACTAAATGAACCAAAAGTTCATTCCCTCTCACTCATTGTTATCCCCAAATATTTGACTTCTTTCACATATCACAGGTTAACCTCATTCACACTGACAGATGGATTTTAAATGTTAGATGAAAATTTGTCTTTCAGCAGCATTGTCGACGCCCATTGCCACACTTACACCAACCTTCATTCCCCAATCACACACTATGCTCATGACTTGTCTTGCCTTGGTTTCGATTTTTGAACGCGATCGGCCTTCGGCCATAACGATTAGATCATTAGCATATGCACAACTTTTACAAGTTTGCGTAAGTTGTTCCAACAGAGGATCCTTAATGGGATTCCAAATAAATGGACCACAGACAGAGCCTTGTGGCCAAACGCGTACAACATCGATCAAGCACGTCTGTCGGAAAAGTAACTCTTCCTGAGTTTAATTTCCCGACAGCTAGTCTATCAAGCACACATACCAGCTAAGGTAATCAAACGCACCCATAAAATCAATGAATAGCCCCAAAATGTATTTGGAGAATCAATCACACTCTTACCTTTCCGAAAGCCAAATTGCCTTTCACAAGGTTGTTGATAAGAATTCTGATGGAGTCAAACTTTACCCTTTCTAGCATTTTTCTATGCACCGAAAACAGGCTCTCGATAAGAACGTGGATATCGGTTGACTTCAAAAGCAAAATAACTTTTTCTACGCAGTGGGAAAATAGCCTTCAGACATACACTTTCCATACAAAGCCACAAGATATTCAGCACAAAATTCCATTCTGGAGGTTGCAATGGAATAGTCGCTTATGAACATTATCAACTGCGACACCGCTGCCGCTTAGTATGATGCCATGTAGGAAGTATGTACAAGCAAAAATCGGAAACGTCTATCTATCTTTTACAATTTAGTCAATATGCAGGAAATCCAGAGGACAGCATAGCAATGCATGTGGTAAATTGACTCTCATGCTAATGATCATATATCACATACCAAAGAATAGTTTAAGAACTATGTTAAACTTGATCGTCCACGGGATGTAAGAATTGCTGATGACTCCATTGTGCAGGCATATGGTAAAGTGCTACATTATTGTGGAGGCTTATGATGGTAATGCGTGGAACGTGAAATATTAAGCTAACGTGCTGTATTTACCAGATATAACGCAAAATCCATTTTCAGCTAATGCATTTTAAGCTCATGTTTAACTCATTAGGAGCAAATGGATACACTTGCTGTTTTTAAGAGCAATGGAATGTGTGGCTTCAAGGTACCCGCGAAGGCTGTAAGGTGTTTAAGCTTTTCTTAAAAAAGTCAGTCAAAAGAAGTAAAAAAAGGAAAGTCAGAGTCCGATAATTCTAAGTATCGGCAAGCGCACTGTATAAAATAAAAAGAAAACTTTTCATCGATGCTGGAACATTTTTTGGATCGTGTGGAAGCTGAAACTGGAAAAATCGTGCACAATGTCAAATAACGGTTTAGAATACGTTAACAAAGATGTGGCTGAAATTCTATGTTAGTATAAAATATTTCATCAAAGATATACACCATTTACGTAAGAACAAAACGATTGAGCCGAAAGGGACATGCAAAATGTTATCAAAGCAACTAAGTATGCAATACTGGGGCGAGGCAGTACAAAACGTTGTCGACACTTTTAATCGGGAGAAGTGAATTCGATAGAAAGAGGTCATTTGAATTATGGTTTTGGGCAGACATGTGTTTCGAGTTTATCAATCAGATGTACATGTGCATTCCTTAAGAGAAGCGCAGAAAGGTAAATGCAAAATCTAAGAAGGGCATTTTTATTGGGCATGAGGAGCACTGTAAAGGCTACAGACTTTTGAAAAGCTCAAAAGAGAAAAATTGAGAATTCAAGGGATACTATCATCAATGAAGTTCAGAAAGAAGCCGTTTTTGTGTCAGAGCAAGAGGCAGTTCCAGCTGTGCCAATAAGGGAAGCTGAAGTATTGGAGAAAGCTTCTAAAATTGCTGTGAAGAAAGGATTCCAAAATTATTTGTTCGGTGATTTTAATGATGTAAGAACGAACAATCTAGAAGTTCGTGGAGTAGTAACGAGTTCAAAAGCATGGAGTAAGAATAAGCAATGCTGCATTGTGCGTATGTGACATATTCTGGTACTCCTAAAAGTTGTGAAGAGGCATTTGAGTATGAAGTGGAAGTATGCAATGATAGAGTGCTTCAGTCTCTAATCAGCAGCAAAATTGGACTCTTACCAAAAAACGAAACAACCATTTCAAACAAATTGGTCTTCAAAGTCAAGCATAACGAAAAAGACGAGTGGTTTAAAATGATCTTGGTAGCGCGTGGCTTAACTCAAAAAATTGAGATGGATTATGAGGAAACGTCATGTCCGGTAGTGAAGTTTACATCGATTTGCATGAATAAAAGCCTTTATGGTCTTATCTCGGCGGGAGACGCACACCACAATGCGACACGAACTGTCGCTACTGACTTAAAAAAAAACCGGATTTATTGTAAAAATGGGGGTTTCTTATGGGTACTTTAATGAAACAAATTTGTATGTTCAATTTTACCCGATAGCGCCTCCGAGTGCCGAGTTAAGCAAGCATCAAGATGCTGGAACCGTAAATTCACGCATATTTCAGAGACTTTAAACTTAAGATCAGCACAGCAGATCCGTGAATTTTTTGTTGGGAGCGTTAAAAAGAAAAAGGAAATGATACTTGCGGTCTACATCGATGACGGCATTAAAGCAGCGCGGTCGGCAAAAGCGCAAGCAGAGGTAATCAGCTATCTTAAAACTGAATTCGACGTGTTCATATACTACGTGGGTATAGAGGTTATCAAGCAGCCTAATAAAATCTTAATTCGTAAAGAGGCGTACTCGGAAAAAGTGTTGTAACGGTTTGGTATGTTAGAAGCTAAGCCAGTAACAACGACAACAGGCATCTAGTTAGCAGTTGCAGATAATCGAGAGGCAGTGGGGTTCTTGGTTATGGTCACCCAGCTAGACCTTGCTTTTGCAGTATCTTGCGCAAGTCGTTTTTTTAACATTTTTCAAAACTATATTAATTTGGATTTTGCTGGTGATTTTAAAACCAGACGCTCAACTGGAGGCTGCGTTATCACATTCTGCGGTGGTCCTATTGCATGGTAGTAAAAGATCCAGCCTACAGTAGCACTTTCAACGACAGAGGCGCAGTACATGGCAGCGAGTGAAGGAGTCCCAAAAGGAGCTCATTTGGGTTCGTCGATTGTTTAGTGAACTTAACCCCAAGTTCACAACAAGAGGACTTAGTACATTGAAGTAAAGTACCATTTCATTATAGAGGTCTTTGAAAATAATGGATTTACATTGAAGTACGTCTCAACAAGTGAGCAACTGGCAGACATTTTGACAAAACCTCTTATGTTCAGACATCTAGTATTTAAATTTGAAAGTACTATCAAAGTAGTTTGAGTTACTAAAATGTGATCAGACATCTAGTACGGTTTTTTAAGTGAAACTTCTTTAGCACCGTTGTGATTTGAAACTCGATGAAACGAAAAAATCACACGAAAAAGGAAATTTTAACAAGAGTACTAAGAGTAAACACTAAAATTATCCCAGTGACACTTAATTTTACAGATCAATAGCTACTGCAACATTTAAAATGCGTTTGAAATTTGTTTGTGTACACAAATCAATCGGTACCAAACCTAAAAAGTACTAAGCCTGTACGATAAGCAAACCAAGCTTAGTTATGTACACAAACCAGCATTTGTAACGTTGCAGTAGCTGTTGAACTGTCGGACAAATTTTGAGTCCAAAACTTAAAAGGCGCTACAAACGCATTTAGCGCGTCTCCTCTTTGTGCGTTCCTTCGTAGCCTCCCAACTCCTGTCAATTGTTTTCGTAGTTTGCAAGATAATAGCATAATTTCGTCGTTTAATTTTATTTATTTGTCTTTTCATTTAAAGTTCATGTTTTTTATTTGAATATTTACCCTTTGTATAACCACAGAAGGACAGATTGCAGTGCTGCCTATTTAAAATACAGTGTGTTCACCAAGAAATAAAGAGTTCAAATGGGAAATGGAAATAAAACATTTGCCGCATATGGAGCTTGTTTTTGATATTCATATCAAAAACATCAACCTTAAGCGAAAAGACAAACACTGACTGCTGCTAAGTAACGGAGTTACGCTGTACAAAGTTTTAAAGTATAATTAAAACTTTTGTGCAGTAATTTCAAATCCAACCTGAAATCAAAACGAGTACTACCCAAAATTCGGCTGGTTTTCAAGAGAGTTTGTACCGAATTAGCTGATCATGCACACCCTTTGTATAACCGCAGAAGGTCAGATTGCATGTGTTTACCAAAAAATGAAGACTACACAGAGTACACAGAAAGAAATATGGCATTCTAAATTTAAGTTTAAAAATCTTATTTTTTGTCGAAATCGTACTTGAAAATTTAAGTACGATTCATACTTGGGTTTTCTTATAATAAGTACAAAACGGGATAGGTTTTAAAAATCAAGCGCAAAAGCTGTTAGAATAAGAATACAATTCTTGAATTAAGTAAGAAAATCTTCTTTTAAGAACAAGTTTAAGTTAAGTCAAGTAAAGAAATTCTTAGAATCGAAAGTAAGCCTTCATTGTCTTGAAGTAATCTCATCTAAATATCTGAGGAAAATAAGCCTGGAAGTGGGATAAAATAACTCTCTCAGTTACTCTCAAAACTGTAGGCAAGCGGCATGATCAGCTATGGACACGGAGCAAGCTGCAGAGCATTGAGCGCAAATGGTTATGTAACAGCACAAGACCCAATAACAAACCAAAAGAAACAAACACAGAAACAACACAGAAGTTTTAAATGTAGTGTTGGCCATACCCGGGCATTGTATAATAACAAGGTAGATCCCCTTATTTTTTGTATTTTATTTTGTGCAATTTTGAAAATACCTACATTCAGTAAAAAAAAAAATAACTTCAAACGAAAACAATAAAACTCACACCCAGAGTTGTCGAAAGTAGTACTATTGTAGTTTTATTTTGATACTTATTTATCATCTACTACATATCTACTATAACTACTATATCATTTTTATATATATAATACAATGTCCCGGCGTATCTACCTTACTGATTACTAAATGCAGCAACTGTCAAAAATAGTATAAATTAGAAAACAAAAAAAGTAGAAAAGGAACTAAAATTTGCAGGAAAATGACAGTCGGTGCAAGACACTCGAGAGAAAATAGCCAGTTGTCACTGCTACCTTGTATAATTGTATTGTGGGCAATAGCATGGTATAATAATACAAGGTAGCATTGATAATTGCTTTTTTTCTCTTCCACAAGAAAACATCTCCTGTCAAAAACAGCTCTTTGTGTAAATGTTCTGCAGCTGCTGTGGTTGTTGTTTTTTTCACTTCAACGTTTTCAACATCGTTTGTGTTTTCAATAGCCGATTGTGAACGCTCTCTTTTTGAGTATATTTTTGACAGGAGATGGTTTCCCAAGCAACTGTCAATACTACCTTGTATTATTATACCATGGCCTACAACAATATAATGACCCAAACTTAATTTGTACTATTTTTTTTTTAGATTCTGAAATACGAACAACTTGTGAAAAGCTTGAATTGCTGAAGGACGAAAGTTACTTTAAACAATATAAAGATTACTTTAGTGAATTATTATTGACAAAAAAACTATTTAACAAATATTTTCTAGTTTTTTAAGGGTCTGTTTTAACATCTGTTAGATAAAATGACAAATGGCCTACACAGAACTTTTTAGAAAATGGCTTCTTTGTAGATATTAACTGTCAAAGTTTTATGAACAAAATAGCATCCATCAGCAAATGGTAAAATTAGCCCTTTAAAGTTATATTTCATTTAAGTTTCGCATGACCTCTAGTCAAAACTTTTTAATTTAATCATCATTTTTAATTAAACATCATGGTGAAAATATAAATTTCAACCATTATTACAAAATAAATATTTCAATAAAAGGATTGAATATGATTAAAGAAAGGTTTTTGTTTATGATTTGACACAATGATAAGTAAAACTAAGATAATAATTTGATGATTTATGTAAATAAAACAATAGGAACAATGATCTTCTAATATATATAATAAACTAAAAATAATAAACTAAAAATAATAAAAAAAAAATAACGAACATAAAATACTTTCTTTATTCTGAACTACCCTCACATGTATGTATATATGTTTTCTTGTTAAAAATGTTTTATTCATACTAACTTTACTACCCAAATTTTGAATCCGTACTACCTATACTATAAATGTCTCAAATTGTACTACCCAACAATTATATAAAACGGCAGCCCTGGTAAGAGTTAGAATGTTATGCAGATTTTCTGACAAACATTAGTCTCATTCGTGCTTTCATTTAATGCAGTTCATTAGTTGTGTTTGTGTGAAAAAAATGTGTGAAATTTTGTCAGAAGACGCCGATGACTCCCGTCTGCTCCAACTTTTAACGCAGTTTAATTTGGATGCAGCTTTCGAATATTTAAAAGGTAAGTTTAAAATAAATTACGTTTTTTTTTAATGTGCATAAGTGGATTAATAATAACATGTGAAAAAAGTGTATGTGCATACATATTTTGGCGTCACTTCTTGGAACTTTGTTTGCGTTTTGCTTGTGGTACAGTTAATATTTTACAATTTCTAATGCTTCAAATTGGAATTTATGTTGATGTATTGAATTAATTTGATGATTAAAATTGTAAAAAATTAAATCAACTATCCAATTGGTATGTACGTACTTATGTAAAACGCAAATAAAAAGTTGCAACAAGTGACGCCAAAATATGTATGCCACAAACTTACATACAGAACACATACACAGTTACATATATCAGTGACGCGTGCCTTTTCTTAGGTCTCGTTTATACTGCACGCATATTGCTTAGCCGGCCCGAACTGAAACTCAATAACGCATTGGGGTAAAAGAGATGCATGACATATTGGCTCAGCAATAAGCGTGCACTATAAATGCGTTCTAAGACAAGGCACGCGTCACTTATATATGTATGTAACTGTGTATAGACGAGCAACTGATTGTCGAGATAGATAATTTTTAAATCAGTTGGCGAAAATAAAAAATTTTTGTTTTAAGATTTCAACGCACTAATTGTTAAACTGGTTGATGTATTTGCATTAACATCAGCAACCAAACGGAAAGCTTTGTTAAAAAACAATTTCAAAATTCAACAATAAGGTAATTCATGTCACTTCGTATGTGCTTCGTGAGCTCGTATGCAGTGAGTTTTTACGAAATAGAAATAGAAATAGAAAAGTTATATATTCTTGATCAGCATCACCACCCGTATCGATTTAGTTATGTCTGCCTATTTGTCTGTCTATCGTGATTACAAATTATTACTAATATATATATATAATTAATATAATATTATATAATATAATATAAAATATTGAAAAATTATTTCCTTTATTATATTTAAATCATTTTTTCTTAAACAAAGCATTGTTAAAAACAGCAATTTTAAACAAAAGTTAAAAAAGGTTTTTAAAAAGTATTACGAAGTGTCCTCAGTTTATCAAGTTTGCTGTAAGTTTTTCGGTAGTCTACACTAGGTCATTAAATTCGCGGCCTTAAGTATCCAGTACACTAATGGCAAAGTTCCAATGTTACATATGGATACACCGCATAGAATTTTAATGAACCAAGGTTACAAAAGTAACTTGTAGACAAACGATAGCGTTTAACTGATAAACAAAAGACATTTAAAATACATATTAAAAACAATGGCTGATTGCCTGCTTTTTATTAGAATCGCTGAACAATCAATTTCAAAATTTCAAACTGAAATCTAAACCACTGTATATTAATCATAGCTTACTTTATTTGAAAATTAATTTAAAAATTTCATCATATATATATATATGACGCTGCTCAAATAACATATAACAGTTTGCAATACATGCAAAGGGACGACATAAAAGAAGCAATACCTCCTCTTGGTTTGCGAATAGAATTTCGTGAAAAACTTTTCAAGTGGAAGAAGCTTGAGGTAATGCCAGCAAATATATACGCATCCTAGCAAATAGTTACGTTTTAAATTCTTAATCAAATAACATAGTTTGGCATCGACGACGACACAATTTCAGTCAATTCCAAAGTTGATAATTGGTTAATCGATAAAGGCGACTTCCATGGCAAACAAGTTTTGAACAAGGTAAAAATAAAGTTAAATTATGTATTCATTTTGTTATTATTTTCATATTATTTTAATTCTAAGTGCTTGGCCAATGTTTTGAAAGAGTCACAGAGCGGAAGGTCGATAATAGATTACGAAAACAAGAATAAAAACTTGACTACTGATCATATGAATAATCTTATAAAAATAATAGTCGAAGAAGCTATATTCAAGCAAATTCAGATTAGAATTCAAGATTTTCCATTATTATTAAGAGAAATTGTGTGGATATTCCCGTCAGAAGAAAACGTGCAGGTAACTGAAATTATCAAAGGGGAAAAAGGGAACTTTTTTTGGTATTTGTTGAAAAATACCCAAAAAAATACTGATAACACTGATGGTAGATTTTTCAAATATTCATGGTAGATGACTCTTCGACGCTTCACGCTATACGCTTCAATCCGTGGCCTTCACCAATTTACCCTACAATGCCATTGAATTAATATGTTATTTTATTTGTATTCTTTTCTAAGGATTATTACTTTATTTCGAGAGGCAACAATAGAAGTCCTAGTGGAAAATTGTTCTCAAAGTATAAAAACTTTCGAGCAAAACGTTTTAAGTGCGATAATTCAGTATCCAACCAGGACGAAAGTAATGGAAGGGAAAACACATCTCAAAACTCAAGCAGCCAAATAGATGAAACTATTGAAGTTGATGAATCTATTGCTAAAGCTTTTAAAACTTCTTTGAACAGGGATTCGGCAGACTGGTCTGACGTCTGCGAAAAGTGGAAAAAAACCTATCAAATTTGTCGTCGGGAATTATTTCAACTACATAGTGGTGACTTTTTAAAGTCTTGGTCTAAACTATCTCATGTGGAAGCTTCTGAGTTGGTAAGATTTAAAAAATAGCAACATGTAATACTTCAAAATTTTAATTTGAATTGTTTTTTATATTTTAGATCGAAATTGATTTTGATTTTTTGTATCCAGACAAAAGACTTATGTTATTTTCTAAATGGGAAGAATTTAAAACGAATATATTAAGGTTTTACGAGACCAACATCACCAACGAGGTATGCAGACAGCAGCTGGCCAAAGCAAAGGAAACAACTAATATAGGTACATATTAATATTTTTTTATATTTATTTAAACTAATTGTGCTTATTTATCTAACTAGATTATCAGGACTATCTTATAACTATTTTATTAATTCAATTTTTCCATCTTCTGCCCGTTTTAAAAATAAAGATGGAAAAAAAACAAAGAAGGCGACCATTGCTGACTCCCAGGAAAGTTTTGTGTTGCATTTACAAACACTGAACGACTACCAAAGGAAAATTGAAGAGATAATCAGCAAGTACTATTCCGCAGGACTTACGGTGCAGCCATTCTTAATTGTAGAAGGTGACATGAAAGGGTTTTTTGTTTATTTTGATTCAAATTTAATGAAATTCGAATCTTTTATGCATAGCCTAGATTGTTGCTTCAAAGTATTTCATGCTCTGGCCTTAAAATATCCATTAGCCTGCGAACAATCTTGGCTTTTCATACAAAAGTTTTTTTCCAAATTAACACAGAGTTTGATTGTAAATCATCAAATATTGTATCAGTAATTAATTATTTAAATAAAAACTAAAAATGTTCATATGTTTCCGTTGTCGAAGAACACTTCAAACTCCAACTCTGTTGATAAGACACTTTAAAGTTAGTCATTTGCTGACTCGGCAATATTTAAAAATCATTTGTATGCAAAACGATTGCAGCCAAATTTTCACAAACTTTTCGTATTTTCGTATACATTTAGAAAAAGTGCATAAAGATGATAAGAACCAAAACAATATTATTCCTTTAACTTTAAATACGTCCTTTTCCGTAGAAGCTAGTGTAGTGCCAAAAAAACAATCAGATACTGCTGAAAATATGCAATATATTTAATTTAGTGTACACGAATTAAAACATAAAGCGCTTGAGTTTTCCTTAAGTTTATACGATAAAAATTCTATGCCTAGAAACCATGTTATCGAAGTGCAAAACATCGTATCTTCTTTAGTTTCTTCTGTAGCAGCTATGATGGGTAGTTTGCTTAAAGAAAATCAAATTCAGAATGATTTCAAAACTATTTTAGATTTTTGTAACAACCCTTTTCAAGATATATCCACAGAATTTAAAATGATAAAAATGTTGAAAACATTAAAGTTATATGAAGACCCAAAAGCAATTGTAATTGATGAGAAAGTCAAAAGAATAATACGTCACGGAAATCCCACTTTAGGAGCTGTATTCGAAATACCTGAAATTCTTAATCACACCTTAGAAAATATTCGAGAGAGTTTGTTTGACATCAACTTTAGCAGCTTTTCCAATGGAGAAATTTTCAGAAATACAATGCAACAATTTCAGTCTGCTCTAGTAATTCCTTATGTTTTGTATTTTGACGACTTCCAAATAAATAATGCACTTGGAAGTCACACATACTCCTTATGTGGTTGTTATATACATTTCCCGTTAATGCCGAAACATCTTCTGTCCCAGCTTCAGTTTATTTTCCCTGCTGCTTTTATTTCTACATCAAATCTAAAAGAATGCGGCACTGAGCGATCTTTTTACCATCTTGTGGAGGAATTAAAACAATTAGAACTAGGCATAGAAATCGTTTTAGGTAATGAAGTTAGAAAAGTTCACTTTGTTTTGGGTTTAATCGTTGGCGACAATTTGGCAGTTAACAGTGTTTTAGGCTGTACAATCTTTTAATGCAAAAAGATATTGTCGCGCTTGTAGACAAACTAGATCTGAAATGCAGTACGATTTTAATGAAATTTCTGAAAACTTAAGAACTGATAATAGTTACGAAAATGATTTAATGGAAAATAATTACAAGGAAACAGGTTTAAAAAATAGGTGTATATTTACCGATTTGAAACATTTCAATGTTATTGATAATTTTACATTCGATTTAATGCATGACATATACGAAGGCGTATGTGTTTATGATGTTTGTAATATTTTAGTTGCGCTTATTAATGAAAATATAATATCTTTAAATACTATTAATAGTAGAAAGGAACTGTTCACATATGGAGAAACAGAAATTGGAAATTCTTCTGGGACGTTAAATTTTGAGCGTTTGAAATCTTGTAATTTGAAAATGACAGCTAGTGAAACAGCATGTTTTGTTCATTTCTTAACACTAATTGTTGGGGACTTAATACCTCTTGATAATCAATATTGGCAGCTCTTACTTATTTTGTTAGATATTATTGATTTATTGTTTAAATCAAAGTACTCTCGTAATGACTTAGAAAAATTGAATATATTAGTAAACAAGCATCATACTCTGTATACAAAACTATTTGGTCCATTGAAACCTAAACACCATTTCCTTGTGCATTACCCAACAGCAATAAAAAAATGTGGTCCACTAAAATACATGTGGTGTATGCGATTTGAAGCAAAGCATAAAGATGCAAAAATTTATTTTAACAGCATAACATCTCGAAGAAATCCTCCATATTCGCTAGCAATCAAAACTGGACTCAAATTTTCTAAGTTTTTACTTGAACACAAAACAGGCTTAAAACCCATTTTTACGTGTCACTCTTTAAATTCTGAAACCACAAGCGTGAAAGATTGTTTTGATAAAATTACTGAAAAAAATAATATTCGTTTTGAAGAATGTGAAATATGTGATGATTTGACATTTAAAGGAACTCGTTATAAATCAAAATATTATTTAGGAATTGACTATACGCAATTCGAGTTATATAAAATAATATACTTAGTTATAAGTCCAAATAAAAATATTTTTGTAATATGTAAAAAGATAACAATTAGAGGCTTTCACACCCATTTCAGAGCATATGAAGTTGGTTCTGCAATTAATAAAATAATCTTAAAAAATATCACAGAATTCAATACTCCTCCCTTACATTTGTATCCACTTAACAATGGGAAAACATTCATTCGAGTTAAGCAGTTATTTTAACATGTAATATCTTTAAATAAACTCCTTATATTCAAACCACGTAAGAATTAAAAATACTAAATACATAAAAATGGATCAACTTGTGTTAAAAGGGGAGGTAGAGTTGAGAAAAAAATTATACTAAAATAAATGAAATCTTATACAATAACGTAAGTAAAACTTTTATAATTATATTAACCCTACAACTCCTTTGGCTGTAAAAAAATAAACCTTCTCCTCCATAATTTTTTGCTCAACTCTACCTACTCTTGCCCCACCGTATATTTGCACTCAGGTCTTGAACTATTACATACATGATTTTTATAACTTAGCAAAAACTAAAATGTCAACTTTGTTATATATTACAACTTTGAGTTAAATGTTTAATTTTATTTTATTATTATAAATATATATTTACTAATATTGCACAAGTATTAAAAAACATTAAATGAAACTAAAATAAAAACTTTATTAAAAATATAAAATGGCGTAATTCTTTGCTATTATTATAAGACTTAGGTTAATATCATATCAAGTTGGAATTTGAGCGTAAATCAAGTCAAATCAAATCAAAAATACTTGGGACAAGCGCATATTGAGATTAATTTAATATCTTTAATTCTTAAATCAATCTTATTTATGGATAATTTTAAGTACAAATTCAAGCTTACATCAAGTAATAATTCTTCGATTAAGCGCTTTTAGAGATCAATTTAATTTCACTCATTCTTAAAACGATCTTATTCTAGGAGCACACCAAGTACGGATTCGAGCTTGAATTAAGGTCAAAATTCTTAGAATAAGTAATTTCTGAGATCGTTTTGATCTCGGTCATCTTAAAATCATTCCTTCTTTCTGATTGAATCAAGTATTAATTCAGCTTATCCAAGCGTTCTGCATACAAGTCCGTTTTGTACTCAATCAGATCCCATCATCGCTTTAAATCAATCCTCATTTTCTTGAAATAAAACTCTTTTCAGCTCAAAATCAAGCCCAAACAAGCATAACGGGAGCTATAATTAAGAATTTAGCGCTTGAAGGTCCCGATCTTGAATCAAGCATTTCGTACTTGATTTAAGAAAATCCGTACTTACCGTACTTTTGACACCGCTACGGATTGATTTAAGTACGGAATACTTGAATAATTTTTTGAGTGTATATGTATTTCTGTATAGCATTTATTTTCCTTATATCTTTATGTTTTTGATATAAAATTCTACATATCACATATTTTTATGACACAGTATGACGGCATTGGATCATAGTATGGTATGGTATGGTATTTAATGGTACTTATTGTATGGTATCAGGGGCGCACCCAGAAAAAAATGTTGGGGGTGGTTTTTTAGTTTTATTTATAGACGTATTCAAATTTTTTTATTCATTATATAATATTTAGAGTACAAAGTCAATTATTCTTTTATTTTGTTTCATTGAATTTAACATGTGCTCAATAATAAAATTTAAATCAATTAAGGCTTTTAATTTTTATGAAATTTTAAGAGATTCTACCAATTTCATATGACTTTCTATGTGTAGTTAACGTAATTTTCATACGAGGTCATTAATTTGTAACATGATCTTTATATTTGAAATAAAAGCTTATAGTATATCGAAATTCATAACGATGGCCCCAAAATCTATGCTGTGATCTTCATCACATACAGACATATAGACGGACATGGCTGGATCTACTCGAGTAGCGATTCTCATCAAGAATATAGTATGTAAGTGACCGACAATAAAATAGACCGATATGATTGCACAGAGCCAAAAACCACATAAAATCAATAAGATATCCAAATCGATCTATTTTATTAGGTTTTCTTATTAATACCACCAAATAATAAAAGTTTTCCAAAGAGAAATTTTTTTAATTCCATAGAGAAAAGCTTTTTAAAAATTAACACCACTATCAAACATTTTTTAATAAGATTTCTTATTGAATGAATGAAATTATGTAGAAATCTTATTAACACTTACCTTTAATAAGAAAACATTTTTTTTACTCCAAAGTTTAAGAAGAGACCAGTTAAAACGAATAAGAAAATCTTATTGATCGCTTTTATAAAATTTTCTTTTAAGACATAAGATAATAATAATAAAGATAATATTGGTGAAGATGCTACTTCTTTTTGCTTTCCTTGCTTTAACTTTCAGCCCTAGTTGTGAAGTGAATTCGAAAAGTTATCCGCCGATTTAAATAAAGTAAAATGTTATAATGGAGAATGATATTTATGCTCCAGAACTTGTTTTCGACAAGGCTGAAATTCTAGAAACTCAAGCCATATTTTAGTCGTGGGGCTTGAGTAACTCGATTTCGATGTCTTTGTATTTAATATTATAGCCAGTTAAAAGTATATTTCTAGATTAGGGTATGCAAAACCGGTTCGAATTATTCGGCGTTTCGGTTTTTTTTTTTATTATTCGAACCGTTTTTTTTTAAAATCGCAATTTTCGAATAATTCGAAAACCGGTTTTTTTAGCTCGAATTATTCGACTGTTCGAATAGTTAAGAAATATATAAATCTCCAATTTAAAATTGTAAAATTCTTCAAACAACTTTTTTAATTGCATTTGAGCGACCCAGTTTTTTTTTCTCCTTTTTACATTTTACTAATTTTTCTTACATTTCTTATCCCTGGCTTCTATTTCATTTTGCTTTATTTGAGGTCGATTAAACATATGCTTTGGTCATTTTTTTTTGCTTTCTTTTGTTAAAACAGCATTTACAAGCGCCTGGCTGTAAATGCATTAAACTTATTTAATGTAAGTTAAACATGATTTCTATTTAACAATGTATTCTTTTTTACAAAATATATTGAATTATCAACAGCTTGACATGAACTCCGAAGTCTGGAAGTATAAAATACTTACCCTCATACCCTCACGGCTTCTTTAAATTTTTATACAAAACGGTTCCATTGTATGCGTACGCATACACAAAGTAAATCAACAAAAAACCAAAAAACAAAAAACAAAGATTAAGTTTTTTTGATTGTTTTCATATGAAAACTTTATTTTCGAACAAAGCAAAATAAAACCAATTCAGAAATAAAGTAAATCCATTAATTATACATACAAAGTAAATCGTCTATAATAAAAGGTTTTCAAATATCACATAATTGTGTACTAGAGTGTCCCTTATTTTGCGATTTTTGGAAATGTCAAGGGGCTGAAAGGTTTTTTTATGCGTTTTTATATTCTAAGAACGAGACTAAAAAAAATTTTTTTTACGACAACGTTTACCCGTGCCAATCGGGCCCGAAAGTTTCGAAAAAATGTCCATATTAGACCATATTTGCTCAAATTTGCACAATTTAATTTGTGCAAATATGGTCTAATATGGACATTTTTTCGAAACTTTCGGACCCGATTCGCACGGGTAAACGTTGTAAAAAAAATTTTTTTTGGTTTCGTTCTTAGAATATAAAAACGCATAAAAAACCTTTCAGACACTCTATTGTGTATCAAGAATTTTACGATTATTTCCTAGTGCAATTGAAACAAATGCTAAATCTAAATTGCGCACATATATATCCTTCGCTTTGTTCACACCGTTTGTTTGTTATTTGAAATAAATATTTGTTTTTGTCAAATATTTAAAAAAAAAATACATATTCTTTAGCTCATGTTACAGCATTTCCTGGCAAGAAAATTTGTGTCTGCGTGCGCATACACAAGAACCAATACGCAACTTTTCATGCCCAGAACAACTGAACTGTCGAATATTTATTTTGATTATTTCAATATGTTAACCTTCCCTAAATTAGATATTTTACAAATTTTCATTGTATTCCATCGAAGCATATATGACCTATCACCAACTAAAGTTACACGTTGTATGCGCGCGCATACAAGGAACCCGTGAGGGTTAAAAAAGATAGGAAATTCAAAATGGCTTTTTGCACGAAATGCCCAAAAAAAATTTAAAAGCAATAAATACAAATATAGAAATAGTCATTGAAAGATATAAAACATGTGTTTAAAAGACTAAAAGAAAAACTAGAAACATAATTCTACCCAGTGAATCAAAACTACCGTTTTCGAATTCATTTATGAACCATTTCGGGTAGAAACGTTCAATTTCGGCATTCATAAATGAACCTTTTTTGTATCATTTGTCGGACTAAAATGTCTCTCAAAAATTAAACTTTTTTGTTCGGAAATGAGTTAAAAAAGAACCATAAATTGTTCGGACATTACTTAAAAAAAGAACCATAAAAAAATTATTTTTCGGTTCTCGGAAATGAACCCATTTTGAATCAATCGCCGTACTGAACTGCTTTTAGAAAACAAACATTTTTTTGTTCAGAAATGAGTTAAAAAATTAACATTTCGGAATTATAAATTTCATTATTGCTTAATATTATTTGTAATTACATATCGATGATTTGTATAAAAAGAAATTATTATGATTGAACTCATTTAAGAATGCAAAAAAAGAAACATTTATTATTCATTTCTGAACTCATTTATGAACAAAAATGGTTCATTTTTGAGGCATTTTTACCTACTTAAATGATAAGAAAATTAGTCTTTTTCGACTCTAAATAAGTTTTTTATGAATTTTAATACAATAAGTTCAGTTTTTATTTATGATTAAAGTTTTCACGAATTAAATTTTCTATAGAAAGCACTTTTAAGCAACAAATCTCACCTTACGCAAAACCTTCGCTTATGCTTCAGTGGGTAGTACTGCCTAAGTACCCTTATTTATTCTATTAAAAAATAGTTGCTATTTTTTTTTTAAATAAAAACTATATAGATATATACATACATTAAGGTGGGTCACCCCATATGGTAAAAAAAAAATTTTCAAAAGACCGCCCCTCATTTGAAAGCTTATGTTAAGGGGATTTTAGTAGCATACAAATTTTTTTTTTAGGTGGACCCGAAATCTGCCCCAAATGGTCTTTTTTGTATAACTTCATCAGTTTTTGTTCGATCGTAAAAAACAGTATGTCGTTGGATAGATCTCAACAAGGACTATAATTCGTTTTAATAACATTTTTACCTCCGATTCCATCTTTGACCAGATATTTCAACTTTTCGTCTTATTTCCTCAGTAACCCCAAAACTTCCATTTTTGTTTTTAAGAAAATAAAAGTTCGTAAAAAATCATTACACTTTTGTGAAGAAACTTTTTGATTCCATTCGTAGGAAAAAAAGTTACAGCGAATTTAATTTTCGGTCAAGTTTGGCTTCGTTTTTAGGATTTATCTTTCGGTTCATCTTCGTTTTCCTTCGTTCATCTCCGTGTTTGTTCGTTAGTCTTCGGTTCAGCTTCATTTGGTTTCGTTTTTAATACAAAGTTTCTTTAAAATCGGTCCAGTCGATCAGGCACTATAGAGTCATATATATATTATTACTTGAAGCGCCCTCTATCGAAAGTTTTTGAAACTTCTCATAGCCTATCTTTTAATCTTGAGTCAGGAGAATCTTTATACTAAATGCCAACAAAATTGCTCCAGCCTTTTAGCCTGCAATTTATTATTGTATATAAAAACAAATCAACAAGCAAAACAGCAACAAGAGGAAAACCACACAATCTCACACACAAGTAAACAAAATATTTTCAATTCTAAAAACAAACTATCTGCTATACCTTGGTCAGGAGAATTGTCATTCTTTATTTCATCAAAATTGTTTAAGCCATTATATTCCAAATTAAAAGTTTTATTAAATACGTATACTTTGATCATTTTTTTTTAATGAAAATGAATGAATCCCTAAACTTTTAGCAAGAAAGTATTTTATTTCATTCATTTAGAAAAAAGTTACAACGAATGAAAGTTTCAGTGCAAATTTTATTTTTCATTATATATTTCGATTTTTTTTTCTCTTATCGCCCTGCACTTAGTTTTTTATATAAAAATTATGCTTTAAAACAGATGGTTTGCTTTTCATAAGATAAACTTTGTACATAAGCCTGTATCAGCATTCAATGACTTATTCTAATCTAATCGATAGCTGCTTCCCGCTGTCTTTTTCAAGCAATCGGAATTGCATTCGCTGCTGCAGTCTGTTCAATAAGTAAAGTGAATATAAAAAATATAAATAAAATTTAATATAATTTGCAAATTTTTTGAATCTTGGGTTCGATTCTTGATTCACGCCATGATTTGCATTAAGGCCCAGTTTCAATTTTTTTTTAAAAATTTTCGAATTTTTTTTTTTTTATTATTTTCAAAAACATCCTAATAATGTTTTAAAAAATTTCAGAATAAAATTCAAAGCCATTTAAAACATACTCCTTGTTGCAGTTCTATAAGACAGCTTGATTATTGGCTCTCATTACTATTTGATTTCGTTTTTCTCGAAATGACATTTTTTGAAACGGCTTGCACTCTAACTCGAAAAGTAAATGTCCGATTAACTTAAATCTTTTTTCATTTTGTAAAATAATTGAATAGGCAGTGCGTGAACCAACAAAATGAAATAAAAAATATTTTTTCTGCTTTGTATTTCATTTATAAGGTCCAATTTCGTGTATGAAAAATAGATTTTTTTTTCTTTTATGCGGCATTTTTTATTTTTTTTTTTTAATTTTACATTTTTTGTTGGTTCACGCACAAGACAAAACTGTTATAAAATTTTGGTTTTTTGGTTTTTTTTTTTCATCAAATCACCTGAAGAGGTGATATCGTGCAAGCCGCAAGAGGCCTCATGTTCGCGACCTCAACTTTTACGCGCTGTATAACCGTACATATGGCTGCAAAAAAAACAAAAAAATAAAAAAAAAAAAATGTTAATCTAAGACTGAAAAAAAAAATTGTATGGATGTTAAATAAAATAAAAAAATACAGGCATTCAAACAAGCCCGTTTTTTTACTCAAAAAATTGAAACAGGGCCTTAATTTATTTTATTCTCATATTCGCTCAATAGAGCGGCAGTAAAAAACAGTTAAATTTAAAATATAACCGTTAGAACGATTTTGATGAAATAAAGAATGACAATACTCCTGACCAAGCACTAGCAGGAATATTTTGTTTACTTGTGTGTGAGGTTGTGTGGTTTTCTTCTCGTTGCTGTTTTGCTTGTTGATTTGTTTTTATATGCAATAACAAATTGCAGACTAAACGGCTGGAGCAATTTTGTTGGCATTTAGTATAAAGATTCTCCTGACTCAAGATTAAAAGATAGGCTATGAGAAGTTTCAAAAACTTTCGATAGAGGGCGCTTCAAGTAATAATATATATATGACTCTATAGTGCCTGATCGACTGGACCGATTTTAAAGAAACTTTGTATTAAAAACGAAACCAAATGAAGCTGAACCGAAGACTAACGAACAAACACGGAGATGAACGAAGGAAAACGAAGATGAACCGAAAGATAAATCCTAAAAACGAAGCCAAACTTGACCGAAAATTAAATTCGCTGTAACTTTTTTTCCTACGAATGGAATCAAAAAGTTTCTTCACAAAAGTGTAATGATTTTTTACGAACTTTTATTTTCTTAAAAACAAAAATGGAAGTTTTGGGGTTACTGAGGAAATAAGACGAAAAGTTGAAATATCTGGTCAAAGATGGAATCGGAGGTAAAAATGTTATTAAAACGAATTATAGTCCTTGTTGAGATCTATCCAACGACATACTGTTTTTTACGATCGGATAAAAACTGATGAAGTTATACAAAAAAGACCATTTGGGGCAGATTTCGGGTCCACCTAAAAAAAAAATTTGTATGCTACTAAAATCCCCTTAACATAAGCTTTCAAATGAGGGGCGGTCTTTTAATATTTTTTTGGGTGACCCACCTTAATATACATGATATATGTAGGTAAAAAAAGTCAAAAATTTATTTAATTTAAAGAAAAAACTGGTTTTTCTGGTCGAATAATTCAAAAACCGGTTTCGTAAAAATTGCACTATTCGAGACCGGTTTTTTTATAATGTCGAATAGTTGCATACCCTATCCTAGGTTAAAGGTTAGCAAGATTCCGTATTGATTTAAAAAGATTTCTTTAATAAAATTTTAAAGGAAACTTATTAAATCAATAGAATTTCCTTCTTAAATTTCAAAAAGAAATCTTATTAAATCTATAAGATTTCTTCCTAAAAATCAAGAAGGTAACTTTTGAAATTAATAAGTAAATAACATATTTTTGATAAGATTTCTTTATAGTTTTTAAATGTTTTCTCATAGAAAATAATAAGATTCTTCTTAAAATTATGTGGATTGCCCAATAAAAAATGCTAAAAGTTTTAATAAGATTTATTCAATGGTTTTATAAGGCAATCTTCTTGGATGAAAACGAAAGAGAAATTTTATTGATTTTCTTCTATATAGGTTGTTTTGGCTCTGTGTGGCTACATTTAAATAAAAAAGAACATTGCTTTGGCAGTCCGTGGAGATGTTTGATGGGGACTGATTAAGAGAAGTTTTATTTGTTTTGTTTTTTACTAAATAAACATTACTAATTAAACTGCATCTTAATTTTTCGTTAAGATTCTTAAGTTTTGTAGAAAACAAAAATTCAAAATTCGGGTAGCTCGAAATACTCGGGTAGCCCGGATGCTCGAAAAGCTTGAAAATTGAGAGTTCTAGTTTTAACTTCATATCACATTGATAGCGGTACTCACTCGACTTTACAGAGAACAACAACGTGGTAGAACATGTATGCGTATTAGAGCCTTGCATGAATATATTCCTTAAACGAATTCGTTTCGAAATTCGTTAAACGAAACACTGTTGTACACTGAAAAAAATGTGTTTTAAACTTTCGAAAAACATATGAAAAAAGGCAAATTATGAACACATTGTGTTCAATTTTAAATTAATGTTTTTTGTTTTAGTGTAGGAGTACACTGTAAGCGAATAAATGAAAACAACAGATCGTGTAGTAAAGAGAAAAGCAGCGCATGAGAATAACTGCTAATTCGTCCTCTGTTCTTTCACAACACACTTCTCACGCTGATCTGAATTTGTGAGTTGTGTTGTTTTTGTTTCTTAATCGAATACTTGATAAAAAATGCTAATATTCAGCAATGCACTATGGTGCACTGAATAAATGTTAGCGAAATGTGTTAAATTTGAGTTGGTGGTTGATGAGTTGATGTTAAAAGCAAAATCATTGCGATTTTAAATTAAATTTAAATACAAAATATATTTTGAAATCAAATTGGATATTGATGAAATAAAAAACATAAAAAATAGCATAATCATTTTTTGTTTTACCTTTTAATGAATTGTTACTTTAATTTTATTGTTAATAAAATAGTTATTAAATTTTAATTTTGAGTTTTTCGATCTTAGGTAATTCTTTTCAATAAAAAGACGAAATTTTTCACAAAATGCATAACTGTCTACATTATTTAAAACATTACCAGAACATTCATATATATGATGGTATATTGCTTGCATTCCATATTGAAATTCTCGCATAACAAGAGATGTTTGCGCATAAAGAAATATGCTCAAAATATTCAATGTATGAATACAGTATTTGCAATATTTTTTATTACTTTATCCGCTTCTTGCTAGTATAAGTACAGCAGAGTACTCTCTTCATTCCTATTTGCGCATAATACCAAGATAGAGTACGTTCACATATGAGAACTTTAGAAAAGCGATGAGAGTAAGCTTTTTATTCTACAACATGCGAATATATTCGAGTAGGCGAAAAAGCATACTCATGCAGGGCTCTTATGCGTATACAGAGCTTTGTTTAGTAAAAACAATAAATAACACCATAAAAAATAGCTTAAAACATTACAATTTAACCCTTTGCACTCCGTTGTCGCCGTATTTGCGACATTAAAAAGCAAACAGTAAATACCCTGTCGCCGTAGCTTTGTTTTGCTGCCTCGGCGGACAGTGGTGTATTCGATACTCAAAAACTCGATTAAATTAGCCAAGCCCTCTAACAACCCAATACCTTTTTTTTGGTAAATTAACTATAAAAAAGTTGAATAAAGCTTTAAAAGGTATACTTCAGTGGAATTTTTTTGTAATTTACAATGTAATAAAAAGTGTACATTATTCAATACAAATTTTAATTTTTTTTTTTATATATATATCAGCAATCATCTGATTGATTCAGATAATCACCAAAAACATCAACATCAGCATCATTATCATCACCATCCTCATCATCATCACCATCATCATCATCACCATCATCATCGCCATTATCATCATCAGCATCATCAATGACATCAGGATCACTTATTGCACATTTCAAGAGTTTTAAAGCTTCTGTGGGCAAATCCTGTGTCTTTGTTTGTTGGCAGCTTCCTTTTGCCAGATATTAAGGGATCAGAAATGATTAGGAACATGTTCAAAATGTCTTCGTTGCCCTGAAATTACTACATTTACGAAAAAAGTGGTCTCTAAAGTTTTTAAAATCTGTGTTACGACATTCTTAAGCTTCCTGAGATAATTGATATATAGGCAATAAAACAAAAGATATTATCTCGGGGCCATGAATAAAATATTTATGCACTGTTGAAGGCATACAATACCAGGGGTTTAGTTTAACAAACAATATAGCAGTACTTAAAACAAGCTCACGAAACTTTTCAACTTCGATTTTATGTCCACTTGAAATCGCAATTGGCGTGGCGTCCGTGACGTAGTTGGTTAAAGTGCGTGGCTGCTACATCAACGAACCTGGAAGCCCAGGTTCGAACCCCAGCAGCGACAGAAAATTATTTGAATTAAAATAATTTTTCTGTACGGTCGCCACCTCTCTGCAGACAATGGCAAACCTCAGAGAGTAATCAAAATGCCATGTAAAGCTTTTTGAGAATAAGAACATTCCGTTCATCGCCGTTCGGAGTCGGCGTTAAACCTGTAGGTCCGTTTCTCGGCCAATTGTGTACAAACTTAATAACACGCACAACACAATTGATCATAAGAAGCTAGGTCGAAGTCCTTTCAAGGGCTGAAATGTCCAGTTATTTATTTATTTTATAAAATCGCAATCATCAATGTATTATTCTTTTTTATTGACTCAATGTCGATATTTGTAATTTGTGCTGAAATTTCTGGATTTTTAAAAAATTTTCTGGCAGTATTGCCGTCATTTGAGTTTCCAAAGCCAGTTTTTGGGCGATCGATAACTGTCGATAATTAATCATTATTAATTAATTATTATTAATTATATTAATTATAACTAAGCCAATTTTCTCTTTAAATTCTTTTTGAGTACGAGCTTTGTTTTTTAAAGTAATTTCTTTATCGTCTTGTGACCTTACTTGCCCTTTTTTTACTGGCAATTTATATAACAGATGGATAAGGCATTCAAAAAATCTAATCCATCCATGAAGGATGGATAATCCAAATTAAAGATTGTCAATTTGGTTAAAATTTTTACTGCTTGCGGCACATATATAGCAGACGAGTGTTGATTTGGTTTCAGCAAGTGCGTTACAGACTCGACAGGGCAAACAATTTATGCCTTACTAATATCAAAATGAGAAAATAAGTGTTAAAAACCGAACAAATATAATTTAATTTAATAGATTAACACATTCATCTGCTTCTTTTAATATATAAAAAGCCGGTGTTTGAAAGAAACATCGACTATCTACCTTAATTGTGGAAAGGTGCACTGAATATGCCGCTTTCCATAATGTAGGGTAAAAAGCAGCGGATAACAAAAAAAAAAAATGTGAAGAAGTGAACTGGTAAACAACAAAAAACAGCAAAATCTGTTTAGTATTTAGATTTATTTTGTACTTTATTTTTATTTGTTTTTATTTTTCGAAATAAAATCGTAAATTCGTGACATGTAAGTTATTATAAAAAAATATAAATACCGCGCAGCTTTGACACAACTTTTTTTTTATAGAATATATCTTGAATTTCATAGCTTACAATAATCAAAACAGTTTTCCTTTATTCCACTCAAAACACAACTATATCTCTATTAACATATTGATAAATCCAACTTTTTAAGGTTAAATTTAAATAAATAAATTAATATATATACAAACACTATTTTATAAAAAACTAGTAAGAAATTATCTTCGACTGGGCCGAAGTTAAAATACCCCCACGGCCGAACCAAAGTATATTCAAAGTCTTAAGCAATCAATAAAATGTTTATCTTGAAAAATTGATCGGCCTTCTTTTGAAATATATTTAATGTTGTTGGGCTATGGCCGTGAAAATAAATACAAACAAATTTTTGTTTATAGCTTTATTTTACTTTATTTTGTTCCCGATATTTCGGCTTAAGTTGCAAGCCATCTTCAGGGGCTGAACAAGAAAAAACATATAATTACATTAACTTCACTTTAAACATTAAACACGAAAATTTTTTTTTTATTTTTTTTTACCATAACAAAATTATAAAATAGTTTTAAAAAGTTTATTTAAAATTTTTTTGATGAAACTGCGTCCAGCAGTTGGGAGTTTCGTCGTCAACTGATTTTTTGTCTAATGAGATGTTTGTAAATATGCGCACAGTTGTCGGTGTCTGTTTTGTAATTTAATCGTTGATTTGTTGGTGTGTTTATTATGTGTAGCATCTCAATCGTGTACCGTCTCATTGTGTTCCTCTCTTGTTGCAAAATTTTTGTCTGTTCAAAGTCCGGGAGATGGTTGTTTTTAATACAGTGGGACGCAAGTGCTGTTTTATGTTCATACTTTGATTTGAGATCTGATTTATGCGATGATAGTCTTGTTTTCAGCTTTGTTTTAGTAGTGCCAACATATACTTGTTCGCATATGTTAGACCCGTCACCTTTGCAGTTTATTTTGTAAATCAAATCACATTTGTCCATATCTTCTACTTTGCTTTTAATTTTGCTGTGTATGTTTTTTAAAGTGTTGGAGGTTAGGAGCTAGTTGATAGTTATTTTTGTTGTATATATCAGATTTTTTAAGTTTTTCTGTGAAGCCTTGAATGTAAGTAACTCCTTTGTATATTTTTGGTTCTTGAGCTACTGAATTGTTGTTTGTTGGTATGTTGTTTTTGTAATTTTTGAGCAAGTTTGAAATAGTGTGAGGTGGAAAGTCATTCATGGTGAGTATGCGTTTTATTCTTATTTTATTGCTTTCATGGAAGATCCCATCGCTGATGTTTAAGACTCTGTTAATAAAATTTTTAGCTGTGTTAATAATGGTTTTTTTAGGGTGTTTTGAGTGGAAGTTAATTAATCTTCCTGTTGCGGTTGGTTTTTGGTACCAATCGGTTTTTATAAAATTGTTTCTTTTTAAGACAATTGCATCAAGATATGGCAGCTTACCATCGCATTCTTCCTCTTTTGTGAACTTAATGTGGCTGTTGCATTTATTCAGCGTTTTTAGAGTGTTTTCTATTGCGTCTGTTTTCACAATCGCAAAGATGTCGTCAACATACTTTGTAATCAGTCTTGGTCTGCACTCAGAGATCTCCATAAACTTGTCCAGAACCTCTTCCATCACTATATCTGCTATTATTGGGGAAATGGGCGAACCCATTGGCATTCCTTTTAGTTGGCTGTAAATTTTGTTGTTGAAAATAAAATAATTGTTTTCTTTTATGCAGAACCTGAGTATGTCCATAAAAACTTTTTTTGGAATTTTTGTGAGGGTTTCAATTTTGCTCCACTTTTTTTCTATTGTTTTTAATGCGAACTCCACCGGAATACTCGGAAAGAGAGATACCACATCGAAGGACACCATCTCCTCGTCATCGCATATGTTTGTGTTGTTAATTTTATTCTTAAATTCTATGGCATCTTTTATGTTATATTTCGAATCTATTGTTAGTTTATTTAATATGTTGACCATGTACTTGCAAAGTGCGTACGATGGTGAGTTTATAGATGAACAAATTGGCCGAAGGGGCATATTGTTTTTGTGTAATTTTGGTAATCCGTAAATTCTTGGAATCGTCGCAGTGTGTGTTGTCATTTTTAGCTTATTATTTCTTTTTTAAAAAGTGAGTCTACAAAATCATTGTTTTCACGGAAAAAGAAGAACAAGAAACAGCGAGAATTAAACTAACTACACTGATAGAACGACATTTAAGAGAATTGCAACCTACGGAAAGAGACGTCTACGTAACAAATATTGCAAGGGAATCGAGGCAATTTTTAAAACAAAACAAAGACATCATTATCGTTGAGGCGGACAAGGGGAGCAAAACAGTAGCCATGTACAAAAAAGAATACGAAGAGAAGATGAACACAATATTGAGAGATGGTTGGACGTACAAAACTATAAGAAAAGACCCAACTTCAACATTGCAACAAAAAAACAATGATTTTGTAGACTCACTTTTTAAAAAAGAAATAATAAGCAAACAAGATAAGCTAAAAATGACAACACACACTGCGACGATTCCAAGAATTTACGGATTACCAAAATTACACAAAAACAATATGCCCCTTCGGCCAATTTGTTCATCTATAAACTCACCATCGTACGCACTTTGCAAGTACATGGTCAACATATTAAATAAACTAACAATAGATTCGAAATATAACATAAAAGATGCCATAGAATTTAAGAATAAAATTAACAACACAAACATATGCGATGACGAGGAGATGGTGTCCTTCGATGTGGTATCTCTCTTTCCGAGTATTCCGGTGGAGTTCGCATTAAAAACAATAGAAAAAAAGTGGAGCAAAATTGAAACCCTCACAAAAATTCCAAAAAAAGTTTTTATGGACATACTCAGGTTCTGCATAAAAGAAAACAATTATTTTATTTTTAACAACAAAATTTACAGCCAACTAAAAGGAATGCCAATGGGTTCGCCCATTTCCCCAATAATAGCAGATATAGTGATGGAAGAGGTTCTGGACAAGTTTATGGAGATCTCTGAGTGCAGACCAAGACTGATTACAAAGTATGTTGACGACATCTTTGCGATTGTGAAAACAGACGCAATAGAAAACACTCTAAAAACGCTGAATAAATGCAACAGCCACATTAAGTTCACAAAAGAGGTAGAATGCGATGGTAAACTGCCATATCTTGATGCAATTGTCTTAAAAAGAAACAATTTTATAAAAACCGATTGGTACCAAAAACCAACCGCAACAGGAAGATTAATTAACTTCCACTCAAAACACCCTAAAAAAACCATTATTAACACAGCTGAAAATTTTATTAACAGAGTCTTAAACATCAGCGATGGGATCTTCCATGAAAGCAATAAAATAAGAATAAAACGCATACTCACCATGAATGACTTTCCACCTCACACTATTTCAAACTTGCTCAAAAATTACAAAAACAACATACCAACAAACAACAATTCAGTAGCTCAAGAACCAAAAATATACAAAGGAGTTACTTACATTCAAGGCTTCACAGAAAAACTTAAAAAATCTGATATATACAACAAAAATAACTATCAACTAGCTCCTAACCTCCAACACTTTAAAAAACATACACAGCAAAATTAAAAGCAAAGTAGAAGATATGGACAAATGTGATTTGATTTACAAAATAAACTGCAAAGGTGACGGGTCTAACATATGCGAACAAGTATATGTTGGCACTACTAAAACAAAGCTGAAAACAAGACTATCATCGCATAAATCAGATCTCAAATCAAAGTATGAACATAAAACAGCACTTGCGTCCCACTGTATTAAAAACAACCATCTCCCGGACTTTGAACAGACAAAAATTTTGCAACAAGAGAGGAACACAATGAGACGGTACACGATTGAGATGCTACACATAATAAACACACCAACAAATCAACGATTAAATTACAAAACAGACACCGACAACTGTGCGCATATTTACAAACATCTCATTAGACAAAAAATCAGTTGACGACGAAACTCCCAACTGCTGGACGCAGTTTCATCAAAAAATTTTTAAATAAACTTTTTAAAACTATTTTATAATTTTGTTATGGTAAAAAAAAATAAAAAAAAAATTTTCTTGTTTAATGTTTAAAGTGAAGTTAATGTAATTATATGTTTTTTTCTTGTTCAGCCCCTGAAGATGGCTTGCAACTTAAGCCGAAATATCGGGAACAAAATAAAGTAAAATAAAGCTATAAACAAAAATTTGTTTGTTTTTATTTTCACGGCCATAGCCCAACAACATTAAATATAAAATGTTTATCTGTAAAAACGTGTTCGTTATATTTTAACAGAGAATATTCGCTTTTGTTTTTAGATCAAGTCGCTTTGTATGGGAGGTGGGCGTGGTTTTCACTCAATTTGGTTGAATTCCATACACATTGTACACGTTATATATCAATGTTCATATGCAAAATTTCAAGTCTATACATTAATTTTTGTGGATTTTAGAGAAATTTTACCTTTTTGATATAGTCACTTTGTATGGGAGGTAGGCGTGGTTTTCATCCGATTTGGTTGAATTTCATACTTAGAGTGTATTTTGAACATCAAAACTCATATGCAAAATTGCAAGTCCATATATTCATTTTTGTTGAATTCTAAGAGATTTTACCGTTTTGATAAAGTCACTTTGTATGGGAGGTAGGCGTGGTTTTCATCCGATTTGGCTCATTTACGAACTTGACCTTCATTTTTTAGATAAAAGCTTAAATATTGAATTTCGTGATGATAGCTTTAAAATTACGGCTGTAATCGTGATCACAGACAGACGGACAGACAGACGTACATGGCTAAATCAACTCGGGTGGTGATGCTGATCAAGAATATATATACTTTTCTATACCTACCACGCCTCCTTATGGGCGTTACAAACGGAGTGACAAAATTAATATACCCCCATTTACGATTTTTAAACGTGGGGGTATAAAAATTCATTTTGTATTGCTGAAATACCTGAACAAGAAGGTTCCATCGTACTTTTTTGTAGTTTTTTAAAAATATAACAAAAAAAAACTTGCAATATTTCGAATTAACACGTTTGTCACTGTGCACACTCAAAGAGAAAAGAAATGATGACTTGCAAACTGCATTGCGGGTAAACGGTAGAATATTTTTCAACTATTCTTTCACCTAGTGATGCCTAATCACTTCATCGGGTATGTATATAATCTTCTTTAATCGGGTACCTAACATCACTATGTACCTTGAACGTTTTTTTTAATTAATCTGCACTTTTGGCATAAAATACCCCATTGTGCGGCGTCTTTAACAGTTAGGTAAGCAAAATAGTCTTTTATAATATAAGTTAGAAAATGTTTTGTTTATAAAATAGCTAAGAAATAAAAATGTCATTTTATTAAAATTACTCTATTTTTCTTCTACATCATAGGTTTGTACTAGGAACTAATATAGTGCTGGAGTTGCTGGTAGCCTCTATGCATTACTAGGCTGGAGTGCAAAGGGTTAAATATGTAAATAATGCTTGATAATTGTTTTACATTATACATTTCATTTTCTTTTTATTCGTTCATTTGGGGGGGGGGGGTTTAACCCCCAAAACCCTTACCTATGTTCGCCCCTGTATGATATGGCATGGTATGGTATGGTATGGTATGGTATGGTATGGTATGGTATGGTATGGTATGGTATGGTGTGATTGTTTTGGTGCGATTGTTTGGGTTGAAGTTTCACTTCTACCGTGCTTGGCGGCCACACACATATGTATGTCTTTTTTTTTTGTTGTTATTTAAGCAGGTCTTTCTGAATATGTGTTGTAATGTAACTTTGGAAAGTGGAGAAGGCATTGAACACTATTTTGCCTAATAACTTTAACCTAACAGCTTTACAGCAAAGAAGCCAAAAAATCAAAAAAGCCTCAATTACCCGCTTACAAGATAAATTTTTGATTTTACGCCTCTTATTTTTCTGATTGGCATTCACAATAGATTTCGGATTTATCATTTTTAATTTTTTGCTCTGTTCTATTTACTTTGGCTATGTGTAATAGGTATACTAGCAAGAATACAATAGGTCTGTTTGCGTACTTACTTCAAGTTCGAGTAATAGAAAAAATTAGAAAATCTGTCAAAAAGTACAGTAACGACTTCAAGTAAGTTTCAAGCACAACAGCTGTTTTTTGAGAATTGAAATTAAATAAAAATTGAATAGGGTGGTATTTTATTTCAAAAAATTTTAAATTCGAAGAAAGTGCAAGTGAATTGTTCTCCAGGAAGAGCTGAAAGCATCTGGTAGATACTTAAAAGATCAAAAATTATTTTAACCTTATTTTTATTTATTTGCTAACCAATTGCATATATTTTTTTCACAACACAACTCAACACAATAATTTAGCTTTGTCACTTTGAAAATCAGCTGTTTGAAGTTCGAGATTCGTGCTCGAAGAAATTTTTCAAGTAAAGTTCAAGTAATACAAAGTGACATTTTGCTTATTCTTATCTTTCTCTTTCGTGCTGAAAAAATGTGTAAAGAAACGCTTTCGAGTAACCTCAAGTTACTTGAACACACTATAAAGATATATAAAGGGTTTTCCATTAAGGACTTGACAACTTTTTTTTTTTTAAATAAAACGCAAACCATTTGAGATATTTCAAAAAATTTACTATCGGCTTGAAGTACAATCAAAACATTTATGAATGGAACTCGACTTCGTCCATATGGCCACCGAGGGCACGTATGCAGCGGTCGATTCGTTGGACCCAATTTTCGATGACTCAGCCACACATTTCGGCCGAAACGGCCGCTATTTCGCTTTCAATGTTGGCTCTGAGCTCTTCCAATGTCGTCGGCTTGTTGGCAAGACCAATGACTTGACGTAGCCCTAACAAAAAAAAATAGTTAGAGGCGTTAAATCGTACGAACGAGGCGGCCAATCAACTGGCCCATTTCTTGAGATAACACGCTCATCAAACTTACTCTTCAATAAATCGATAATAACGTGTGCTGTGTGGCTTGTGGCACCATCCTGTTGGAACGACATGTCGTCCAAGTCCATTTCTTCCAGCTCGGGCCAAAAATAATCGATGATCATGGCGCGATAACGATGGCCGTTCTCGTTACGATCGTTATCATCGACGAAAAAATATGGTCCAATGACGCCGCCGGCATGCAAACCGTACCAAACAGTTATTTTTTGTGGATAAAGTGGTGATTCATGAAGCACATGTGGATTTTCACCCGACCAATATATTGCTTATTGACGACCATAGCCCATTGAGCCAAAAATGAGTTTCGTCACTAAAGATGATTTTTTTTTTTTAGCTCGAACCAAGGATTTCAGGTGGATTACCTATTCAGTCAATTTTGCCTTGGTTCGAAATGGGGTGATAGATTAGTGGGAAGGAAAGGGCAATCAAGTGAAACATGTGTAGGATGTTCTAAGTGTGGTGGAAAGCCAAAGAAACATGTTAATTTTAATCAGAGCCAAGTGTTATGCCTTTAGCTCAGTCAATTCAAGTTATAAGGCAAATTCATCCACAAACTTCTCTACCATCAACTACAACTTCAGGTCGTAAATATTGATGCATTTTCAGTTTCAGTTGATTAGAAATGAGGATAGAAAATTCAGAAAGGTTTAAAGCGTAGGACCATGGCCTGGCCGGGAATCGAACCCAGGACCTCTGGGATAGCAGTCGAGCACACTACCTACTCGACTACCGAGGTCGCTTCAATTCTTGAGTCAGCTTGATCTTGTATGGGTGTAAACCAAGATCCTTACGCAAAATTCGCCATAAAGTAGTCTGGGTGATGCTGTTTTTTGAATTGACTGTTTTGTATCGTTTGCTACGGACGCCTGAACGGCAGCGATATTTTCGACACTTCGACCAACCCGTTGTCTCACTGGCACGACAACAACACACAACGAATATGTAGGCTATAATTTTGAATATGTAGACACTAAACTTGTTACTGTCTGTCTACTAGGGCGATAATTACGACCGAAAATTGCAGTTAACGCTCTTCAAGTTGCGATCACCGACTCCGAATTTCGGTAGTAAATTTTTATAATTTGCAGAAGTTGTTCATTCGTGTACTTTACCGTGATGAAAATGTTGAGTTTACTGACTAAATTGACAGTGACAGTTCGATGATTAGTGAAAGAGTGCGTTCAGAAATTTAATTCAAAGTTGTCAAGTCCCTATTGGAAAAACCTGTGTTAGCAACAATGAAAAAGTACTAAAAGAGAAAATAACGGGTATGTGATTACAAAACTAGCACAGATCAGTGTATTTGGTTCAGTCTTACATATTGTTGATACTCTTTATTGATTGCAATTACAATTTTTAATTAAAATCAATATTAAAACTCAATAAAAACTCTTCCTAACAAAGAGTTCCCCGACAGTTTCGAGCTCTCTCTCCAACTAACTATCACCCGTCTTCCGAATCAACGCAATGCTTTCGCATTCATAGGGGGCATCCCCTGAGCGTTGGTTTAGTCTAAAAAAAAGAAAAATAAATCTGGGGTTCGGAAAACCCACACGTTATTATCGAGAAGCCGATGCACCCACAGAGAGTGACAGTTTGTTGCGGATTGTGGAGTGGTGGCATCATTGGACCATTTTTCTTCGAAAATGACGCTGACGTTTCGGTCAGCGGTGCCATGTTTTTTTTACTGAAATTGTAGACATGAATTTTGAATTCTAGTTAATGTAGCCCATGACACACAGCCCATGCCACAATCGATCTTTTGCGCACCAAATTCCCAAATCGTGTTATCAGCCGTCTTGGCGATGTCCATTAGCCGTCTCGGAGCTGTGATTTGACCCCTTTGGACTTTTTTTCCGAAAACGTTTCAAGTTCTTAAGGCCTATATCATCCAAGCAACCCGTCAGCTACAGCCGCTTTAGGCCTTGGAAAATTGGAGTGACAGAATGCGCTACTGCGAAGCCAGCTGAGGCAGCCACGTGAACAACGTTGTGTTCCATAATTAATGGACATTAGAGCTGTCCTCCAGTTGTATGGAGCCGAAGTTTTTTTCGAATTTTAACTCATATTTCTCGGAAAAACGTGACATTTGGCGTCAAACCGAGTTTCCAAAATTTTCATGCTGATCGCGTAGTGCCTTACCCTGCCTAGTTGGGCTAAAAGTTGAGGTTATGGAAAAAAATGCCAATATTTCACTATTTTTTAGTTTTTGGTAATTTTTTGGACACTAGCTGTAGTGTACTCATAAAGTCACTATTACTCCCCAACACTTTTTTCATAAAAAACCTTGTTCTTGAAAAACATAATTTCCGATAAGCATTTTTCATGCTTACCTTAATACTTTTCATCCCCTTCAGTTTGCGCCGCTAGTCTAATATAACATAACCCAATGCTTGGCACAAGCGTATGCAACAACAACAACAACAACAACAACAATAAAATTATGAGTGCATTGCCCAAGAAGAATATTATGTTACAATAGTG
The DNA here is from genome assembly GCA_943735915.1 of Pherbina coryleti. Classification (NCBI taxonomy): domain Eukaryota; kingdom Metazoa; phylum Arthropoda; class Insecta; order Diptera; family Sciomyzidae; genus Pherbina; species Pherbina coryleti. Next base: position 91,507,564 of record OX030948.1, read on the forward strand.
CTAACGACACATTTTAATTCAAGGCCGAAATAAATGCACATGCATATGTTAATATATAGAATATGTAAATAATTATGTGATCGACCAAAAATGAAATTGATTGGCGATCGATGTTAAAGACAAAAATTAAGGGAGGAGTTTAGAAAATACTGGCACAATATTTTTAAGAATAATAGTGGTAAAAATTGTATATAAACTTTGATATTTCAAAAATAAAGACAGATTTTAACAAATAGCCTATGTGGCTTTAAACAAAAAAAATATCTCACTCTTTTAATTAGCCTTTGCGGCTTCACACAAAATAAAGCCTTGCGGCTGAATAAAAAGGCGTGTGCGCCTCTAATACACAAGACCCCCACATAATACACTAAGACCAAACAGTACAAAATATAGTACTTGGCGACCCTACACCTAATTCCACTACATGGCGATCCTGCGAACATCTGATGCTTAAAAACTTCTCCAATCTTGAGAAATGAAATCTGATTTGTTTTTCCCTGAAATTCAATTGAATATTGACCCATATGAAATATATTAAGAAACAGCCGACGCCGAAATCCATTGAAGTATATTCTTCCAATTTTAAAGACGATGATTAAAATATTGAATATGCACCAAACAACGCCGAGAATGAAAAAAACCAAGGAAAAAAAGATACCAGATGCAGCTTTTGGTTCAAGGGACGCATGAGCTACACAAATTGCAGTTAAATCAAATGCGCCAAAAACGAATAAAATGTCTTAGATTATCATTGCTGGAGACAAACCATCCAACACAAATAAATATGTATATGAGTTTTTATATTAAATCGCATTATACAAAATGAATAAAAACAATAATAAAAATACAATAATAATATAATAACAATAACTATAATTTAAAGTCATATAAAAATATTATTACTATACACAAATAGTTAATAATGCGAAAAATAAAAACAAAAATTAGATATTGTTCTTTATTAATTTAATAGTAAAAATGAATTTATACAAAAAAAAAAAAAAATTAACAACAAATTGACGCCATTTCAGTTTGTAAACGTTCAAGTTTATTCATATTCAATTCATAAGTTTAAAAATTAAGAGCAATATAATTATGCTTAGATGAATTCTAATAAATTTTTATTTATAGTAAAATTATATTGATTTAAGAAAAAATAAAATTAATGTTTGCCATTTTATAATTTCAACTCTTATATAAAATTGAAATGTATTACATTATATAATTAATTTTTTCTAATTAGGATAACTTCCGTATTTTTTAAAAAAATTCAAAATAATAATAATAAGAAGTAAATAAAAAAAATTATATTAGGTTGGAATTAACACTTAAAAACTGAACGTTTGAATATATTTTTTTTTTGGATTCGCCCGGAGGTAAGAAATCTGCATAGATACGTATGACCCGCGTCATACGCATGCACGATTTACATTCTAAGAAGTTCCCGGATCAGCCGGACTGAATAGAATGCACCTACGTGCTGAAACTTACCACCAATAGGCAAATAAAAGCCTCCACTAAGCACAATTGCTTGGCCTTTCAGCGGAAATTAAAAGTAAATAAAGAATACACATTTGAAATTTGAGTATTTTTTGTGCTTATGTAAACATCATAAACATCATCAATTAAAAGCACAATCTTCATAAAACGAAGCAATACAAGACAACATCCAAAGTAATTTATTAGACCATATATAACCGCATTTATAATTGTTGTCATTCGGCTTGGGGCCACTGTCCAACCCAAGATCCTACGTGGAAAAGAGATGCAACTCTCAAACACCAAACCAATACCAAAAATAGCACAGATATACAAGTATATATTGTGCAGGCACAATATATTTATATATTCGGGTCACTAAAATTAGGGAACACCGAGCTAAAGTTATTATTTGGATATGCATTTGGGCCAACGCAGGTAAAAACTTGTATGGAAAAGAGATATTCTGACGCACCAAGCCGAGAGACACGGTTTTCATGGTCCCATTTCAAACTTGGGAAGATATAGAACTAAAGATCTAAAATAATTTAATGAAAAAAATAAAGCAACGAGACTGAATAAAACGAAAACTTAAAGTATCTATCATATTCGAAGATGCTTATTTGTTAAATCGTAAAATATCTACACAATTATCGCGAATTATACATATTTGTTAAATCGTAAAATCTACAAAATTATCGCGAGTTGTATTTGTTATCACAATGAATGTGTTAACTATTCAAATGTAATATCATTTTACGTTTTAAGACATACACCGAGTCAGAAAAAATTTATCAAGTTCAAGTTACCATTGAAATCACTACACATACATCGCAAAGGGTCGTGAAGGGCATAATGAGAAGTGCACTGATAAATAAATAAATAACTGGCCATTTCAGCCCTTGAAAGGACTTTGACCTAGCTTCTTATGATCAATTGTGTTGTGCGTGTTATTAAGTTTGTACACAATTGACCAAGAACCGGACCTACATGCTTAACGCCGACTCCGAACGGCGATGAACGGAAAGTTCTCGTTCTCAAGAAGCTTTACATGGCATTTTGATTACTCTCTGAGGTTTGCCATTGTCTGCAGAGAGGTGGCGGCCGTACAGAAAAATTATTTTAATTCAAATAATTTTCTGTCGCTGCTTGGGTTCGAACCTGGGTTTCCAAAGTTCTTTGACATAGCGGCCACGCACTTTAACCAACTACGCCACGGACGCCACGGACGCTCAGCTGATGATACGGAGATAATTAACCCTGCAGTAGTCGCGTACCTAAATGTGACGAGAGTGGTCGCGCGGATTACATATGTAATCCGTTTTTTAAAGTTTAAAATAAGAGATGGCAATTTGAAAATGCTTAGTTATTTGTTTAAATTTGTATTATTATTTTATTTAATATTATATTTATTTAAAAAAAAACATAAACATAATTCTTATAGTACGTAAAATCAATGAATATCGATTGCAGACAGTTGTGAAATTCATAATTTTGCATGACTGGATTACATATGTAATCCGCGCGACTACTGCAGGGTTAAGAGAACATCACAAATTCAAGTATGGTAAAATTATAGCAAGTAAAGGATTTTCCATTAAGGACTTGACAACTTTTTTTGCGATATTTCAAAAACTTTATTATCGACTTTAAGTACAATCAAAACATTTATGAATAGAACTCGACTTCGTTCATATGGTCACCGAGGGCACGTATGCAGCGGTCGATTCGTTAGACCCAATTTTCGATGACTCAGCCACATATTTCGGTCGAAATGGCCGCTATTTCGCGTTCAATGTTGGCTCTGAGTTCTTCCAACGTCGTCGGCTTGTTGGCATAGACCAATGATTTGACGTAGCCCCAAAGAAAATAGTCTAGAGGCGTTAAATCGCACGAACGAGGCGGCCAATCAACTGGCCCATTTCTTGAGATAACATGCTCATCAAACTTACTCTTCAATAAATCGATAATAACGTGTGCTGTTTGGCTTGCGGCACCGTCCTGCTAGAACCACATGTCGTCCAAGTCCACATCTTCCAATTCGGCCCAAAAATAATCGATAATCATGGCGGGATAACGATGGCCATTCACAGTAACGCTACAATCGTTATCATCGACGAAAAAATATGGTCCAATGACGCCGCCGGCATGCAAATCACACCAAACAGATATTTTTTGTGGATGAAGTGGTGATTCATGAAGCACATGTGGATTTTCACCCGACCAATATATTGCTTATTACCATAACCCATTGAGCCAAAAATGAGTTTCGTCACTAAAGATGATTTTTTTTTTTTTTTAGCTTGAACCAAGGATTTCAGGTGGAATACCTATTCAGTCAATTTTGCCTTGGTTCGAAATGGGGTGATAGATTAGTGGGAAGGAAAGGGCAATCAAGTGAAACATGTGTAGGATGTTCTAAGTGTGGTGGAAAGCCAAAGAAACATGTTAATTTGAATCAGAGCCAAGTGTTATGCCTTTACCTCAGTCAATTCAAGTTATAAGGCAAATTCATCCACAAGCTTCTCTACCATCAACTACAACTTCAGGTCGTAAATATTGATGAATTTTCAGTTTCAGTTGATTAGAAATGAGGATAGAAAATTCAGAAAGGTTTAAAGCGTAGGACCATGGCCTGGCCGGGAATCGAACCCAGGACCTCTGGGATAGCAGTCGAGCACACTACCTACTCGACTACCGAGGTCGCTTCAATTCTTGAGTCAGCTTGATCTTGTATGGGTGTAAACCAAGATCCTAACGCAAAATTCGCCATAAAGTAGTCTGGGCGATGCCCAATTCTCGAGAACGCCGTGGAATTGACTGTTTTGTATCGTTTGCTACGGACGCCTCAACGGCAGCGATATTTTCGACACTTCGACCAACCCGTTGTCTCACTGGCACGACAACATCACACAACGAATATGTAGGCTATAATTTTGAATATGTAGACACTAAACTTGTTACTGTCTGTCTACTAGGGCGATAATTACGACCGAAAATTGCAGTTAACGCTCTTCAAGTTGCGATCACCGACTCCGAATTTCGGTAGTAAATTTTTATAATTTGCAGAAGTTGTTCATTCGTGTACTTTACCATGATGAAAATGTTGAGTTTACTGAATAAATTGACAGTGACAGTTCGATGATTAGTGAAAGAGTGCGTTCAGAAATTTAATTCAAAGTTGTCAAGTCCCCATTGGAAAAACCTGTGTTAGCAACAATGAAAAAGTACTAAAAGAGAAAATAACGGGTATGTGATTACAAAACTAGCACAGATCAGTGTATTTGGTTCAGTCTTACATATTGTTGATACTCTTTATTGATTGCAATTACAATTTTTAATTAAAATCAATATTAAAACTCAATAAAAACGCTTCCTAACAATAATTATCAATAAAAACGTTGCTTCGGGAAAATTATACATGGTGGGCAATGTAGTGGTTTCCTTTTAAATCATAGGTTATTTTGACACTGACAGCTGTTTCCCGCTCTTTACGCTTGAACAACATGGGAAAGGTTGGAAACTTATTTCAAAAGTGAGTTCTGTGTAGCCCAAACAGTGCGTTATTTGAAAAGGAGTTTTGGCAGAAATGAAGCACCCATCGCATTTTTATCTCGGCGGCTACGTTAACAAACAAAATTGCCGCATCTGGGGTTCGGAAAACCCACACGTTATTATCGAGAAGCCGATGCACCCACAGAGAGTGACAGTTTGTTGCGGATTGTGGAGTGGTGGCATCATTGGACCATTATTCTTCGAAAATGACGCTGACGTTTCGGTCAGCGGTGCCATGTTTTTTTTACTGAAATTGTAGACATGAATTTTGAATTCTAGTTAATGTAGCCCATGACACACAGCCAATGCCACAATCGAACTTTTGCGCACCAAATTCCCAAATCGTGTTATCAGCCGTCTTGGCGATGTCAATTGGCCGCCTCGGAGCTGCGATTTGACACCTTTGGACTTTTTTTCCGGAAACGTTTCAAGTTCTGAAGGCCTATATCATCCAAGCAACCCGTGAGCTACAGCCTCGTTAAAAAAAAAATAAATAAATAACTGGCCATTTCAGCCCTTGAAAGGACTTTGACCTAGCTTTTTATGATCAATTGTGTTGTGCGTGTTATTAAGTTTGTACACAATTCACCGAGAACCGGACCTACATGCTTAACGCCGACTCCGAACGGCGATGAACATTCCGTTCAATGAATGTCAAGAAGCTTTACATGGCATTTTGATTACTCTCTGGGGTTTGCCATTGTCTGCAGAGAGGTGGCGGCCGTACAGAAAAATTATTTTAATTCAAATAATTTTCTGTCGCTGCTGGGGTTCGAACCTGGGTCTCCAAAGTTCGTTGACATAGCGGCCACGCACTTTAACCAACTACGCCACGGACGCCACTCTTGAACTCAATAATGTGATAAATGTGAATAAATTGAACAATAAAAGTGGAAGTGTTAGCGTTATTATATTTCACATAGTTTATTGCTCAGCTTATTTAATTTCATATGCACATCAAAAATCTGCAACCAGAGAACGAAAATAAACGAAATGATATTCGAACCGATTTCTCAAAGGTTGATACAAAAACGTAATTTTTCATTCATTTTAGACTTGAAAATAAAAGATTTGTATACAAAATAATTGCTTTTTTCCTACATTTCAAGTATCTACATCTATAGTTTTCTACATATCAATATTCTACATCTCAAGTTTTCTACATTTGGCGACTTGATTTTTGCTGCCTATGATTCGCGCAAACTTGTTGTTTACCTGCCTCGAACTGCAGGGAGTTGTAAAATTAAAGGAACTTGAAACAGCAAATGAATCCATTGATGCAGATCTCTGATGCACAGACAAATCCATTATACAAATCACATATGTACTCTTACGTTATATGTACTCTTACGTCTTTCGACGATTTGTGCATATGTATTCTTTTTAATAAAGATCAATTACAATTTCGTTACTTAGTTAATAATTCAAATTTTCCTGCACTTATTTTAATTTTTGTTTTTCAAAATTTATTTACTTTTTCAATGGTTAAATAATTCGGATTAAATGGAAAAATAAAATTGAACATACTAATGAGATTCGCAGACATATACTCTTATCGTAGGTCATAAAGCGAACACAGGGATATGTGAGTAACAGATGATTGAAATCAATATTTGTTTTAAATATCTTTAATTTTACAAAAAATGTACGTTTGATTCTGACAAAATATTTTTTATATGTGAATAGATTTTAAGAATATTTACTGATAGTTAAGATCCTACCCCAATACCGACGCTTTGTGAATGAAAATGCAGTATTACGATCAAACGTATTTTAAGCATACATGCTTAGCAGTATTTTCACTTGCAACAATATTCGATGCGCCGCACGACTTGTACCCTCTTTTTTTTTGACCTAGTTTTGATTGCATTAAAGACATTGAAATTAAAAAAAAACTGTCAGTATAAAGGATAATCAACTAATTTTAAATAAATATTCCAATTCAGACTGTCCCCGTACTGCTCGGCCAAATTAAAACATAGCCGAAAACATTGCAGTGTTGGAGATTCGAATTTTTTGTTTATTTGTGGCGCACACGCCTTTTTAGCCAGCCTTTGAGCATAAAAGCCATAAAAGCTATGTTTTATTTTAAGCCATAAAGGCTAATTTTTATTTTAAGCCACAAATAAAAATTATTTCGAATTTGTTGGCCTTTCGGCTGTCTTCATCAATCTCCTTTATTTTAAAAAATCTCACTTTATATACAATATTTAATACTATTGTTCTTAAAATTAATCTGCTAGTATTTTCTTAACTCCTACCTTAATTTAGTCTGTTATATCGATCGCCAATCAATTTTATTTTTGGTCGATCACATATTTCAAGTTTTCATGTGGAAATACAAGACGCCAAGAACAAGTTCATTCGTTTGGCCTTGACTTAAATATGTCATTAGCATTGGTGCAACATTCTTATTACACTGTGGAACAAATTCAGGTTAGCAAAAGTTAGGTCGATTCTGAGAGTGAGGGGTCAAAATAGAGGCTAAATTAGAAGATCCGTATCGCGGCGTTTGTTTATGTTAGTTCGAATTTTTTTTTAATCGACCTTCTAACTTTGCAGTCAAATGCCGATTTTCAGCATATTGTTTATATGGTTTTTTGGCTGTAACTCGTCGACTAATTGATATTTTTTCAATCTGTAAAAGCCAAATTATTGCTAGAGACCTGTGCAACAAATAAAATTTTTTAAAAAATTTATTTAGAAAATTTTTGTGGTGTTTATGAAGCAAAATGTTGAAAAATTAATTTTTTTTTTATACTTACTTACTTATCTGACGCTTACAACCGAAGGTCGGTTTTGGCCTCGTATAAGAAATTGCGCCAGCCATTTCTGTTTTGCGCTTGCTGGCGCCACACAGTGCATTGAATCCATACAAAATTGGAACATACATAAATAGAAGGATTGCTTCTATGATAATGATATTTTGTGTGCTGGATTAGTTTATGCTAATTAAGGGAAGGGTTCCCTTATTATGGACAAAAATAAGGCAAAGTTTGTATTTTTGTTGTAGGACAATGAAAAGGCGTACGAACTTTTGGTTTTGATGATTATACATATTAGTTTATTATCAGAGAATTTAAAAAAGTGAAAAAGTTGAAAAAATTCAAAATGGCGGCTACAAAATGCACATTTCCGTGGGCCCCTGCGCGAAACATGGTGTCCTAACTAAAATTCTGCCGCTTCTTGTGGTGGACTGAAATCAAAAATTGTTGTTATTACTTAAAGATAATGATATTTTCTATGACTGGAACTAAAATTGTTATTATCCATGTAAAATTCATTGAATAATGAACATTAGAACTAAAAGTTCAAATTTTGCTTGTTTTTTTCCATTTCAACAACGTTAAAAAAATATAAATAAATAATTTTTATACATGATGTTAGTTCAGGGCGTACAAAAAAGCATGCACTTCCAAACAGTTCTTAGATAAAGAGAATCGGATCAAAAGATCAGGCCTGAGAGTTTTAGTTAGATCGGAAAACGTGGTTTCGAGATAAGCGCGTTTGAAGTTTTTTTAAAAGTTTAGTTTGGACGTAGCGCGCGTGAGATAGGTGTCTTCAAGACGTTGCCATTCGAAAAATATTCGTCGGATCGAAAAATCCATTTACACACATATTCTACACATATGTGGCTTTCATTTTTTGCAAAAAAAAAATCGATTTTTTAGTCCAAAATGAGGGAACCCTTCCCTTAGGAAAAACTACAAAAATGGTTGAAATTGGTTAGTTCCTGGGGGTACCTCCCTTGGACCTATATTAATTTTTTACATTATTTTGTATGGAAGGTACACACAAAAATTAAGCGATTTTAACAAAATTTGGCCAAAAGGCTAGGCAATTAAAGAAAACGAAGTGTATTAAAAATTATTGAAATCCGTGGGTTCCTAGGGGTACCTCCCGTGGACCTGTATTGGTTTTTTACATTATTTTGTATGGGAGAGACATACAAAAGTTGGCCGATCCTTACAAAACTCGGTGAAAATGTTAGTAAAATAAAGCAATATATGTGTTCTAGAAATGGTTGAAATCGGTCGGTTCTTAGGGGTACCTCCCTTGGACCTATGTTAATTTTTTACATGATTTTGTATGGGAGGTACATCTGTTACTCATAAATATTCCCATTTGTGTTAATTAAAAAAATAATGTTTTAGGCAAATTTTATTTTATTAACAATAGAAAAATAAAATTGGTAACTTATTTTTATTAACGAAATGTGAAATAAAAAAGTAAAAAAATTATTGTGTGCATATGTACAAACAACCAAGAACTCATCTCGCTATTGACTTTCATCGCTATTGACTTTTTGTTAGAATCACTACAAACAATATAAGGGTCATCAACTAATTGAATAAACTTCTCAACTTCTTCATCAATAATTACATTTCATTTTGATTTAATAGTTCTTTTGGATGCTAAGAGAGGCTCAGATGTCAACAACAATATTTTCATTAAATCTGTATTAGACTTAATCCTTGAGCATTTACGGGTATGGGTAGGTCGGTTTTTTTCTAAATTCTTTGTGCCTTGCTTCCAATGCCTCTTCAGACAATGTTACGATTGGTAAGGCAAATGCTGAAATGACTTCACATCCATGTATGAGAACTTTATGAACACTGCTCGGCATATAATACCGGCCATATAAATTTATATACAACTTACTAGTTTATTCTCATAACAATTTGAAGTTATTCAGATGTATGGGGTAGCCACTTGTCAGAACTCTCAATATAAAAAAAAATTGTTTTATCAAACTTTTGTCTCTGCCAGTTATCTGTTAGTTAGTTAGTTAGTTAGTTAGTCTGCCAGTTAGCTGTGTTTCCATCGTTAGTAGACCCATATCCTGGTTTTGGTTTGTCGACCAAGAGACCCATTTTGCTCTTAAACTCAGCTTGAATTCTTTTTTGTTTTGCTCTACCAATTCTTCATTTTCTTTTAATCGCACTTTTATATATAAACTAGCTGAAATACCCTGTGTTACTAAAATTATTTTGTTATCTACTATAACTTTCTTTTTATAAGGTGTGGATAATATTTTGGAAATCAAAAGTTAATACTTCAAATAAAATTACAAAAAGTTTCGTCAAAACCAAAAAACCCTTTTTGTAATTCCCTTTTGAATTTTGCTAAATTTTTAATATTTTTCCATATAAAATTGAGCATTTTTCGCAAAAAAGCTACTTTTTGAAATCTGCATAACTTTCTTGTTTATGAAAAGGGGCAGATAGTATTTTGGAAATAGGAAGCCAATAATTCACATAAAATAACAAAAAAGTTGCGCTAAAATCAAAGAATCCTTTTTTTTGCAATTCCCTTTTGAATTTTGCTAACTTTTAAATAATTTTCCATACAAAATTGAGCATTTTTCGCAAAAAGTCACTTCTTGAAATCTGCATAACTTTCTTGTTTATGAAAAGGGGCAGATAATATTTTGGAAATAGAAAGTTAATACTTTAAATAAAATTAAAAAAAAGTTTCGCTAAAATCAAAGAATCCTTTTTTTTTTTGCAATTCTCTTTTGAATTTTGTTAAATTTTTAATAATTTTTCATACAAGCATTATTCGCAAAAAGTCACTTTTTTAAATCTGCATAACTTTCTTGTTTATAAAAACGGGCAGATAATATTTTAGAAATCAAAAGTTAATACTCAAAATAAAAGTACAAAAAAGTTTCGCTAAAATCAAACCATCCTTTATTTTGTTATAGCTTATCAAAACTCGCAAATTTTCGAGTTTTTAGGTGTTTTTCTTTTAAGGTAAAGAAAATTTTTTTACACAAAATATATACTAAACAAAATTACTTTCAGAAGCAAAATACATTTTAAAATAATCCTCTTTACTGTTTTTTAGAAAAAACGATGTAATTTTTAAAACATTAACCCAATTTTAAATTACTTGATTTTGTTAAAACAACAGGGTGTGGTATAAAGTGATCGCATTTGTTTATTATTAAAGATATTTGAAAAAATCTTTTAAATTTTATAGAACCGAATAATATAGATCTAAAATGCATACGGTTTTTTAAAAAAAAACAACAAATTTTTTTTTCTTATTTTCGTACCATTTCGATGCATTGTACGCCAGTTGGAACCACCAAGTGTAGTCAGGTTATCCAACACCTGATCCTTCCAACGAAGATGTGGGCGTATTCTTCTGCGTTGACCACCACCGGGCACCGAATCGAATATTTTTCGCTGGAGTGTCGTTTTCCATTCGCTCAACATGACCTAGCCAGCGGAACCGCTCGATTTTAATACGCTTAACTATGTCGATGTCAGCGTACAGCTCATACAGTTCGTGGTTGCATCGAATTCGGTACTCGCCATTGACGCAGATTGGACCGAAGATCTTACGAAGCATCTTTCTCTCGACGGCTCCCAAGGTCTTTTCATCAGAACTGCTCAACGTCCAGGTTTGTGCTGCATATAACAGGACGGGCATGATTAGTGACTTATAGAGCGTGAGTTTTGTTCGTCGAAAGAGGGCTGTGCTTCTCAATTGCCTACTCAGCCCAAAGTAACACCTGTTGGCAAGAATTATCCTTCGCTTTATCTCAATACTGACATCGTTGAAAGAGTTTACGCTGGATCCCAGGTAGACGAAGTCCTTAACAACCTCGAAGGAGATGTTGTTAAAAATGACGTGGTTTTCAAGACGCTGGGACTGTTTATTTGTTGACACTAGGTATTTCGTCTTATCTGCGTTCACTGCAAGACCCATTCGACTCGACTATTTCGCTAACCTGTAGAATGCTGCGCTGACTTCGCGCGTATTATGGCCAATGATATCGATATCATCAGCATACGCCAGCAGCATAATACTTTTGTAGAATATCGTGCCGCTGCGTCTCAAATCAGCAGCTCGGATGATCTTCTCTATCATTAGGTTGAAAAAGTTGCACGATAATGAATCACCTTGTCTGAAACCTCGTTTGATATCGAATGGAGGAGTGAGGTCCTTCCCGATTCTAACTGTGCTGCTGGTGTTGCTCAGTGTGATTCGCAAAGGCGGATGAGCTTTGCAGGAATACCAAATTCAGACATACCGAATTCAGACATGGTGGAATATAGATGATTCCTTATTGGACTGTCGAAGGCGGCTTTGTAATCGACAAAAAGATGGTGTGTGTCGATTTGTTTTTCTAGTGTCTTCTCCAAGATTTGTCGTAGCGTAAATATCTGGTCTATGGTGGATTTGCCAGGTCTGAAGCCACACTGATAAGGTCCAATCAGATGGCTTCCGATGGGCTTCAGTCGTTCACATAGTACGCTCGACAGGACCTCATATGCGATATTAAGAAGGCTTATCCCACGGTAGTTGGCGCAAATTGTGGGATCGCCTTTCTTGTGGATTGGGCAGAGCACACTGAGGGTCCAATCGTTTGGAATGCATTCTTCCGACCATATTCTGCATAGAAGCTCATGAATGCATTTAAATAGAGCTTCGCCTCCATTCTTGAAGAGCTCAGCAGGTAAGCCATCGGCTCCTGCGGCTTTGTTGTTTTAAGCCGTGCTATAGCTTTCAAGACTTCACAATGGCCGGGCAGCGGAACTTCAACGCTGTCGTCCAAAATTGGGGATTCCGGGATATCATCTCTATTGGCGGGATTGTTGTCGTCGTCGCCATTCAGAAGCCTAGAGAAGTGTTCCCTCCACATCATCAGTGTACTCTGGATATCTGTCACTAGATTCCCATTTTCATCCTTGCAGGAAGAGGCCCCGGTCTTGAAACCATCGGCCAGGCGTCATATTTTTTCAAAAAACTTTCGGACCTCATTCCTGTCACCATGCATCTCAATTTTCTCGCACTCACGCATTTTCGCTTCTCTTTTCTTTCGCCTGAAAATGCGTCTCTCTTCCCTCCTCTGCTCTTTGTATCGCTCCTTAGCAGCACGCGTTGCAGTGGCGTCGCGACACTCCTATTCGTGATAGCCAATCACCTCTTCGGCAGCCGTACGCATAGAGTGGGAGATAAGATTCCACTGCGCGAATATATCGTCGATTGGAGGAGTGCTTTCTTGTCTTCGGTTTTGATTGCAGATTTTTGACGTCTAGCTTTCTCTGTGCTGGATTGCGCGCATTCTTGGTTCCGCACAGACGTGTACGAATCTTGGCTGCGACAAGATAATGATCCGAGTCTATATGGCTTTATGAATATTGAGATGCTTGAATCTAGTGCTACTAATGACCATGTTTCGCGCTGCGGCAAAGTCAATCAGCCTCATTCCGTTTTCGGAGGTATTATCGTGGAGGCTGAACTTTCCGACTCTAGGACCAAAGATATTTTCTTTTCCAACCTTGGCGTTGAAGTCACGAAGCACGATTTTTATGTCGTGGCGGAGGCTGCGCTCATAGGCCTCTTCAAGGGGCTCGTAGAAGCTGTCTTTGGTCTCATCGTCTTTGTCTTCTGTCGGAGCATGCGCACTAGGGGTATAACTTTTCACAAATTTCTTAAAGCATTTAATTTGCATAGTATTTTATGATGAGGAATGGTAAAAAAATTATAACTGCGTTTTTACTTTTTAATTTTATTTCAAAAAGTTCCCGCAACAAGCATAATTAAATTGTCTGCTTGAGCTTCTAAGGCAGTCAAAATTCTACTTGTAATTTAAATCAATTTTTCTTGATTTTACATGGAAATAATATAAAGTTCCATAAAATGTCTTTTAAAAAAAGTGAATTTGGTCAAATAATATAACTTTAACGTTTCGAAAAAAGCAAGACTAAAAGACGAGAAATACCAAACGTAGGACATTCTCTAAGTGACTAATGCAAAATACTTAAATTAACTTTTATAATTGGTAGATGCAATGCTTGCTAAATAGAAAAAAGTAAAAAAAAAATAGATATAAAATGGTGACAGTTTAAATTATTGATTTGTGGTGCAAGTTAAATTTTCCCAGCATTGCAAAATCTTTAGTAGAAAGAAAAATGGAAAAAATTATACACAGTTACTCAAAATTTTTAAAATATAAAAATGATAAAAATGCAGTCATTGTTTTTGATAAAATATTCGACATAACTTAGGAAAAAGGTGTATGGCTCAGTACAGAAGATAAAAAATTACATTTACTGTGGAAAAATACTTATGGAACAGTTGGATACACAACAACTAAAAATGTTAAAGTGCATCCATCAAAAGCTTGCTTATTAACTGGAGCTGCAATGGATAGAAATATCGGTCAAGACAAAGAAAATGATTCGGTATCAACAACATCCATCGACGAAGACCAGGTGTCAAATGCTGAATATGAGGAAGAATTCGAGCGACCAGATAAATTAAAGTCTTCAAAATCTTCAACAGTTGCAGCGGTTGCGCCTTTGCAAAAAGCAAACGTTGCAACAAAAAATTCAGCTAAAATATGCAAGGAGTTGGTTAAAGCAAGAGTTAATATATCAACACCATCGCAAGCAGGAATTTACAAAGCTGTAATGAAAAAGGCTGAATGTTTGGAAAAAGAGTTTCAGAACTCGCTTAAAAATGAAAGTGGGTGCCTTCATTCTCATGAAAAAAAATTTCTTGAGAAAGAGATACAGGTCATAGTTTTTAAAAATAGAGTGCGAGAAGTCAAACTGGCTGCTTTAGTTCTTGATAGTGGTAAAAGTGCAACTATATGTTATTTGAAGGAATTAAAACCAAACTTGATAAATTTGAACTTTGGAAATCAATAAAGATGTTAGTTTGTGATACAACAAGTGTCAATACCGGAAAAAAAATGGATTTGTTCATCTATAACGAAAACGTTTTGAATCTATCATTACCTCCACCACAATATATTGGTTGCATCAGCACCATGGGCTTAATTTAATATTAAGGCATGTCATGGATGAGTTACTGGAAGGAAAATCAACATCGCCTAATATATCTTATAGTATATTCTCAGAACTAGTCAATAACTATGAAAGCCTAAAAAAGTTTCACGCAAAATAAAAAAAAAAAATAGAAGTACAAAAATGTATCAAATGGCGAGATGATATGCAATATATGTACGAGCTTGGGCCACCTTTAGGTTCTACGAAAAAAACAATACATTCCCATTCATTAAGTTTAAAGCTATTGCACCACTAAGTAACGCTCGTTGGAACTCCAGAGCACTTCTTGCCCTTTAACCTTATAAACTAATACCAAAATACAGAGTTCAATTATCTGCGATATGCCAATTTTTGTGCAATTCATATATTGGTATGGTTTTCCGATCATTGTTTTCGGGACACTAATTTTGAAAATTTAAAAATTTCAATAAATCACTTCAAAAACATCTGCTTCTTAAAACAAAGAACTTTGGGTGAAAGAAAATTCAGCTATGCAAAATCAGCAGCGCTCTAATATTTGTGCAGAACGTGCCATTAAAGTTCTTAAAGACACTTTCCCTATATGCAAAACACAATAAATCTTAAATTTATTTGTACAAATTATTGGATAATAAACACAATTTTAAATATTTCTGGTTTTGTTCAGAAATTGAATATTACTTTTATATAAAATGATTTAAAGTTAATTTATTTTTTTTTTATTTATATTAAATGTTTTTTTTTTAATTTATATATTGAATGTCCTCCGGGAACTTTTTGAAGTAAAATAAAAAATAAAAACGCAGTTATCATATTTTCGGTAATCCTCAACTTATAATGCCATGAAAATAGGGTCTTTGAAAAAGTTATACTCCTAATGCGCACATATCAGGCTTATATTGAAAAATTTTACCTTGAAACGGATTATGGCAAGTTATCACAGGATGATATCACAAGATATCACAGGATGCTTGCCGTAAGCAACCCTGTCCCTTCCATCGCATTTCTTGAATTGCACCGATATCAGCTTTGTATCTTTCTAAGATAATTAACCCAATTAATGGTTCGGACGTTCCAAATGCATATCCGTAAATTATTGTCAGTTTTTCTTTTGCGGTAGTCGTCATCAGATTTTGGGATCATTTTTATCTTTATTCTTTTACGTTTCATTGAAATTTTTTTTACGTGGTAGGCTTCAAACCCATCGCACAACCCTTTAAAAGCAGGAATCCCGCCGTTCAGATTAGCAGTCAAACTAACGGTTGCCAGTTTGCCGTTTCTAGAGGACACCACGGAGAGGTTTGAGTCGACTTGAGACGATTTCGACATGGATAATGCTGGCCTCGCCAGGTTGAGGCAGTCGGACACGTTGCCATGTGAAGATCGCCCCCATGACCCTCACGCGTTGCCTTGTGAGGATCGTCCTCCCTATTAGTACAACTATTAGTACACTAAGAGAAAAAATATAAATAAAAGCGAGTCAATTTTGCACCAATAACGCATTTGCATAAATCAACTACGTAAATATTTAAAATTTATTTAATACTTTTTTAATTTTAAATATTTTTAATATTTAATTTTAATTTAAATTTTTAAATATTTAAACAGAATTAATAAAAAATATATTAAAATTTGTCGCGGTCTAAAACTTTAGTTGCGCCAAAGTGACGTACGGACAAAACTACACGGCGACCATTTTATGTGTAGTCATAAAATGACGATTTTGTTTTTTCCGGACGTAATCACTGTGCGTTCGGAGTGGCGTCCAACACACACATGCACTCCAGTGGTCATTAAACCACTTTGTTTATTATTACTTCTAAAACTCGGTTTGGCTAAGGTGCTCCATGCTCGACGAAACTGAAATCCCACGAGTGACTGAACGCACGGAATTGCGCGACAAATAAAACGAACAGGACTAGGACTGTTATTGTGAAAAAAAGTAAAAATCACTTGGCCAAGTCACAATGAGGGTAGCCATTGTGGGATGTGGAAGGTGTGGAGTGTTGCCACACCAATACTAGCATAGATGCCGCCAAGATGTAGAAAAACACTTGGTGGGTAGAAGGTTTTATTTAAATTTGCATATACAAGATGCACCTCAAAAAATCCGTAAAACGATTTTGAAAATAGGTGTGAGCAAAGCCTTCAGGTGTGAATACCGGTTTCTGCGAAAACCGCATCTATGCTACAAAAAAGATGGCTGTGTTTAGGTTCCCATCTTGTGGAACCTAAGCATCGTCAGTCTGCACCGCTGGTTGGCAGTTCAGTTCGTTCTGAACAGTGAAAAGAGTTGGAAGTGTGCCAAGTGGTGTGACAAAAAAATATTGTGCCAAGAGTTTTTTTGACCATCGGTCGAAAATTAAAAAAAAAAAAAAACAAAAAAAAAGTGAAGTGGTTCGAGCTGTGAGCCATTTACGACCGACGAAGTACGTGGGATTTAGGACTTCGTCGCTGGACCAAGTAGAAGCCTGGAAGGCCAGGAACAGAGGACCCGGACATTTATCAGGGAGTACCCTTTTTTTGTTTTTCTTCAATAAATTTTTATATGTGTTTGTGTGTGCTGGTGCGCTCACCACACACAGTGTTTTACCTTTTTTTCTTTATTGTCCGTTTTTTGGTGTTACCGCGATTCTTTTTTTCTCTTTTCCGTTTTTTTTTTCTGTCGCGTGTAGTCGTGCTCCGCGTTCGCTTTGGCGCGTTTTTTTTTTGTGTTTGTTAGGCCCCTCGCACTCGAGCCTAGTTCCGTCCGGAACAGGTAAAATAAATTAATACCACCGGTGGAATTGTGAGAGGGTCCAAGTCATCTCCTTGGACCCGCAACTAGAGTGCGACCCAAAAATTGGGTTATTTTTTTTTCCTTTCGCGATAACTTCTTATTACCACTTTTTCCGAAATACTTTAATATATTTGTATTATACTTTTGTCGATCAATTCATCTTTCCGTCCCACTGTGCATAAGTTTGGTAAGACTTTGATTAAAAAGTCTTATCAAACACACCTGCATCGTTGTCCTTCGCGTCAATACGTTCGTTGTGTTATAAATACCCACACCCGTCTCCGCTGAGCAGGTGGCAACCCTTGTCGTCGGCACTATTGTGCACTTGGGTTCCACATCAAATAAGTGAATCAGCTGTTCGCGCAAAATAAGTGTTAAAATCGCGATCGTGCCGGTAAACGTTTTTAATAATAAATTAATAAATAAATAAGTGTGCGCGATTAAAATACGGTTGATAATAAAGAAAAAGAAACCTAAGTGCCGAAAGTGTCGCGATAAATTATGCACGAATTTTTTAAAAATATCTTTCATATATTTACTATTTGAAAATAAAACTACCGTAGTTAAAGAAAATTTATATAAAATTATTGAATTTAAAAAACAACATATTTAATTTCAATATGTTATTAATGGTTTTATAGTATTATACTCTTCATATTGCACCAACCATGATACAAGGTAGCCTTGACAATTGGCTATTTTCTCACGAGCTGCGTCCATCAAATGCCAGTTGCCTGTATTATTTATTCTCTTTTTTACTTTTCGTTCTCTAACACTGTGTGTAATTTTTTAAGTCATGGCAAAATAACCATATACGGACACCACTACGTGATAAAAGACTAAAAAAAAAAAGACCCGTGTCTCCCAATTTTTCCCAAAGTCATGCACTTTTTTGTTTATGGGCCGCCAAAGATTTGGGGCCTCGGCATCATTTTCGCAAAAAAGTGATCATTTTCTCGGGCTCATATCTTGCAAACCGTTCAGAATTTCGATTTACTCTCTGAGGCAAAGTTGTAGCTCTTGTCATAAAGAACAAAAATTGTGTTCTTTAAATTAAATATAATATAAATAAATTATTTATAAAGTAGCACGCAAAAGTGAAAAATTTGCCGAAAATTTTTTAATTTGATTTTTTTTACCGTTTTTCTCCTGTTCAGGTCCATAGGTAGCAAACCGTTCAAAATTCAAGGAAACTGTATAATACTTTCTTTTGAAATAAATATTACACACTCTTTGAATGCTTGTAAGACACTCTCGTCTTTTTAACAAATTTTTCACTTTTGCGTGCTACCTAAACAGTGTTAAGAATCATCTCTAGGAAGTTTATATGTTCTAGAAATTTGTTTATTGAGATCTTAGGTAAATTTTTGTAGTTGATTGTTTCCTTGAATTTTGAACGGTTTGCTACCTATGGACCTGATCACGGGAAAAAAGGTAAAAAAAATCGAATTTTTTTAAGTTTTTTGCGATTTTGATCTGGAAGGTGAAGTTTTTTTGATTTTATATGTTCGCAATTTTTGTTCTTTATGACAAGAGCTACAACTTTGCCTCAGAGAGTAAATCGAAATTCTGAACGGTTTGCAAGATATGAGCCCGAGAAAATGATCACTTTTTTGCGAAAATGATGCCGAGGCCCCAAATCTTTGGCGGCCCACAAACAAAAAAGTGCATGACTTTGGGGAAAAATTGGGAGACACGGGTCTTTTTTTTTTAGTCTTTTATCACGTAGTGGTGTCCGTATATAGTTATTTTTTTCGTGTTGCACTGTGTAATTTATACTATTTTTGACAGTTGGTGCAATATTATGGCATGAAATGTCAAAAATAGTATAAACTAGAGAAAGAAAAAGTAAGATAGAAAATAAGAAGCAAAATATGCAGGTAAATGACAACCGGTGCAACACATTCGTGAAAAAATATCGAGTTGTCACTTTACCTTACATAATCTCATGACGCGATCACATCGCACTCACAAATCCTCTTGGCCAAACATCCAGGCTATATAACCCTTGCAACAAAAAATAAACGAGAACTATTAGAAACATGCAACTGCAAGAAATAAACTGCAGGAACAGAGTGCGATGCTGTTACTGCTTGTCGGCTATTTCAGCTGTATGGAATATGTGTGTAGGTATGTGGTATAAATAAAATTTAAATACGGGAAAAAAACGTGTGGTAAGGAAAATATTTGATTTATCCACGTAAATATTTAAATAAAATGAATACACAGGCGTGGATTATTTTAATACGCGTTATTTCCCTTAGAGTACGCATTGGATTGCAAACAGAGTTACAGCATCAAAATCCCATGTTCACCCGGTGCGCTCTCATGAGCGTTTGCATCCTTACCATTATACGCTGGTTCAAGCACTCCGTCTTGCTAACAAACCCCTTTCGAATGGAGTTTTGTACTTGACTTCTGGAGCAATGACAAACCGACTTAATACTATATTGTGACGAAATAATAGGCAGAAATTTTTTCTCACAGTACATGTGCAAAAAAGACTACGAAACACAAACATTAACTACAGTTTTAGACGATACAGACGTCATAGTAAACTTACACGTTAACAAACACGCATACGACGTCATACGACTACCACCAAGAACAGAAATAATACACCCCATTTTTCTAGATATAAAAGAGGACAACATTATTTCAAATGAAAAAATTCAGAAAGGAATATTTATAGCCAGTTCCATAATCCCAGCAAAAGGCAAATGCCATATTTATTAAACTGTTGAACACGACTGATGTAGAAGTAAAAATAATTCAATTCTTCAAGTAAAACAAAATGTGGCGTCCGTGGCGTAGTTGGTTAAAGTGCGTGACCGCTACGTCAACGAACTCGGAGACCCGGGTTCGAACCCACCAGCGACAGAAAATTATTTGAGTTAAAATAAGTTTTCTGTACAGCCGCCACCTCTCTGCAGGCAATGGCAAACCTCAGAGAGTAATCAAAAGCTTCTTGAGAACAAGAACATTCCGTTCATCGCCGTTCGGAATCGGCGTTAAACATGTAGGTCCGGTTCTCAGTCAATTGTGTACAAACTTAATAACACACACAACACAATTGATCATAAGAAGCTAGGTCAAAGTCCTTTCAAGGGCTGAAATGGCCAGTTATTTATATATTTTTAAAACAAAATAAAAACAAGAATGACAAACAGTTCAAAACACTACTTCAAGAATTTCATTGTCTTTAATGCCTGTTAGTTTGCATTGTCTTCCCGTCATCAGGTCTAGTGTATTTATATTTTGGAGTTTGCAAACGGATATGTCCGCGCCCGTGTTTATTAGAAATTTTGAGTTTCTTGCGTTTTTGCTTCTAATGTTTACATAATTTGTGGTGTTATCCGGGATGTTGAAGATCTTTAATTTTGTTGTCCCGGATAATCTTGTGGTTGATTACAGTTAAGGTTTTATGTATTTACACTTTTCAATATAATGCAAACAAAATACAAACAAATATCGCCTGCAAGTTGGGTAGCTAACCGCATCTTTATGTATTTCGAAAAGTGCTCGTGAAAGAAACGAGCAGCAATAGGTTTTGATATGAAAAAATGTTTTGCTTATTGTGTCCCACACGAACGATAGTGCTCTTTTCGGAATACATAAAGTGGCGGAAAGCCAACGTAAGGACGACGAGCGCTCATGAAATCTGATGCTAAGCGATTGTTATGAAACATGCTAGCAAGCTTCGATAGTAGCGCATAAATTCTGAGTGACGAATTGTCACTTCAACCCAATCGCATATTGTTGTTTACAACAACGACATACATGCTTGCAGGCTTCGACTGCTACTCATGACTCGACTGACATTTAGCGTCACAACTCGACGGACAAAGTGGCTAACCATCATATTGCCGATGCCAGCACACTTACTACGATGCCCCAGCGAAGACTCTGAGTACGCAGCGGCGGCTCTTGTTACCGTTGTTTCGTTCACAACAAAAGCGATTTCGCCGTACCTAGGCTATGCGCTACTGGCGGAGCCAAAACACTTGGATAAAAAACGGAAACAATTTCGCGTGGGTGTTGCCAAACGCTTGCAGAGCAATAAACTCCACTAAAATACTTATGTCAATACTTTTACAAATAGGGGATGACGTGACAGACGGTCGTGTTTCGATCTCCGAGCGATCTTCGTTTCCCTGGTCGTTAATTTTCGTAATTTTTGATTACGCTGGTTTCCATTATATCTGTTGTTATTGTTATTGTTGGTGTTTTTTCGTGAAACTTGATTTTTGTTAAAATTGTTGTTTCGTTGATTCGATTTGTTGTTAAAATTGTTGCAGTTATTTGTTTCTCTGCGATTGTTATGGT
The DNA here is from genome assembly GCA_943735915.1 of Pherbina coryleti. Taxonomy (NCBI): domain Eukaryota; kingdom Metazoa; phylum Arthropoda; class Insecta; order Diptera; family Sciomyzidae; genus Pherbina; species Pherbina coryleti. Next base: position 91,529,494 of record OX030948.1, read on the forward strand.
ATTGTTATTATTATTCTGGTGTCTGCAATTAGAATTTTTGTTGTGAGCTTAGTTATTGCGATTATTACGATTGCTGATATTGTTGTTGGAGTATCTACGGTTTGGATGGTTATTGATCTGTGCGTTGTATCTCCAATAGTTGTTTCTTTCTAAGTCGAATGCTTAATTAGTTGAATCAGTTAGAGTTTTTGGTTTAGCTGCAAAAATAGTTTGCTTTAGGTCATCGTTCAAACCATTTTTGACCACCGATAAGACGCAGTTTTCGTTCATCTTAACCTTTTGACATATAGGATAAATATTTACTTTTTTTTATCACAGCCACTTTTTTTAACGGATTTAAACCAACTTAGTACTTGTAGATAACAAACAAATGCATCCATTTAAAAATGCATAAAAGTATAAGTGTTGTTGCACCTATTGAGTTCAAGACCCTTTCAAAGTCAAAAATTTTTAATTTATTTTAACAGTTTTGTTTTCCTAAATCTCGGAAATTAATCGATGCATTCAAATAAACTTTAACCCGAAATGTGCCAGCGTGACCATATCGTCACGCAAATTGACGTTCACAAAAACTTATCGTGAATCCTATATGTAATCAATTTTTTGAATTCAGCGACCCGAAAGAAATTTGAAAAAAAATAATTTCAGCACCATTCGGGTTAAGTGTCACATGTACCAATGACTTATGTTATTAGATTAATCAAAACCTTTTTATTCGAATTTATACCTACTTTTATCTAGGGGACTGAATATATTATGGGGCATACCGCACACTAAATATTAAACCTCTGCAAGAGTGCGCTTGAAATGCGTTTCAAAGCACTCGTTTGTAGTGCAAGCTTTTGCTATGTTTTGCTCTCATCAATGAAATCAAGCCTAACACTACAGAGAGCACTCGTCGCTTGAGCAGAACAAGAACAAACTAAAACCAAAGCAATGTTAGGCATGATTCGAAAAAGAAGTGTGCACTGACTAAAAAGTTATGTAAACAACAGCAGAACGCTTGGAGTTATGCTGTCTGTGTCTTTGAATAGCTTTGGAAGTAAATGCCGTATAACAATGAAACTTAATATGTATGGAGTTCTTACTTGGTGATATCCTTCAACTTGAAAGTTGAATATGGGAAGTAGGGTACTGGGATGGGCATTTGACAAATGGGTGTGGCACCAATCCAAATAATTCAAGTATCATAATAATTCAATGAAAAGTAGGAAAAACTTAAGCGTATTAAGACCATTTAGGGTTCTGTAGATTTCGTGTTTAGCCGTTTTTAGGGGTAGCTGATTTCGAATCTGATTTCAGAATTTTAAAATTAAAGATGGTGGATAGGGTTGCCACATAAATTTTTTGTAGTTTAAAAAATTCGGTGCTGGGGTAAACACTAGGTAAAAATTGGTCGCTGAATCCGAATCCGATGTCAGATGTTCAAAAGTATGATATTTTAACAATTGGGTTGCCACCTAATAATTTTTTTAAAGTTTTAAACATTATCTAACAGTTTAAGCGGGTCGCTGATTTCGAATCTGATGTCAGAATTTTAAAATTTAAAATGGCAGATAGGGTTGCCACCTATTTTTTTATTTTTACGAATTCGGTGCTGTAGCGTACACCAGGTAAAAATGGGCCGCTGAATCTGAATCCGTTGTTTATAATTTTAAAATACTGACAACGATTCCGATTCAGCGACCCAGTTTTACCTAGTGTTCGCCCAAGCACCGAATTCGTAAAAATAAAATTTCTATTTGCCAATGGTAGAAATAATTACTTCGCGAAGGTTCTGTTGTGAGGTGTGATTGATGCATTTTTCGCTGTTAGTAATTGTTCTGTTAAAGCAAACGGCAAACATGGTTTGATTTGAAACTGACGAGTGCTTTGCAGTGTTCGTTTGTTATCATTAAATGACTTGGATACGCTCGCTTGACTAACAGAGTTCTGTCAAGATCTGAACTCTGCACTGTTGGATCTACTGTTGTGGAAAAAACGAGTGCATTTGTGCAGAGGTTTACTAAATACAAACCAGTCAGAACTCAAAATTTTGCAAAAACGACATTTTGTCATAAATCAATTCACAACACACTTCTCTAACTACTGATGCAAAAATTTTCTTTAACTGGTTAAATACCGCTATGAGTGTTTTTTATGTTTTTTGAGTTGAATAGTAGGTACTCTTTAGTAGGTACTAAAGAGTACCTACTATTTTTAGTTGCGCCAATGTGTGCGATATGTGTCCCATTTGTCGTCAAAGGTAAAAATAAATAACAATTATATTCTTTTGTGGTATTTTTTATTAGAATTTTACCAATTTTAAAATAAAGAAAACATTACAATTTATTTATTTGTTCCGTTTGTTACCGGAAATTTGTATTTGTTACCGCTTTCTGGCTCCTCTTTCTATTCTGGTTATATAATGTCTACCTAATTCTGGTACTGCCACCAGTATTGATCGTTTGTTAGTTTCTCAAGGAGTCGAACATATTTTTGACTGGAGAAGGATCCTATTAACTGTGTGGTATGATCGCGCATGCTATTGTTTACTTTTTGTAACGAAAAAAATGCTACCTTGTTTAATCTACTTGTTAAATAATTTTGACTGTTGACGCCGAATGGGTAAAAAAATTAAAATTTTTACAACACTTTTGTTAGAAATGTCGATATTCTGAATACGAATCCGCAATAAAATTTTAAAATTTTCCAAGGGTTAATTTTTGTGGCGGCCGTGGCGGCATGGCGCACTGAGTAGAGTTCGTGACTCATACGCCAGAGAACCCTGGTTCAATTCCAGCTGACACAGAAAGTTTTTTCAATTGAATTAATTTTTCTGTTCGGCTGTCACCTCTCTGTAGGCAATGGCAAAACTCAGAGAGTAAATAATGCCATGTAAAGCTTCTTGTGAACATGCACATTAGCCGTTCGGAGTCGGCATAAAACTAGTAGGTCCAGTTCTCGATCAACTGTGTACTAACATTTAATAACACGGTTGTCTTCCTGTGTCTGGAGCATGAATTAACTTAGGATCGTGGCTTTACAATTTTTAATAAAACGCGGCGTTCAAGATTAAAAGATCAATAGTTTAAAGTGTAAAGTGCAAAGTGCAAAAGTTTATTCTCTATAACAATAATAATAATATAACATTAAATTAATAATAATAAAGAAATTAGAACAAAACAAATTTTTTTAATTAATTGGCTTATAAGACTTACTTGGCTTTTACTCCAAGGGAACTTGACACAGAAAGGGATCGTTTACGCAATTTTTCAACTATTTATAAATGTTTGTGCAACAGTTGCAAGGTACCTTAGAGTAAATACAAATTAGTCATAAACAAATACTTATATCATACAATATGCATAATAAATAAAACAGAAACAAACACTTGGATCACACATAAAAGATATAAGTTAACGATGCGGCTTAAACTGTGGCACATATCACCCTGTATTCGATATTGGCTACATAATTTTAAACTGTAGTCGCGTACACGATATGCGTACGGTGGAGCATTACACTTGGCAACAGCATTTGGAGGTCATCTAGCACAGCGAGAGACTGCATCAATAGAACAACAACGCTAAAAGCTAACGCTACCAAATATTGTTTTTAATACGTCTGTCCATACCCGTATTACCAGTATTTATCATCATGATCAATCGTGTGGCAAGAGTGTGCAACAACAATGAGTTAAAATGAAAAGAAATTGATCTCTCTTCGACCTATTGAGGGTACATCAAGAACACACCAGCTTTAACTGGATGGTAGCAGCAAGTTAAAGAAATTATAATCATTCATTATAAGATTAGGAGCAACAACGGCGAATCGCTTCGCAATAAAAATAAAATAACTTTAATCAGTCTTCTTAATTTATACAAATGCTTTTTATGATGTAGTAAGGCCATCACAGCCACAGCCATCTCTCTCGCACGTCTCCACAGCATAAACTGCTTTATCAGCATGCAAGTTGGTATATTTAAAACTTTCAAACGACAAGACATTTTCCTGGGAGTATGCATAATATTGATAAATCAACGAAAGTATTTTATATTGTTTTTAACTTTTGTTTATGTTGTTAAAAATGTTTATTGCAAAACATGCATTGAAAGTTGTCTAGTTTTAAAGCAACACGCGCACATAAACCCGGTCAACTTTTGCCTGTTAAGCTCTTTCAGTTTAAGTGTGCAATAATTGAATAATTCTTCATGAATCGTGAATTCCCCTAATATTTGAGCTCACTTGAGCTTATAACCATAAATTAACCATGTTTTTCACTTTACCGAGAAGTTATATTTCAAACTCCGATTTCATCAAATCCAATGATTCTACATTTAGTCAAAATTCTGCAAAATGTCCTGTGGAGAAAGAATATAGGGTGTTTTTTTTAGAGGTATAGAACTTCGAATTGAAATAAAACACAAGAAAATCGTTTTAATGTCCATCAATTTGGCTTTATTGGAAGGATAATTTTATGCCATTAATGTTTAAATATGATTTCGGGGATGTGGCCGCCGCGGCTGGCTCGAATAAAGCCAATTCTACAGGTCCAATTTTCAACCACTTTTTCGAGCATATGGGGCCGTATGTCGGCAATAACGCCACGAATGTTGGCCTCCAAGTCCCCTAACGTTTCTCGTTTGTTGGCGTAGACGAGTGACTTCACATATCCCCAAAGAAAATAATCCAATGGTGTCAAATCACACGATCTTGGTGGCCAATTGACAGGTCCATTCCGCGAAACTATGCGCTCATCGAATGTTTCCTTCAATAAATCGATTGTGACGTGCGCTGTGTGGCATCTAGCGCCGTCTTGTTGGAACCACAACTCATCCACATTCATGCCATCCAATTCAGGAACAAAATAGTCGGTTATCATGGCTCTATACCGGTTTCCATTAACGGTAACTGACTCTCCAGCATTATTTCGGAAGAAGTATGGCCCAATGACTCCACCAGCCCATAGAGCACACCAAACAGTCAGTTTTTGTGGATGTAATGGCGTCTCAAGGATCTCATGTGGATTCTCTTCACTGCAAATGCGGCAATTTTGCTTGTTGACGTAGCCATTCAACCAAAAATGAGCCTCATCACTGAACAAAATTTTGCGATGTAAACTTCGCGAACTGAACCATTATTTTCGAAATAAATTTGCACGATTTGCAAGCGTTGTTCTTTTGTCAACCTGTTCATGATGAAATGGCAAACCAAACTGAACATAAATGACATTAGAGTTGCCAGATTTGACCACAAAATGCCAGTTTTATCTATATTCGAAAAACAAACCCCTAAAAAAAACACCCTGTAGTTCGTGTCATTTTTAGCTATTTCGCTTTGTTTTGTCATTTCCTATGATTGTGCTTAACAATTGATTTTGGTATGCTTTTTAAAAGAAAAATGTTGAAATATATTCAAATAGCCTACCTGAGAACACGACTTGTAAGTGTTATTTGTATATTCAGCAGTTATATGCATTTCAAGCGAGTTCACATACAGTTTACCTAATATTAAATAAATGAATTAATTTCCCAAGTTCATACATAACACAAAACTTTGATACGAACTCACCATTTGCAGACAGCGATGTAGAAACGACTTTTAGAAAATCAGACTGGTTTGAAGAACAAGTAAAGTCACACATATGACGAACTAAATTTCCCATACATGAGGGACAACGATCCAAAAAGTTTGCAGCCAATTTTATATTTGTGTTTAAAATATGTACCTTATGAGATTGGATATTGTTTATTTCTGAATAATTTGTAGTTGAATAATATAGCAACCTGTTCTTCGTCACAGCAAAACTTCATGGTTTGTTCGTCTAAAAGATGACTGCACCTTTCCTTCAGCAATAAAATTCCTTCTTGCGATAGAGGTTTTGCTGACTCATTGTAAAAGCAATACTGTTTATGTTCAAAAAGATCCTCATTACAAACTCCATACCAGACACAGTTCTAATAAAAAAGAATTACACATATTAGTAAATTATATTTATTCAATATAAAAACACCATTTGCAGATCTGTACTACATGAAATTTGAATAAGTGTATAGTGCGTATGGTAGCACATACATCACCCCACAGTAGCCAGCATTGTTGACTAACATACAGTGAGTCAACTTTTTGATCGAATAAAAGCTGAACTTTATGTTTTTTCCCATGAACTTCTTTATTTTTCAATTTTATTTAACACTTTTCAAAATATTGTTTGGCATAATATAAAGAAAATAAACAAGGTAATGTTTTAATAACAGTGGTTAATAAATAACTATATTAATTTTTTTTTTTTTAATTTTTATTTATATTTGCAATCTGTTTATTATAACAAACAATAAGCAAACAAGATGATTATGCTAAATTGACATAAAGTCGTACATTTCCATTCAAATACACGACAAGGTATTATACACTAGTGGTAAAGATTTAGTTTAGAAAAGGTAAATCTAAAACATGCTTCCGCTTCAGTCTTCTCGTTTCTTCGCTGTCGAGCTGATATCGCCAGAACATTTGAATGGGCGCTGAGCCTTTGCAAATATTTTGTGCTAAATCTGCTGATTTCTTCTTTTACAGGTACGACGTTAAGATCTCTATTAATAGTTTTGTTGGATATGAACCACGCTGCGTTTGTTATGAGCCTAAGAGTTTTTGATTGGTATCTCTCTAGAATTTCTACATTTGAATTGCTGGCAGTTCCCCATAATTGTATTCCGTAGGTCCAAACCGGCTTTAAAATGGCATTATAAATTCGCACCTTGTTATTGAGAGAAAGCTGCGAGTTTCGACCTAAAAGCCAATAGAGTTTTCGATTTTTCATGTTCAGCTGTGTGCGTTTGGCCTTGATGTGTGGTTTCCAAGTCATTCGTTTGTCTAAAGTAAGCCCAAGATACTTTACTGAGTCACTTTGAGGAATGCTTTCACCGCTGATGCTAACAGGTGGGCAGTCACCTCTTCTTAGTGCAAAAGTTACATGTGTTGATTTATCGGAATTGACAACAATTTTCCACTTTTCAAGCCAAATGGTAAGCTGATCAAGTTCATTCTGAACGAAAGATGATGCGGTGTAGAGATATTCGTTAACTCCAATAATTGCTGTGTCATCTGCGTAAGTAGCTATCGTAACATTGTCATCTGTGGGCATATCCGATGTAAAGATTGTGTATAGTACAGGTCCAAGTACGCTACCTTGAGGAATACCAGCTAGAATTTCCTGGATTTCCAAAGTTTCATTACGAACCTTAACATAAAAATGTCTGCCGGTAAGATAAGATCTACAAAAGCCAAAGTACGGCGCAGGAAGTATTTTTTTTTAATTTTGTATAACAATCCGTGGTGCCATACGCGATCAAATGCTTGTTTAACGTCAAGAAATACGGCTGAGCAATATTTTTTTGTTTCAAGGCTGTCCGTTATAATATTCACTATTCTGTGACATTGCTCAGGAGTACCATGCTTGTGTCTAAAACCAAACTGATGTTCGGGTATGACATTAATAGCATCATTTTATAAATCCCTGCACATCACTTCACGCTGCGTTGTTGAAATTAGCAATTTATAAAACGCAACGCTTCACGCCGTGATCTTCAGCGTTGAGTAACGCAATAGCGTAATGAAAACAGTACAAAGTTCGCATTTTATAAAACGCTACACTTGAAATTCGTTCACTTGAACTGTCACTTTCATCACTTGCTCTTGAGCTGCCGTTAGAACGAATAAGTTGGTATTGAAAGGGTAGTAACTGTTTGTTTCACTCATATATTCTTAAATGTTTACATATATCGTTTCAATATAGCTTGAAGACAGCAACAACGAACAAACAGTTCGAAATGTTGCTAAAAGAAATAAAAAAACTATCGCAGGTAGCAAATGTGTACGCCAGTGTTTGGCGTTTATATTGCAATTTCAATTTAATGATGGCTGAAAAGAACAGCTGATATGGTTGCCAACAAGGCCGAATTTGGTGAATCTTAAATATTTCAAAGATTTGCAATAATGATGCTAGTTTTATTTTACATGTGACAACCCTAAACTGTTTTTGACTGACAGCTCACCGTGGTAACGTAACATAGCTAACGCAATAACGTAGTGATTGATAAAATGCAAATTTTTAATCCAAGTGATGCGCCGCGTTAGCGTTGCGTTTCATCACGGTGATTTATAAAATGATGCCATAAGGTTTTCTAATATTGGTAGCAGTCGTCGCAAGAAAATTTTTTCGAATATTTTGGAAAATGTTGCCAGCAAGCTAATTGGTCTGTGTGATGTAAGAAGTTGTTCTGGTTTACCAGCCTTTGGTATCATTATCACTTCTGCACACTTCCATTGTGTTGGGAAGTATTCTAGTCTTAATATAGAATTGAAAATTAATGTTAAGAAAATGATAGATTTCCGTGATAAGTTCTTTACCACTTTTCCACCAATCATGTCATACCCAGGAGACTTCTTGAGGTTCAATTTTTGTACCTCGCTTTTAACTTCGTTGGGCGAGATGTGTCTAATTGGAAGATCCATTTGACAAGGTGACTCAAGAAATTTAAGAATATTGTGTTCATATGCCGTGTTGTTTACATGAAAGGGCTTAAATATATCTTTCAGATGGATGGCAAATGCTTCGGCTATATCTTTATCTGAACGACACCATGATCCATCCATGTTCCTAATGGGGGTGATGCGTTTAACTGGTTTTTTTAAATACTTTGTAGCCTTCCACAGCAGGTGCTCATCGTGTTGTGAGTTGTTGATTTTATCAAGGTAATGGGCAGTGGAAACATTTTTAAATTCACGAATCACCTTTTTTAGCTCTTTACACGCCTTGTTAAAATTTCTTTTATTTGATGGTGTTCTGTTATCTTGCCAAACCCTACACAATCTTCTTTTTTCATTTATTAAGTTGCGTAATTCAGTTGAGACGTTGAAACCAGTGCTGTGTGATTGGATCGAACTTCTTGCAGTAGATATATACGCGGCGTTATGGATGATATTCGTAAAAGATTCTACGGCAGAGTCTAATTCGCTGTTGCTTTTTATTTTAGTACTAAGGTTTATATTTCTGTCCAACAAAGTTTTGAATAGTTGAATATTCGTTTTATGTGAAATTAATTGACGACTACTAACATTTTGTGCGAAAGTACGAAGATTTACCAACACTGGTGTGTGATCGGAGCTAAGATCGTTATTACTGATTATTTCTAGGCAGTTGCTCGGGATGCCATGGTAAATGGCAAAATCAAGAAGATCGGGTACCTTACTTGTGTCCGTAGGCCAATAAGTTGGTGTGCCAGTTGACAGACATGAAAAGTTGTTGTGAGTAAGGCATTTATATAGTTCTCTACCTTTTGGATATATGAGTCTTGAACCCCACCACGGATGCTTGGCATTGAAATCACCTCCTATGATAAATCTACCTCCTAGCGTTGTGAAAAGTTGTTGATATTCAGTCCACATAATATTATGGCGTGGTGGACAATATATAGATGAAATGACTAGGTCACCAGTGTCACAAAATACTTTGATAGACGCTACTTGAAAAGAGTTGTTTTGAACAGAGTTCAACGTAGAGTATTTAATTTTAGACTTTACTAATATACCCGATCCTGCATGAGCTCTATTATCAGGATGATTGACATGTGTTAGATCATAATCTTTGATTCTGAAAAAAGACCTGGTGGTAAAGTGGGTTTCAGATATCAATAAAGTTTGTTTTTAAAAAAATGTCAACCTCATTGGTATGGTTGGAAAGTCCGTAGGCATTCCATATTGCTAGGCGCAGGTTTAATTGCATAGTTTGGTAACGAGAGCTGATATCATATTCAACAGAGTATTTGTCAGCTCTATTTGCTTGTTTAATAAGGTTTCAATTTTTTGCAGTGTGTTTGATTCATATTGTTTTTTATTATTTTTCAGAGCATCAGAATACGAAAAAGTGTTTTGGTTGTGTTTAGCATTGTTATTTTCTGCGCTACCAGAATTTAATGATGGAAAATTGTTCATGTCTAAGTCATTAGAACGAAAACGTTCGTTGACAGCGCTGAACTGTGTGACATTTATGCGTTTGTTTTTAATAAGCTTTCTGTATACTTCGCAACCTTTGTAACTTGCAGTGTGCATTTGTTCGCAGTTGGCACATTTTGCAGGTAGATCTTTACTTTTAGGGCACTGTATGGTTGGATGCTCTAGTCCACATTTAACACAAACAAAATTCTTCCTGCAATAGGACTTAGTATGTCCGAACTGTTGGCAACGATGACATTGAGGGATATCATTAAATTTTATTGGAGGTTCAATATTGACCATAGCGTTAAGAAGAACTTTAACTTCATAAATTCGTTTATTGTTTGGCTTAGGCTCCAAATCAATAAAAAAGATTGGGAGTGGCTGCTTGCTAGTACGGCTCCTCAAGTTACTTATGTGTCTTACTTCGTGCCCTAAATTTTCCAATTCTTCTTTTATATAATCAATAGGTGTTGTGTGGTGTAAGTTTTTTACCACAACCCTATAGGCTCTCTCTTGTTTGAGCTGGTACGTATGAAAAATAATTCTTTTTGCGTCTAGATACCTGACCATGGCTCTGTATGAATCGGAAGATTTCACATTTAATCTTATTTGTCCATTTTTAAATGATTTATAATGGAATTCTTCAGATTTAACTGCTTTATTTAGATCACTTATCATGACACGAATATCGGAAACATTTGGAATAATTATTGGTGGAGGCTTGTATTCAATTTTATCATCACCATCATTGATAGTTTCATCCTGTGTTTCTAACGCGGAATATTTGTTATTGTTTTTATTAATACTTGCATTCTTAGTCAGACGTTTGCGTTCAACTTGTTTGGGGGATCCCAGTCGTCGTTTACCAAGTGTTGTTAAGTTTGCGGTTTGCCAACCTGTTTCGCTGTTGTTGCTAATGTTATCATTTTCTTCAGCTTCCATGCTGCTTAAAGGCAGTGGTTGTTGTTGAAGATGCTCCGAATATAACTGTGTTAATAAAGAAGTTTTTTCTCTCAGAGTTAAAATTTTATTTTGATAGAAAAAATTTGAGGAGAAAAAGACGATCTGCTTTGTTCAAACGAAAATTTCAGACTGAACTATATTAATAAAAAATAAATAAATAGGATTTATCTCATCAAATGATTGAATTAAAATAGACTTTTTTAAAAAAAAGGCCAGTAGCCTTGAAAATGCTCATTTCGTACAAGGGAATTTCGTATCTCGTGTGGGAACACAATGTAAGATATTCGGCGATTTTTCATTTTTTTGTGTGAATTTTTGTTTTTGTTTTTGGGTAATTTTTCCAAAAATTTTTGGGCTTTTTTCCGTTTTCTTGTGTAAAATTTCGTTTTTTCGTTTTTTCGTTTTGGGCGATTTTTCATAAATCGTTGGGTCATTTTTCATTTGGGTGATTTTTCTTTCTTTTTTTTTTTTTTTTTTGGCGATTTTGCGGAGAGCCGAAATTTCGCCCAAAAGCAAAAAACGAAATTTTACCCAACAAAAATGGGTGATTTTTCATTATTTTTTTGGCGATTTTGCAGAGAGCCGTTTAAATGCTGTTAAAGATGAGAGTTCAATAGAGTGAGCAAACAGAATGAGAACAATAGAGTAGACAACAACAAACGAATATCTTGCAAACACACCCGTGCAGCTATTTAGTCAATAAAGCGTTTTATCCATGCTAGGCAGCGAATAGCTTTTTTAATGTTGATATTCTTTTGCAGCTGTTGTTTAATAAGCGGAGAGCCAGCAATCCTAAAAGTGCAAGAACACGGATTTCAAAATTTTTTACATTAAGGTATAGTAAATAGCAATACGAATAAAATAAGCCCGGTATGACTAGGTCTATCCTGGCACCAGTATTTTTTGCAAATTTTTTTTATTTTTAAAAAAAAATGAATAATTTCCAATTATAGCAGAAATTAATTTTAACCAGCGCATTTTATTATAAATTTTATTTGCTTTTAGAAAAAAATGATATGACAACTTCCATTGTGACCAAAAAGTCACAATTTCTTTGAAAATAAAGCATATGAATGAGAGGGGCGCCGAAATCATATCTTGCCTGTACTTCCAAAATGCCTCTGGACGTCTCTGGCTTTGACCCTCTGAGATTGTAAAAATTGCGAGCGTTGAACATATTTATTTTGGTCTCTATTATTAAGAAATATTAATTATTAAGATATTAAGAGAGATATTATTTATAAAGAGATTATATTATTAACATATTAAGAGAGATATTAATTATTAAGAGATATTATTATTATTATTTATTAGTCTCAATTATATAAGTGAAGCATATTTTACAGTAGAGCATTGAATAACTGCATTCAATTTCTAAAATTTTTATCAATATTTTATAATATGTTTTATATGCAATAAGTCTTGTACAGTGTATGAAAAAGTCATTCAATTTGAAAATGAGGATAAATTCAAAAAGTGTCAATATGTTCTAGGTTTCAGAAAATTGAAACAATTTATATATAGTAATTTGAATTTAGATATTGACAATTTTAGTGGAAGTGGTTACCATCCATCGTGTTATAGAAAATTTACGCGAATACCATCTCAATACAAAGAAGAATTTAACCAGATGGAGCAAACGTTCCAAGGTACGCCCCTGGCCAGAGCTATACTTCAAACTGGTATAACAGATGTTTTCGTCAAGTTTCGAGCTGTTATACCAAAAAATTTAAAAATAAGGCAAAAAAAGAAACAAATTCAAAAAAAGAAGTTATTCCGCGATAAGTGCAAAACTTCATCACTAGTATATTTTTCAAATAGGTATGACAGACTTTTCGGTCATAATGGAAGCTGTCATACTATTTTTTTTCTAAAAGCAGATAAAATTTATAATAAATGCGCTGGTTAAAATTACTTTCTGCTTTAAGTGCAAATTATTATTTTTTTTTTTAAATAAAAAAATTTGTAAAAAATACTGGTGCCAGGATAGACCTTGTCATATCGGGCTTATTTTATTCGTATTGCTATTGATTATCCCTAGGAAGAGGATCCTCACAAGGCAACGCGTGAGGGTCAAGGGGGCGATCTTCACATGGCAACGTGTCTGACTGCCTCAACCTGGTGAGGCCAGCATTATCCATGTCGAACTCGTCTCAAGTCGACTCAAACCTCTGCGTGGTGTCCTCTAGAAACGGCAAACTGGCAACCGTTAGTTTGACGGCTAATCTGAGCGACGGGCTCCCCCTGCCTTTAAAGGGTTGTGCGTTGGGTTTGAAGCCCACCACGTAAAAACAAATTTCAATGAAAACGACAAGAAAAAAGATAAAAATTATCCCCAAATCTGATGACGACTACCGCAAACGAAAAACTGACAATGATTTACGGTTATCACCTGGAACGTCCGAACCCTTAATTGGGATGGTGCCTCTATCCAACTGATAGATATCTTAGAAAGATACAAAGCTGATATCACTGCAATCCAAGAAATGCGATGGAAGGGACAGGGTTGCTCACGGCAAGCATCCTGTGATGTCTACTACAGCGGCCATGCGGAGAAGCACGAATTTGGATGCGGATTCGTGGTTGGCAAGTGACTACGACATCATGTTCTGCGATTCACACCTGTGAACGAACGACTTGCCATAATCCATGTCAAGGAAAGATTTTTCAACATAAGCCTGATTTGTGCGCACGCTCCGACAGAAAATAAGGACGATGAGACCAAAGACAGCTTCTACGAGCGCCTTGAAGAGGCCTATGAGCGCAGCCCCCGCCACGACATAAAAATCGTGCTTGGTGACTTTAACGCCAAGGTGGGAAAAGAAAATATCTTTGGTCCAACAGTCGGAAAGTTCAGCCTCCACGACAATACCTCCGATAACGGAATGAGGCTGATTGACTTTGCCGCAGCGCGAAACATGGTCGTTAGTAGCACTAGATTCAAGCATCTCAATATTCATAAAGCAACTTGGCTGTCTCCTGATCAAAAGACGCGCAACCAAATTGATCACGTTTTTAATGACGGAAGGCACTCTTCTAGTGTTTTAGATGTACGCACGATCCGTGGTGCCAATATAGACTCGGATCATTATCTTGTCGCAGCCAAGATCCGTACACGCCTGTGCGCAACCAAGAATGCGCGCAATCCAGCACAGAGAAAGCTAGACGTCGAAAAGCTGCAATCAAAGCAAACAGCCGAAAACTTCGCTACTCGACTCTCACTCCTGCTTCAAGAAAGCACTCCTCCGATCGACGATATATGCGCGCAGTGGAATCATATTTCCCACTCTATGCGTACGGCTGCCGAAGAGGAGATTGGCTATCACCGCCCTCGCCGAAACCAGTGTGTTATGACCGTGAATAATTATCTGGCAACCTTCCACGAATAAATAAGATGTAAAACTGTTTCCCTTATAAAATTGTTCACTGGGTTAAAAATGTATTCGAATAAGATTAATTGAATTGAATAAAGACTTAAAATATTTCATCACGCTGTTGGGCGTTTTTCCAACTTAAAAGATATAAAAGTGGCGACGAGGAAAAGAAAAGCTGCACTCCAATGGATGCTTCTCAGTTTGCACAAATTTTAGATGTTTTTAGCAAGTCGCAAAATGAGTTGATTCAACAATTAAGAGCGGACTCTAGTACACAGCAACCAATTTCACAGCCAAATGCGACGCCATTACAAGTGCTGCTACCGCCTTTCGAAAACTTTGATTCCAATAAGGAAAATTTCAAGTTATATCGCCAGAGATTCGAAAATTATTTAACAATGAAAGGTGTTTTTGCTAACAAAACACTTTGCCATCAAATGTTAATAAATTCAATTGGCTCTACACACTTCAAATTGCTGGTGGCACTGGTAGCCCCGAAAACAGTCAACGAAATCGAGTACGACGAAATCACAAAAAAGCTGGAAACTCACTTATGCCCACAAAAGAACATTCTTGTAAGTCAACATAGATTTTTGTCAATCTACCAAAGCGAGGACCAATCGATAGCTGAGTATGTAGCACTACTCCGTCGCGACATAAATGAATGCGGGTTTGTATCCCCATGTCAATGCAGTGCTGACATTTCAACCATTTTCCTGCGCGCACAGTTTATTCGTGGCATAAAAGATATTACAGTCCGTGAGCAATTACTTCAATCTAAGGAAGCTGACTTTGAGCAAGTCGTTAACAAGGCGCTGTCTCTAGAAGCATCAAAAATAGACAGCCGAGAATTAAACTTAAAGCAGCCCAACAGCAGTGACGTTAACAAAATTCAAGCCAAGCCTACATTTCACCGGAGAAGCCACTCCAGAAACCGCGCATCGAGACCACAGGTACGTTCAAAATCAAGAATTAATTACAGCCAGTTAGGAATCGATAATGTTTGCATACGGTGTGGTAAAGACAATCACAAAACAAAAGATTGCCGCACCAACCAACATAACCTCAAATGCAAATCCTGTGGCAAAACTGGTCATGTTCAACAGGTGTGCCTCAAAACTCTAATGAAATCTACAAATTGTAATAATAGAGTTGCAAAAAACGATGACTTCGATGAAACAGTTCACCAAATTTATGGCATAAACCAAGTTGTTGATATTTATTCAAATCAACACAGTAGAAATGACACCGATAAATATTATGTCACAGTTCAAATAAATGGGCGCCATCAAAAATTTGAAGTCGACTCCGGTGTTGGGTTCACTCTCATTCCAAGAAACCAATTCAATCAGCTAGGATTAAATACCCCACTTCAGCCTTCAACAATTGCTTTTCGTTCATATACTAAAAATATTGTAGTTCCAGATGGAAAAGTCTGCGTACAAGTAAAATTAAAAAACTTTACTTCAAATGAAGAAATGTATATTGTCCCTGACGAATATGATGCCCTTTTAGGTCGAGTTTGGATTCGACACTTGAACATAAACCTCCAGCAAGTGGACAAGCAACCACTCCACAATATCAATTCAATTCGTACAAGTAATTTAGATTCAATTGCAGACATTACCAATCATTTTCACGAAGTTTTTACAGGGGAAGTAGGTTGCGTTCCAAATTTTGAAGTCACATTACAACTTCGTCAAGGTGCTAAACCAGTTTTCTATAAAGAACGAGAAGTTCCATATGCACTTCGAGAACGTGTTGAAAAAGAACTTTATGACTTAGAAGCCTCCGGCATTATTTCAAAATGTGAAAGGAGCGACTGGGGATCTCCTCTGGTAATAATTCCAAAATCAGACGGCAGTGTTCGACTCTGCGTCGACTACAAAGTAGGCGTTAACCCACAATTGGTCTCGGCAAATTACCCAATTCGCAGAATTGACGAAATTTTGAACAGTCTTAAAGGTTCAAAATATTTTTGCTGCCTTGACTTGTATAAAGCGTATTTACATCTCCGGGTGAGTCCAGAGTCCACAATAATTCAAACAATATCGACCCATAAAGGAACTTACAGAGTAAATCGCCTTTCGTTTGGTATAAAAACGGCACCATCCGAATTCAATCGCATAATTGAGCAAATTTTATCTGGTTTAAACAAAACTATGTCATATTTCGATGATATCGTAATACATGGCGCTACAGAAGCTGAATGTAAACAAAATTTAATCAAATGTCTCCAGCGGTTAAAAGAGCATGATCTACATTTAAATTATAATAAATGCTCATTTCTTCAAACTCAGATAGAATATCTGGGACATGTTGTTCAATTCAATAAAATTTCAAAATCGCCTTCAAAAATTCAAGCAATTGAAAACATGCCCCGTCCAGCTACAATAGAAGATGTCAGACGATTTTTAGGCATGGTAACGTACTACGCTAGATTCATACCTCATTTGTCTTCAATTACATACCCATTACGACAATTGCTCCAGAAGAATAAACGATTTTATTGGTCAGCGAGTTGTGAAGCAGCATTTATAAAACTTAAAAATATTATATCCAGTGATCAGGTTCTTATGCCTTTTGATCCAAACTGTCAAATATTGGTCGCATGTGACGCAAGTCCAACAGGTGTAGCAGGTGCACTTTCTCATGTAGTAAATGGCATTGAGCGTCCAGTTGCTTTCGCTTCCAGATCATTAACAACAGCTGAACGAAACTATAGCCATATCGATCGTGAAGCATTGGCCATAATATTTACCATCAATCACTTTTTCATGTACATATACGGAAGGAAATTTCAGTTAGTTACTGATAATCGCCCACTCACACACATTTTTCATCAGCACAACAAATTGCCAGCTATAACAGCAGCCAGACTTCTACGCTATGCAGAATTCTTATCAAGTTTTGACTACGAAATAGTGTATAAAGAAGGTTCTAAACACATCAATGTCGATTGCCTCTCTCGAGCTACACAAACTAATGGAAAGCTATCTACAGATAAAAGCATCAATGAAGAGATAAATGAATTATGCTCCCTTACAATTTTTGAAATTTCGAGCGAGCACATAAACGCTGAGGTAATATCATCAGAAACTGCTAAGGATCCAGAACTTTCAAATCTTTTGTCAAAGTTGCTTAATGGTGAAGATAGCGGCGTGACTTACGTACTCGACAATGGAATTATTTTCAAAGGCCAACGTGTGTTGATTCCGAAAAGTCTCCAGCCTCAAATCCTTCAAGAATTACACCACACTCATCCAGGAATAACAAAAATGAAACAACTCGCCAGACGTTACTGTTTTTGGAAAGGAATCGACAGAGATATTGAAAGAATGGTAAGATCATGTGAAGCCTGTGTTCAAGTTCAAAATAAGCCTGCAAAAGCCCCACTCCATCAGTGGGAAGAACCGGATGAGAACTGGGAAAGAATTCATATCGATTACGCAGGGCCGTTCCAGGATCATTATTTTTTGATCGTCATCGACGCAAAATCCAAATGGGCAGAGTTTCGTGTCATACGCGATGCACCAACAACTCAAACTTCAATAAACCTGCTATCAGACATTTTTGCTACGCATGGCTATCCTTCGATAATGGTATCTGACAACGCCACGATATTTACAAGCAACCACTTCAAGTCATATTGCAACAAATATGGAATTTTTCAAAAACTAATCGCTCCGGGACATCCGAGTACAAATGGCCTAGCTGAACGCAACGTTCAAACACTCAAGCGGAAATTAAAGGCCATGTCATCTGAAGCCGGTTCTATACAAAAAAAGGTCAATGAAATTCTTCAAAGATATCGAGCAACTCCCCTTAGCAGCGGAAAAAGTCCAGCAGAACTTTATTTCAATAGGCGTATTAGAATCAAATTGGATGTTTTGAAGCCAACAATAAAATTTAAATCCACAAAACCTATTCCGGGAGTGCGTCAAATCAGCGTGGGAGAAAGAGTGCAAGTTTTACATATCCGAAACAACAAAACAGTTTGGAAATTAGGCACTGTACTACAAAAATTTGGGGAACTCCATTACGTAGTAAGACTAGACGATGGGTACACACTAAAGCGTCATATCGATCAACTTAAACTCACAAAAGTTCAACAACGGCAAGTTCATTTTGCTCCAGTTATCCTTAATGATAGTAATCAGCAAGCCCCATATAATCAACAAGCTAATGATCACAGCCAATACACCTTCGAAGCTTTAAGCCGTCAAGAAACACCGCCGACATTTTCAAGCCATCAAGAATCTTCGCAAGCAGTTCCAAATGCTCAAGAAAATCTGCAACCAGAAACTTCGCAGGCATCTTTAACTAGCCAAGAAGCACAGTTTCCGAATCATCAACATTGTCAACAAAGTCAAGATCAAGAGACTCGTAGAATTGGAAGGCAACGCAACATGCCAGCATATCTGCGTGATTATGTTCTTGAGTAATTATAAACTTTAATTATATGTCCGTATTATTTAATTTTTTCCAAATTATCAAAATATCTTTATTATTCATGTTAATTCCTATTATATTATATTTCAATAGCGTGGGAGATTGTTATGACCGTGAATAATTATCTGGCAACCTTCCACGAATAAATAAGATGTAAAACTGTTTCCCTTATAAAATTGTTCACTGGGTTAAAAATGTATTCGAATAAGATTAATTGAATTGAATAAAGACTTAAAATATTTCATCACGCTGTTGGGCGTTTTTCCAACTTAAAAGATATAAAACAGTGGCACGACCAAGAGTGTCGCGACGCCACTGCAGAAAAAGACGCCGCCTACAAAGCCACCCTGCAGTCGGTTGTAACGCGTGCTGCTAAGGAGCGATACAAAGAGAAGAGGAGGGAAGAGAGACGCATTTTCAGGCGAAAGAAAAGAGAAGCGGAAATGCGTGAGTGCGAGAAAATTGAGATGCATGGTGACAGGAATGAGGTCCGAAAATTTTTCGAAAAAATAAGACGCCTGGCCGATGGTTTCAAGACCGGGGCCTCTTCCTGCAAGGATGAAAATGGGAATCTAGTGACAGATATCCAGAGTACACTGATGATGTGGAGGGAACACTTCTCTAGGCTTCTGAATGGCGACGACGACAACAATCCCGCCAATAGAGATGATATTCCGGAATCCCCAATTTTGGACGACAGCGTTGAAGTTCCGCTGCCCGACCATAGTGAAGTCTTGAAAGCTATAGCTCGACTTAAAAACAACAAAGCCGCAGGAGCCGATGGCTTACCTGCTGAGCTCTTCAAGAATGGAGGCGAAGCTTTATTTAAATGCATTCATGAGCTTCTATGCAGAATATGGTCGGAAGAATTTATTCCAAACGATTGGAACCTCAGTGTGCTCTGCCCAATCCACAAGAAAGGCGATCCCACAATTTGCGCCAACTACCGTGGGATAAGCCTTCTGAATATCGCATATAAGGTTCTGTCGAGCGTACTATGTGAAAGACTGAAGCCCATCGTAAACCAGCTGATTGGACCTTATCAGTGTGGCTTCAGACCTGGCAAATCCACCATAGACCAGATATTTACGCTACGACAAATCTTGGAGAAGACCCTAGAAAAACAAATCGACACACACCATCTTTTTGTCGATTACAAAGCCGCCTTCGACAGTCCAATAAGGAATCATCTATATTCCACCATATCTGAATTTGGTATTCCTGCAAAGCTCATCCGCCTTTGCAGAATGACACTGAGCAACACCAGCAGCACAGTTAAAATTGGAAAGGACCTCACTCCTCCATTCGATACCAAACGAGGTTTCAGACAAGGTGATTCCTTATCGTGCGACTTTTTCAACCTAATGATGGAGAAGATCATCCGAGCTGCTGATTTGAGACGCAGTGGCACGATATTCTACAAAAGTATTATGCTACTGGCGTATGCTGATGATATCGATATCATTGGCCATAATACGCGCGAAGTCAGTGCAGCATTCTCCAGGTTAGCGAAAGAGTCGAGTCGAATGGGTCTTGTAGTGAACGCAGATAAGACGAAATACCTAGTGTCAACAAATAAACAGTCCCAGCGTCTTGAAGCGTTGTTAAGGACTTCGTCTAGCTGGGATCCAGCGTAAACTCTTTCAACGATGTCAGTATTGAGATAAAGCGAAGGATAACTCTTGCCAACAGGTGTTACTTTGGGCTGAGTAGGGAATTGAGAAGCAGAGCCCTCTCTCGACGAACAAAACTCACGCTCTATAAGTCACTAATCATGCCCGTCCTATTATATGCAACACAAACCTGGACGTTGAGCAGTTCTGATGAAAAGACTTTGGGAGCCTTCGAGAGAAAGATCCTTCGTAAGATCTTCGGTCCAATCTGCGTCAATGGCGAGTACCGAATTCGATGGAACCACGAGCTGTATGAGCTGTACGCTGACATCGACATAGTTAAGCGTATTAAAATCGAGCGGCTCCGCTGGCTAGGTCATGTTGAGCGAATGGAAAACGACGCTCCAGCGAAAAAAATATTCGATTCGGTGCCCGGTGGTGGTCAACGCAGAAGAGGACGCCCACATCTTCGTTGGAAGGATCAGGTGTTGGATAACCTGACTACACTTGGTGTTTCCAACTGGCACCAGCAAGCGCAGAACAGAAATGGCTGGCGCAATTTCTTATACGAGGCCAAAACCGACTTACGGTTGTAAGCGCCAGATAAGTAAGTAAGTAAGTATTGACTATTCCTTAATATAAAAAATTTTGAAATCCGGGTAAGTGCACTTTAAGGATTCCTGGCTCTCGGACTATAATAGATTATACTCGAAGGCTTGAACTGTCATTACCAGGGACCGAAAATAACTGTTATTTTCGAAATTTCAATTCAAAAAGTCAGGCGAAAAATATTTGTCTTTTCGATATTTGAATAAAGCAGTGCGATGCTTGTAAGCTAAGGAATAATAATCTTAAAAGATTTTTATTTATTTAAAAAAAAAAAAAAAATAACTGGCCATTTCAGCCCTTGAAAGGACTTTGACCTAGCTTCTTATGATCAATTGTGTTGTGCGTGTTATTAAGTTTGTACACAATTGACCGAGAAATGGACCTACATTCTTAACGCCGACTCCGAACGGCGATGAACGGAATGTTCTTATTCTCAAGAAGCTTTACATGGCATTTTGATTACTCTCTGAGGTTTGCCATTGTCTGCAGAGAGGTGGCGGCCGTACAGAAAAATTATTTTAATTCAAATAATTTTCTGTCGCTGGCTGGGGTTCGAACCTGGGTCTCCAAGGTTCTTTGACATAGCGGCCACGCACTTTAACCAACTACGCCACGAACGCCACAAATTTTATTTATTTTACTTTTTTAAAAAAAGTCAAAAAATATTGGTTATTTTTTTACCAATTTTTTTTTGGTCAAAAATAAAAGTTGAAATTTAACTATAATTTTTACGGTCAAAAATAACAGTTAAAATTTGACTTTTATTTTTTCGGTTAAAAGTATAAATTGTAACAAAAGTATAAATTCTATTCATTCTACTCTTTTCTACCTTTGTTTTGCTTATAACTACACATTGCGTTCCCTGTCACTGTTGTTTGTCATATCACTACACATCAGAGAACTGCAATGAGTATCTGACAGAAATCGGATACTCAAATCATACCCGAGTTACTTGTTGTTCTCTACCCTATCCATACTCAATGAAATATGTAAAATACTTATACTCATTCGGCTCATTAGCATATTTTCGGGTGCAAAACAATGTGTGCCGGATTAACTAGTAATTAATAAAGGATATCACGTCAAATTTTTTATCTCTATTTTTAATAGAAACTAGTAAGAAATGACCCCCCCCCGGCCAAACCAAAGTATATTCAAAGTCTTAAGCAATCAATAAAATGTTTATTTGTAAATACGATTTCGTTATAGTTTTAACAGAAAATATTCGCTTGTCACAAATAAGTCACTTTGTATGGGAGGTGGGCGTGGTTTTCACTCAATTTGGTTGAATTTCATACACATAGTACACGTTATATATCAAAGTTAACGTTAAAAAGTTAAAAAAATAATCGAACGTCGAAGTCATCAGGCGTGTTGTTATTAAGTGTCGTGGGGTACTCGCTTTTACAACAAATTTAAACTTTTCTTAAACTGTTAATTGTCTAAAAAAATAAAAATATAGAAACTTTAACCGTGAGTTTCGTCAAAATTTTTTCCCATGTTCGAAAAAAACCCCCTTATTGGCAACAAGTATTTGATGCGAAGCGGTTCGCAGTTTAGAGCAGTTTTTTCACTTACTTTTTTGAAGCGAACAATAAAGCAGCATCATGTAAGTTGTTTATATTTGTGCAAGCAATTTTAACAAACAATTTTATTTTTCTTATATTTCAGGAGTAAGACTCTTAATAAAATACAAAGCGATACGCTGCTAAACAGAATGCAGGAAAAACCTGGTATTGCGCGAGGATTTGTAAAAGAAGATAGGGAGAAAGTGGCAGCATTTTGGAAGGAGCTTACTCTGGAGCTCAATAGCGCTGGCCCACCGATTAAGAATGAAAATGAATGGAAAAAGGTAAGAATTGTGTGAATTTGTTATGCCACTGATAACAAATCACACAAATTAAATAAATAAATAAATTAGTAAATAAATTATTTTAATATTAGGTTTGGATTGACCAAAAGCGCTATGTGCGCAAGAAGGCGTCACTAAATAAGCAGCGTGAAAGAGGAACAGGAGGTGGACCAAATAGGACCCAAAAACTTTCACCTACAGAGGAGGCAATTTTTGAGCTTGTTGAAATGAAGGAAGCTGTGGAGGGTGTTGGTACTTCACAATACTATGGCTTACCTCCAGCTGAAAAAAGAAGGAAAATAAGAAATGTGACATCACACGATTATGAAGATGAGGTTCCACCTAAAGAAAGTACGGAATGTAGCGGCGATTATTTACCTCCTGTGCCTCTTTGCCAAGCAACACCACGCAGCGACAGCGAACAGCCAACTCCTAATTCACAAACCAGTAAAAGGAAGCCTGATAAAATGACTACCAATGAAGTGGTCTTAAAGGAATTGGCGACACAAGAAGAATGTGCTAAAATAGGTGAAGCAATATTAATTATGAAAGAACATAATAAAGAAATGGTATACAGCGCTAGGAAAATATATCGATCACTGGACCGCATTCCAGATCAGTTGAACCTCCAACTAAAAGAAAAAAATCGACATAATTTGGAAATGGAAAAATTAAGAAAAAGTGAACTAGAGAGCAAAATAGAAAAGAATCATCGAATGATTGAGCTCGAAGAAATAAAGGTGGAGATTCTTCGAAATGAGTGAATTATTTTTTATGTATTATTTATAGGTATTCATTTAAGTATGTATTTATTAAAAAGTGAAGTGATTATTTTAAGTTGTTTTTTATTGTTTTTCAATAAATGCGTTTACAAAGAAAATGAAGCTATAAGTTTAATAAAAATTACTTTGGATTTGGAGTAATGAAATTATAAATTTAAAATAACAAAGTTACAGAGTGTTTGCGATATTATCGCGAATGCGCTGACCTGCAGTCAAATAACTTGTTTCGATATTTTGAGTACTATCAATCACGTCAATCTCAATTTCATTAGAGTCCAACGTAGGATCTGAATATACCAAATCACTTTTAAAATGAATGCAAATGTTATGCAGCGCTGTGCAAACATTAACGATTTTAATGGCTTTCGCAGGAGCGTAGTATAACTCTCTTGCTCCCAATAAACATCTCCATCTATTTTTAAGAACTCCGTTGGTCCTCTCGGGCTCGAGAATGAATATTTCGGGCTCGAGAATGAACTTCATTAAATTTAGCTTGCAGTGAAGCACTTTCAGGTGTTCTAAAAGGTGTTAGCAGCCATGGTTCAAGGGGGTATCCAGCATCTCCTAGAAAAATATAAAATTTAAATGTACATTATCTATCGATTTTTAGATAGCTACCCAGCAGCCAGACATTGTTGCGTTGGTTTAAATAATTTTGCTCCATATGAGATCTTAACTCGCTCATGTTCCAAATAAATGAGTCATGGCAAGCTCCAGGGTGCGTGGCATTAATGAAGCGAATTCTCATTTGGTTGTCACATACCTCAATAATTTTTCATGTTAATTAGAAGATAAATATATAATTAAAAAGTATAAAATAAAATGTATAAAACTTACAAGCAAAACATTCAAACTACATGCACCTTTTCTATTATAAAATAAATCCTTATTGATTGAAGGAGATATCAATTTCACATGCGTTCCATCTATGCATCCTATAACTCCTGGCATCTTATATTTTAAATAAAAATCTTGTGATATTTTCCTTTGTTCTTCTGCAGTCGGCCAAGTTATCCATTCTTGGCATAGCAATGGTTCAAACGTTTCAAGTACCTCAGAGAGAACTTCACTAAAGGATGATTGCGACAAACCAATTTCGTCTTCCTTAGCAACTCCTTTCTGATACCCGCCCTCCGCAAAAAAACGCAAACAAGCGCTCAGTTTAACAATAGGTGGGATCGCAAATTTTTGTTTTGACTGCGGTAAACTATCAGTTAGTACATCTAATAAGTATTTGAAGGCCGGTTTGCTGAGCCTGTAGAATTTTTGAAATCTGAAAAAGGCTAATTTCTTAAAAAGTCTTCCTAAATATCCAATCCTACAATGATTCGTACAACTCTAAAGGATTGGAATGGTCCCTTAAACCTCTTCGGACTGCTCGCTGTTCCGTTTTTTCATATTCCTTGCACAAGAGTCGCAGAGCAATACTATTTATAGTAATAACTAAATTAAAGACTAAATTAAACACAACAAAAAACTAAATTAAACATTTTAAACTAACAAATTTTTTTATTGTTTGCAATTAATGACACTTGCAGATGTTTTTCACAGCTGACACCATTCACAATAGTGTTTTCGAATTCCAACAGCTGATTCGAAGTTAAATTTTATTCACGCGAAACTCACGATAGGTTTTTACATTTCATGCGAACACAAAATTGGGAGTCGAAATTTGATTCCCGTGAAACTCCCGATAAGGCTGAATGAGTTTTTAGGTACTCTTGGGCAGCTAAAATACGAAAACGATCATTTGAACAGAAGAGTTGCTAGTCTTGAAAATAAGCTAAACTGGAGTGAGCAAAAGCAATTAGAAAATGTAATTGAAATTATTGGCATACCAAATATTACAAACGTTAGTGCGTTCAGAAATTTATGGGAGATGCTCTTAATATGGCTCTACCGTCGGAACAAATTAAGAGATGGTATGTCAAAAAAATCTACAAGAAAAGAGGTAATAAAAATAATGTCGGAGATTACAGCGATATTCTGTGTGTCCACCTTTCGTCATATGAACTTAAAAAAGAAATAATGAAAAACAAGAAAAAAGCAACGAAGAAACTTCATTCATCATTGTTTATTGATGGCGGGAAGAAAAATATCTTTGTAAATGATTGCTTTACAAAGTATAACAAAGCATTGTTTATGTCTGCTAAATCAGCCCAAAAGCAAAGGAACTTTAAATATTTATGGTTTAGTAATTCTAAATTTTTTATGAAAAAAGATGATGGTAGTAGGATTGTTGTTGTAAGATCTTTTGAAGAACTCAATAACATTTCATTTATAGCAAATAACGTTACTAAATTAATATATGGATAATAATGAGCATGATCTTACAAACAACAATCATACTATTTTCACCTTTAATAATTTTGAAGATATCTCTATACTAAGCCATCAAAAATTATTAGTTTTACACCAAAATATAAGGAGCTTGCGGCAAAACTTTGATACCTTGATTTGTAACCTTCAAGCACTTAATTACTTGCCAGATATAATTTTTTGTCTGAAATCTGGATTTTTTCGTTCGAAATCAATGATTATAATATTCCCGGTTTTTCTTTTTTTGCTAATACCAATGACTCGTATTCGGCAGGTTGTATTCGTACGCGATTGTTTTGATTGTAATAAAAACTGATGGAATCTGACAAACGCAGGTGCAATAAAAATTTCTCTCTGTTTAAACAAAGATATATATAACTTTATTTGCTTACATAAATTTCATTCTCATCCTGTTTCATTTCATTTCATTTATTTAATCTATGGACAATATTTCCTTACAGATTAACAGAGTAAAAATAAAAATTATATACAAAAAAGTAATAACTATTAATTATAAAAACTAATCAATTCACTTGATTAAACATACTAATTATTTGATTTATTTGAATTAATTTAATTTTGATTATGAAGACATCAGGCTAAGAACCATTAATTGAATATAAGGCTTAATTTTTAAAAATATTTCATTCAAAAGATAGAATTTAAAAAAGATTTCATTTGGTTTTTAGAAATTGAAAAATCTAAATTATAATTAGAATTTATGGAATTAAATAAATGCAATGCTCGATATATAGGGGCATTAACTGCATAGTTAGACCGACAAATATCCAAGTAAAATGGATAATTATTTCTGAGAGCTCTTGTCGGAGCATTGAAATCAATCATTTCCAATAGCGCAGGGCAATCAACGAACCCATTAATGATATCAAACACAAAAAGCAATGACAAAATAATTCTTCTATTCTCCAAGGATTTTAAACCTATTAAGAGACACAGGGTATTATATGAGGGAGGTACCCCATCTTTATTAAAAGAGCGCAGAGCAAACCTTGTAAAAGCTTTCTGAATTTTTTCAAGCCGTAAACTATGAGCCTCATAAAATGGGTTCCAGACAATCGCAGCATATTCTATCCTAGAGCGTACAAGAGAATTAAATAGGAATTTTACCGTGTATGGATCCAGAAAGCATGCACTATTGCGACGAATGAACGCAAGCATAGCATACGCTTTTGGAATAATGTAGTCAAGATGAGATATAAAAGTGAATTTACTATCAAAAACTACACCTAAGTCTTTAAATTGAGAAACGGAAACTAATAAGGAATTGTCAATATAATAAGCGGAAGGTCGAATCGCATCAGATTTAGCAAAAGTCATAGCAACACATTTACTGAGGTTTAACAAAAGACCATTGTTACAGGACCAAAAATATAGTTTATCTATTTCTTGCTGTAAGAGTAAAGTGTCATTACTATTACTTATTTTAAAGAAGATCTTAAGATCATCGGCGTAGAGTAGAAATCTACAATGAGAAAAAATCAAGGTAATGTCATTAATAAATAACAAAAAAAGTAATGGCCCCAAGATACTTCCTTGCGGAACACCAGAGGTTGCAAGAAAAGAGTAAGACTTAACATTATCGAACGTAACAATGCATTGTCTATCTGCTAAATAGGATTTCAGCCACTCCAGAAAAATTGAGTGAAAACCCATTCTTTCTAGCTTTTTAATTAAAAGAGCATGAGAAATTTTATCAAACGCTTTAGAAAAATCCAAGTAAATAGTGTCAACTTGACACCCTTGACTAAAAGCTGAAATACAATATTCCGAAAACAAAACTAAATTTGTCATTGTAGAACGACCAGGAACAAAACCATGTTGGTAAGGAGAAATAATATTTTTTACTATAAAGAACATTTTATCTTTTATTATCGACTCCAAGAGCTTTGATATGGTTGTAAGTTTAGAAATTGGTCTATAGTTCCCTATATTATTCTTACAACCATCCTTATGGATTGGAGTAATGAAAGACTTTTTCCAACTATCAATAAAATAACCTGAGGAAGAGGAAAAAGAACTGTTAAATATTAAAGTTAATGGGTAGATTAAATTGGCAGCACAATTTTTAAAAAAAATGGAACAAATACCATCAACATCCATGCGAGTTGAGGGTTTTAGATTAATAATTCCTTTTAGAACATCGTCCATAGTTAAAGATAAAGCTCCCAAGTCAATTACAGACTGGAATTCATGTAAGCAGGCAAAGTTGGTTGTATGTTTAGGTCTTTCATAATTAGCTTGAAAAAAATCAGCAAAAAGATTTGCAATACCCAAGGCATTATTGGATGTCCTTTCATTAAGAAACATAGTAGATGGAATACTAGACAAACCTCTTTTGGATTTAATAAAATGCCAAAAGGCTTTTGGGTTCAATTTAATATTTGATTCGAATTTAGCAATATATTGTCGATATAAAAATTTATCTAAGAAATTAAACTCCCTCATATAATGCCTATATTTAAGAAAAAATGAATTTAAGTTAGTTAATAAGAATTTTTTATACAATTTATTACGAAGATTTTTAATTTCTTTAAACCGGAAGTATACCAAGGTACTTTACTAACACGCTTCTTCATCTTAGGAATTAATTGATTACAAACCGAGGAGATGAGAAACTTAAAGATATCAAAACACGCCGAAGTATTAAAATGATTAAATTCACGAAGCCAGTCAATGCGACTAAGAGCATTATTTAAAGTATTAAAATTACACGCATTGAAATTAAAGTTAACAGCAGTTTCATTATTAACCGCACAACTTAGATATTTGTAAAAAGTAACTCGAATATCAAGAGCAAGATGATGGGCACTAACTGCAGAAATTGGAAATTTTGATTCAAGAAGGCTCATATTACACGGTGGCCGTTTGCCCGGCGTGCAATGAATCTTTTTTACTCTCTTCCACATTTTGCACGCTGGTATGTTACACGGCAGAAAAAGAACGGCAGACAGATTTTGACACTTCATTCAGTTTCATTACTTTTTCTCCTACACTTTATTCCAACAAGGGTTTCCTACAACTATTTTCTTCATACTGTTATAGTACAATAGTAGCACTTTTCTTCAAAAAATGTACTTTTTAGCTACTTAAACACCCAAATCTTTAATTTCACCACCCAGCAACACTGTTTTGCACGATGTACGCTGTATCGACACCGGGCTAGAATCATGATTCAATTATTATAAGGTTGTCCAGATATTTGACGTCTATAAGAATGTGAACCCTTATTTGAAGAGGAGAGCAAAAGAGCAATTTTTCAATAAAATAAAAATCACGCAGTTGCCTGAATATGATACTTTTTCGTAGTACAAAAAGCTAAAGATACATTTGACTACTACGTTTTCTACTACTTGTTTATTTTTAACTAAAATTGCATTATGAGCTTTTAAAAATGTAATGGTATAATGTTTGACATAAAATAACATTGAAAATAAAACATTTGTTTATGTAATACACAAATCACAAAGAATTTGTTTGAATACATATATTTATCATGCTTTTGCGCTTTGAGTTCAAATAAGTAATAAATGAACTGACTATAGTTAGTTTATACTATGTTCACAAACAGGCTGAAAAGCTGCTTTTCAGCTGAAAACCCTCTTTTCAAAAAAGGGTGTTCACACTTGAAAAGCAGCTTTTCATTTGACACACAGTAGTCATATGTTTGTTATTATTGCGTTTTGTTGCATAGTTCTCAGAAAATAAGGTGCTCATATTGGCTACAAGTATTCACATTAAAAAAACATCCAGATGAAATGTCAAATATCAGTGACAACCTGGATTTTAGTAATCGATTTGGACTTTACTTCAAAAAACAGACTTCAAATCCGGGTTGTTTTCTAGCTATTCAGAGTTTTTCGCTGAAAAGCACACTAAAAGATGCTTTTGATTTGACAGTTTTTCTATGGCGAAAAACTTAATATCATGTAGCTTTTCGGCTTTAGTGTGAACATAGTATTAGAGGCAAAATTTATTGAAAATTTTGTTAAATCTGTGATACATAGCTTTGAAATCTTTTGTTTAACCGAAAGTATGAATATAGTGATTTTTATATGTGTATTTGGGAAAGTGAGAGTATCTTAAATATGGTTGAAACCTTTGAAAAATATTGGAAAACATTATTCGTAAACGTTCAATAGCGTTAAAAATCTATTTTAAATGCTATATAAATGAGAGAATTTTAAAAATGGATGAAATCTTCAATAAACCCTCTATAAAGCATTTTCAAATTTTATTTTGTTTTCATCTGAACACAAATTATGTCAAAAATATATCAAATTGTTTCAAAGTATATCAAAAGCAAAAAAAAATGTCAAAAAAATGATTGAAAATGTTTGTTTATAACATGGTTGAATAAATAAGGTTGTCTCGTGGCTGATTGTACTCTCTTCTCAGTACCCATAATTGTCAATATCAATGCAAAGCAACAACATCAACTTCATCGGCTTTTCATGTTATCAATTTTCGTTTACAGATTTTGTATGAGCTGTCAACTTCGATTTGACATATATGGGAACTCGCTCTCACCCATGCGACAACCTTATTTATTCAACCATGGTTTATAAATGAGAGGATTTTCAAAAATGGCTGAAACGTTCAATAAACCCCTCATAAAGCATTTTTAAAATTATGTGCTCTCATTTGAACACAAATTTTGTCAAAAATAATTAAAAATATTTCAAACATTTTAAAAATATGTCAAAAAAATTTTAAATATATAAAAAAATTCAAAACAAACAGAAAATAAAAGCAAGAAAATTTGTCAAAACATTTAAAAATATTTACAAAAAAAGGTAATAAAATGACAATTTTTTCAGTGCAGAGGGTAGCTTCGAAAAAATGTTGATGTTTAAATATCAAAACGTTGACGAAATTGTGACAAATAAATGAAAATTCATTG
Source organism: Pherbina coryleti (assembly GCA_943735915.1). Taxonomy (NCBI): domain Eukaryota; kingdom Metazoa; phylum Arthropoda; class Insecta; order Diptera; family Sciomyzidae; genus Pherbina; species Pherbina coryleti. Next base: position 91,560,354 of record OX030948.1, read on the forward strand.
AATTTATCAAATACACAAACCATTATTGACACTCTTCCCACTTCAAATCGAAAGTTTTCCTATTTAACTACAAAGAAGCTATAACATGTGTATAACGTGTGTATTTACAAAATTTTAAAAGACCTCTTAACATTTAAAAGCTTTTGACGTAGAATACGTCGTTCTCGGAGGTAAGTAGGGTGGTTGATAGTGATCAGGTGTCGGTATTTACATTACTTTTTGAGCCTTTGGTGGGCCTAAAGTACTAATCGTACAATGTTGATCTTAGCACTTGTTGGTCTGCTTGATCCTCAATGCGACAAAAATTCATGTTAGAACTGTCTAACTTATATCAATTTTACACAATTACATGAAATATAAAGCCAACATTTGATTTTTTTGTTTGCTTAAACTTGCTACCTATTTATCGACGGCTTCCGGTTTTTTCGACGGCGAAGACAGCGCCATCTAGCGTGAAGACATAAATCTTATAATTAAAAAAAAGCATACTTTTGGGGGCATGTTGTTTTTAACAGACTCGCGTAGCCCAGTAATACTGAGTAATTTTGAGGGGCATGCTTTTTTAACAGAATCTGTTATTGAAATGTCAAAATTCCGCAGCCAATTAAATATCCGGGCATATTATCGACAGTGAAATTTTGACACATGGGTTGTTGAACTTGGTAGCATTGAACAAATTTTGTTTGCTTGTTTAAGTTTTCTACCTATTTATGGACAGTTTCCGGTTTTATCGACAAAAGCATAAAATTTGTATGGGAGCGCCCCTAAAGAGTGGTCGGAGGGAATAGGTGTCAAAGGCAAAAATGTTCCTTTTGCAAAAGTAATGGGAGTTGGTGATACATATTAACCCTCTCCGGCACTCTCTTAAAGGTCATATCCTCAGGTGTATGGAATAAATATTTTTAAAAAAGATGCGAATTGAATAATTCTACGTCTTGTGTTACGACATAGTCGAAACTACTGTATCTTTTTAACTATTGAAGATTTTAAAGCTATTTTAAGATATTTTTATCTTAAAAGTCTGTAAAAGTCTTTAAAATTAAAAACTTTTTAACTAACGTTTCAAAGCTATATTGAAATATTTTCATTAACACTGTAAGAAATTAAATATAAATGACGCTACAAAAATTGAAACAAACTTTCACGAATTATCTTAACGTCAATAAATTTTATTAAAGTTGCACACTTGTTTTTTTTTTCTTTTTAACAGAAGCTCAAATATATAAAAAGGGTACTTAAAAAAAAGGTACAGCAAAACCCTGAAACATAACTTTTTTTCAGAATGACCACACAACCCTGACTGCTATTTTTCCAAGAGCGTAAAAATATTTTTGTTTACATAAAATAAGGATGTGTCAAATATCTGGATAACCTTATAATTATTGAATCATGGCTAGAAGGAACATATTTTGTCCGCTGTTCCAAATGTTCATCCTCTCACACTCTCAATTGTTTTTGACAGTTTTACGTTAAAAGCAACAACAAAATCGATTGTACGCCGGGCAAACGGGCACCGTGTAATATGAGCCGAACATTATAGTTTATGTCATTTGAAAGAAAAACTAAGTCTAATAAGCGATTTAAAAGATTAAAACAATTATTTATCTGTATGAGACCAATACTTAAGAAATTATCAATAGTATACAGCCCGGAATCACTCGTAACATTCGACGGCGTCAGATAGTTTTCCTCACGCTGACGATTCCATGAAATTGTAGGCAAATTAAAATCACCCAGAACAAGCAGCTGATCACCATCACTCCGAAGATTAGCATCCAACGATAAAATGTTATCAACATGCTGGCGATACAGTTCAAAAGGACTTTTAGGAGGAATGTATGAGACACACACGTAGAGCAAATCAAACGAGCCTTTAACTGATATGCATATTTGATCAAGAAGAACATCAGAATGTAATAGCACAACACTGGAAGAACGTAGGTTTCTTTTAATGACAATTAAAACACCACCTCCACGATGCAACCCAGTCGCAGAAGAATCACCATCCTTACGATAGACGTTGTAAAGATGAGGATCGAAAAATTCTTCATTGAAAAAATTTTCATTCAGCCAAGTTTCCACAAGTACTATCAGGTCATAGTCAAATTGAGAAGTAGCAGCAAATATAGAATTAGACTTTGTTCTAAGTCCAGAAACATTTTGATAATAAATTTTTAGATCATGCGTGTCAAGAACAGAACTGGACCTAACTATTGTAGATTTAGTTGGGCCCCTGATTTTGGAAAAAACTGAAAGTTTTTAATTATCACCTCCACGGGCCAAAGGGATGGATTAACAACTTAATTATAAAAAGTCTCTAATATTCCAAGCTTGAAGTTAAATAACCGTAATGATTGAAGCTGAGAGTCACGTTTCACCAGCTTATTGCAAGTTATTGTGTGTCTAGGCACATTTGTATTCTTCACTATAAATTCAATAATATTATCTTCCGATACGGAAGGTTTAAATGAAGATAAGTGCAGGAATATTTTTCGATCAAACACAGCTAATTCGTTGTTTACATTTTGTCCAACGACAATCGAGTGATTTTTTCGAGTTTTTTTATTCACTATTGTCCATCTTCCATTCTCATCAGGTTCCAAATCATTAGAAAGAGACACCACATCTGCATTAGAAGACACAGGCAAAATAGAAACTGGAGCTTCGGCAACGAGAGTTTCGGCAGCACCATCAAAACCAGTTTTAGCAGCAACAACAACAGCATCAGTACTAGGCATAGAAGCAGAATCAGCATGTTTCATTATTTTTAGATGAATTTTCAAAATTTTTAAGTAACGATCATTCTGCTAATCTTGTTTTACTGGGTGATTTTCATCCAGACCTACTTCACACCAACCAATCTTTAGATTCATATCTACCGCTCACGACTGAAAATAGACTAACTTCCTTCGTAAATGAGCCTACCAGACCTGTGTCAGACACTTGTCTTGACCATGTACTTGGTCGTTTTGCTAAAATACCCCTCAACTTCTGTTTTGGAATAGGCCATGATCTTCGTGTGACTCATCATTGTCTAACGGGTATTCTTCTGAATAGTCTTGGGCAACAATAAGGTATTAATCATAATTCTCCTGAAAGAGTCAGAAAAGTTAATTTTGTACAACTTAATAATGCTTTACGCTTCGAAGATTCGGAACTTGTTTATGCTGAACAAAATATATCTCATGCGTATACAATATTCCTAAGTATTTTGAGAAATCATATTAATAGTTGCAGTTATGAATATGTTCTTAGAAATTCAGAGCGTATGTTGAAACCGTGGATGACTCGTAGTCTACTTAAAAAAATTAAGCTGAAAAATAAGCTAAAAAAATGCTGGAATGCAACATCCTTTTAATGTCAGTCTAAAACAACGTTATACTCATATATGCAAAAATTTAAATATTGAAATAAAATCTTGTAGAAATAGTTACTACCAAAACCAGGTTCAAATTGCACAAAGTAACCCAAAAAAAGAATGGGAAGTTGTTAATAAAATTCTTAATCGTAATGTAGCCAATCACGCGGAATCATTTGTTTTAAATTATGGATCTAGTATCGTTACTGATTTGAAGCAAATTTCAAATGATTTCAATAATCATTTTGCAACGTCAATAGGAGCTGCTCCTATTTCCGGAGGAAGCCTGTATAAGCTCTTCTTCCAATTTGGAACACTTTTCGATGGGGAGTTTTAACTTTGAGCCGATTTCTGGTCTTGACCTTGAATTACTGAAAATAATTAAAACATTAAAAAACTCGTACTCTGGTGGCAGTGATGAGATTTCAAACAATATTCTGAAGAACATTGCACTAAGTATAATAGATATCTTAAAACATATATTTAACTAATGTGTCCTATCTGGTATATTTCCTGACCAGCTCAAAGACGCAATTGTTATTCCGCTTTTTAAAACAGGTTGCAGGAGGGATACGAATAATTATGGACCTATTTGTTTGTTGTCGTCAATTTAAAAAATTTTTGAAAAAGCCCTAAAGGCGAGGATTTTAGCTTTTCTGAACAGACGAAATTTTTTAAGTTCTTGTCAGTACGGATTTAGAGCTAGTCTCTCTAATTGAAGATGCATTACTTGATTTCTGTACATCGATTTACAAAGGTCTTAATGATAAGAAAAATTGCGCTGGCCTCTTTGTTGACATGGTTGATCACAATATTCTTCTAAAAAAATTGCATAATGTAGGCTTTCGTGGTTTTATTTACAATTGGCTTATGTCTTTCTTGAATTGCAGAAAGCAAAGAGTAAAAATTTGTAACGAACTAAGTGACTCTAAATATATAAATCTAGGATTTCCCCAAGGTTCTGTACTTGGTCCGGTTATATTTCTAGTTTATATTAATTCTATTTTCTCGCTAAATTTTGTTGGTAAAGTTAGTGCTTTTGCCGACGATCTAGCCATTGGCTATGCATCAGTGAACCCTCTAAACTTAATTGCAGATATAAATAATGATGTTAATTTACTTAGAGTTTGGTTTGCAGAATATAAATTACTTGTTAGCAGGAAGACTAAAGTAATGTATTTTAGCTTATGTAATATAGTGTCGCCGGAAATCGATATAATTTTTCATGGATATAATTGTTGTCATTTTAGCTTACCAGCAGATACGAGACAAAACCTAGGTTTCACATATGACGATAGAATTCCTTGTAGTAATAATTGCTTTGTTATCGAAAGAGTACCTTGCTATAAATATTTAGGAGTAATGGTTGATCAACATCTTACGTGGACCGCACACATTTCATTGTTGAAGAAATATCTGTTTTCCTCGTTACGATGCTTATATAAACTAGGACAGTTTTGTTTTGAAAGCACATTAACTAAATTATGCTACGAAATTTTTCACTCTAGATTACAATACCGTGTGTGCTGCGGGGGAGGTGCTTATCTGCATAATATACGTCCCTTGTTAATATTACAAAAGTCTGAAGTTAGAATAATCTGTAAGCAAATCGTTTGACCTCATCTATTAATCTATTTAGGCGTCTACTTTATTACTTTAAAGTTCTCAAAATATTTTTTAAAAGAAGTGGGTAAATGCAGAACTCCATAGATGGTACTTACAACCTAAGAACGAATCAAAATTCTACCGTTACTGTTTCAGTTTTTCGCACAACCCACTATCGTAATTTTTTTTTATCTTATATTATTACACTAGCTGATACCCGACGCGTTGCTGTCGTAGTGGAAATGATTTCTATCTCTATCTCTATCTCTATCTCTATCTCTATCTCTATCTCTATCTCTATCTCTATCCCTATCTCTATCTCTATCTCTATCTCTATTTCTATTTCTATCTCTATCTCTATCTCTATCTCTATCTCTATCTCTATCTCTGTCTCTATCTCTATCTCTATCTCTATCTCTATCTCTATCTCTATCTCTATCTCTATCTCTATCTCTATCTCTATCTCTATCTCTATCTCTATCTCTATCTCTATCTCTATCTCTATCTCTATCTCTATCTCTATCTCTATCTCTATCTCTATCTCTATCTCTATCTCTATCTCTATCTCTATCTCTATCTCTATCTCTAACTCTATCTCTATCTCTATCTCTAAGTGGAACGACTCGTGTAAATTGATAACCAAATTTCGAGGCTATGCTACTTATAATTCCAAAGTTATTCGATATCGCAAATTAAGCTTGTATGGGCGGAGCCACACCCCCTTGTTCAATGACGTCTCAGTTTTCTAGTAGAAGAATATCATCCAATAGTAATTCCATACTGAATTTCGTTGTTAAACGACGTTTAGTTCCAAAGCTATCTGATATCAAAAATTTTAAGTGTATGGGCGTAGCCACACCCCCTTTTCCAAAGCCCATCCCAGTTTTATAGTATAAATATATCACCAAGTGGAAACTCCATACTGAATTTCATTATTATACGGCAATTAGTTCCAAAGCTATTCGATATCATAAATTTGAATTGTATGGGCGGTGCCACACCCCTTTGGCCTATACTTGATAAATTTTGCTAGTCGAAGGACGCGACTAAATAGTACGCTCCTACCAAGTTTCATTGATGTGTGACTTATAGCTTGAAAGTTATACCGAAAATTTGGTCTGCTGAAAATGTGCCACGCCCCACATTCAACGCCCATAAAATTTTACCTGTGGAACGGCTCTTGTAAATTAAGGTAGAACACCGAATTCCGATGCTATGCGAACTATAACTTCAGAGCTATTCGCTACCGTAGATTTGGGTTGTATGGGAGGTGCCACGCCCCCTTGTCATTTTCAAACAATTTTTTTTTAAAACCATCTAGAGAACGTACCCTACAAAATGGTATCGGCAGATTTTTTTTTTACCCAGCCAAACTCTCAAACACTCGTCACAAACAGATTTGACAACATTTTTTTATATATATAGATTATCTTATATTATCTTATTATATATATGTGGCGTAGTTGGTTAAAGTGCGTGGCCGCTATGTCAACGAACCTGGAGACCCGGGTTCGAACCCCAGCAGCGACAGAAAATTATTTGAATTAAAATAGTTTTTCTGTACGGCCGCCACCTCTCTGCAGACAATGGCAAACCTCAGAGAGTAATCAAAATGCCATGTAAAGCTTCTTGAGAATAAGAACATTACGTTCATCGCCGTCCGGAGTCGGCGTTAAACGTGTAGGTCCATTTCTCGGTCAATTGTGTACAAACTTAATAACACGCACAACACACTTGATCATAAGAAGCTAGGTCAAAGTCCTTTCAAGGGCTGAAATGGCCAGTTATTTATTTATTTATTTTTTATTATCTTATAGACTTTACAATAAACTCCCAGCAAGTATACGCCTTGAAATGAATTTTTTTACTTTTTTAAGAAAAATAAAATTATGGATCTTTGAGTTGGATAACTCGGAAATCGAATTTTTGTTGCGCTCCATTAGTTAATTTTCGTTTGTACTTTATTTTTAGACAGAAATCATTGTTTTTCTTCAAATATATCATTGTTAATTTTTCAAAACTGCTTTATTTAAGTTATAAAATTATTAAATTCAATTCACCCCAAAAAACACTTTTTATAGTAACACAACTTATTTAGTTCTAAATATGTATTGAAGTGTCATTTATCACTTTTTTTTCTAATATTAAATGTCAATGACTATTCTTATAAGTTACAATTGATCTAATGATTGTTTATTTTATTGATTAATCGTATCAAAACTTTTGTACTATGAGAATAAAGAATAATAAAAATAATAATAATAATAATAAAGTTTATATGCAAATTTTTAAGTCCATATATTAGTTTTTGTGGTTTTAGAGAGATTTTACCTCTTTGATAAAGTCACTTTGTATGCGAGGTAGGCGTAGTTTTCATCCGATTTGGTTGAATTTCATACTTAGAGTGTATTTTAAATACCAAAATTCACATGCAAAATAGCAAGTCCATATATTAATGTTTGTGGAATTCTTAGAAATTTTACCGTTTTGATAAAGTCATTTTGTATGGGAGGTAGGCGTGGTTTTCATCAGATTTAGCTCATTTTCGAACTTGACCTTTATTTTTAAGATAAGCTTAAATATTGAATTTCGTAATGATAGCTTTAAAATTACGGCTGTAATCGTGACCACAGACAGACGGACAGACAGACGGACATGGCTAAAGCAACTCGGGTGGTGATGCTGATCAAGAATATGTATACTTTTCTATGCCTAACACGCCTCCTTATGGGCGTTACAAACGGAGTGACAAAATTAATATACCCCCATTTACGTTTTTTAAACGTGGGGGTATAAAAATAAAACTAAAATTTTAACTCTTATTTTTGACTCAAAAATAAAAGTAAAATCTTAACTGATATTTTTGACCGGGAAAAATAAAAGTCATATTTATATATGACCGAAAAAAATAAGTCATATTTTAACTTTTATTTTTTACCGAAAAAATAAAAGTCAAATTTTAACTCTTATTTTTGACCGAAAATATAAAAAAGTCAAATTTTAACTTTTATTTTTGACCAAAAAAATAAAAGAATGTATCGTAAACCCAGTGTTTTTATGCCTGATGATGACTCGCAGCGAGAGTCGAAATATCGCAAAATAAAAATATTCTTTAAAAAGATAATATCTGTCTTTTTATCGAAATCGATGGCCAAAGCCCAATTAAAGGCAATTTTAAACAAAAAAATAAAAGTCAAATTTTAACTTTTATTTTTGACCAAAAAAAAAGTCGGTCAAAAATAACTATTATTTATTGACGTTTTTGAAAAAAGTCATAACAGTTACGGTCTCTGGTCATTACTATTGGTGACTCAAATTTAATGTCTCCAGCTCCTTTAATGGGTTGTAGTTCTTGCTGGTCCAGAAACCCATTTTTCAAATGTGTCAGGTTTCATTGTATCACGAGTAATAACATCTGCGATGTTCGTTTTTTGTAGATATCCAGTACCACTCCGACCTTTTAGAATTTTCAGAAATTATCCTATGCAAAACTCTTCATCTTTTTTTCGCTGTTAATCCAAGTGAATAATCGCACGGGTTGATTATTTTGTATTGAATTTCACGACTGAAATAATTACTCCTTTTTTATTAAATAAAAACGCACGGGTTTTCAAATAAACTTCAAAATTTTAATGGCCGACGTCAATCAAACAAAAAATAAGAATAATACAAAGTTTTATATGTTGAGAGCGAGAGGCGCTGCTCACAAAAAAAAAACTATATAAACTAAAAACTTGACGAACACCGCTGTACCGACATTCGCACAGGGTGTTTGTTTACTGGCGTAAACATGCCGCCCGCCTTGCAAGGATGCAACTTTGTGTTACCAAGCACCTTGCCCAGATAACACCCAGCCAAAAATTGAATTTTGGGCTAGTGGCATGCCAAACCCAGATGGGAAGATCTCAGGCTGCATTACGCGTGCATACACATCGCTCCCAAGCAGAATTCGGACCGGCAGGGTTTTGGATGTCGGTGGCTCAGGCGGAGATCGCTTCGGAAAGTGGTTCCTAGCCGAAGACGCTTTCGGTGCTTGCGACTGCAATCTCCTTTTAGTTTGTGATGTCGGTGGCTCAGGCAGAGATCGCTTCGGGAAGTGGTCCCTAGCCGAAGACGCTTTCGGTGCTTGCGACTGCAATCTCTTTCTAGGGGGAGACCGCTTCGGGAGGTGGTCCCTAGCCGAAGACGCTTGCGGTACTTGCGACGGCGGTCCCTGCAAAGACGTACGTCTTGGCTGGTAGCCCCTTGGCCTTGAGCTGATGGGCTCATCTTGAGCATGAAATGTTGCCTTCTTGGCTCGGGAATGCCTACCAGGGGGCCTCCTGGAGTGAACCCGACCAGTTCGGACTCGTAGACGCGAGTGGAGCAAGCTGTGGTGGTCCTCCAACAGTCCCTTCGCATATGAGAGCTAGAGAGGCAGTTGGAGCAGTGAAAGTTTAGTAACACTGCTCGCAACCGCACCTCGATGTTCATAGCCAGGAACTCCCGGCACGATGGAAGATTATGCTCCGACGAGCACAAGCTACATCTAGCCATAGCGTCATTGCTGGCTCTAATCGTGACGACTCTAGCACCATTTCCGTCTCACTGGCGCCAAACTCTGATTCTGCCTGGAGAATCATTTCCTCCAGAAGATCGCTAACGATCTTGGTTGTGGACATTCTGAAACGAGACAAAAAGAAACGAAAAAGAAAAACAAGAAAGGCAAGTGGTTCAGAGAATAGTGACTTAGCAACGCAGACGGAAGTGCGACAAGCTTAACTATAGGTCGAGTTATACAACCTCGCTCGGTTCGGACAGCGGCAACGTCTTTAGTATTCGACCTAATCGCCATTCATTCGCGGGTAAGTTGTCTTCTTTCACGACAACTAAGTCATTTACTTTAAAATCTAATTGAGGACTTTTCCACTTTACACGCCTATGCATCTCCTACAAATATTAATTTTTCCACCTGGTGCAAAAATGCTGATGCATTGCCTTGACCTTCTACCAACGGTTGACGATCGTCAGAGGGTGATCAATTATTTCTGGCTCCACTAGTGAGAGAAGTGGGCCTCCGACCAAGAAATGGCCTGGAGTCAGAGATTGAAAGTCACCAGGATCTTCGGACATGACGGTAAGGGGCCGCGAGTTAAGACAAGCTTCGATTCTGTTAAGCAAAGTTGTGAATTCTTCGAAAGTATAGCTCATACTTCCAGCCATTTTCTAAAAATGCGTCTTAAAACTTTTAAAACCTGCTTCCCAAAGGCCTTCCATATGGGGAGCACCTGCTGGAATGAAGTGCCATGCAATTTCTTGCTGCATTACTGAGCTAAAAAAATATCATGAGATGCCTTCAAAAAATCTTTAAAATCTTTCTTTAGTACTTTGGAAGCGCCAACAAAGTTAGTACCATTGTCAGAATAGACCTTTGCTGGGCAGCCGCGTCTAGCAACAAAGCGATAGAAAGCCGCTAAAAAGGTGGCAGTTGACAGGTCGCTTGTTGCTTCTAGATGAATTGCCTTCGTAGAGAAACAAACAAATAAGCACACATAGCCCTTACTAATTCGACAAGACCTACCGAAGTAGCTTTTTATGTCGAAAGGACCAGCGAAGTCGATGCCAGTGGAAGAGAATGGACGCGAAATAACGGTTCTGTCTATTGGTAGAGCAGCCATTATTTGAGTTCTCTGTAGCTTCTTATGAACACAAGTCTTACAATTGTGCAAGGTTGTCTTTATCAGGTTTTTAGCACGTGGAATCCAGTACTGCATTCGTAACAGACGAAGCACTAACTGGTTTCCTCCATGAAGCGAAATTTCATGAACAAAACGTACTAAAAGGCGTGAAAACTGGCAGTTATATGGCAAGATAATCGGATGCCTTTCATCAAATGACAAAATTGGCGAAGAGGCTAATCACCCACCAACACGTATTAATTCGTCATTATGCAGAAATGGATTCAGACTTACACGCCTATTCTATGCACTTGATAAATTCAACACATTGCTTACACAGTGCAACACGAAAAAAAAATAACCATATACGGACACCACTACGTGATAAAAGACTAAAAAAAAAAGACCCGTGTCTCCCAATTTTTCCCAAAGTCATGCACTTTTTTGTTTATGGGCCGCCAAAGATTTGGGGCCTCGGTATCATTTTCGCAAAAAAGTGATCATTTTCTCGGGCTCATATCTTGCAAACCGTTCAGAATTTCGATTTACTCTCTGAGGCAAAGTTGTAGCTCTTGTCATAAAGAACAAAAATTGCGAACATATAAAATCAAAAAAACTTCACCTTCCAGATCAAAATCGCAAAAAACTTAAAAAATTCGATTTTTTTTTACCTTTTTTCCCGTGTTCAGGTTCATAGGTAGCAAACCGTTCAAAATTCAAGGAAACAATCAACTACAAAAATTTACCTAAGATCTCAATAAACAAATTTCTAGAACATATAAACTTCCTAGAGATGATTCTTAACACTGTTTAGGTAGCACGCAAATTTGAAAAAAGTGACGCGGTGAAAGTTATAAAAAGTGCTACAACATAATTCGTACTCAACAGTGGCAACTGACAGTTTCAGTATGCAGTGTGAAAAAATTGATTTATTTTGCTACGTTTGCGGTCATAAAACCAGAAAAAAAACATCTACAAGATTTCAGAAGGAAAAGAATCTTTTAACTAGTGAATTCAAAAGAGCATATACATTGGTTTTCGACGAAGTGGACTTGACCCGTGAAAATTACACACCTAATACAGTGTGTCGCCAATGTTATAACAATCTCATGGCATGGTTGAGTGGAGGCAGAGGTACTATGAAGTATTGTAAGCCGGTAAACTGGATTAATCGCCCAGGTGATCATGATGCAACCAGTTGCTATGCATGCGTAAATTACACATGTCGTCTAAATCGACATGCTGAGAAGAACAAAATTTATAAAGCAACTGAAACAGCCACACTACCAGTGCTTGCACCTGAAAATTTTGTATCACCAAGGCCGCCAACTCCAGATCGTACTACAGAATTTACAGCAATGAGTACAGCAAGTGGTGTTACTTATGAAGATCCACTTGATACCGATTATGAGCCCCAACAGGGAAGAGATGGACCACAACTAATAACACAAATGGAAATGGATTTCATTGTGGCCATATTGGGATTATCGCAGCGACTTGCAATATTTTTGACAGCTTTTTTAAAGCAAAGAAAACTCACACATGCTAATGTTAACTCTACGGCGTACCGCAAACGACAAGCTGAATTTCAGATGCTCTACACTCTAAATTATGACAATTCGTTCGCTTACTGCAACGATATAAAAGCTTTGGTGGTAAAAATGGGAATGAACTACATCGCTAGTGAGTGGAGATTATTTATTGATTGTTCTGTTTCAAGCTTGAAAGCAGTGTTGTTGCATGTGTCGAACCGAAAACCTTCCATTCCGCTAGCAATGGGTATCAACATGAAAGAAAGCTATGAAACATTGAAAGATATAATGGAAAAAATCAAATATTACGAAAATAAATGGAAGATTTGCTGTGATTTGAAGGTCATCAACATTTTGCAAGGGATCATCGATAAGGGCGGCTTCCCAAAATTCTTTTGTTTTCTTTGTAATTGGGATTCACGCTCACCTCTGAATCAATTCCAATGTAATTCGTGGAGGCCAAGAGGAAGTGTGGATGAACAAATACAACAACATAGACTGAAGAATGCACCTTTAATTGACAATACTCAAGACATCTTGCTGCCACCGCTCCACATAAAATTGGGAATTGTTAAAAAATTCATCGAAGTGGCCGTGGTAAATTGTCCAAACGCATTCGACTATTTGAAAAGCGTTTTCCCAAAGCGTAGCGATGACAAAATTAAAAAAGGTATTGTAGTAAATTTAAAACGAATTTTTGTTCACCTAATTGTACTATTTACACTATGTTAATGTTTTCTTTTCTGTCTTTATTTTTTGTTTTCATTTAACAGGCGTACTTAATGGCCCTGACATTAGAAAGCTATTCAAGAGCAACTTTGATTCATCGCTTGATGAAAATCATTCAATGGCATGGATTTGCCTTCAGCGTGTATGCACCAGAGTCTTGGGAGGGGATCGAGACGCGAAACCGGAAGCAAGAGAATGGGTGAAAGAAATGCTGCATTATTTTGAGATAATCGGCGCATCGATGACATTAAAGCTGCATTTTCTTCATTTTCATTTTGACGATTTTATCAAACAACTCCCTACCGAATCGGATGAGCAAGGAGAACGGTTTCACCAAACCACAATGCCCATGGGAAAAACGGTACAAAGGCAAAAACCTCGACGCATTGCTTGCAGAGGTATGTTGGTGGAGTCACAAGATCACCCTGTATGATGTTAATGAAGTATTTGAAGAAGAAAGAGCTGATGATGGAGGGCAGTCTGGAAGCAACGTGCCTGTGGACACCATAAGCTCTGAATCAGAGTCAGATTCGGACGATTCGGACGACGATTTGGATCCACGACTTAAGAGAGCGCGATTTGCAAGTCCAGGGCCATCAACATTATAAACATAATACGAATACTTTTTTTTAATATTTTTGTAATAGATAGCATAGTATCTCAATGTTGAAGTAAATAAAAAACAAATGAAATTAAAAAACGGTGTTAAGAATAATTCCCAGGAAGTTTATATGTTCTAGAAATTTGTTTATTGAGATCTTAGGTAAATTTTTGTAGTTGATTGTTTCCTTGAATTTTGAACGGTTTGCTACCTATGGACCTGAACACGGGAAAAAAGGTAAAAAAAAATCGAATTTTTTAAGTTTTTTGCGATTTTGATCTGGAAGGTGAAGTTTTTTTGGATTTTATATGTTCGCAATTTTTGTTCTTTATGACAAGAGCTACAACTTTGCCTCAGAGTGTAAATCGAAATTATGAACGGTTTGCAAGATATGAGCCCGAGAAAATTATCACTTTTTGCGAAAATGATACCGAGGCCCCAAATCTTTGGCGGCCCATAAACAAAAAAGTGCATGACTTTGGGAAAAATTGGGAGACACGGGTCTTTTTTTTTTAGTCTTTTATCACGTAGTGGTGTCCGTATATGGTTATTTTGCCATGACTTAAAAAATTACACACAGTGTTATTTATCAATATTGGCTATTTATCAAGATTTTTGTATTCTGTGCTATAAAAAAAGCTCTTTTCTTGAAAATATGTTGCTAAATTGTCAAGATGTCAAATGCTCTTGACAAATAAACATCTGTTTTACAAAGTTGTGTAAACTAGTTGTGAAAATGGAAGAAGATATTTTACTTTTATTGTTATTAATAGATGAAAAGGAAAATTATGAAAATAGATATCACGCGCGTTGTTTAAGACATTTAAGAGATGCGAGTGATCCATTTACATTGAGTGAAAACGCGTTTATACAAAATTTTCGATTGACGCGAAAAATTTGCCGGAGTCTTATTAATGATCATGTACCGCATGATGACCAGCAAACTTCACTGCCTTTAACAATAAGGGTTCTGGCAGCGTTAAACTTCTTTGCTCACGGCTCCTACCAAAAATGTGTAGGCAACAACTACAACTTGCCCATGAGTCAGTCGTCCCTTTCAAGAAGTTTGAGGGCTGTGGCTAAGCTCATTATAAAGGTAAAAGGAAGAGAAATACAATTTCCCAATTTGGTGTCAGCGAAGACGAACAAAACAAGTGAGCGCAAATGAAAAGAGATATAAGACATTGTTGTTCTAAGACATCGTTGTCAGAGAGCACACTGCAGTCAATGCAATGAAACCATGTGCACTGACAATAAGTGGCAATAGATGATTTGGATCATCTACTAGCTTGAGAGAGATTTTTCTTCGTTATCTGACACACTCAGTGATGTTAACATAATTTGCTGAAATTACTGTGTTGGGCACGAAAAATTACTGTTTTTGGTGCAAAATTACTGTGAATTGGAGCAAAAATTACTGTGGAATTACTGTAGAACTAAAACGAATAAAAAATCAATTAAAACGCAAATTTTTATATAATTGTTTTATTATATAGGCTGTATTCATAAAAAAATTGTAAACCTCTTATAAAGCCTTCATAAGAAAAAAATTGAAAAACATTATTCATAAACGTTCAATAGCGTTAAAAATATCTTTAAAATGCTTCATAAATGAGATAATTTTAAAAATTGTTGAAAACTTAAATAAACCCCTTTGATTTGTAATGGGTGTTTTTTTTAGGGGTTTGTTTTTCGAATAGAGATAAAACTGGCATTTTGTGGTCAAATCTGGCAACTCTAATGTCATTTATGTTCAGTTTGGTTTGCCATTTCATCATGAACAGGTTGACAAAAGAATAACGCTTGCAAATCGTGCAAATTTAATTCGAAAATAATGGTTCAGTTCGCGAAGTTTACCGCAAGCCTTTGTTCAGTGATGAGGCTCATTTTTGGTTGAATGGCTATGTCAACAAGCAAAATTGCCGCATTTGGAGTGAAGAGAATCCACATGAAATCCTTGAGACGCCATTACATCCACAAAAACTGACTGTTTGGTGTGCTCTATGGGCTGGTGGAGTCATTGGGCCATACTTCTTCCGAAATAATGCTGGAGAGTCAGTTACCGTTAATGGAGACCGGTATAGAGCCATGATAACCGACTATTTTGTTCCCGAATTGGATGGCATGAATGTGGATGAGTTGTGGTTCCAACAAGACGGCGCTAGATGCCACACAGCGCACGTCACAATCGATTTATTGAAAGAAACATTCGAGCGCATAATTTCGCGGAATGGACCTGTCAATTGGCCACCAAGATCGTGTGATTTGACACCATTGGATTATTTTCTTTGGGGATATGTGAAGTCGCTCGTCTACGCCAACAAACCAGAAACGTTAGGGGACTTGGAGGCCAACATTCGTGGCGTTATTGCCGACATACGGCCCCATATGCTCGAAAAAGTGGTTGAAAATTGGACCTGTAGAATTGGCTTTATTCGAGCCAGCCGCGGCGGCCACATGCCCGAAATCATATTTAAACATTAATGGCATAAAATTATCCTTCCAATAAAGCCAAATTGATGGACATTAAAACGATTTTCTTGTGTTTTATTTCAATTCGAAGTTCTATACCTCTAAAAAAAACACCCTTTATTTTTGTTCTCATCTGAGCATAAATTTTGTCAAAAATAAATAAAATTATTTCAAAATATATCAAAAACCATGGTAAAATAAGAGAGGTAGACGCATTTCGGACTGCGTTCTCTTCCTCATAGCCAAAATTGTCTTTCAATAATAATTTGAAAATGAAAAAAAAAATATAAAAAAATTAATAATATAATCACTTTCAGATTTTCTATGGGCTGGCAATTTTGTTTTGACAGTTGCGGCTGTCTGCCTCTCTGAAATGCTTCTATCTTCTATTAATTGTACCATGTCAAAAACAAACAAAAAGTCAAAAAATGGCTGAAACATGCTATAAACTCCATTTGAACACAAATATTGTCAAAAATTATTAAAATAATTCAAAATATAAATTTTGCAAAATATGTAAAAAAAAAATTAAAAATATTTGACAAAAAAATTCATCAAAACATTTAAAAGTATTTACGAAAAACACAATAAAATTACAATTTTTCTGTGCAGAGGGTAGCTTCGAAGAACTTTTGATGTTAAAATATCAAAATGTTGACGAAATTGTGACAAATAAATATAAATTCATTGAATTTATCTAATACACAAACCATTATTTACACTCATCCCACTTCAAATCGAAAGTGTTTCTATTTTAACTACAAAAGCCGCTACAACATTAAAAGGATTTTTAACTATTGAACGTTTTTAAGCTATTTTAAAATATTTTTATGAATACGGCTTATAATATGCAAACGTAACAAATATATTTGGATACTTAATACATTTAAAAAAATTAAGAATTTTAGATATTATTTATCTAAGATCTTCATAGATCTTCCTAAAAGCGCAAAAAGGTTTCCTTGGAATTGTACGGTTGTTAGTGTTATCCATGTGTATGCTACAATTTGCATAGTTATCAAGGCAACGTTCCACTTTGCACTAAATTCCAGAGATGGCAAAAGTATGAGAAGAACAGAGATGTTACAAATGTGATTTTAGCAAATTTTTTCTAGAAAAACTTTATATTTTTGTCCGGCCATTGAAATTGCTTGATATTTCAAAAAATTACTGTCGTACTGTATGAGCAGTCAAATTACGGTAGAAAACAGTAATTACTGTGCCGTTAACATCAGTGGACACACTTATTCAAATATTATTTTTTTTTCTTAAGTAACTTAGTCGGATTCCATCTAATTTTATATAACACAAAGGTTTCATTAATAGTTCAAAGGTATCATGTAATCATAAGCTTTTTCCCGGCGCGCGTTGCTGCACCCTGCAACTATATAGGAACATAATAGGTGTATTCAAAACTTTTCTTAACCCTTAAATGCACCGTGTATCTTTAAAGATACAACCATTCAAGAAATTCCTACGGCTATATTTTTGGTTTGATTTTTTTCAAATCGGTTCTATATTATTTAGAATATTATAAGTCTTAAATAAAAAAATAGTTTTTACCTCTATTTGTCATACTTTTAAAAAAAATTATGTACAAAGTCAAAAAAGTTTTTTTTTTTAAAATTAAATAAACACTTTTTTGACAGTTTAACTTCTAGGAACAGATAAATAATTTTGATTAGGAAAAAATGCTGACTGCTTTCAAAACATGTCCTTTAGTGATTTTAAGTGGTTCGAAAAAATTTCGATCATTTGGTACCTCACTGGGTCAATTTAGTTGGTTGTATCTTTAAAGATACAGTGTGCGCTCCCTGCAGTTTTTGATAATTTTAACTTTTTAAAATTAATGAATTACTAAAAATTTCATAACACATTTCTTTTAGTTTGATATATTTTAATAGGGATTTTAGATGTGGGTAAATTCACATTGAATTTTTATAGATACAACCACTTTTTTTCAAATAAAATTTTTTAAAAAAAAAAAATTTTCAAAACTAAAAACGCAGTTTTTATTTTTACTCTATTTAACATTAAATATATTTTTTCGGTCAAAATCGGGCGCCTTGTGCATTTAAGGGTTAAACTCATAGTTTGACACCACTGTCATTTTCCATTGACCGTTACAGTTTCCCAGTAGCAGGAGATCACCAAATAGTAACTCCATTTTGAGTTTGTATGTAGGAACTGCTACTTTTACTTTCAAAGCTATCCGTTTATACAAATTTTAATTGTATGGGCGGAGCCACACCCACTTATATAATGCCCATCCCAGTTTTCTAGTAGATGGACGTTACCCAGTTTTTGTACAGTTGCCGACAGTGAGCATACAAACTAAATTATCAAAATGTAGCCAAATCGACGAAAACCGTAGGAAATATAGCATTTTTATTGATTTGTGGGCGGTAAAAGGGGGTGTGACAGAAATTTAAACCATTTCGTACTTGAAAAAAATGTACTGCCAAAATTTCAGCTCTATCGGCTCAGTAATTTTGAAGTTTCCAGCCATCATACAGACAGTGTTTTGCTTTTTCTATATATATTTTGGATAAAGATTATTGGCTATAACTTTTGATTGGTAAGAGATACCAAGATAATTTTTTCTAAAAAATTAATTTTCTAACTTGTTTATTTTTTCAAAAATATAAAAACACAATATTGGAAAAAAATTTTGTTTGAAAAAATCAAGGGGTAGGCCTTGTTTTTTAATCACAAAAATGGTTTTTAATTTTTGCGTTAAATTGAAATAACTTTTGCTTATAAATGTTATAGCTTTTGAATAGAGTCGAAAATTTGCGAATTTGAATTTAAATTATTTTTACAACAATAACAAATTTTGAGCCTTATTTTGAGGTAAACTCCAAAATTTCAGACCTTTTTTTGAAAAAAATATTTAATATATATTATATATTATAATATATATTAATAACTAACAGTATTTTTGCAATAAGGTTTTCATAGTACTTTGATGAAGCTTTAAGACAAAGAAACATTTAACAAAATGTATAAAAAATCAGCGGATATATTTGAATTGAAAGTCACAAAATTGAATTTCTGATTGTGTTTCTCTCATTTTTGAGCAACGATGTTGCATTAAATATATCGTTGTAGTAAAATTTTTCATAGTTTTCAAGATATGTTCATGTTTTTGATGTCAAAATAACGGAAATTTTATTAAATTTAAGAAATATTTTATATTTTGTAAATATATGCATATGTAACCTAAGAAAACAACTAAAAATATACGACCATCTGGTGTCCAAGGTGGTTCAAATAAGATACTGCCAAAAAATTCATCGTACCTGAAAACTACTATATATCAATTTTCATTCTAATCGCATGAGCGGTTTGGGAGTTTTAGGTGGTTTCGCAAAAAATTTGTACTAAAGCGCCCTCTGGTGTTCAAGATAGGTCAAAAAAGAAAGCAGCAAGACACTCAACGTAAATGAAAACCCCTGTATACAACTTTTCATTCTAATCGCATAAGCGGTTTGTGAGTTTTAAGGCAGTTTTGTAAAAAATTTGTACTACAGCGTCCTCTGGTGTTCAAGGTCGATCAAAATTGAAAGCACACAAACACGCACCGTACCAAAAAACTTCTATACACAAATTATCATGCTTATCCGATGAGTTATCATGCTAATCCGATAAATTTTCTCCTCCAGTTCATATAGAAAAAAAAATAAATAAAATAATGGCTGCATTAAAATGGATTTAAGTTAGCTTTGTCCTAAATTTAGTTAACTAAATTTAAGTTAGTTAACTAAACTAAAGTTAGCTAATTTGTTATTTAAATTATCAATTATATTATTAAAAATTTGTTTCATCGCACTTTACACGACCTAACTAATTGAAATTATAAAAATGATCCAAATGATCTATTGCCATCTATTACAGGGTTGCCCATATTCGACGGACCCATCTGGCAACGCCATAACTTTTGACAGAGATGTCAGATCGCTTAATGACATACCGCGTTTGAAGCGTCAGTCCAAGCAGATTTTTACCATGGAACAATACACGCCACGCGAGCGCTCTGAAATAGTTGAAATTTACATTCAACAGAAGAAGTCAATTGTGAAAACTCAACGTGCTTTTAAAAACTTAAAAAATGTGAGAAGTGCGCCTTCTAAGAACACCATTAAGCGTTTATACGCCACTGAAAATCCTCAGGAGATTCAAGAAGTGCCTCTTCATGACGAAAAAGTCACAGTTTGGTGCGGCGTTAGTGCGAAAACGGTCATTGGGCCGTTTTTCTTCCAAAATGAAAATGGCCATGCTGTTACCATCAACCAGGAGCGTTATCGCGACATGATGACCAATTTTGTGATGCCAATTATTCGTCGAAAGCGTATGAGGCAGTTCTGGTTTCAACAAGACGGCGCTCCACCGCACACAAGTCGCATAACAATCATGGGTCCGTCGAATATGGGCAACCCTGTACTTTCTATTATCCTCTCTCTCATTATGAAAAAATTGCATTGCTTGTGGTGTTGCCGAACAAAAGCAAGTCGTGCATTGATTGCCGAGAGAAGAGAGTGGGTATTGCTTGTTGTTGCCGATTTAGATTTGGTGTTTAGCAAAAACAACTCTTAAGTGTTATGAAAGGCAGTCAACTGAGAGCAATGCAATAACTCACAGTGTGTGTACGTTGAAATAGGTGCATATCGTCACATAAAATGCAAAACAACGTATGATCAAAAAATTCGAAATTGTGTTTTTTATTGATTACGATTCACTACATTATATTACATGTGTGTTATGAATTTAAAACTTCTGCCACCAAAAATAACCAAGGTATTTGATTTGAAAATTTCGTTTCAATATCTCAAGTTGTTTGAATTTTATATCGTTTTTTGCTTCTCCTGTAAACTTATCAAAAGTGATGTTACGTTATTTTGCATTTAAGGTGACGATATACGCAGCCCTTTATTAGGTATGTGATCACCGTTTATGTTTCACATTTTTAAATTGCAAATTTCCGGGAGCAACACATGATTCTGGGATTTGGGCAACTTCTGACCTACGCGAGTAACTCATCCGGCAGCATACCGCTAGATCTGCAGTACACCGAAGAGAATCTTGGCTTATTGGTGACCAAGGTTATCCTCTGTAGCCATGGCTTCTTACACCAGTTGGACCTCCAAATACCTCCAAAGCTCTTTTTGTTAACACTTGTGTTATATTGCATAACATAATGATAAAAGTGGGCATTACTGCCAACGAGATAGACTACGATGCTGCAGAAGACTGTAATTTTGCAATAAACGATGTTGATTCTTCACAGTACACACGCGAAGGTGAAAAAACAAGATCGAGATATATTTCAACTCTTTAGTTAATCTTCAATATAAAAAAGTCAAAGAAATTATCAAAAATCACCACTTGCAATTTGCAATTTATTGTACTGAGTTTGAAATTTTATAAAAATAAAAGCAAATAAAAAGTTTTAAAATTCTGTCTTCCTTCGTTTTCGAGATATGGCACTTTTGCTAATTTTTTAAAGTTTTAATTATATTATATTATATTGTATTTATAATTTATATCTTAATACACATGCTACTTTTTTGATGGATATCATTTCGATAAAAAAATATTTTTTTTAATCTATCGAAAGAATTTCGATCAATGATTATTTTTATATCTGGCTTAAACAAAAATTAAGCAACGACAGCTTTTATTTCTGAAATGAAAAATATAAGTCAACATTCATTCCTTTCATCTAAAAAATAACGATAAAACAATAATTTTTATTTCTGATCGAAACAAATACGATAGCAAATAATTGTTATAAAATTATTGATTTTATGCTATAATCGTTATTTGCGATCCCTGTTTAAAACATTTATTAACTCTGCCACAGTGGTTGTTAGACTTTGAATGGCCTGTATAACTTCCCGACGCTCCTGACGCTGTTCTTGTTCAACAGGTTGCCTATGTTCATCAGAAGCATTCCTCTTTGCTAAGTTAGCAATAAGAGTGCTAATCAGCTTACTGCGCTCTCCTCGTGATAGTCGTGATGTGCTGGTATCCGAATTGATGTCACTCTTTGAAAAAGACATTAATTAAAGCCTGCATAAATTCAAAACAAAAGGTAAATTACTTCATTTTCCGGGGTAAATGAAACACATGGCGGTGATGCAGGATTTGGTGATTCAGGGCTTGACGAAAGTAGAGGGCTTTGCGATAGTAGAGGGCTTGGCAATGATGCAGAGCTGCATGATGGCAAAGGATTTAGCAATGTAGGTGATATTGGACGCTCAATTGGCAACGATTTCACATTTTCTTCGCGCGATAGCTCTAGCCCAACGCTCTCAATTGTTTTTACACCATCAACAGCTGCCGATCCAAAAGTAGCCAAAGCTTTTTCTTCGAAATCACTCATCGGCTTGCCACTGGGCCCTCCTCCAATGAGCCTCTGGTCCATTTTCAAGCGCCTTGCTCGCGTACGTAGTTGGCTCTTCCACACACCTAACGTCTGCAAATAAAAACATGGTAACAAATGTAGAAAATATTATAAATATAACCTCTTTCCATTTAGCTACAGTACGAGATGGCCCTCTGCATGCATTTAATTGCTCGGCCAGCTGCTTCCACAAATCTTGCATTTGCTGGGGCGACTTTGACGTATTTTTGCCCTTACCAATTTCAGGATGAGCCTGGCAGAATGAAGCGTAAGTTTCAAGTTGTTCGTGCGTAGCACGTTCGTTTCTTGGTTTCCTGTAAATTAAATTTTTTATTAAATTATTATTGCTTTAAACTAAAGAATGAGAAATTATGTCTACTTACGTTGCGGAAGAATCCATTTTACAATAAACAGCTGATTTCTGCCAAAATAACATTGTTCACCACGGTGTGGGGAAAAGCGCTGCATACTGAAACTTTAAGTTTTATCAATAAGTGCACAGAATAGCAGAAAACTTTTTGCTTGGTAAAAATCTTGTTTAATTATCAATCTTTGTTTAATTTATCAAGTTCACAGAATAAGGGTGTTAGAATCGAACTCTTGGCGCTGACAATATTTTTAGTTTCTAAACTATAATATCCCTTAAATTGCCAGTCTAGATGCACTGAATATTTATTGATAGGATTTTTTTCTATACTATTTTAGAGTTGGAAAAGACGAATCTGAACTCCGCTTTAAATAAAAATAAATTTTGCAGCCGCAAGTCTTGGCAATTAGAGCGAAAAATAGAAAAAAGGTGTGATTTTATTATAGTAGTAGCATAGTAGACAATGTATTATTCCTCAAAGTGATACTGCTTGAAGCAGTTTTTTGTACTTGAATAGCACAAATTGATGTAGCCGCATTTCTTGCAGAAACGCATAGTGCTTTTGCTATCTCCATGCGAAATTGATACATTTTCATATCTTTTGTCGTGTGACCATCAACACCAGTAAGAGCAGCATCATTTTTTTGACTCATCGCATTGACCTTCGCCTTTTTTTCTGCGTTCACTCTCCGATAGAGAATGAATGCATTCGTAATCGCCATGTCCAAAAGATGATAAAACATTCGTATTGCCATGTTTTGATTTGCAGACCATTCCGGCCCATGTACGAATCCAAGATCTACACCTCCCATATGAGCATTGTAGTCACGTATGATCTGAGGGCACTCGACGTCGACAAACATTTTTTCTTTCGATCGAAACGACTAACTTTCGCTTGCTGATCGGCTGGAGTTGATTTAAACAAAGGCTTGACGCCAACATACGTCGAACACAATTTGACGTTCTTCGTGTCTTTCCACTGTACTGATGTTATGTCAACGCCGTAGGCTGTGCCCATATAGTCAACTGAATGCCCTCTTGGCTCGTTCTTATATTCTTCGTCGTTGTCTTTTGGCAACTTACAGTTTGCGATACGGTTTACTCGAACAGTACCAAGGCTGAAAATGCCACGAGCACGCCTATAGACCAAAAGTGGCAACGACGTATAAAAATTGTCGAAGTATAAAATATGGTTGTGAAAGTCTTGTACCGTTTGAGACAATCTAAACAAGAAAAGCTGATCGTAAACAAAACTCGATTTATTATTATTTTTAATTATTTCACCTTATGACTACGTTTCCTGTTGCACCAATAACTGGAGTCCCAGATAAAACTATGTCAGCTGTTTTCGCGCCAGTGTAGATTTCAAAACGATACGAATAGCCGTTGGTATCGCAGAGAACGAACAATTTCACACCCCATGGATGAGGCTTATCTGGTAAGTACTGCCGCAACCAGTGCACCATTTTTGTTGAGCACATTTGTTCGTCGATGGACAAACGGGCCATTTTAGGAACGGAATCAAAGCGGTCGTTTAAAAGTGTTGCCACTTTTCGAACTCGAAACAATGGATCCTAGCCGTCTTGTCCCCTTGCCACACGTTTTGATTCATCGTTGAAGCTTAGATACTTCTTAATTGTCATAAATCTGCCTTTCGACATAGCGTCTGGAATGTGGTGAAAACCGAATTCACCCCAGTGTGATTCCATATTTGGGTACCGGAAAATAGACATAAAAATTAAAATGCCAATATAGCGGCGAATTCCGTGTTCATCAGCAATGAATTTCGTCAGTATATCCTCCGCGCGTGCTGCTGTATTTGTTTCAACAGTTATCAAACTGATAAGTTCGTCCGTAATAAAATAGGAAAAGAAATCCAGGGGTGTTTTCAGCTGTGTCATCTCAGTAGGCAAGTTGGTGTTTCCTCGAAACGCTACCTCATTTACATGCAACTGCAATGACTTTTTGCGCCAAAGAATGTTCTTAAACTCGACCGAATCTTTTCGAATATCTTCTAAGCCTGAGAGATAAGATAAAGAGACCTAAAATACTAAAAATTCCATTTAGATTGAAATAAGGGGTGTTTACACGATCCATTGAAACCACCTACTGACGGTATTCCTCGTGCTTCAACAGTCGGCAGTGGTGATCGTGGCCTCTTTGGTCGCTTGAATGCATTTGCACGAGTCTCTTGTTGTTGTGAAGGCGATGGCGATTCATTTGAAGCCGGTGATATGGCGATAATATCAGCGTCTGATGTCATTGGCGTTTTTCGTACTTCAACATTTGCAGATAATGTATCCATAAGCAAATAATTGCTTATCATTGCATATTCTTCCGGCTCGATTGCATCGTCTTGGGGGTCAATTTCATCAATATGATAGTCAGGATCACTATCGCTATCGTCAATATCTTCAGACTCATCATCAGTCGGCACTGACTCCATCAAAGCCTCTACTTGCTCTTCAGTCAGTATTTTAGCATGGTAGAAAGATTGTATTTTTTCCCTTTTTGTTTCTCACTTTGCCGTGACATAGTCTAAGAACTAAAATAACACCAAACACACCTTTGCTATCAATAAATATACTCTTTTTAGTTAAAAGATGGCACAAAGCCATGAAAATAACTCAATTGTAAGCAAATAAATAGGAAAAAATAATTTCGCTGTAATTGCCAAGACCGTCCACAGACGGTCATCCGATAAATAAAAATGTTGTTAAAAAAATTTGTTTATTTTATTTATTTATTTATTGTTTCCAAAAATAAAAATAACTACAAATATTTATAAAAAAGCTATATCTTACTTACCAAAAAAAAATATTAATTCGATAGAACGATTGCAGGTAACTTTTTTTAAAACTTTATTATGGACACTTTTTAAGAGTCTTTTCCGTGTGTTTTTTCACAAAAAATTTCATTCGAATGGCTGTATTTGTCAAACCACTCAAATGACAGCGCTAAAACTGGCACCATTCAATGAGTATGTTCATTATAAAAGATCCGTTTTGCGGTAAAAGCTTTAAAAAGTTTTTGTTTTTAAAATTACTGGATTTTAGTGATGACCGTCTGTAGACGGTCTTAATAATTTAAGGAATATTCATCAGGAAAGTTCGTTTTTTGACATAACAATACGAGTCGTGTTTTTACGTGTTTAATTTCTGCGTTGTTAGGACATGTTGATTGTTTGGCAAATGTAGCACGAAAACGTGGATGCGTGCGATGAAGAAAACGAAAGACATAAGCTAACACTCTTAGACCTCTCGAGAGAGAAGAAAAACGCTCCAAAACGTCTTCGTATTGAGCAAAGTATGCAAGCTTTACCTTCACAGCTTTACGCTCAAGAGACGTGTCTAAAACGGTTGAGACGGTTGAGTTTTTCTTTGCCAAGACGAGCGTTCGAGTGAAAGCCATGATGGCCCATGCCACCAAAGATCGTTATCGATTAGCTCTTGGGGTGTAACGCCACGTGTGGCTAAATCAGACGGGTTTTCATGTGACTCTACATGAAACCAGTTTCTTACGCTAACCTTGTCTGCTATTTTAGAGACTCTATTCGCTACAAAGGTTGTCCAGGAACAAGGGGGCTTACAAAGCCAGGCAAGTACGATTGTGGAGTCTCACCAACAACATAATCGATGCCTATCTATTTCTAGGTGTGATAACAGGGTGTCAACCATATCAGCGAGCCGTGTTGCACCGCAAAGTTCAAGACGAGATAATGAAATCGTCTTGACTGGGGCCACTTTGCTTTTTGCGTAAAACAGGTGAGTGACAATGCAATCACCTTGCTTAGCACGGATATAAACAGCTGCAGTATATGCCTTTTCAGAGGTATCAGAAAAGGCATGAAATTTTATCTCAGAATTGGGTGAATAACTTACATAGCGAGGTATGCGAATGTTATTAATGGTTTCATAATCCATCAGAAAAGTTTGCCAAGTTTGAAAACTGTGGGCAGGAATATTTTCATCCCAATCGATTTCATCCAACCAGATACGCTGCATAAGAATTTTAGCTGTTACCACAATAGGTGCCAGCCAACCTGCAGGATCAAAAAGTTGTGCGATGACTGATAGAACCTCGCGTTTGGTGTAGGATGTTTTAATATCTAACTGTTTGGCAGTGAAATAAAACAAATCGGAAGTGGCATTCCAACGGACACCCAAATCCTTGGCGCAACTAGCATCTTCTAGCTTTAAAAAGTTTTCTCGCAGAAGATGCTCTGTCGGTAGGTCTGCTAAAAGGCTAGATACATTTGCAGTCCATTTACGCTTTGCAAGACCGGCAGAGTCTAGAGCAGCTATAAGCTCATTTCACGTCATGAGCTCCTGCTAAAGCATCATCGACATAAGTGAAATGCCGCAAAATTTGAGCAGCATGAGGGTACTGCTGTTGAACATCATCTGCTAATTGCAGTATGGTTCGAATGGCTAGGTATGGTGCGCAGTTTACGCCGAACGTAACAGTTTTCAGCTCATAATCCTGAATCACATCATCAGGCGAGCTTCTGTATAGGATTCGTTGCCACGCAGAATGCTTTGGATCAACAAGGATCTGGCGGTACATCTTTTGAATGTCGCCATTGAAGGCATATTTAAAAAATCGCCATTTTAATACCAGAAGCGTCAAGTTAGCTTGAAGAACTGGACCTGCGTGCAGGACACCATTCAAGCTTACACTGTTATAAGTTGAGCTTGACGCATTGAAAACTACCCGAACTTTCGTTGTAGTACTCTCTGGCTTCAATACCGCATGATGCGATGGTGAAATCTCAAACTTAGGAGGCGAGACCCGTTTCATATGATCCGATGTTAGGTTATCCTTCACTTCATCACATTGCAACTTAAATTGTGGATTTTTAGTCAATCGAGCTTCACCACGAAAAAATTGCTTCAAAGCGATGCCTCGAGAAAATCCTAGATTTATTTCCGTAGGGTAGCCACTTTTGAATGGCAAAGTGACTATATATCGACCCTTGTCATCACGTCTAGTGGTTTTCTGATAGTTTTCTTCACAAAACTTATCAGACGCCGATAAATACTTCTGCTTAGGAAGTTCCTCCAACTCCCAAAAGCGAGCAATCTTTTGATCGATTGCAACTTCACTCAAGTGTGTCAAGCACGTTGTAAGGATTGATATTTCGCTACGAGGTAGGGGCCCAGTAAACATCCAGCCGAACATAGTTTCTTGAGCCAAAAGTGATCCCAGAATATTCCTCTTAATGCCATCAAGAATTATGGCAGGGTACAAATCGCCACCGATAAGTACATCTATTGGACCGCTTCTAAAGAAGTGTGGGTCAGCCAACTGTAAATTGGGCAAACTTTCGCACAAAGAAGGATCAACGGAACACAACGCCAGGTTTCCAGTTAAGCGTGACAGCACAAAGGCTGTAGCTTCTATTTGGAATTGCCTATTTTTGGGAGAACTAATGATCAAGTCACAAGCTTTTGTGACTTGCGCCGATACTGCGTTATTTAAACCCAACACTTGATCTCGTGGGTAACTTAGAAGCTTCTGCAATTTTTCAGATACAAACGTACCTTCAGAGCCAGAGTCGATAAGAGCTCTGGTTGTATACGCTGATCCTAGATGGCATATGGTCACCATTGCAGTACCAAGCAATACGTGTTTGGTACTAGAAGCAAAACAAGACTGAATGTCGTCGATAGTGGACTGTAATTGGGTAGCGTGAGATTGTGAGCTATTGCTGGAAGGGTTCGGGCGCGAATTCGGCCTACTCGAGTCGACACTCGGAGCAGGAGAAGGCGATGGATTTGAATCGCGATGCAAAAGAGTGTTGTGACGCTGCTTGCACGTCATACACGTGTATTGACTTTTGCACTCGTTTGCTAAATGGGCGTTCGATAAGCAATTGATACACAAGTTATTTTTGCGAACAATTGTTAGCCACTCCTTCGCATTCATTTTCAGAAAGCGTGGGCACGAACATAGCGGGTGCTGCTCTGTAGAACATAGCTTGCAATTTGTAGGGTTAATTTTAACTTGGTACACTGAAAAAAAAATGTTTTAAAATTGACGACAGTTGTTATTAATTTGACGATATTTGTGTTTAAAAATAGCTTGCAACGTCCAAGTAAGAGCAAATGTGTTTAAAAATTTTGAAAATCGTATGAAAAAAAAGTCAAATTATGAACACATTTTTTGAACACATTGTGTTTGCGCTTATTTGCGCAGCGTTTGTTGTTGCTTGGTGTCATGACAACTGAAAAATAGATGCATTAGAGTGGGTTAGAGTAGGATAGAGGAGAGTAGGGAAGAGTAGAGAAGAGTAGAGTAGAGTAGAGTAGAGTAGAGTAGAGTAGAGTAGAGTAGAGTAGAATAGAGTAGAGTAGATTAGAGTAGAGTAGAGTAGAATAGAGTAGAGTAGAGTAGAATAGAGTAGAGTAGAGTAGAGTAGAGTAGAGTAGAGTAGAGTAGAGTAGAGTAGAGTAGAGTAGAGTAGAGTAGAGTAGATTAGATTAGAGTAGAGTAGAATAGAGTAGAGTAGAGTAGAGTAGAGTAGAATAGAGTAGAGTAGAGTAGAGTAGAGTAGAGTAGAGTAGAGTAGAGTAGAGTAGAGCAGAGTAGAGTAGAGTAGAGTAGAGTAGAGTAGAGTAGAGTAGAGTAGAGAAGAGTAGAGTAGAGTAGAGTAGAGTAGAGTAGAGAAGAGTAGAGTAGAGTAGAGTAGAGTAGAGTAGAGTAGAGTAGAGTAGAGTAGAGTAGAGTAGAGTAGAGTTTACTAAGAGGGTAGAACCACTACCTTTGTAATGGGTCTGGTAGTGATTCCCTTTGCCGTCCGAATGTCGACCACACGGGTTCTGGAGTCCGAGCCTAAGTAAATCTTAGCTATTCTACCTAAGCTCCATTCGTTTGGTGGCAAATTTTCACGTCGAATGACCACGAGATCGTCAACATTGATGGATTTTTGAGGGTGCTTCCATTTATATCTTTTATGGAGCTCTTTAAGATATTCATCTTTCCACCTTCTGCAGAAATTGTGATGAAATATCTTTAACTTTTGCCAGCGGTTTATGACGTTAGGCGTAGAGTTTCTTAACTCGGATTCAGCTAGTGTGAGTAACGGGGAGTAAGGTAGAAAATTCTTCGAACGTGAACTTTTGATTTGCGTACGCCTTTTTCAAATGCGTTTTACAACTTTTTACACCAGCTTCCCAGAGTCCGCCCATGTGTGGAGCGCCAGGGGGTATAAAATGCCAGGTTACGTCTTGGTGACTGTAGTTGTTGACAACTTGGGTCTGGAGTGCCTTCATGAATTCTCGTCGATCTTTCTTCAACATTTGCGCTGCTCTAACGAAATTTATTCCATTGTCGGAGTAAAGAGAGGCGGAGCATCCGCGCCTTGAAAAAAAACGGGCGAAAGCTGCTAAGTACGATTGGGTAGAGAGATCACTTGTTGCTTCGAGGTGCACTGCTTTTGTTGCAAAACAAATAAAAACGCAAATATAGCCTTTTGTTATTAAGCAGGATCGCCCGGTGTTATTTTTGATTTCTACGGGTCCAGCAAAATCTACACCTGTTTGTAAATGGGCCACTAAGAGATGTGCGTTCGGGTGGTAGCGCAGCCATAATTTGAGTATGCTGTTTTTTCTTGTGGATCACACACATTTTGCAGTTATGGATAGTAGTTTTTATCAGAGTTTTTAACTTTGGTATCCAAAACTCAGCACGAAGCAGTCGCAACAATAATTGGTTACCGCCGTGTAGGGTGATTAAATGAGTCATGTTCGTCAAGAGAGAAGCTAGACGACTGTGGTATGGCAATAAAATTGGGTGCCGCTCGTTATAAATGAGAGCTGGCGACTTTACTAAGCATCCAGTTGCTCGAATTATGCCTTTTGAGTCCAGAAAGGGTGTGAGGGTTAATATTGAACTCTTTGATGAGATAGGCTGTTTATTTAACAATGATGCATATTCTTCTGCAAATCCGTTTCTCTGACTAAATATGATCAGCTTTTCTCGTATCGCTTTTATTTCATTAGATGTTATATCTAACGTCGTGTGACTCATTTGTGAACGACGTGAGGGTTTAGAGTTGTTATAAAAACGATACACATACGCCATGACTCGTAGAGCTCTTGGCAGTGAGGAGAACCTGTTCCAGATGTCCTCTTGGGTTGTTGTAGCAAACGACTTAATGGGTTTTAAGTCAAGGGTAGTGTCGGCTGTATCTTTGGACTTGGGCCAGAATTCTTTTTCATGCTTTAGCCATCCTGGGCCGTGTCACCAGAGATGATGATCTCTTAGCTCTTTGGCAGAACATCCTCGACTGGCTACATCTGCCGGGTTGTCATGGGATTCAACGTGGTTCCAGTTGTCGGTTCCAATCTTTTCAATTATTGTTGAAACACGATTAGCCACAAATGTGTTCCAGGAACAGGGTTGTTTTTTAAGCCATGCGAGTACGATGGTAGAGTCCGTCTAAAGATACAATTGGTATTGCTTCAAATCCAAATTGGGTACGATAGCATCGACTATATTTGCCAGTAAAACTGCTCCGCATAGTTCAAGCCTCGGTAAAGATACTGTTTTTACCGGCGCCACTCGGGTTTTAGCGACTAGCAGTTTAGTGTGGGTATCACCATTTTTATATGTGACTCGCAAATAGAGCGCTGCGCCGTAAGCCTTTTCTGAGGCATCACAAAAAACCATGAAACTGAACGTTTGCTTCTGGTATAAAATGTGTCCATCTTGGAATTTCTATTGTGTTTATCGAAGCATAACCATCAATAAATGTTTGCCATCTGTGTTGGGTAAAGGGTTTTAGGGTCTCGTCCCACTCATTTTAACTAGCCAAACTTGTTGCATGATAATTTTAGCAGCTATCACAATTGGCGCTAACCAGCCTGCAGGGTCAAACAACTTGACTATGGAACTTAAAACTTCACGTTTTGTATGAACGGGTTTGTGTTCAATGGGTGGAACGAGAAAAAAGAACGAGTCTTTTCGTGCGTTCCAGCGAATACCTAGGGTTTTGGTATTGCCTTCACTTCGGTCTGATAGATTGAGTAGATCAGTCGTCAACAAATGATCTTTGGGTAGATCGTGTAATATTTGTGACGCATTTGAAGTCCACTTTCTGAGTGTGAGTCCAGCAGATTCTAGTGCTGCTATGAGTTCGTCATGAGCTATCTTTGCGGTTGCGAGTTGATGTGCTCCAGCCAGTACGTCATCTACGTAATGCAGTTGCGTAAAATATATGACGCATGAGGGTGTGTATCTCGCACATCATCAGCCAATTGATGTAGAGTTCTGATGGCAAGATATGGGGCGCAGTTGACTCCAAATGTCACGGTTTGCAACTCATAGTCCTGAATGGGTTCTTCAATGGACTTTCGGAATAAAATTCGTTGATAAGCTGTGTCTTCTGGGTCGACTTCAATTTGCCTATACATTTTTTCGATGTCAGCGTTAAAAACGAACTCATAGAGCCTCCACTTGCTGATCAACATGACTAAATCAAGTTGAAGTGTTGGACCAATGTGGAGCACGTCATTTAAACTTTTGCGAGTTGTTTTAGGGTTATACGCGTTGAATACAACTCTTAATTTTGTTGTAGTGCTGTCGGGTTTTATGACTGCATGATGTGGCAGATAGTAATGTTTGGGTCTATCCGTGTAAGAGTTTGGGTTCATGATCGCTTTCATATGGCCGAGTTGCAAGTATTCGCACAATACTCGATCATACTCTACCTTCAGTTCAGGCCTTTTAAGTAATGATTTTTCATTGCGTAGATATTGCCATAGCGATAGGCCTTGAGTTGCCAAGTTCCAATATATTAGAGTTTTTAAAGGGTAATTTTACAACATAACGCTCAATAGGGTTGCTTCTCTTCAGCTGAGAACGAAGATGATTTTGGAACTTCTTCCACTTCCCAGAACCGAGTCAAAAAGTCATCTGGGTCGACTTTATAGTACCATGCAACAATATTACTGGGTGTTGACTCTGGTTCGTGAGGAATGGGTCCTGAGAGAATTCAACCAAAGTGGGATTCTTGCGTCAAGAGTGATCCACAAATATTGCGTTTAACACCACTGCAGATAATTTTTGGGTAAATATCACAACCAATTATGATATCTACGGGTCGAGATTCATAAAATTATGTGTCTGCCATTTGGAGGCCAGCCAGATTTTCAGCAAGGTTTGCATATATCGAGTGTGTGGGCAAATCGCTTGTGAGAGTGTTCAATACTAGAGCTTGGGCTTCTACTCTCAATTGAGGGTTTCTTGAAGACCGTATTATTAATTTGCAGGCTTTTATAGGATTTGCTGACACTGTCTGGTTCAGTCCAGTGACTTTTATTTTTATTATTACAAATTATTACAAATTAATAGTATTATAAATTAAAGTAAAAAAGACTACGATCTGTAGCTCCGAAGAACTAGTGGCGATCACAGACAATTCTATGTAAATAGAAAAAAAAAATACAATTTTATCATAGTTAACTTTAACATTTTGCTTACTTATTAAAATCGACTTAAAATATAAAAAGCAGACAATAGCCATAAGAGGAGTAATAATATAAAAAAAAAAAAAAAAAAAAAAAGCGCCAACCATTTTTGTGGGTAAGCCAATACGATTTCGAAGCTGCTCTGTTAGAAATGTTGCCTCCGATCCTGAGTCAATGAGGGCGCGTGCGTCGAATATAGAACCTTCGTGTTCCACGTTCACCATTGCCGTTCCTAGGACGATCTTCGTTCTGCTGGCCGCAAAGTGGGAATTCACTACTTGGGTTTCGAGCTCTTGTGTGTAAGTACTAGATATCACAAGATTAAAATAAAAAAAAAATAAATAACTGGCCATTTCAGCCCTTGAAAGGACTTTGACCTAGCTTCTTATGATCAATTGTGTTGTGCGTGTTATTAAGTTTGTACACAATTGACCGAGAACCGGACCTACATGCTTAACGCCGACTCCGAACGGCGATGAACGGAAAGTTCTCGTTCTCAAGAAGCTTTACATGGCATTTTGATTACTCTCTGAGGTTTGCCATTGTCTGCAGAGAGGTGGCGGCCGTACAGAAAAATTATTTCAATTCAAATAATTTTCTGTCGCTGCTGGGGTTCGAACCTGGGTTTCCAAAGTTCTTTGACATAGCGGCCACGCACTTTAACCAACTACACCACGGACGCCACCGGATATCACAAGATTGTTGTGAGTTAATTCTGAGTGTCTTTACGATTGAAAAACTACTTTTTTGTGCTATTTCAATTGGAATTGTGTAATTTGAATAGTGAAGAGTGCATTGCGTATTTTCCAAATTATTTTCGAAGGAAATTTTATTAGAGCTCTTTGCTGTTGTTATATCCTGCGGTAAGTAAAATATTGTGTCCTTTGAGCAGACCAAAGAAGTGAAAAGTGTGTTCAGACTATTTATTGATGCAATGGGTTTACCATCTGTTATATTTTTCAGACTTTTTTATTCATGACTAGAGGACCCGGCAAACTTCGTCCCGCCCTGAATTAATTTTTTTATTGAAATAATTCCGAGCAATCACGATCCCACCCGAAATTCATTTTGTATCGAACATTCACGTTTTGTATCGTATTTCAATTATTAATTGAATGAATCACTCTAATATCCCTTATTTACACGGAATGTAAGGAGGTTGAGGGAATCACATGTCAGATCAATTCAATGCTTTTTGATAGACAACATTAGCAAAAGTAAACAAAGATGGAGGCTTTTCAACATGCGAACATGTCACATATTGTAAGCCATGCAAGAAGCTTGGGAATTCAAGGTTAATAGTTATAGACATATAGCTATAAATACATTTTTTACAAATAATTTAAGACATACATTGTTTTGCACTAACATTTATTTGCGCAACATTTATATTGTTTCCATATAATTTTGTGAGCGGAACTTCCGTCCGCTTATTTATATCTAAAAAACTGAATGCACCTCCATGCTACAGGTATAAAATAAGCTGCATTTGCATAGTCTACTTGCTCTCTCTCTCTTTATATGATCGTACTGCTTTGCGCACCATTATCTTGATATACATTATATATTATGTTATTACTCGTATGTTCTTTTTATTCTTAAGGTATAAAATTAGTTTAGAATTGATTTAATCCAGCACACAGTGCCATAATTAATTCCAAAGATTGGCCTTGTGATTCATTGATTGAATTCTTGGAATGTGCACTTCCTCACCTTTGAATTGGCCTACTCAAATGCGTTCATCTTTGCTTGAAAAACATTATTCTTGAGTTGCTTCACGACCAATTTTGTTCCCTTGCAGAATTTGGATTGATTGAGGCTCCGAAGCAGTGGTACATTATATGGTGGTAATCCTTGCAAACCAATGAATTCAGGAACACTATTCGATAATTGGTTGCTTCGTCTGGACACAACCAACTGATTTGAACGAATGTAATTGTGCAAAAATTACATTTCGAATTATGAAAATAAAATCTAGTTTTTTTTTTTTTTATTTTTCCATACAAAATGTATGGAACATCGATTTTTCCGAGAAAATTCCAATTTTTTTTGCTGTTAAAAGCTACCTTGTGCGGAAACGAACACAAAAAAAAACAAAAAAGAAGGGTTCTTATGTATGCCACTCTGTTGTTTATATATGACACTTATTCGGACATGACAATCTAATTGTTTTCATTATCCGTCACTCGCTGCTGTGTGGCTTACACGTGCATTAGCTCGCCGAGCATTTCACTGATTTCGTAGACCTATGTCAGGCTCGTCCCCTCCTTGGAGTTGTAATGAACACTGTACGACACGAAAAATTACCAATTTCAATTCTTTCGATTCTTTTCCTTCCTTATTTTCTTTTTTCCTACACCACATCAGTATTGTGGCGAACAAAAAAAAATTATTAAAATCGGCCGAGCCATTTCCGAGTTTTAGCAAGACCAACGCACGGCAATTGATAATTAAATATTCAAAAAATAGAATCCAATCGTCCAGAAACCAATCGTGTTTTTGTCTAAGAAAAATATAATAGGCTGCTATAATTCGATTTCAGAAGATTGTGCTGTCATATCATTTTATTGCAAATTCTATTAGGAAATTTTTGTAGTACATTTCAATTTGAATAAAAAAAGTCAGCTCAACCGTCAGTTTTGAAGCCATGAGGTAGTCTTAGGCTCGATCCTCACAATGGGCAAACAAATAATATATAAAATTCATTAAATTTTTTTTATTTATTGAAATGACAGCTTTTGTGTTCGGATCAATATGATATAAAGAAAAGAGAACAATTTCTAACGAAAATCAACAAAAGAGATAAACCGTTTTCACTAGTCGAACATTTCTGCATTGTAAATTGAGCAGACGAACATTTTAGCATCGAGAGTGAATTTTTATTTTGTGATTTTCTTTGAGAGAAAATTATTTTATTTTATTTATTTATTTGTAAAAAGAATATAAACACCGTTAATTTCTAAAACAACTTAACGTTTTCTATTTTGAAGTTAACTATTCGTACAGCAATGAATTTACTTACCTACACTGTATATAATTTTCAGCTAGACGAACATTTCTGCGTTTGGGTAGTAGATGGCAAACATGTTTCTATTACTTGCCCGCACAAGTCTGGATCAATGTATTTTAATTATAAGAAATTCTACAGCATCGCTTTAATGGCGTCATTCGATGCTCGATATACTTTCACATCGGCCTGTATTGGTAGCTATGGCAGTCAGAGCGATGGGGGTAGGATATATATATTCCTAGAATGATGTCAATTCTAATTTTTTTATTTCAAGGATTTTTGCAGCACTCCCAATATGGACGTGCGCTTTTATCAAATAAACTGCCACTGCCACCAAGTGCTCCGCTATGGGGTGGGTCAAATTAGCCTTTTCTCCATTTTCTGGTAAGGGGACGAAGTGAATAAAACAATTGTTTTATTTTGTGGTTAACAAACAGACTTGAAGCGGGTGTAAACCACGTCAAGTCACTTGATGTTTATTAATGTCATCGATAAATTACAATTCTAGTTTAAATAATAACAATTAACTTAACTCAGCAGTTTGGATAAGTGTGTAAGTCACCCAAACTGGTTGACCTATATTTTAGTTTTTGCTTATTAAATATATTTCTTGCAAATTCAATTATTGCACAATGTAACTGCAAGAGCTTAACAGGTAAAAGTTGACCTAGTTTATGTGCGCGTGTTGCTTTTCGTCATATCAGCTTAAACGCGCGCACATTGAACCTGGATAATTTTCAATACATGTTTTGCAATAAACATTTCATAAACAAAAGTTAAGAAAGAACAGAATAAAATACTTTTGTCGATTTATCAACATTATGCCGA
The DNA here is from genome assembly GCA_943735915.1 of Pherbina coryleti. NCBI lineage: Eukaryota > Metazoa > Arthropoda > Insecta > Diptera > Sciomyzidae > Pherbina > Pherbina coryleti. Next base: position 91,597,391 of record OX030948.1, read on the forward strand.
CTCCCAGGAAAATGTCTGGTTCACCAGGTAACTTCAAATGCCGGGTTATCGTTGCTTTTTATGTTCCGTAGCTCAATGTTGTTGGACTTCGTCGGTTTCTTCCGCTGTACTAGAATTTGAATGAGTTTCGGCACTATGAAAATTATGAATATTGTTGCGAGAGTAGATGTTATTCTAGTTGTCCAAGATTGATGTTTCCATATTCTCTTACATTTTGTTTCATGAAGTTCACTTAATTCGTCTGTAGCAGTTCTTTCGTTTAAATGAAACACTGTTGTAATATCATCAGATAACGGAATTACTGTCTCATTTGAAATTTGAAGTATTGTATGATTGTTGATTGTTGTGTTGAGGACGGCTATGGACTTTGTATAATGAGTTACAACTTGAATGCCTTATCGATCTTGATTGAATAATACAGTCCGGAGTGATATGTATTATTCCCGTTTCGTTAAGAAAAACTTCTTCTCTGTTGTTGCCACAGTTAACAAATACCGTCGTCTGTATAGGCGTAACGAACATCCATGCATTCTGGGTCCACAGCTCCTTCCAAATTGTGCTTTTTAAACTGAGTTTTCTTGTGGCACATTTTTTGAAACTTGGTTTTTTTGAAGAAAATAGATGTTTGAAGAATTCGAATGGTTTCATTCCATTTGGATGCCTTCTAAATGTCCTCTAATGATGATTCAAAGTATCGGTTCAGGTTATAATTGACTCCAAAGGTGGATGTGGTCACTTGTATTTCTTGAAACATATTTTCTTTTACTCGTTCTGGTACTGTATTAACTTTCAATTCCTCATAATCATCTACATCTGTGATTATGAAATATCCAGATATAACGATATCCATTGGTCTAACTGAAAAATCCTAGTTATCGAGTGGTTCCGGAGAGATTTCCAATTCTGGACCTAATATTTGTGTGCAATTTGTTATTTCGTAGATCTTCTGGTGCGATAAAAATTCATACAAGTGGCTACGCTTTAGATAAGCATTTAATAACTTGCTATAATTGTCTTCAATTTCTCTCATATAACTGCTTGCTATTATGTTTGTATTTATTAGATGAATGTTTATGTTGTTGTCATCGCTGATTTTATACCAGGCTTGCATTTGATTTATAGCATTAATTCCTTCATTTAATTTTTTCGTAAATTTCTTGATTTTCATTGCTATTCTGACTTCTATCTTATTTACTGCAGCTATCGTGGACAACATAAGTTTAGTGTTACTTTTTGTAGATTCCATTAAAGTCTTTTGATTTTGATCTAACGACTCGATGTCATGATACACTTCGTCGTTTACTCCAAATAGTGCAGTCATAACAGTTTTGACAAGTCCTCTTTTGTGTCTGTGTTGGCCTGTTTTCAAACGTCCAAAAATTCCAAATATTTTCAGCCATTCTTCATTCAAATGATGCACTAATTCATCACACTGACTGTCACTAGTCAAAGCCCTTTGCCTTATAACACAAGCTTGCCATTTGTTCCTTTGTTCTGTTTAGATTTTTCTGGTCTTGAATAATATCGTTGATTGGGAACATAGATCTCGTGCGAAGTATTCCACGTTGAACTTTTGTCACTCCTAGGTTTTCTATAAATATGCCAGGTCCAGGGTGCGTTATGGTGTAGCTGGCATGCAATGAACTAAGGTTGGTGAGCAGGAGTAGTACTGTTATTACCGTTGACAATGTTGATGTTACTGTGACTGAGGTAATTTTTTTATCTCTTATATACTTTCGGGCCTCACCAGGAGTGATTGAAGCATGAGACCCATCTTGAGTTGTTTGTTGACGATCTTGTTCAATTTTTAAATTGTCATCAATTGGTAGCAAACAGATTTTCTGTATCGCTCGTTTGAGTGTACTTTTTTGCGTTTTAACTGTTGCAACACGAGCAAGACCATCTGCGCCCTTATGAATTTCAATGATTCTGCCTAATGGCCACTTTGATGACACCATTGCCACGTCTTTAACGAGGACTAATTGACCAACTTCCAAATTTGATGTTTGTTTTGTCCATTTGTATCTTTGCTGTTGTATGATTTTTAAATATTCTTCATAACAACGTTTGCAAATATCCTGCTTGATTTTTTAACGATTTTCCATCGCTTCAGGGGACTGTCTGCGAAGTTGAAGATGCTGTCATGTGTTGGTGTCATCAATGGTGAGCCCACAATAAAATGTCCTGGTGTTAATGCATTTAGATCTTCTATGTTATCAGATAATGGACATAGTGGACGTGAGTTCAGACATCCTTCTATTTGAACTAAAACAGTATTCACTTCTTCATATTTTAATTTTTGTTGACCTATAACTCTAATAAGGTGGTGCTTAATAGATCTGACTCCTGTTTCCCATTACCCACCAAAATGTGGTGATCCAGGTGGAATGAAGTGCCATTGGATACCAGTGCAAGATGGCTTGAATGATGTAAAATAATTGGATGTTTTTGATCCATTGATAGATTTGTGTGCTTCAATCTGCCTCCAACACGTAGTAAGTCTTCATGATCAACAAATGGATGCAAAGAATAAATTCTATTATTTTTTTGCAAATCTTTCTGAAGTTTCAGATTTTTGATGTCTTTTTCGAACACTTGTTGCGCGCGCTTTATAAGTGCCTTTTCTGCAGCATTTATTTCTTCTCTAGTTATATAACCTCTTCTTCTTTCGCGTAAGTTGAAACAATTGTTGATAAACCTTAAACAATAAGCTGTTACTCGTAGAAGTTTGCGAAGTGAGGAAAATCGGTTCGTTATTTCTTCGGCTTCATTCTTGAGTTGTGTCACCGTGCATGTCAATGTATTTCGAGTCTCTGGAACTTGGCTTGTGTCTATTATGCTTTTATCTTTCGGCCAGTTCAAACTATTCTCTTTCAGCTAATGTGGTCCATTCCACCACAATGAATTTGAGATTAGGCTATCTCCGAATACACCTCTTGATGGAATATCAGCTGGGTTTTCAGATCCGGGAACAAACCGAAATTGTCCTTTGAAATTTTCTTGTATGATTGACATCCGATTTGCAACAAATGTGGTCATTTCACCGTTGCTTGAGCCAATTAAGAACAATTTTTGAGTCTGACCATGTAACCACTCTTTCGTATTTAGTTGAATTTCCATTCTGGATATAGCTTATTTGTTTTGTTAGAAGAACTGCTGCACATAATTCCAATCTGGCCAGTGATATCTGCTTTACTGGCGCAACTTTTGTTTTTGATGCGATCAATGATATTGATACGTTGTTCTCATTGGTAACCTTTGCGTATACAACAGCTGCATACGCTCTTTGAGATGCATCTGCAAACCCATGTAGTTCGACCGTGCTATCCGTTGATTGCTCAGTCCATCTCTTTATCTTGATGTTCTGAACAGCAGGTAATCGTGATTTGAATTCATGCCATTCTGCTTGTAAATTATCTGGAAGCTGTTCATCCCATCCGGCGCCTTGAATCCAAAGTTTTTGAATAAAAATTTTTGCCTTTATTGTAACTAGTGACAACCAACCAAAAGGATCAAATAGTTTTCCAGCATCACTCAGAACCGCTCGTTTTGTAAATTTTGGACTAAAGGATGTGGTATTAATTTTGAATTCAAAATGGTCGGCTTTAGGGCACCATTTTATTCCTAAAATTTTTATTGTTTGATCTCTGCTAAGATCCATATCTTGACTTGTTTCGATGTCCTCCTTTGGTACATTTTGAAGCAGCTCTGGGTCGTTTGATGACAACTTTCTAAGTCTAAAACCTCCTTTTCTTAGCATCTCTATCAGCTGTTGTTGTATTGTCTTACTTTCTTCTGTTGAATTCGAGCCACCTAAGCAGTCATCCACATAGAATCCATTAATTATGGTTTCATATGCTAATGGGTAATTTACTTTCTCGTCTTCGGCTAATGTGATCAAAGTCTTAATGGTGAGATACGGAGCAGATGCTGTCCCATAAGTGACTGTGTTTAATCTGTATTAATTAATCGGCTTCTTTTTATTCTCTCTCCATAAAATGCGCTGGAGATCTTTATCGTCTTCATGAATTTTAATTTGCCGGTAGATTTTCTCTATGTCGACAGTGAAAGCCACTGGAAATGTCCTCCACTGAAGTAATAACAGTAATAAGTCTTTTTGAAGAGAAGGACCTATCATCATTATCCTATTTAATGATTCTCCTGAGGTAGTTTTTGCAGATGCATTAAAAACTACTCTGAGTTTTGTCGTTGTGCTGTCTTATTTTACGACAGCATGATGAGGCAAATAATACGTTTTCGCTTGTGTTACTGCAGAAACTTCTTCCATGTGACCAAGTTTAATATATTCTTGAATGAACTCGGTGTATTCTTGACGCAACGTAGGGTTTTTTGCCAATTTTTGTTCTAGTCCAAAAAATCGTTTAAGTGCCGTCTTTTTTGAGTCACCAAGATTAGGACGCCACCGTGGCGTAGTTGGTTAAAGTGCGTGGCCGCTATGTCAACGAACTTGGAGACCCGGGTTCGAACCCCAGCAGCGACAGAAAATGATTTGAATTAAAACAATTTTTCTGTACGGCCGCCACCTCTCTGCAGACAATGGCAAACCTCAGAGAGTAATCAAAATGCCATGTAAAGCTTCTTGAGAACGAGCACATTCCGTTCATCGCCGTTCGGAGTCGGCGTTAAACATGTAAGTCCGGTTCTCGGTCAATTGTGTAAAAACTTAATAACACGCACAACACAATTGATCATAAGAAGCTAGGTCAGTCTTTTCAAGGGCTGAAATGGCCAGTTATTTATTATTTTATTAAGACTAGATCGATTGTGGAGTAATGGCAATCTCACGACATATCGACCTTTTTCATCTCGAGAGTGAGTTGAATTGTAATGCTGCCCACACTGTTTCTCATCGTTTGTTCTTAAATCGGCATTCGGTATCTCTTCTAACTCCCAGAATTTTTTCAGCATTTCATCATTGATGCAAATGTTGACACATGATGTTACTTCGTTTAATGGACGTTTGCATGTTTTCTGTTCTGACAAGGTTGTTAAAGGTCCTGATAGGATCCATCCAAAAATCGTGTTTTGAGCCATTGGTGTATTTTTTGGACCGCAATCCTTGGCCGAGGATTTCCGGGAACACATCCGACCCAATCAGTAATTGAATTTCTTTTGGTTCAGAATACCAACGATCTGCTAGTTGTAAGCCATCTATGTGAGACCATTGCTCTGGCTTGAACTCTTTGCCTGGCATTTTTGATGTAATGCTTGGCATTATGATTGCTTCGATTTGGCAACCCTTTTTGTCATCGTGAATTGACTGTATTCGTAACGAGCACTTGGCAATAACTTGTGTTGACTGACCATTGATGCCATTCACCTAAGTTTTGTAATTCATTGTTGGAACTTTGAGACTTCTTGCAAGTTTTTCAGTTATAACACATGATTGTGATCCTTGGTCAAGAAGTGCCCGTACTGGCTTTACCTGACCTTTGTTGCAGAGATTTATCATCGCTGTCGCTAATAAAACTGTTTTTTCCTTGTTGTTATTGTTGTATGATGCTGCTACCTCCGTTGATCTAGCACTACCTGGTGATGAATTATCCAATATTTCCTTATCAGCTCTGGCGGCTAATGTACCTTTTCCTGTCTGATAATCATGAAGTAATGAGTTGTGGTTTGCGTTGCACACTGGACACCTTCTTTTGCTTGAACACTCTTTACTGCTGTGCCCACTACGTAGACAGTTGAAACACAGCCTTGCACGTTGCACTCTTTCACGGCGATCCTGAATCTTCATGTCCAAAAATTTTTTGCAGTTGTAAATTTGATGGTTATTATTACACATAGGACATGTAGAAGAAACTAAGGTAACGTGCCTGTTAGTGCTTGCTGATGGTGAGTTAAAGCTGGTCTTATCTCGATTAAAATCTCGCAGTTCTCTAAATCTGCCTTTCATAAACTCGAATAGCTCTTTTAATTCCGGTACTGCAGTTGAGGCTCCTCGTGATAGTTGCTATAATATTCTTGTTTCACAATCCAGTTTTGGTAGTAATAGTTGTATTATTAGTGGGTCCCATGATGATGTGTCGACACCCAAATTTCTGATGCCATACAATATTTCTCTTCAAGTTGAGCAATTTCTTGATAAAATTGTTAACTAGTGCTGAAGGATTTTGATACCTCTTGGTCAATAATTCAACTGCTGTGATATAATTGAAAGATGTGGTTGTTAAATGATTCATAAGCTTTGCGGCTTCTCCACGAACGCTGCTCTTTAGGTACTGCATTCTTTCGATGTCACTTAGTTCCTTGTTTTGGTGCACAAGTCGCTCAAATAATTCCCAAAACGGAGTCCAATCTTCATATCTGGCATTGAATATTGGCATCCTTAGGGTTGGCAGCTTTAAATTCTTTGCAGTTGATGGTTTAGCTTCTGTTGCTACTTCATTTTTGCGTGTATTCATCTCTTCTTGTAGCTGAATGTATGTTTCCTCAAATATTTTCTCCAATTCATAAAACTCGACTTGGCCGTCATCTTCCGTTGAGACCATAATATCCTCGTTGATTTTAGTAATCATTGTCCAACACGCACTAACTTTTAATTGCAGAGCCACTTTGCTTTTGGACAAGTCGATGCTTTCTCTAATCCTAAGCAAGTTCGACTTTAATAATTTTAATCGCATGGCTGCTGAGCTACTGAAATCTGATTTAATAACATCATTGGTACTCTGGCTGGCTTCGTCTTTGTTTTTCTTCGACTTAGCTCGCTTCGGAATCTGGCTTGATTCTTCAATTTTCTTTTCCATCCTGTCGAAGAATTTTTTGGTGAAGTAATCATGATGTGGATCCACCTTAACCAACTCATATAGCCTTCCATTGTTTATTTGGAAATCTGTCCATTTTTCACGCAAATTTTCCAAACGTTGTGCAAAATACTGCAAGGAGTATCTGCTTGCTGAATCTTTTTTGAAATTCACCCATATCTGCTGAATTTCTAACTCGATTTTAAGTTGGCTTTGAACCAACTCATAAAAGTCCTCTTCTGCCATGTTCAAATATTTGTATGATGATTAAAAAATTTTTTTTGCACTGTTCCGATGTTGAAGCTTCGGTACGCTTTAATCACTGTCGGCCGTGATTAACGCCAAATTTGGTTGATGTCTAAATGTTTTTAGACTACTGCTAAATTGTTACCAGGACTCTGGTGGTCGTGGTTCAAGTTTCCTTTAATCACTGGTATGCTTTAAAGCTAGCACTGGTACGTTTTAATCACTGTCGGCCGTGATTCACGCCAAATTTGTTTGATGTCTAAATGTTTTTAGACTACTGCTAAATTGTTACCAGGACTCTGGTGGTCGTGGTTCAAGTTTCCTCGAAGGACCAATGAATAAAACAATTGTTTTATTTTGTGGTTAACAAACAGACTTGAAGCGGGTGTAAACCACGTCAAGTCACTTGATGTTTATTAATGTCATCGATAAATTACAATTCTAGTTTAAATAATAACAATTAACTTAACTCAGCAGTTTGGATAAGTGTGTAAGTCACCCAAACTGGTTGACCTATATTTTAGTTTTTGCTTATTAAATATATTTCTTGCAAATTCAATTATTGCACAATTAAACTGCAAGAGCTTAACAGGTAAAAGTTGACCTAGTTTATGTGCGCGTGTTGCTTTTCGTCATGTCAGCTTAAACGCGCGCACATTGAACCTGGACAATTTTCAATGCATGTTTTGCAATAAACATTTCATAAACAAAAGTTAAGAAAGAACAGAATAAAATACTTTTGTTGATTTATCAACACGAAGCTTTCCCATTAAAACTTAATTTGATGCGACCCTATTCGGGTACACAATTGCGCGCAGATAAAGAAATTTTCAATTATAGACTATCACGTACACGCTGTGTAATTGAAAACAGTTTCGGCATTTTAACTGCCTGTTAGAGTGTTCTACGTTCCACAATTGAATGCAGTCCTAACAACACAGAAAAAATTGTTTTGAGCTGCATTGTACTGCATAATTTCATTATGCTGATAGATAGCAAACGCTGGTACTGTCCAGATCAATATGCAGACTGGGAAAACGTAGACCATAACATTGTTAATGGAACTTGGAGGAACGATTTAGCGGATGTTGGTGCACGATGACATCTTTTCATCGCAATGCAGCGATAACAGCACATGAACTTCGAAACAAATTGGCCAATTTTTTTATGAATGAGGGAGCAGTTCCATTTCAGTTCAGACATCTGTAAATGTTATGTAAAGTTTTACAGGTACCAATAAATGTTTATCTTGATTCAAATAGCTATGATCTACAAGACTTTTTGCCTCAAGAACAACAACAAACAAACAAAAAACAGCAGCAACACTGTCATCTAATACAGACAAATTTGGCGGCCTCGGTAGTCGAGTAGGTAGCGTATCCCAGAAGTCCCGGGTTCGATTCCCGGCCAGGCCATGGTCCTTTGCCTTCAACCTTTGCAATTTTCTATCCTCATTTCTAATCAACTGAAATTGAAAATTCATCAATATATGCGATGAAGTTGTAATTGATGGAAGTTTGTGGATGAGATTGCCTTATAACTTGAATTGACTGAGGTAAAGGCATAACACTTGCCTCTAATTTAAATTCACATGTTTCTTTGGCTTTCCACCACACTTAGAACATCTTACACGTGTTTCACTTGATTCATCTTTCCTTCCCACTAATCTATTACCCCATTTCGAACCAAGGCAGACTTGACTGAATAGGTATTCCACCTGAAATCCTTGGTTCAAAGTTAACAAAAAAAAAAAAAAAATACATACTTACTTATATATTTACTTTATCTTAACATTAATCTCTTTCTTTATTTAACTACTCTTTAATTATCAGTATAACAGGTTATTATTAATTGTTTATTACCATTGCTTTTCCATTCTCATTCCTAATCTTAAGCTCTTTTTAAACGTTGTTGTAAAATTTAATTTCTAATATTGTGTTATTTATAACCAGCAAGCCACAGTGGTCCACGGCTTCGTCACGGACGTTTTCTCTTTATCAATAGTTTATCTATATCAATTTATATAAAAACTTTTTGAACCACACAATGCCACTTCTATAAACGAAAAAAAGTCATCCGTTAGTTTCTCTTGCTCATTTATAAATTACAGGAAAACCACGGCCTAAACATGTGCAGAAAAGTTGCATGCCGCGCAACAAATATACATACATATCGTCACCTAAAATGCAAAATAACGTAACATCACTTTTGATAAGTTTACAGGAGAAGCAAAAAACGATATAAAATTCAAACAACTTGAGATATTGAAACGAAATTTTCAAATCAAATAACTTGGTTATTTTTGGTGGCAGAAGTTTAAAATTCATAACACACATGAAATATAATGTAGTGAATCGTAATCAATAAAAAACACAATTTCGAATTTTTTGATCATACATTTTTTTGCATTTTATGTGACGATATATACTATACATTAAGTCAGATTGAGTCTCATTGAAAGTGTAGAGCAGTGATGCACAGCCTTGGCAGACATTCCAATATAAGCACAACATTTTTGATCTAGTATGTGTGTGCGAGGACGATCCTCACAAGGCAACGCGTGAGGGTCAAGGGGGCGATCTTCACATGGCAACGTGTCTGACTGCCTCAACCTGGTGAGGCCAGCATTATCCATGTCGAACTCGTCTCAAGTCGACTCAAACCTCTGCGTGGTGTCCTCTAGAAACGGCAAACTGGCAACCGTTAGTTTGACGGCTAATCTGAGCGGCGGGCTCCCCCTGCCTTTAAAGGGTTGTGCGTTGGGTTTGATGCCCACCACGTAAAAACAAATTTCAATGAAACGAAAAAGAAATAAGATAAAATGATCCCCAAATCTGATGACGACTACCGCAAACGAAAAACTGACAATGATTTACGGATATGCACCTGGAACGTCCGAACCCTTAATTGGGATGGTGCCTCTATCCAACTGATAGATATCTTAGAAAGATACAAGGCTGATATCACTGCAATCAAAGAAATGCGATGGAAGGGACAGGGTTGCTCACGGCAAGCATCCTGTGATATCTACTACAGCGGCCATGCGGAGAAGCACGAATTTGGATGCGGATTCGTGGTTGGCAAGAGACTACGACATCATGTTCTGCGATTCACACCTGTGAACGAACGACTTGCCATAATCCGTGTCAAGGCAAGATTTTTCAATATAAGCCTGATTTGTGCGCACGCTCCGACAGAAGACAAAGACGATGAGACCAAACACAGCTTCTACGAGCGCCTTGAAGATGCCTATGAGCGCAGCCCCCGCCACGACATAAAAATCGTGCTTAGTGACTTCAACGCCAAGGTGGGAAAATAAAATATCTTTGGTCCAACAGTCGGAAAATTCAGCCTCCACGACAATACCTCCGATAACGGAATGAGGCTGATTGACTTTGCCGCAGCGCGAAACATGGTCGTTAGTAGCACTAGATTCAAGCATCTCAATATTCATAAAGCAACTTGGCTGTCTCCTGATCAAAAGACGCGCAACCAAATTGATCACGTTTTGATTGACGGAAGGCACTCTTCCAGTGTTTTAGATGTACGCACGATCCGTGGTGCCAATATAGACTCGGATCATTATCTTGTCGCAGCCAAGATCCGTACACGCCTGTGCGCAACCAAGAATGCGCGCAATCCAGCACAGAGAAAGCTAGACGTTGAAAAGCTGCAATCAAAGCAAACAGCCGAAGACTTCGCTACTCGACTCTCACTCCTGCTTCAAGAAAGCACTCCTCCGATCGACGATATATGCGAGCAGTGGAATCATATTTCCCACTCTATGCGTACGGCTGCCGAAGAGGTGATTGGCTATCACCGCCCTCGCCGAAACCAGTGGCACGACCAAGAGTGTCGCGACGCCACTGCAGAAAAAGACGCCGCCTACAAAGCCACCCTGCAGTCGGTTGTAACGCGTGCTGCTAAGGAGCGATACAAAGAGAAGAGGAGGGAAGAGAGACGCATTTTCAGGCGAAAGAAAAGAGAAGCGGAAATGCGTGAGTGCGAGAAAATTGAGATGCATGGTGACAGGAATGAGGTCCGAAAATTTTTCGAAAAAATAAGACGCCTGGCCGATGGTTTCAAGACCGGGGCCTCTTCCTGCAAGGATGAAAATGGGAATCTAGTGACAGATATCCAGAGTACACTGATGATGTGGAGGGAACACTTCTCTAGGCTTCTGAATGGCGACGACGACAACAATCCCGCCAATAGAGATGATATTCCGGAATCCCCAATTTTGGACGACAGCGTTGAAGTTCCGCTGCCCGACCATAGTGAAGTCTTGAAAGCTATAGCTCGGCTTAAAAACAACAAAGCCGCAGGAGCCGATGGCTTACCTGCTGAGCTCTTCAAGAATGGAGGCGAAGCTCTATTTAAATGCATTCATGAGCTTCTATGCAGAATATGGTCGGAAGAATTTATTCCAAACGATTGGAACCTCAGTGTGCTCTGCCCAATCCACAAGAAAGGCGATCCCACAATTTGCGCCAACTACCGTGGGATAAGCCTTCTGAATATCGCATATAAGGTTCTGTCGAGCGTACTATGTGAAAGACTGAAGCCCATCGTAAACCAGCTGATTGGACCTTATCAGTGTGGCTTCAGACCTGGCAAATCCACCATAGACCAGATATTTACGCTACGACAAATCTTGGAGAAGACCCTAGAAAAACAAATCGACACACACCATCTTTTTGTCGATTACAAAGCCGCCTTCGACAGTCCTATAAGGAATCATCTATATTCCACCATGTCTGAATTTGGTATTCCTGCAAAGCTCATCCGCCTTTGCAGAATGACACTGAGCAACACCAGCAGCACAGTTAAAATCGGGAAGGACCTTACTCCTCCATTTGATACCAAACGAGGTTTCAGACAAGGTGATTCCTTATCGTGCGACTTTTTCAACCTAATGATGGAGAAAATCATCCGAGCTGCTGATTTGAGACGAAGTGGCACGATATTCTACAAAAGTATTATGCTGCTGGCGTATGCTGATGATATCGATATCATTGGCCATAATACGCGCGAAGTCAGTGCAGCATTCTCCAGGTTAGCGAAAGAGTCGAGTCGAATGGGTCTTGTAGTGAACGCAGATAAGACGAAATACGTAGTGTCAACAAATGACAACATGTAATATACGAAATACGTAGTGTCACTGTTGACAACATGTCCTTCGAGGTTGTTAAGGACTTCGTCTAGCTGGGATCCAGCGTAAACTCTTTCAACGATGTCAGTATTAAGATAAAGCGAAGGATAACTCTTGCCAACAGGTGTTACTTTGGGCTGAGTAGGCAATTGAGAAGCAGAGCCCTCTCTCGACGAACAAAACTCACGCTCTATAAGTCACTAATCATGCCCGTCCTATTATATGCAACACAAACCTGGACGTTGAGCAGTTCTGATGAAAAGACTTTGGGAGCCTTCGAGAGAAAGATCCTTCGTAAGATCTTCGGTCCAATCTGCGTCAATGGCGAGTACCGAATTCGATGGAACCACGAGCTGTATGAGCTGTACGCTGACATAGACATAGTTAAGCGCATTAAAATCGAGCGGCTCCGCTGGCTAGGTCATGTTGAGCGAATGGAAAACGACGCTCCAGCGAAAAAAATATTCGATTCGGTGCCCGGTGGTGGTCAACGCAGAAGAGGACGCCCACATCTTCGTTGGAAGGATCAGGTGTTGGATAACCTGACTACACTTGGTGTTTCCAACTGGCGCCAGCAAGCACAAAATAGAAATGGCTGGCGCAATTTCTTATACGAGGCCAAAACCGACCTTCGGTTGTAAGCGCCAGATAAGTAAGTAAGTAAGTATGTGTGTGCGAGCAGAATACTGAAAAAGAAATACTTTTGCAAATACTTTTACACTCATTGAGTAAAATGATAGCATAAAGTGTTATTTGATAGATAGATTGAGGCTCGTAATAAGGGTTTAAATAAAAAAATAAATAAATTCCCAAAAAGGTCGAAACATGTTAATTCATTCATATATTGCGTCTGTACAGCATATAACCAAATAGACGCTTACTCCATGAAGTGCAAACGCAAACTGATTCTCTGCTAGCGTCGTATAAGTTCGGTACCTTCCAAAAATAATAGAAATCAGATTATGCCAACAGAGGCAGAAAAAGTTGCACCGTTCTGCGCAAGACGTTAGGTCTTTCGTGACGTAGATAGAAAAAGACTCTTTCTCTGTTCTTCTCACCGATTTTCTGTTCGTGCAAGAAAAGACGAAAGATAGTGCGAAATAGTTCTGTACGATTTTTTTTTCAGCTACAGCATGGTGTAATAATAATAAGGTGTTAGCGAATTTTTGACAGCACCAAGAATAGCTTTCTTTCTGTCAAAATATTGAGAGCGAAAGAGAGGAGCCGTTGATAGTTATCAAATTGTGTTATTTGTTTGAGTTGCTAGATGATGATGTGTTATAGGTTATTGTGCGAACAAAGGTTAAATAAATATTTAATTCAATTAATTGTGCCGTGTGTTGTGTTGACAAAAAGTTATTGCAGTTGTCTTCGCCCATTTGCCAAGTTCGCCATTGAATGGTTTTTGTCATTTTATCAAAAACGTGCGCTGTAAAGTGCCACCGACATGAAGCTTTGGCCAGCATGCAAATTGTCTTGCATTCACATCGACTGCTTCAAGAAAATATCGAATGCCATGAAAGAATGTTCAACACCTCCAACTGATAATAACCATCAAAAGAAGAAGACATGGCATTGAGCTTCGACCGACTGCACGTTAGCTGATTTATTTTCATTCCAATCCACCATCAGCTGTTTTTGACAGGAGCGGGGCGAAAAAATTTATCATTTTGAGAGAGGAGTGGCAAATTCACTAACACCTTATTATTATTACACCTGTTTTTTTGTGTTTTGCTCAGTGAAAAACAGCTGATTTTGACAATGGGTCGATCATGACGTAGGCAGACATGCGCATGGTATAATCTTGTATTTATTATTTTTGGGTACCTTCGCACACACGACTTGTATGTGAAAGCCGAGCGGCTCCGTTAGCATCTCGTGTGCATCACTGGTGTAGAGAGATAGAGCCATAAAACTTCATATAAAAAAAAAATTCTTCATCTTCGTGCTGAAGATGGATAGTGAATTCCAATTTAACAAAACTGTGTTAATTAATTCACATCAAAACTAATTTTAACATATTAGAATCTACTTCGATCGAATAGGTAATTAGTGTGGTGAAGTCATTTGTTCATTTGTTTTAAGCGCAGCAAAGTATGTATGTATATGCATTTGTTTGTTTATATAGCTGTGTTGTGCTTGCTGAAAACAAAAAGAGAATAGAGTATAGAGCAACCATGGTGTAATAATAATAAGATGTTAGTGAATTTGACATTTCTCTCTCAAAATGATAATTTTTTTCGCACCGCTCCTGTCAAAAACAGCTGATGGTAAATTGGAATGAAAATAAATCAGCTAACGTGCAGTCGGTCGAAGCTCAATGCCATGTCCACTTCTTTTGATGGCTATTCTCATTGTCATTATATGACTCATTGTGTGTCAACGGCGTTAAGCATGACGTGTTTTCACAGTGCGCTCTTTCTAACGCGATAAAAATTAAAAAAAAAAACAAACAGAAAAACAATCAAAAATCAAACAATTAAAATATCTTTTAAAACTGTGTTCATCTGTGCACACTACCATTTGCTCTGTCATTTATTTTAACGAAATTATTAAAAAACTAACTTTAATTTGCACATAACTAAAAAAAGCTTCGCTTCAAAAACTGTTTCTTTGCACAACAAAAAATCTATCGATTCATTTACACATTTCTTAAACTGTGTCCGTGTACAAAAAAGAACTGTCGTCGGCACATAATCAGAATAACTAATAACATTCGTCAAAAAAATAAAAATAATAAAGAGAAAACCAAATTTAATATACATATAATTTTTGCATACTCGTCGTCTAGTGCAATCTTTGTCTCTTTGGTTTCATCGTTTATTTACAACGCAACTGCTTCTGTTTACCTATTTTATGTCTCCGTCACCCATGCAGACCCGTCAACAGCGTGAGCAGCTCGCTCTCCGGTCTCTAGGCAAGAGTGAAGGTACGCCAAAATTGAGTTGAAGAGCGGCTTAAAGCAAGTGCTAAAGAAGATCTAAAAAATTTAGAAGAGCGTCTTCGGCAGCACACAGACAACCTATTCAATCGTCTTTCTGCTGACATAGCGTGCAAGTTTGGGAGCTTAGAGAGTGATGTAACTGCTATTCAGAGTAAATTGAGTGCTAAATTTGGTCATTACGATAGCATTATTAACTCATTAGAAGCACAACTCAGTGCTCTCTCTTCGCGCTGTGACGATCTTGCTGAACAAATTCTAAGCACTCATAACAATTACAACAATAATTTAAACAACAATAGCGGCAATAACAACAACAGCGCTGATTATTCATCGGATGCAGTACTATTTGGAGTGCCGTTTATCTCAGGGGAAAACTTGAAAAGTACCTTTAACCTCATTTGTCGATCAATTGATTTCTTGTCGCCTCAGCTAAGGGATATTTTCCAAGTCAAGTCTACATCGAACAACGCAAATCCTGTCATAATAGTCAAATTCTACACACCCTTCGATCGGAATCGTGCTTTGAAGGCTTTCGGCGACTATCGGAGGCGAGTTAAAAAAGCTATTAACCTCAGAGATGCTGGTCTTGACTCTGATAATAATGTTTACATACTTGCACGAGAGCCTCCCTATCGGCACAAGAAAACTACTGCAAGCGGCGATCGCATGTAAGCGTCGAAAATCTATTTTTAATGCGTTCGCTCATCGAGGGAACGTGTACATCAGGCTACATAAAAACGGCGAATGCATTAAAATTAACAACGAAGCTGAACTACCCAAAACATCATCTCTTCCTGAAGACACCAATGAAAAATAATAGTGTGACTGCTTCTTATTTGTTTAAGTTATCATTATTTTTATTTTTTTTTTTTTTATTATTATTGCTTTTATTTTCTAAACTTTCTCTTTTCATCTCTTTCAACTTTTACTTTACACTTTTACTTCGCATCTCTCTCATATCCGCTAAATGCTTACAGGGTTGCTCTATTTTCATCTTATGCCAGATATAGGTACATCTGATTCTGTCGCTTATGAAAATCATAAAACTGTTGTGGAAATTTTATGCAAACAGCGATCGGGCTTAAAAGTCGTACATTTTAATGCGCGAAGCCTGAATGGCTTTAAAATGGATTATGTAAAGCATGTGTTTGAAGATTCTTCTGTAGACGTTATATGCGTTACTGAAACCTGGTTTAATGAGGAAGTAAGTAGTTCCTACTATAACGTTAGAAATTACCAACTGCTACGTCATGATAGACATGATAAAAGAGGCGGCGGGATTGCAATCTACTGCAAAAATTATCTGAAAACTAAAATTCTTAGCATGTCGTGTCAATCTGGTGTTGAGTTTTTAAATGGTGAGTTGTCAGGTAATAACCATAATAAAGTTTTAATATCCTGTGTGTATAATCCTAGTCGTAATTGTAGTCTTGAGCCCTTGTTTACAGCATTGTCCTATTGTATTATTGATTATGAACATTTTGTTTTATGTGGGGATTTCAATATAAATCTGCTGCACAATGATAGCGTGACAAGAAAATTTCTTGACAATTGATCTGAATTCGGTCTCAACTTAGTAAATAGCTTGATGCCAACTCGTTTTGCAAACAATGCTCAACCAAGTCTATTAGACATCTTTGTCGTCTCCAATCCATCGTCTGTTTTACTTTTTGATCAGATATCTTTCGTATCTGATCACGATCTCATCTTTTGTTCATTTAATGTCTGATCGCACCTCTCGTCTCAGAAACTAATGAAATGTAATTTTTTTATCGTGACTTTAAGTCCATTGATTATGCTCTCCTGTATAATGATCTGACTCTAATAAACTGGACGGACTGTTGGTACTTAAATTCGGTGGATGAAAAACTGAGCTTTTTTATCAATCAGATTAATAATCTTTTTGATATGCATGTACCCGTTCGTACTCGTCGGATCATAAATACCTCTTGTCCTTGGTTCACACTTCCTGTAAAACATGCCATTAGAACCCGTTTCAAAACTTACAGCAAATGGAAGCGCAATCCAACTACTTTAAACTGGGAAGCTTACAAAACAGCAAGAAACGAGGCTACCTCTGCTGTAAGATTATCTAAATCGACGTTCTTTATGTCAAAGCTTGATCCTTAACTGCCCTCAAGACAGCTTTGGAACAATTTGAAAGGTATTGGAGTAGGCAAAAAAGAATCACAAAGTTGCAGGATTGACCGAAATCTGATGAACGAATTTTTTGTTGCTAACTCTTCATGTAATGACTCTGATATACTCAATTTCGTTGATAGTAGCATTACTGTATCTATAAATGATGGTTATAATGAATTTTATTTTAATGCAGTAAATGAGCAAGATGTTGCGCGCTGCCTGAAAAAATCAAGTCAAATGCTTCTGGGGAGGATGGTATTTCAATTAAATTTATTAAAATCTTGTTGCCTTTTGTTCTTAGTCCGCTCACCCACATAATAAACTATTGCTTCACTTCTTCATGCTACCCTGAAACTTGGAAAGTAGCAACTATAATTCCCATTGCAAAAAAATCATTCGCTTCCCAACCAGGTGATTTTCGACCAATAAGTCTGCTATCTTGCTTGTCTAAAGTTTGTGAGTCGCTCATGGCCCAACAGATTACTAATCATATACGCATTTCCGGACTAATGTCTAATCTTCAGTCTGGTTTTCGGCCTGGGCACAGCTGTTCGACAGCTGTGGTTAAAATTCTTGATGATATTAGAACTCCTTATGATATGGGTCACATTACTTTACTTTGTTTGCTAGACTTCTCAAAAGCTTTCGATACAGTCAATCATTCAATACTATGTAGAAAACTTTTGCAAAATTTTGGCTTTTCTATTGCCGCTGTTCGTCTAATAAAAAACTATTTGGTTGGTAGATCACAAAGAGTTAAGTCTGGGTTAAATGTTTCGGACCTTAAAAGTATAAGTAGTGGAGTACCACAAGGCTCAGTTCTTGGCCCATTGTTATTTACAATGTTTACCAATGACATCTTTACCAGGTGTCAACACGTTAAAATGCACGCTTATGCTGATGACCTCCAGCTGTATATGTCCAGGCCAATCAGTCTGATAGAAGATCTCTGTGCAAGAGTAAATGAGGACTTAAACATGATAGTTGAATGGGCAAAGAATAATCTGCTCATGTTAAACCCTTTAAAATCATATGTTTTACCAATCATGAAAAACATGGTTATTGTTCAAGATTTGCCACCAATTCTTCTTAATAACGTGAAGCTCAATTTTGTAAACAAAGTAACTAACCTCGGTTATATAATAAATTCAACCCTGTCATGCGAGGATCATATTAACTCTTGTGTTAAAAAAGTTTATTTTGGGCTGAGAAGCCTGCGAATAACTGAAAGTTTTGTGACCGTAGAAATTAGACGTAAATTTGTATTACAGCTCTTGCTACCTTTAATTACTTATTCGGAAGCAGTATATTGCAAACTTGATTCGCGGTCGGCGCATAAGCTTTTAGTTGCTTTTAACAACGCTGCCAGGTACGTATATGGCCTAAGAAAATATGATCATGTAACCATGTTTTCGAAAAAAATTACTTGGAAGAGGCCTTTTAAGTCATCTTGAAGCAAGAAGCTTTTTCCTGCATAGAATTATCCATACACAAAGCCCCAGTTACTTGTTCGAAAAACTATCTTTTTGTAGATCTAGCAGAGGCATGAACATTTTAATTCCCAGATATAATTTCATCAACTCAAGTAGATTGTTTTTCGTAAGCGCAATCAGATTGTGGAACACACTTCCTACGAATATTAAAAATATAACTAATAGAAATACCTTTAAGCATTCAGTTTTCGATCACTTTTCTTAAAAATCTCATATCTCTTCGTATGCTTCTCTCTTTTAAATCTTTTTATATCTTTCCTCTTCTATTCTTTTGAGTTATGCTCATGATTAACTTATAAGTGATTTACATTATGTTATACAACTTTCATAGTTGCTCATTCTTACATGCAATATTGTCTTTTTAATATGAACAACCTTAATTTTGATGTTAGTTTAAGTTAGTGTTAGTTAGTTTTATAATATATAATGTTGTTATCTCCGTTATGAATGTGGCATTCAAAAGATTAAATCTTATTTGCCAACAATAAAGCACAAATACAAACAACTAAACAACTATTATTGTTAAGGTTGAGGTATTGAACATTCTTTCATGGCATTCCATCTTTTCTTGAAGGAGTCGATGTGAATGCATGATAATTTGCATGCTGGCTAAAGCTTCATGTCGGTGGCACCTTCCAGCGCACGTTTTTGATAAAATGACAAAACCATTCAATGGCGAACTTGGCAAATGGGCGAAGACAACTGCAATATCTTTTTGTCAACACAACACGGCACAATTAATTGAATTAAATATTTATTTAAACTTAATTCGCACAATAACCTATAAAAACTATAACACATCATCATCTAGCAACTCAAATAAATAACACAATTTGACAACTATCAACGGCTCCTCTCTTTCGCGCCCAATTTTTTGACAGAAAGAAAGCTATTCTTGGTGTTGTCAAAAATTCACTAACACCTTATTATTATTACACCATGAGAGCAACATGGAGTTTATTGAAGCTCTCGCAGCACAAACGCACGAAAAGCTAACGATCAAGCAATGCATGGAATTGTGGATGATTTTTTAAAAAACTTTAATCTTTAAATAAAGATAATTATTATTTGAATTTCGTAAAGAAAATAGCCCTAGATCCTTTTGCAACACAAATGTGATATTTTAAAACTTATTTCATAAAATTCAGACCAGTACTTTTGGAGTTAAGCGGTAATGAAAAAGGTTCAGTTTAATTGTACCTATATAAAAATCTATCTAGTATAGATTTAGATAGATAGATATAAATGTGACCTAGTATGTAAGTTTGTAAACTGATGTCAAAGAATAAATACTAATTTTTTCAACTCGTTATTATATATTACATTAATTGTTCTTTTAATCTTAATATTTGTATACGGCTTTTTCATTATTTATATTGAAAACAAATTTTTTGAAAAGCATGTTGACAACAAGACAACATGAAGAACAAAGAAGGCAACAACCAACAACAACGGCTCTGTATAGACCAAATCACACAGTTTGACTATACAGACTGTTTCATTGGCCGCTACACCAACTCATCAGTATCCTTTGTATGACTTTACACTGTGATCCACTCAAGCTACTTAGGTTCTACATATACTGCCAATATGCCGAGAAAGTTAGCCGGAATTTATTTTTGGCAGAGAACGCTTGAATTTTTGTAACTGAGTTCTTATCTACTTTTTGATGCATACTGTACCAAGGTTAACCTAGATCGTATCATACTTTTAGGCATAGCCTTAATTCATGTGCATCTTCGAAATTCGATCACTGATAGTTAGTTTAACTGATGGTACACCTAAGATGGCGTGGAGACCATTTTTTTTTTTTTTTTGTTATGAAAAACTTTGTTGTTTTTTATGTGATAAACACACAAACAATAATTTTTCTTAACATTTTTATGGGCGTGCTCTCCCAGAATATTTAATCTTAATATTTGTATACGGCCTTTTCATTATTTATATTTAAAACAATTTTTTCGAGCTCTAGGCCAAGGTGTACCATCAGTTAAGCTGATGAAATGAAAGTGTGGAAAAAAGGGAGAAGCTAAACAGCAAAAATAACAACAACTTCAATATGCTCTGATCAGGGGCGGTTCCAGGAATATATTTCGGGGGAGGGTTTCAAAAATATTTATGTACGTTATATATATAAAGGGTAGTTAAATTTTAAAGGCCGATGTTGATTTTGAATAAAACACAAATTATTAAGGAAATTATTGTCATTTCTTTTTATTGTGATAATATTGGTATGGTTCAATTATGCATGGAACAAAATATCGGCTAAATGGCCGCCGCGACTTCGGCGGCACACCTCCATCCGATGGTCCAAATTTTCGATGACGCCGAGGCATAAGTGAGGTTCTATGCCGTCAATGTGCCGAATTATCTCATCCTTTAACTTTTTAATTGTAGCTGGCTTATCGACAAACACCTTTTCTTTCAAATAACTCCAAAGAAAGAAGTCCAACGATGTCAAATCACATGATTGGCGGCCAATTGACATCGCCACCACGTGAGATAAAACGGCCATTGAATTTGTCGCGCAAAAGAGCCATTGCTTCGTTAGCTGTGTGGCAAGTGGCACCGTCCTGTTGAAACCACATATCGTCCACATCCATATCTTCCAATTAGGGCCATATAAAGTTCGTTACCATCTCACGATAGCGAACACCATTCACAGTTACCGTCTGACCGGCCTCATTTTGGAAAAAATACGGCCCAATGATGCCGCCAGCCTATAAACCGCACCAAACAGTCACTCTTTGTGGGTGCATTGGTTTTTCGACAATCACTCTTGGATTATCATTCGCCCAAATGCGGCAATCCTGCTTATTGACGAATCTACTGAGGTGAAAATGTGCCTCATCACTGAAGATGATTTTCTTCGAAAATTTATCATCCACTGTTGCCATTTCTTGCCACCATTCTCACCATTGACGACGCTTGAAATGGTCAAGAGGCTTTAGTTCTTGAGTCAATTGCACCTTGTAAGCGTGTAAATGCAAGTCTTTATGCATAATGTTCATCAACGACGAGCGTGAGAGGTGCAATTGTTGGGCACGACGACGAGTTGAGGTCGACGGCTCTTCAGCCACACTATCGCGAACAGCAGCAATATTTTCTGCGGTACGAGCTGTACGAGCTTGCACTGGTGTTTTCCCATCTCCTACAGACCGGGTTTGTTCAAATTTTTGCACGATTTTTCCGATTGTACGCACATTTGGACGATTAAATTGACCGAAAAAAGCACGAAGTGCTGGATATTAATTTTGATTTGAAAGCCCATTTTCATAATAAGCCTGAATAACTTTAACGGTTCAAATTGAGTTAGTCTGAAATTGAGAAATGTCAAATGAAATGCAGAAAAAAACTTGACATTTAGGTGTAGTTTATATTCAACATCGGCCCTTAAAATTTAACCACCACCTGTATACATATACATTAGAGTGGGTTAATTTTTTTTTTCAAAAAATCGTAGGCGTGGATAATGTTCTACCGAGCAAATTCAACTTTGCTCAAGAAACCGTTAGTCTAAAATCTATTTCGAGCCTCTGGTTTTTCAAAAGAAAGTTATAATTTGTGTTTCTGCAATTCTGGTTGTGCTGCAATATGTGAAAAAATTATTCCACTTATTGGAAAAAACTTTGCTACGAACAAAACTGGATCCGCGCCTGGATCTGATAGCAGTAAACCGCTGTGATCGAATTTCGATATTGGCAGTATATGTAGAACCAAAGTAGCTTGAGTGGATCACAGTGTAAAGTCATAAAAAGGATACTGATGAGTTGGTGTAGCGGCCAATGAAACAGTCTGTATAGTCAAGCTGTGTGATTTGCTCTATACAGAGCCGTTGTTGTTGTTGGTTGTTGCCTTCTTTGTTCTTCATGTTGTCTTGTTGTCAACATGCTTGGCCTAGAGCTCGAAAAATTTGTTTTCAATATAAATAATGAAAAGGCCGTATATAAATATTAAGATTAAATATTCTGGGAGAGCACGCCCATAAAAATGTTAAGAAAAATGATTGGTTGTGTGTTTATCACATAAAAAACAAAAAAGACAAAACAATGGTCTCCACGCCATCTTAGGTAGTAGTAGTAGTAGTATATTTATTTAGCAAATTTAGCTATTTACAACAGATAAAGTTTTTAATTATTAACAAATTTTTGTTTAGGTCTTAATTAAAAATTTTCTTTTACAAATTTAATTAAATTTCTCTTAAAGCTAATTACATTTGTTTCTGTTTTTAATTCATTTGGTAGGCTATTAAATAAATTGATGCCTTTATAAAAGAAACTATTTTGTGCTGCATGCGACATCAAATTTGGTTTTCTGAAATCTACATTATTTCTTAGAAAATATGGCTGAACATCAGCTACAAAACAAATTTCTGAGTTTAAATAGCTTGGCGTTATCTGATTTTTAATTTTAAATATAAAACATAAAACATTTAATACAACTCTTTGGTATATAGACATCCACTTCAATGTTTCTAGAAGCGTTCTTATTGGCACATAAATACTACATTTAAGAATAATTCTCATTGCTTTGCTTTGCATTATTTGCATTCTACCGCGATTTTGTTGATTGTTTAGGAAGAGTATAGTTGAGCAATATTCAAAATGTGGTTTTATCATTGTATTGTATATACTTATTGCACCTAGTGTTGATATTTTTTCCCTTAATCTCCAAAAAAAACCTATTTTTTTAGCTATTTTTTTACAAACATAATCAATATGCAAATCAAACTTCTAATTATGATCTAGAAAAATTCCTAAATACTTAATTTGCTCGACCTTTTCTATGCATTCTCTATCTAAATTGACATTCCTATTTGATTTGCCGTTGATAACCATCCATTAGGTCTTTTTTACATTTAATTTAAGGTTATTCATTCTCAGGTACTGTTCATCTCTTACTAAATCTTCATTTAGCTTTTCGATGCAATCATCTCACCTGAAACGTATAAAAGCGTGTCGTCTGCGAACAGTCATATTTTGGAATGCTGCAACACATTTTCGAAATCATTAATATAAATTAGGAACAACAAAGTGGCCAGTATTTCCCCTTGCGGAACCCCAAGATTCACATAAAGCAAGTTTGATACACTGCCGCCCACCTTAGTTCGTTGCGATCTGCTGTTTAGATAATCCTAGAACCACTGAAGCTCGATCCCAGATACACCGTATTGTTGCAATTTTTTTATCATTTCCCTATCGAGTGTTTCGAATGCTCTTTGTAGGTCAAGAAAAATTGCAACTATCTTTTTTTATTGTCGACTTCGGCTTTTCATTTTGTTATCACCAGATTGATAAGTGTTTCACAGCTGTGCTTTTGTCTGAACCCAGATTGGTATACCGAAAGTAGCTTATTTTGCTCAAAATACATGTTTAGTTGATTGTGGACTATTTTCTCTAGGATTTTGATTTCCATGATTAGCGTATTTATCGGTCGAAGATCTTCTGGTTTTTTTGCTTTCATTACTTTTTCGATTGGCACGACTCTCGATTCTTTCCAAAATTCAGGAAATATTCCTTGCATTAACGATTCGTTGATCAGTTCTAGCATAATTGGTCCGATAATACCAAATGATTTTTCCATTAATGTTGATGATAAAACGTTGTAGTCTTTTTTATTGTTCATATTCCTAATAGTATGCTTAAGCTCATTTAATGATATTGTATCAAACTTAAAAGTTGATCCTGTTCTTTGAATCCAGTTCGTGTAGGGTACTGCTGGTATGTTGGCATTAATGGTTTTAATACTGTCTATAAAAAATTTATTTAGTTGATTAGCTAGCTCGTTATGATTACTAATCTGAGTTCCATTAAAGTTAATATTATTTACTTCGATTTGTTCTTTGTTTAGCACTAGTTTTTTATTGTTTGCCACATTGATTTCTGATCTTTACACTGTGTGACTTTATTTTCTATGTATTGATTTTTAGCCGCTTCTAGCTGATTTGAATATATGTTCCTTACTCTTCTATAATTTTCCCATTCACTTGGATTATTGGTCCATACGGCGCGTTTATAGTGTACAATTTTCATGCGTCTCATTTCGAGTAAATTGCGGTTAAACCAAACATATTTATTTTCGTTCTTTTTTGTCATATTATTTATGGACTCTTTAATGGAATCACTAAACCTTTTTGCTTTTAGATCGAGATTTTCTGCTGATTAAATGTTATTTAAATTATTGTTATTAAAAACATCTCTAAAAATTATGTTATTAAAGCTGATTGTTCGAATAACTTTATTATCATTTTCATGCTCTTCTATGCCTTTACAAATTTCGACGTAAATAGTTTCATGGTCACTTATTTTATAGTCTGTTATTATTTTAGCTGTTGTTAAAGGAATATTTTTTACTACGTAATCTATTAGTGTTGTAGACGTATTTGTTACTCTCGTTGGCTCGGTAATAACTTGCTTAAATGAATTGTCCTCAAAGGTTTGCTTTAATTCACGCTTATATAAAGTGTTTTCTAACCAATTTATGTTAAAGTCTCCGAGTACTAAAACATCTTCAATGTTCGACAGCCTGTCGAGTTTAGATTTGATGAAGTCGCAGAACACATTTGCAGGTGAAGTTAGTCTATTTGGCGACCTATACACTACTGCCACATAAAGCCTTTGGTTGTCTCTAGATGCATACATAGAAAGCCACCAAAACATTTTCTCCTTATAGTAAACTTCAATGGTGTCAACGCTCCATGTTTTTTTCACGTACACAAGTACACCACCAGTATGCCTTGATTCACTATCGGATCGTATAATTTCATTTTTGCTGAGAGAAACTTCGCTCATCTATCAAGCTAATTAAATGTGTTTCTGATAGGCAAATAAAATCATAATTTTCATTTTTCACGATCACTTCAAGTTGTGAATGATTTGTGCTTAATCCGCCAATATTAAGGAATATGACTTTGGTGTTTTGCTTTAGTTGCTAGTACAATGTACGTTCGGTTTCGATTTTTAATTTTCTCTGTAACGCACTACAATTCATATCTCTTGAATCATGATCTAAATTTATATCATTTAAATTAAGGTTTTCTTTCGCTTTTTTGCAATTGACACATTTCACAAAGTCATTTTTGCATTCTTTGTACGTATGCCCTGCTTCACTACATTTTGCACATATTTGTTGTCTTTCCTTGCACATAGAGGCTTTATGATTGAAACCCCAGCACTTGTAACACCTTAAAACACCTAAGCTTTCATAAACCATACAGCGGTCCCTCTCAATGTTTAATTTTTGTTCTTTCATAATGTTTTCAAAAGCATCTCCATCGACTTCGACGTACGCATTAAATTTTCGCTGGTTCTTAAAAGACGGATAGACTTTTGTGCATTTTATGTGCCGGAACTCAAAATCATTCTGCTTTTTTATAGATTCTTCAACACTGTCGCACTCTAATTTAGTCGTTAAGCCGCATACAAGAATTTTTGGGTAGCGCATACCTGGAAGAACAACATCATATTTCTGACTCAGTTTACTTTTTATTTCATCCGCTAAGATATTTCTATCATCGTTGCTAACACATTTTATTGCTTTCGCTCCGTTCTGCCTCTTAGTGATTCCATTTATTTTTACTTTTAACTTTTTGGATTAATATTTTCTCTAACATCACTATTCGTTGCTTGACTTTCTTGATTTGTTTTCGGTTTTAAAATCACCTGTGCACAACATAAGTTCTTTTTTAATTTCGATGCATATGTTTCTCTTGTACCTTCATTATTTTTGTTTACAAAGCTCTTCACCTCCTTACATATTTTGGTATTTTCAATTTTATTATTTACGATCTCACGACACATTGTTTCAGATTGCTCTTTAAATTTCATGGAAAACTCTGTAATGCTCTTGTTGACTATGGCTATATTTTTCTCACTCTCTTTTTGCATTGCTTTAATGAATTTAATGAATTTATGCGCTCTGCGTACCTCGCTTCTACAGCTTCCAATAAGCATTTCATTTCAATTTCTGTTTTCTTTCTTGACTCTTCAATATCTTGCTTATACTCTCTTAAATAATTGGCATTTTTTGATCTCTCATTTCTTGAAGAACTTCATCCACATTATGAATGTATTGAACGCACTCGTCGCACATATACCGCAGTAGCTTATTTGAATCTAAGTTATTTATACTTGATTGATCAATACCCGCACACTTTGGCGTTTGGTGATATTCCTTGCCGCACACCCCTGCGCAGCATAAACTTGTTTCTCCCGTATGGCGCTCTTGCATTTGCTGCAGTAGCCCATATCTCTTGCTCTCTTTGCTAGGTTGTACACAAACACCGACTTAATAGCTTTTCTCATGTATTAAAAATTGTCAAAAGTTTATTTATTTGATATTAAACACAGCTAATCTGGACATGTAACAGCTGATATTTGTTGATAGTGTTGATAGAAAAACTTCGAAATGTTGATAACTTTCCACATCCAAGAAACAATAACAAGTGCATTAATTCTTTTCACAAATAAAACTTAATATTTCTTATTAGTGTCCAAGATAGCACACAATTTTATATGGAAATTTCACCTTAATATGTGGTTTTGCACAAGAAAAAACAATTATTCGATAAGAGTCGATGTAAACGCGACCGTACTGTTCGAAATTTTCTGAATTTAACTGAACCCTCATATGAAAGTGTGGAAAAAGGGAGGAGCTAAACAGCAAAAATAACAACAACTTCAATATGCTCTGATAGCAGTAAACCGCTGTGATCGAATTTCGAAGATGCACATGAATTAAGGCTATGCCTAAAAGTATGATACGATCTAGGTTAACCTTGATACAGTATGCATCAAAAAGTAGATAAGAACTCAGTTACAAAAATTCAAGCGTTCTCTGCCAAAAATAAATTCCGGTTAACTTTCTCGGCATATTGGCAGTATGTGTAGAACCTAAGTAGCTTGAGTGGATCACAGTGTAAAGTCATACAAAGGCTTCTGATGAGTTGGTGTAGCGGCCAATGAAACAGTCTATATAGTCAAGCTGTGTGATTTGCTCTATACAGAGCCGTTGTTGTTGTTGTTGGTTGTTGCCTTCTTTGTTCTTCATGTTGTCTTGTTGTCAACATGCTTGAAAAATTTGTTTTCAATATTAATTGTTTTTCTTCTTTCTTTCTCACTCATTTCGTGTAAGATTGCCACAACTCAATATTAAATTAAATTAAATTTGGTCATTAAACAATATATACATAATTCCATTAATTAAAATAAATAATAAATAGCACAGTGCGACACCCAAAAATAACTTCAAATATCTCAATGGTTTCTAGTAGTGCATGGTCTATATATTATGCCCTCATACTCAGTTTTATCGGATTAGGTCAAATAAGAAAGCAATTCAAAGTCAAATTTCACTTTTAAGTCACAAATTTTTTTCTTTTTGCAAACCATTGCATTTAAAAAAAAAATCAAAAATATTGTTCCAAATAACAGAGGTACTATTTTTTTATCAGTCAATTTTAATTGAATATAATAGATTTCTGCTGAAAAAATGCAAACTTCTAATACTAAAGAATTAGCTATTAATAGGTTAATATCGTTGTTTTAGTAGTGAGGCTATGGGAGTTCTAAAACACTTTTTTGGTTGTTGTCTTGGCTAAATGAGGTTGTTGTCTTGGCTAAATACTTTTAAATGATTTGTGGGTCACCCTGTTCTGGAAAAACACTTTTTGGTTGTTGTCTTGGCTAAATGAGGTTGTTGTCTTGGCTAAATACTTTTAAATGATTTGTGGGTCACCCTGTTCTGGAAAAATGCGCCGCGCCTCTGGTGGGGGGGTAAATAAGTCAAGGCACAAACCAGATTGCTCAGGTGCAAGGTTGATTCGGAGGTTTTATAAAGCATATCTTCAGGCGCAAGGTTAATTCGGATGTTTTATAAAGCATATCTGGCCCCAGTAAGCCGAGCCCCTAAGCTAAATAATTGCTGTTGTTGTTGTTGTTGTTGTTGTTGTTGTTGTTGTTGTTGTAAATTAAAGATAAGCGTAGCAATAGCAGCAGTAGCTTGCTAAATACTTTTAAATGATTTGTGGGTCACCCTGTTCTGGAAAAATGCGCCGCGCCTCTGGTGGGGGTAAATAAGTCAAGGCACAAACCAGATTGCTCAGGCGCAAGGTTGATTCGGAGGTTTTATAAAGCATATCTTCAGGCGCAAGGTTGATTCGGATGTTTTATAAAGCATATCTGGCCCCAGTAAGCCGAGCCCCTAAGCTAAATAATTGCTGTTGTTGTTGTTGTTGTTGTTGTTGTTGTTGTTGTTGTAAACTAAAGATAAGCGTAGCAATAGCAGCAGTAGCTTGCTAAATACTTTTAAATGATTTGTGGGTCACCCTGTTCTGAAAAAATGCGCCGCGCCTCTGGTGGGGGTAAATATGTCAAGGCACAAACCAGATTGCTCAGGCGCAAGGATGATTCGGATGTTTTATAAAGCAAAGATTAATCTGGCCCCAGTAAGCCGAGACACATAAATAAGTCGAGGCACAAACCAAATTGCTCAGGCGCAAGGTTGATTCTGATGTTTTATCCGAAACACATGTTTCTGAGTAAAGTAAGCTGAGGCATAAGACAACTAGGCAACACTTGGTCGTAATTGATGGCAAGATGGCGCTGGGTGTCCGAAAAATTGGCAGTACTGCATCATTTGACATTTAAAAAGTTTGGCAGCATTGGTATTGCTAACAAAAAAGTTAAAGCGGCAAGCATGAATTCCTTCCATGAAAAAAACGCAGCTAATATGTTTTGTTATAAATGCTTGGTTTATTTTTCAAGTTATTCAGTTCATTTTAAAACGTGCAACTAAAAATAGCAAAAAAAAAAAAAAAACAAAACAAACAAAAAATGGAAGGATTAGTAAACACACTCGTAAAGACTGCGAAGTCAGCATTTGTGAGAGGAAAAAATGATGTTGAGCTGATTCCGGAGGGGGTGAAAGAGTGCTCCAAAGCATTGGGTGTTCTACGCGATTGCTTTTTGAAGAAAGCGAGAAACATTGGCGAGAAACAAAAGATAACATATGCCATCGGTCTGGTGCAGGGATATCGGATGCAATTAAAGCATCGCAGTAACTGGTCGCCGATTAGCGTCAAATGGGAAGATGTTGAATCAGCTTTCTGTGGAAGGTAAATTAGATTTAAATATTCTTTAAGTTTACACAATACTTACTGTCAATTAAATCTTTAAAATATGTTTTTTTCTTTTTAGATTAAGAACTGGAGCAATAGTAAACCTAGCGCATAAGGACCCTATAAATTTCCTTAAAGATTGTGAAGACACGTTCAAGCAGAAAATAAGCAGCATTTTGACACAGCACATATTTGTAAAGGTGAACACAGTCTTTTTTGCAAATTTTGTAAAATTTTCCGCGGAGGAAGGAATAGAGGAAATAAAAAATTTGCATACAAAAAATGCTGTAATATCATTGGACACCAATCTAAGTGATTGGTTTGAAGAAAACGTCAAAAACAAAATTCTAAAAAAACTAGATGATTTCCAAGAAAGGGATAGTGGCTGGGCGCTAAAAGAAATTGTTAATCTTACAATTAACATAAATAAATATACACCTATGAATGGTAAATCATTTTTAGAATTGCCTCAATATATTGCAAAGAAGAGAGCTTGCGTCAACGTTAAAAATAATGATAATGCTTGCTTTGCATGGGCTATTGTTTCTGCATTATTCCCTGCTAATACAAATCCTGGTCGCGTTTCAAAATATCCACATTATTCTACCGTTTTGAGCTTTAAAGGCATTACGTTTCCAGTTAACAGGTTAGACATAAAAAAGTTTGAAATTTTAAATGACATAAGCATCAACGTGTACGAACTTGGCATGGAAAAGAAAGACACATACAAGATTCTACCAACTAGATTAACTGAAAATAAACGCGAAAAACATGTAAATTTATTGTTGATACAAAATATTTACAACGAAGAAGTTGAAAAAGACCAAGTAATACAATATCATTATGTCTGGATCAAACATATTTCGCGACTCGTATCAAGTCAGTTATCATTGCGGCATGGAGTCAAATACCTTTGCGATCGATGCCTTCATTACTTTTATTCAGATGAGAAATTGCAAATTCATATTAAGGAATGCGGGAAACGCAACGAGTATAAAGTAACTTTTCCACCTCAAAAAAGTGTGAAATTTGGAAATTTCAAAAATAAAGAGCGAGTTCCATTTGTTCTTTATACAGATTTTGAATGCATTTTGAAGCCAGTATCTATAAAAAAAGGAAATGGAGAGCATTATCTGCAGCATGAGGCTCACAGCGTGGGATATTTTCTGAAATGCTCGTATGACGATAACTTATCATATTATAAGAGTTATAGAGGTTTAAGTTGTGCGCAATGGTTTGCTAAGGAACTTCAGACCATAGCAAGTACAGTGGAATATATTTTGAAAGATATAAAACCTATGGAGAATCTCACAGTAGACCAAGTGAGGAGCTTTATATCTGCGCCTAATTGTTATATCTGTAACAAACAGTTTAACGAATCAGATGTTAAAGTTAAAGATCATTGCCATCTAACGGGCAAATACAGAGGACCTGCACATCAGGGATGTAATATTAATTACAAAGACAGTAAAACAGTCCCTATCGTCATACACAATCTCAGTGGATATGATGCTCATTTGTTGATAAAAGATATATCAAATAGCATCCCCGGACATTTAAAAATAATACCTTATAACACAGAAAGTTATATTTCTATGATCAAATACATACAAGACTGCGATATAAAATTCAAGTTTATTGACTCATTCCGTTTCATGGCCGCATCACTTGATAAATTAGCATCCTATCTAACTGAAAAAAAAACTATAGATTCACAGTTTCTAAACATAAGCGATGAAAAGTTGAAGTTACTTAAGAGGAAAGGAGTGTTCCCATATGAATATATATCAAATTGGGCAAATTTAGAAGAAACCCAATTGCCAGGAATAGAAAAGTTTTATAGTTCCTTAGGAAAATGCCATATTAGTTCTGAAGACTACGAACACGCTCAAACAGTTTGGTTAAAATTTGATATAAAAACTCTTGGTGAATACAACGATCTTTATTTGAAAACTGATGTGTTGCTACTTGCAGATGTGTTTGAAAATTTCAGAGATGGCTGTATTACTAATTACAATCTCGATCCAGCACATTATTACACTGCACCTGGACTTGCTTGGGATGCGATGCTGAAATATACGGGGGTAGAAATTGAACTCGTGCAAGATGTCGATGTGCTCATGTTTATAGAAAATGGAATTCGTGGAGGCCTCACACAGTGTTCCAAAAGATATGCAAAGGCAAATAACAAATACATGCCAGATTACGATCCTAACCAGGCTTCGACATATCTTATGTATTACGACATTAATGCAATGTATTCATGGGCTATGACTCAGTACTTACCATACAGTAATCTTCAGTGGGTCGAAGATACCAATAATTTAAACTTTGATATTCCTGATGATTCTCAGTTTGGATACATTTTGGAGGTTGATATGGAATATCCTACTTCCTTACACGATAAGCATAAAGAATTACCTTTCGCTCCAGAAAAAACAACTCCACCAGGTTGCAAAGAGGCAAGACTGCTGGCAACTTTGTATAATAAAAGCAAATATGTTGTTCATTATCGTAATTTAAAGGAATATTTAAATGAAGGGGTAAAAGTGACAAAAATTTATCGTGCTTTGAAATTCTCTCAAACTGATTGGATGAAACCGTATATTGAATTAAACACCAGTTTAAGACAAAAGGCTAAAAATGAATTCGAAAAAAATTTGTTCAAACTAATGTGTAATGCGGTTTTTGGAAAAACAATGGAGAATGTTCGACTTCGACGCGATATCAAACTTGTAACACGCTGGCAAGGACGTTTTGGAGCTGAAGACTTAATATCCAAACCAAATTTTCACAGCCGCTCAATATTTGACGATAATTTGGCTGCTATTGAACTTCTGAAAACAGAAGTAATATTCGACAAACCTATTTATATTGGAATGGCCATATTAGATATCTCCAAAACATTGCTATATGAATTTCATTATAAATACATGAAACACAAATATGCTGATAATTGTGCGCTTTGTTATACCGATACTGATTCACTCATATACGAAATAAAAACCAATGATGTTTACAACGATATGAGTCAACATTTACACCGATTCGACACATCTGGTTATTCTGCAAGCAATCCATATAATTTAATGCAAGTCAACAAGAAAAAACTAGGACTTATGAAAGACGAAAATAATGGCCAAATTATGTTGGAGTTTGTTGCATTACGCGCTAAAATGTATGCTTTACGCGTACTAAAAGATGACAATCAACATCAAATAACCAAAAAAGCAAAAGGAGTCAAGTCGGCTGTACTAAGTAGAGAAATAATATTCGAGGACTACAAAAATTGTCTTGAAAAAAATGTGGAGTGCTCTCATACACAAAACACAATAAGGTCCGAGAAACATATATTGTTCAACACATCCCAAAAAAAAATCACGCTAAGCCCATTTGACAATAAAAGATGCTTGATGTCTAATAGTTTTTCAACACTGCCTTGGGGTCATTACGATGCTTCATCAGAGAAAAACGTAACACTCACCCCCAGTTTACTATGAGATAATTTTTGTATCAAAGATTTAGATAAAATATAAAGATAAAATGTATATGTTTTTTTGTTTATTTTTTATTAAATATTGAAAAAATTAAAAAAAAACAAAACAGAGTTTATATTTAGTAAAAAACTTTGTAGTGAAAATCCTACTACTTGCTAAAGTAATAGGATTAAACACTTTGTGGAATATTCACAATGTCCTGCTCTCCGCTGCTTTCACTGAGGTTATCAACTTTCATGAGGTTGGACATTTTCTGAAATTAAATTAATATAATATTTATGTTCTAGTATGTCTCAGTTGATAAATCTCAGTAGTATGGATGATATATATATATATTTAAATATCATAAACATGTTGAGAATTATAGATACCACAACATTATCCATAGACATATTAGCATACCCAAAGCAAAAAATGTAATAAGTAAATTTATATACTTATATCTGATGCTGCTACTGAAACTGCTACTGCTACTGATACTGATCTGTTCTATAAAACAGCTAACTGCTATCAGTATCAGTAGCAGTATCAGTATCAGTATCAGTAGCAGTATCAGATATAAGTAGCAGCATCAGATATAAGTAAATTTACTTATTACATTTTTTGCTTTGGGTATGCTAATATGTCTATGGATAATGTTGTGGTATCTATAATTCTCAACATGTTTATGATATTTAAATATATATATATATCATCCATACTACTGAGATTTATCAACTGAGACATACTAGAACATAAATATTATATTAATTTAATTTCAGAAAATGTCCAACCTCATGAAAGTTGATAACCTCAGTGAAAGCAGCGGAGAGCAGGACATTGTGAATATTCCACAAAGTGTTTAATCCTATTACTTTAGCAAGTAGTAGGATTTTCACTACAAAGTTTTTTACTAAATATAAACTCTGTTTTGTTTTTTTTTAATTTTTTCAATATTTAATAAAAAATAAACAAAAAAACATATACATTTTATCTTTATATTTTATCTAAATCTTTGATACAAAAATTATCTCATAGTAAACTGGGGGTGAGTGTTACGTTTTTCTCTGATGAAGCATCGTAATGACCCCAAGGCAGTGTTGAAAAACTATTAGACATCAAGCATCTTTTATTGTCAAATGGGCTTAGCGTGATTTTTTTTTGGGATGTGTTGAACAATATATGTTTCTCGGACCTTATTGTGTTTTGTGTATGAGAGCACTCCACATTTTTTTCAAGACAATTTTTGTAGTCCTCGAATATTATTTCTCTACTTAGTACAGCCGACTTGACTCCTTTTGCTTTTTTGGTTATTTGATGTTGATTGTCATCTTTTAGTACGCGTAAAGCATACATTTTAGCGCGTAATGCAACAAACTCCAACATAATTTGGCCATTATTTTCGTCTTTCATAAGTCCTAGTTTTTTCTTGTTGACTTGCATTAAATTATATGGATTGCTTGCAGAATAACCAGATGTGTCGAATCGGTGTAAATGTTGACTCATATCGTTGTAAACATCATTGGTTTTTATTTCGTATATGAGTGAATCAGTATCGGTATAACAAAGCGCACAATTATCAGCATATTTGTGTTTCATGTATTTATAATGAAATTCATATAGCAATGTTTTGGAGATATCTAATATGGCCATTCCAATATAAATAGGTTTGTCGAATATTACTTCTGTTTTCAGAAGTTCAATAGCAGCCAAATTATCGTCAAATATTGAGCGGCTGTGAAAATTTGGTTTGGATATTAAGTCTTCAGCTCCAAAACGTCCTTGCCAGCGTGTTACAAGTTTGATATCGCGTCGAAGTCGAACATTCTCCATTGTTTTTCCAAAAACCGCATTACACATTAGTTTGAACAAATTTTTTTCGAATTCATTTTTAGCCTTTTGTCTTAAACTGGTGTTTAATTCAATATACGGTTTCATCCAATCAGTTTGAGAGAATTTCAAAGCACGATAAATTTTTGTCACTTTTACCCCTTCATTTAAATATTCCTTTAAATTACGATAATGAACAACATATTTGCTTTTATTATACAAAGTTGCCAGCAGTCTTGCCTCTTTGCAACCTGGTGGAGTTGTTTTTTCTGGAGCGAAAGGTAATTCTTTATGCTTATCGTGTAAGGAAGTAGGATATTCCATATCAACCTCCAAAATGTATCCAAACTGAGAATCATCAGGAATATCAAAGTTTAAATTATTGGTATCTTCGACCCACTGAAGATTACTGTATGGTAAGTACTGAGTCATAGCCCATGAATACATTGCATTAATGTCGTAATACATAAGATATGTCGAAGCCTGGTTAGGATCGTAATCTGGCATGTATTTGTTATTTGCCTTTGCATATCTTTTGGAACACTGTGTGAGGCCTCCACGAATTCCATTTTCTATAAACATGAGCACATCGACATCTTGCACGAGTTCAATTTCTACCCCCGTATATTTCAGCATCGCATCCCAAGCAAGTCCAGGTGCAGTGTAATAATGTGCTGGATCGAGATTGTAATTAGTAATACAGCCATCTCTGAAATTTTCAAACACATCTGCAAGTAGCAACACATCAGTTTTCAAATAAAGATCGTTGTATTCACCAAGAGTTTTTATATCAAATTTTAACCAAACTGTTTGAGCGTGTTCGTAGTCTTCAGAACTAATATGGCATTTTCCTAAGGAACTATAAAACTTTTCTATTCCTGGCAATTGGGTTTCTTCTAAATTTGCCCAATTTGATATATATTCATATGGGAACACTCCTTTCCTCTTAAGTAACTTCAACTTTTCATCGCTTATGTTTAGAAACTGTGAATCTATAGTTTTTTTTTCAGTTAGATAGGATGCTAATTTATCAAGTGATGCGGCCATGAAACGGAATGAGTCAATAAACTTGAATTTTATATCGCAGTCTTGTATGTATTTGATCATAGAAATATAACTTTCTGTGTTATAAGGTATTATTTTTAAATGTCCGGGGATGCTATTTGATATATCTTTTATCAACAAATGAGCATCATATCCACTGAGATTGTGTATGACGATAGGGACTGTTTTACTGTCTTTGTAATTAATATTACATCCCTGATGTGCAGGTCCTCTGTATTTGCCCGTTAGATGGCAATGATCTTTAACTTTAACATCTGATTCGTTAAACTGTTTGTTACAGATATAACAATTAGGCGCAGATATAAAGCTCCTCACTTGGTCTACTGTGAGATTCTCCATAGGTTTTATATCTTTCAAAATATATTCCACTGTACTTGCTATGGTCTGAAGTTCCTTAGCAAACCATTGCGCACAACTTAAACCTCTATAACTCTTATAATATGATAAGTTATCGTCATACGAGCATTTCAGAAAATATCCCACGCTGTGAGCCTCATGCTGCAGATAATGCTCTCCATTTCCTTTTTTTATAGATACTGGCTTCAAAATGCATTCAAAATCTGTATAAAGAACAAATGGAACTCGCTCTTTATTTTTGAAATTTCCAAATTTCACACTTTTTTGAGGTGGAAAAGTTACTTTATACTCGTTGCGTTTCCCGCATTCCTTAATATGAATTTGCAATTTCTCATCTGAATAAAAGTAATGAAGGCATCGATCGCAAAGGTATTTGACTCCATGCCGCAATGATAACTGACTTGATACGAGTCGCGAAATATGTTTGATCCAGACATAATGATATTGTATTACTTGGTCTTTTTCAACTTCTTCGTTGTAAATATTTTGTATCAACAATAAATTTACATGTTTTTCGCGTTTATTTTCAGTTAATCTAGTTGGTAGAATCTTGTATGTGTCTTTCTTTTCCATGCCAAGTTCGTACACGTTGATGCTTATGTCATTTAAAATTTCAAACTTTTTTATGTCTAACCTGTTAACTGGAAACGTAATGCCTTTAAAGCTCAAAACGGTAGAATAATGTGGATATTTTGAAACGCGACCAGGATTTGTATTAGCAGGGAATAATGCAGAAACAATAGCCCATGCAAAGCAAGCATTATCATTATTTTTAACGTTGACGCAAGCTCTCTTCTTTGCAATATATTGAGGCAATTCTAAAAATGATTTACCATTCATAGGTGTATATTTATTTATGTTAATTGTAAGATTAACAATTTCTTTTAGCGCCCAGCCACTATCCCTTTCTTGGAAATCATCTAGTTTTTTTAGAATTTTGTTTTTGACGTTTTCTTCAAACCAATCACTTAGATTGGTGTCCAATGATATTACAGCATTTTTTGTATGCAAATTTTTTATTTCCTCTATTCCTTCCTCCGCGGAAAATTTTACAAAATTTGCAAAAAAGACTGTGTTCACCTTTACAAATATGTGCTGTGTCAAAATGCTGCTTATTTTCTGCTTGAACGTGTCTTCACAATCTTTAAGGAAATTTATAGGGTCCTTATGCGCTAGGTTTACTATTGCTCCAGTTCTTAATCTAAAAAGAAAAAAACATATTTTAAAGATTTAATTGACAGTAAGTATTGTGTAAACTTAAAGAATATTTAAATCTAATTTACCTTCCACAGAAAGCTGATTCAACATCTTCCCATTTGACGCTAATCGGCGACCAGTTACTGCGATGCTTTAATTGCATCCGATATCCCTGCACCAGACCGATGGCATATGTTATCTTTTGTTTCTCGCCAATGTTTCTCGCTTTCTTCAAAAAGCAATCGCGTAGAACACCCAATGCTTTGGAGCACTCTTTCACCCCCTCCGGAATCAGCTCAACATCATTTTTTCCTCTCACAAATGCTGACTTCGCAGTCTTTACGAGTGTGTTTACTAATCCTTCCATTTTTTGTTTGTTTTGTTTTTTTTTTTTTTTTGCTATTTTTAGTTGCACGTTTTAAAATGAACTGAATAACTTGAAAAATAAACCAAGCATTTATAACAAAACATATTAGCTGCGTTTTTTTCATGGAAGGAATTCATGCTTGCCGCTTTAACTTTTTTGTTAGCAATACCAATGCTGCCAAACTTTTTAAATGTCAAATGATGCAGTACTGCCAATTTTTCGGACACCCAGCGCCATCTTGCCATCAATTACGACCAAGTGTTGCCTAGTTGTCTTATGCCTCAGCTTACTTTACTCAGAAACATGTGTTTCGGATAAAACATCAGAATCAACCTTGCGCCTGAGCAATTTGGTTTGTGCCTCGACTTATTTATGTGTCTCGGCTTACTGGGGCCAGATTAATCTTTGCTTTATAAAACATCCGAATCATCCTTGCGCCTGAGCAATCTGGTTTGTGCCTTGACATATTTACCCCCACCAGAGGCGCGGCGCATTTTTTCAGAACAGGGTGACCCACAAATCATTTAAAAGTATTTAGCAAGCTACTGCTGCTATTGCTACGCTTATCTTTAGTTTACAACAACAACAACAACAACAACAACAACAACAACAACAACAACAACAACAACAACAGCAATTATTTAGCTTAGGGGCTCGGCTTACTGGGGCCAGATATGCTTTATAAAACATCCGAATCAACCTTGCGCCTGAAGATATGCTTTATAAAACCTCCGAATCAACCTTGCGCCTGAGCAATCTGGTTTGTGCCTTGACTTATTTACCCCCACCAGAGGCGCGGCGCATTTTTCCAGAACAGGGTGACCCACAAATCATTTAAAAGTATTTAGCAAGCTACTGCTGCTATTGCTACGCTTATCTTTAATTTACAACAACAACAACAACAACAACAACAACAACAACAACAACAACAACAACAACAACAACAACAACAACAACAACAACAACAACAACAACAACAACAACAGCAATTATTTAGCTTAGGGGCTCGGCTTACTGGGGCCAGATATGCTTTATAAAACATCCGAATTAACCTTGCGCCTGAAGATATGCTTTATAAAACCTCCGAATCAACCTTGCACCTGAGCAATCTGGTTTGTGCCTTGACTTATTTACCCCCCCACCAGAGGCGCGGCGCATTTTTCCAGAACAGGGTGACCCACAAATCATTTAAAAGTATTTAGCCAAGACAACAACCTCATTTAGCCAAGACAACAACCAAAAAGTGTTTTTCCAGAACAGGGTGACCCACAAATCATTTAAAAGTATTTAGCCAAGACAACAACCTCATTTAGCAAAGACAACAACCAAAAAAGTGTTTTAGAACTCCCATAGCCTCACTACTTGTTTTTTGTTTTGTTTTGTTGTTATTGTTTACTGTAGGTTCTCATTTCATGTTTTTGGATTAGTTTTGCCAAAAATCAGCTGATTTTTAGCTGAAAAAAGTTGGTTTGTTTACTTTAAATTGAAAGTTAAAAAAGCACGAGTTTGTGGCAAAATGTCATATTCCGTCTGTCCGTCCGTCCCTTAATCACTTAACTATAGCAGACTCGTACACAATTCTTTCGAAACTACTTTAAAAGTAGTACAAATATTATCAGGAGATAGTTATGCAAAAACGAACAAACTTGCAGAACAGTTTCGGAACAAATTTAAATTTGCTTCAGTTACATGTTGTGAGATAGAAAGCTCTTTTTGAGCCTTCAATTTAATTTTTACTGACAAACGTCATCAGGTCTCTATTCAAAATGTTTATTTTTAGTAAAATTAGAATGTTTTAATTGGGAATATAAAATATATTTATAAAAAAGTTAATCGAAATTATTACAAACTATAAATTTTATAAATTATAACAAACACTCTGTAAAAACACGTATGTATATGGGTCAATTGCAAAAAAAAACGTACACAATGAGGTTTTCATGTTTTGTTTTTAAAGTTTTTTAAATTTTCCCGTTAGAGTAACATTAAGTGAAAATTAATGGAGAATTCGAAGTTGTTTTTATAATAAGTAATAACTGGCCATTTCAGCCCTTGAAAGGACTTTGACCTAACTTCTTATGATCAATTGTATTGTGCGTGTTATTTATGAAGTTTGTACACAATTGACCGAGAACCGGACCTACAGGTTTAATGCCGACTCCGAACGGCGCACAGTGTCGCCGTTTGAGCGCTCGAAACTATAAAATACAAAATTGAAAATTTTAAACTTTTTTTTAAAAAAATTGAATGAACTTTTCAAATTCGTGCTCCTTTTTTTTGTATCTATAACACTTCCTTAGATATATGGGTCGAAAGTTTAAACTTTTTTGTTCTTTACGCAAATTTCCACATTCAGAATTTTTTTCAAATTTGAAATGGTCCTGTAAATAAACGGTTAAAGATATTTGATTGCTGTTTTTTTCTTGAACATGGATATTGTAATCTCTAATGATAAAAATCACTGAAATTTTAAAATCGGGTACTGTTTGACCACAATATCTATGGTGGGTTAACCCTTATTTTTCACGATTTTTGAGGTTAAGGTAAGGATAAAAAGTAAAGATTCCAAAAGATTCGTGAATGACATGCATAAAATGAATCCTTGGAGTATCCTCTTTACATCTATATATGATATTCTGCCGGGCTCTACCGGACGTTTAACAAACTTGTCATTTGAAGAAAAAATGACGATGTTTCCTGATATGTATTGTGTTTTCATAATTTAATTATGCACTAAACAAAATAGTATAACTTAGAGTTTTATGCACTATTCCTTTTTTTTTTTTTTTTTTGTGTATACTAAATATGACAATTTGACATTATGGTATATACAAAAAAAAATTATTTTTGTCACCACTTTTTGCAAATATCTTCAATATTCTATGGATATTTTAATTAAAAGCATGTAATTATGTTTCCTTTACGAAAGTTGTTGACTTAAGTTAAAATAATTTTTTTAAGATTCTTAATAACCATTGCATTTAAAAAAAAATAAAAATATTGTTCTAAATATAATAAATATAATAAATATAATAGGTTTCTGCTAAAAAAAATGCAAATTTCTCATACTGAAGAAGCACCTGTTAATAGGTTAATATCGTTGTTTTGTTTTGTTTTGTTTTGTTGTTGTTGTTGTAATTGTTTACTGTAGGTTCTCATTTCATGCTTTTGGATTAGTTTTGCCAAAAATCAGCTGATTTTTAGCTAAAAAAAAGTTGGTTTGCTTACTTTAAAATTGAAAGTTAAAAAAAGCACGAGTTTGTGGCACATTTTTATTAAAAATGAATAATTTAACAATTTCTATTGAAGATATATCATTTATTTGCATAGAAAGTAAAGCAAGTGAAGGAAATTTAAATTGAAATGAATGTGATATACTGGAAGATGTGCGAGCAAAAGTTTGCAGAAAATTTGATGATTTCGTCAGATCTGTTAATAAAATCGGTTAGAAGTATTGAGAAAATTTCATATTCTGGAGATTATGACGGTATATTCGGTGAAATGGAAGACTTGATTAAAAAGTAGATGTATATCAAATGCGAGTTTAATTCTTGTGTTTAACAATTATTTTGTTGTAATTGATTTGGTTATAGAGGAAAACAGAACATTAAACTAATGTTTGAATTATTGATTTCTATTTTATTGATATATAAAAGTTTTGGTAGCTTCTGGAATGAAATAGCGGAGAAAAAGGAAAATTTGGTTTTTATTTCAAATAAAATTTTACATTGATGATTATTAAATTTAATCATCTAGTTTTAATTTATATTTTAAAGGTGTATTTTTAAATGTACTTTGAGCATAGGGTATGCAAACCCGGTTCGAATTATTCGGCGTTTCGGTTTTTTTTTAATTATTCGAACCGGTTTTTTTAAAAATCGCAATTTTCGAATAATTCGAAACCCGGTTTTTTTGGCTCGAATTATTCGACTGCTCGAATAGTTAAGAAATATATAAATCCACAATTGAAAATTATAAAATTTTACATTTCACTAACGTTTCTAACATTTCTTATCTCTTATTTCTATTTCATTTTGCTTTATTTGAGCTCGTTTAAGCATATGCTTTCAT
The DNA here is from genome assembly GCA_943735915.1 of Pherbina coryleti. NCBI lineage: Eukaryota > Metazoa > Arthropoda > Insecta > Diptera > Sciomyzidae > Pherbina > Pherbina coryleti. Next base: position 91,639,614 of record OX030948.1, read on the forward strand.
TGCTTTCATTCCTTTCATTGGTCATTTCTTTTTGCTTTCTTTTGTTAAAACAGTATTTACAAGCGGCTGGCATATTTAATGTATGTTAAACATGATTTTTAGTTTATAATGCATTATTTTTTAAAAAATAAATTAAATTATCAACAGCTGGACATGAACTCCGAAGTCTGGAAGTATTTAAAAAAAGATAGGCAACTCAACAAGGCTTATTGTACGAAATGCCCAAAAAATTTAAAAGCATTAAGTACAAATATAGAAATAACCATTAAAAGATATAAAACACGTGTTAAAAGGATTGAAAGAAAAACTCGAAACATAATTCTACCCAGTGAATCAAAACTACCATTTTCGAATTCATTTATGAACCATTTCGGGTAGAAACGTTAAATTTCCACACTCATAAATGAAACTTTTTTGTATCATTCTTCGGACTAAAATGTCTCTCAAAAATTAACCTTTTTTGTTCGGAAATGAGTTAAAAAATAATCATAAATTTTACTTTTTTTTCGGAAATTACTTCATAAAGATCCATAGAAAACTAAATAAGTTTTTTATGAATTTTGAAAAAGAAGTTCAGTTTTTATTTTTGGGAAAAATTTTCACGAATTTAATCTTCTATAGCAAGCACTTTTAAGCAACAAAAGCTGCGTTCGATTCGCCAGTGCTCAACTCGATTACGAAAAAAACGGCTACTCACTTAGCTATTACTTGCTGAATAGTTGGCAACACTTTTGTTTTGACAGACCACATGAAGTCTGCCAATAAATTAAATTCAAAACGAAGAAACTGCTTAAGGGGGGAGATTTTTTTTTTTTTTTTAGACTAAACCAACGCTCAGGGGATGCCCCCTATGAATGCGAAAGCATTGTGTTGATTCGGAAGACGGGTGATAGTTAGTTGGAGGGTGGAAAGATAGAGTAGTGTCGGTGAAGATTTGTTTTAAATTTACACAGCTCGAAACCGTCGGGGAACACGCTCGCAGGGAGATTGTTCCACAATTTTGCTGTACGACTAAAGAACGAATTATCCCGGTAATGCGAGGTTCTATTGGGCATCAAGGCAATGGTAAAGGGATGGGCTTGGTGAGCTGCCCGAGTGGACCGGGAAAACACACGAGTTGATGGCGTCAAGTCATGTATCTCCCTTGAACACTTCCCATGGTAGTACCTGTACATAAGGCTTAGGCAACCAACATTGCGTCGATGCCCAAGAGAGTTGAGAGAAGACGAAATGTTTTCGTCCCCTATCAGATATATCGCACGTCGTTGAATTCGGTCCAGAAGCTCCAAATAAGATCTTGAAGCCCCTGCCCAAATGTGCGAATTGTACTCCATTTTCGGCCTTATATATGAGGTATAGATCACGCGTAGATCAGTTGGAGTGAAGTATTTCTTACACCGTTTTAAAAAACCTAGGCACTTGGCCGCTTCTTTCGACACATCGAAAATATGATCATTCCAACGAAGGTCAGATTTGATCGATATGCCCAGAACGTCAAGAGCATCTGACTCAGCAAGATCTACACCATTCATATTGAGGGGAGCTAAGGGACAATTCATTCGTTTGTGGGTTAACAGGCAACACTGGGTTTTGCTAGCATTAAACTCAACTCTATTAGCTAGCCCCCACTCAGAGATTTTTTCTAAGTCATTAAGCAGTGTATCATTCATATTTTGCCTCTTTCTCTCAATCTCCAAAGAGCTCGGGCGTTTTTTGAAGGAATATGAATGACAAATGCTGCTGTCGTCCGCAAACGAATGAATTGGGTTATGAGTCAACGACAGAAGGTCGTTGATAAAAACCAGAAACAAAGTTGGTGATAGGACTGAACCCTGAGGTACTCCAGCACCGATGGCGTGTTCACTAGACGAAATGCCGTCAACCACGACACGAATCGACCTGTCTTTTAGAAAACACGTGATCCATCGAGCAAAGTTACCACCAACACCATATGCAATTAGTTTTGACACGAGAGCTTTATGCCACACTCGGTCAAACGCCTTAGAAATATCTAGAGCAACAACCCTGCTTTCACCAAAGGTGTGAACACATTGGTTCCACTTCTCCGTAAGGAACGCCATGAGGTCACCAGTAGACCGAGCCCTACGGAAGCCGTATTGACGGTCACTAAGCAATTCGTTGCGCTCCAGATAATTCATTAGGTGGAAGTTTATTACACTCTCCATGACTTTGGAGAGCGTAGAGCATATCGCAATGGGTCGGTAGTTCTCAGGGTTCGTGGCATCGCCCTTCTTAGGTACCGGCTGAACGTTCGCGACCTTCCAACAAGATGGAAATACTCCTGTCCTGTAGGAGATGTTGAAAAGGTTACGCAAAGGTCGAGCCAGTGTAGAAGCACACATTTTTAGCACAATTGGTGGTATACCATCAGGGCCAGAAGATTTGTTTATGTTGAGGTTTGCAAGGACTCTTTTAACAGCTCTCGTTCGAAAATGTATCTCCTGCATTGCAGACGATTTATTCTCTACAGAGGGCGGTGGCTGATTGCTAGCCGGGATTGTGGAATTTTGTGCAAACAATCCAGCCAAAAGGTTCGCTTTATCAGCCGAGTCAGTGAAGATTTGGTCATACTTTAAAAGAGCAGGAATCGACGAAGACGTCTGATTTTTAACTCTCTTAACGAATGACCAAAAGTTTTTGCTCCCCTTGGGGCAGAGAAGAACCTGTTCTCTGATGTGAGTTTCGTGAAGAAACTTTTCGCGTTTTAAAACTGCATTACAGCGATTCCTAGCCTCGATGCGAAGTCTTCTAGTTTCAGCATTCTTGTTGGAACGCCAAATCTGAAAGGCTTCCTCTTTGGACCTGACTGCAATCCTGCATGTCTCATTAAACCAGGAGTGGTCTTTAGGCTTAATGCTTCTAAAAAATTATTTTTTCACACGATATCTTTCAACTTGTAGGTACATCCGAGCTGCACTAGCTGCTTTTGTCTTTGAGAGACTCTTTCGGTTCTGCTTCGCTACTAGTGCCTTATCGGTATTTTTGGCGAAAACTTTGCAATAGGTGTCAATAATTATACCCAGCTCATTCATAAGCTTCAGAATGGAGGTGTAGCCTTCACTAAATATTCCAGCAGCAATGTTAGCTGAAATTTTGAAACCCAGCCTCTCGATCCTGACTCACCAAAACTTATTTTGTGCTTGCATACAGAACAAATTAAAAATTCTGATAGTGCAGTAAAAACTTCGAAGATTTCAATAATGCTGTAGCCATGCAAAGGATATGGTCACTACGAGCAGTCTATCGTTTTTTTTAACCCTATTCACGTCACGCTGTGTCTTTGGGTCACTATGCAATTTCAAACCAATATAAATTACATAAAACATGTTTTGAAGAAAAATTCGAAAAAACATTTGAAATTTTTCCGAAACTATGAGGTATCTCCCCCCTTAAAGGAAAATAATTTTGTTTTTGTACTCACATCACATTTTGACTGAATCTATTACATTTTACTTATTCCGTACACAAACCAACTAAAATATAATAACTTGGCAACGCAACTTTACTCAACTCAACTGATAATTGACCTACTCTATACTCAACTAGCTATTGACTTTGTTGTTGTTTTCACATACAAATTTTGAAAGAAGCGACTTGAATTGAGTAGCAGCTAATATAAAAAATCAAAAATTAAAAAAATTTCTACTCAAACACTTTCGAAAAACTCTCACCTTACGCAAAGCCTTCGCTTATAGTTCAGTAGTACTGCAGTTCAAGGTAGTACTGCATAAGTACCTTTATTTAATTTATTAAAAAATAGTTGCTATTTTTGTTAAATAAAAACTATATAATATATGTAGATAAAAAAAGTAAAATATTTATTTCTGGTCGAATAATTCGAAAACCGGTTTTGTAAAAATTGTACTATTCGAAACCGGTTTTTTATAATGTCGAATAGTTGCATACCCTATTTGAGCAACAACGGGTTAAGAAATTAGAATAATTTAAATGCATTTTAATTTTCTTATTCTGTTAGAAATGATATCATTTCAAACAATTAAGCAATAAGAGGATTCTATTAGTTTTGACATTTTTTGATTAAGTTACAGGCAACCCTACCAAGGCACCTACAATTTTCTGAACATAGTTTTTTTTTTTTTCTTAAGCACATCGATTTGTGGCGTCCGTGGCGTAGTTGGTTAAAGTGTGTGGCCGCTATGTCAACGAACTCGGAGACCCGGGTTCGAACCCCAGCAGCAACAGTAAATTATTTGAATTAAAATAATTTTTGTGTACGGCCGCCACCTCTCTGCAGACAATGGCAAACCTCAGAGAGTAATCAAAATGCCATGTAAAGCTTCTTGAGAATAAGAACATTCCGTTCATCGCCGTTCGGAGTCGGCATTAAGCCTGTAGGTCCATTTTTCGGTCAATTGTGTACAAACTTAATAACACGCACAACACAATTGATCATAAGAAGCTAGGTCAAAGTCCTTTCAAGGGCTGAAATGACCAGTTATTTCTTTTTTTTTAAGCACATCGATTTTCAACAAAGCAAAAAAAAAAAATAGAAATGAAATATTCCCATCCGTGAAAAAGTTTTATAATTTCAATCACGCAATCAACGGAATCCTTTGTTCGGTGAGAATGGGGCAACCCAGTAAACCCTCCCTTTAGCTTTTCTGTCAAGCTTGTTTTTAGGTGTTCATAGCGACATAAATTTTCAACAAAAAAAAAAATTGAATTTTGAAAATATTATAAAATACAGGTTTTGTTACCTGGGAAGCTCAAACTTTTTAGCTTATTTTTTAGTTGAATTTGGGGCAACGCCACTGAGCTCCTCTCTGCTCAATTGAACTTATATTTTGCATTTCTATAGCTAGTTCGATTTCCAATCGAACAAAAAAAAAAACCGGAGTAAATTATCTCAACCCGTTCAAAAGTTTAAGAATTTCTATCACCCAGGGAGCATTTCGCGACACTGTGCGCCGTAGTTTTTCATTTGATAATATGCCATCTTATGAAGAGCGCTGCAAACTTTTAGGCTTGCAAAACTTGTCGCAAAGAAGGCCAGCAAAGAGCGTTTTATTTATCAAGCGCATTTAAGATAGCAGCATAAATTGTCCTGAATTACTCGAGTTAGTTTCATTCTATGCTCCGATTCGACCACTGAGGGAGAGTTCGTTGTTTTGGGTTCCATTTCATAGAACTAATTCTGGCATAAATGAGCCGATATCTAGATGTTTAGTAAATTGTAACTTAATTGCTAATAATATTGATTTTAGTTATAATTTTAATTTTTTTAAAAGTAATGTTTTTGAAATGTTTAACTAACTTTCACTAGAATTATTTCAATGTAATTTATCTCTTATTATTGGTGGATATATTCTTTGTAATTATGAAATAGTCTGTAAGATCTTTAGTCAGTAGACTGAATTTAAATAAATAAATAAAAATAAATAAACACTTGCTTTGTTTTGATTAGCTCGAGGTTGCTTCTTGTTTTTCTGTCTGTTAATATGTTCTTTCTTCTTACGAACTAAGTCCGAAGATATGTTTACAAAGACATCAGATTGTACAGTAATAGGCTCGGCAACATCGAGCACATTCACAGACTCAACAGCCGATGTGCCAATAGATACAGCATGTGACGTGATAAGCGCAGCAGCAGAAGAGGCACTGGGCTGCTCTGCCGATGTGATATAAGTCAATGTTTCTTACTGAGATGATCCAGGAGAAAGCAAAGCAGAACATGAAAAAGTTTTCTCAAAACCAACTATGGCCGGAAAAAAAACATTATTAATCGGCAAAGCAGAGAGTGTCGAATTTTCGACAGCAACAGCGGTAGCGTTAGAGGCAGTTTCAGTAGCAATGTTGTTTTTATTAGTTTTATTGTTTTTTTTTTATTACATTTAGGCAATATGGCAATTTTCAACTCACGAACTTCACTGACTAAGTTAGAAATTGTTGAAATTAAATTATAGGAAAAGCCAGTACAGTTGTCACAAAGATAATTAATATTAGGATGAGTATTAATTAAACTAAGTTCACTGGCATCCAAATTAGCACACGATCCATGAACGGTTGCTTTGCAAAAATTGCAGGCAATGATGTTTGCACCAGCAGTCAACTTAGTGCAGAAACAACAACGCGATCTAAGCTGTTTAAACATCTTATCAGATTAGCGGTCCGATTGCGACTTTCCTGAAGTGGCAACTCTGCTAATTTAATTTGAGGCTCCTGTTGGCGTTGTTGTCTGCTTCAATTCATAGCATAAGCATAATGAAGTACCAAACTCCTATGATGACTATATGCGAACAGCTGGATTACCAATGGATCGTTTAGCCTAGTGCATCAGATCATAACAACACAACGAAGATTTAATTCGTCAATCGGAAAGCTTGGTGAGCAGTGCTGTTAAGAACGAGAAAATGCGACTGCTGCTGACTAGACATGGGTAACGCTACGCTGCGTTACGCTACTGAGTTGAAGCACTTAAATACGTTACTGCACTAATTCACTTCTTTTAAAAAAAGTAACGCAATAGCGCAATAATACAAATGAAACGCTCAAAGCAAAATGAGAAAATATTTTTGCAGCGAGCGAAAATTGCACAAGTTTTACGTCGCCTTAAACATGGAGATAAAATGTTCGAAGCGAACATTGTCGAGGAAGATGCTGTTAAGCATATGAAGTGTGTTTGATTGTTATGATGCTTTGCCGATCACGCAATGGCTTTTTCAATATGTCCAACGTGTTCGATTTTAAGTGTACAAACAAACTTTAAACTTGCTGCAATGCTAGAATCCTTTGATGTTTTAGTTTTGTTTGAAGCGCACTCTTAAAACTCACCGCATTCAACAAATTGACCACATAACGCAATTCAAAAACAGCTTGCGCAGATAAACAGGTTGATAATACAGGTATCATAATATTTCAAACTGCTTCATGACGCAATTGCTTTAACGTATTACGGTAACGTATTGCGTTAACTGCTACAGTGAACTGAGCTTGGGTTAGTGTAGAAGCGTAGCATTTTTTTCCACGTTACCAATCTCAAGTTGTTTTTTTTAACTATGTATAATCTAAATAACGCATCTTACGTATTTGTGTTTATATATTGGGTTGACAACTAAGTAATTGCGGATTTCACTCATAGATGGCTTTAGTTGAATTCTTAGGCTTGCTGACGTAATCGAATTGTCAAACACATTTTGTTATTTGATAGTTTACTTCAACTGTAAATCAGTAAAAAAATTTTTTTGATCGGTTGTGCAGTTTTTGTTAGGCGTCTTATCGCGACACTTTCGGCACTATAATTCCACCTTTTTATTTATCATTTCCGGTCACTCGCGCACTTTTATTTAGTAATTAAATTATTGGTTTATTTTTTTTCTTTGCCGGCACGAATTTGTTGCAATTTATTTTTGCGCGAACAGCTGACTCGATTATTTGTGAAACCCAAGTGCACAATAGTGCCGACGACGAGGGTTGCCACCTGCTCAGCGGAGACGGGTGTGGGTGTTTATATTACAATAAAAAAAGACTGAAAACAATAATGCGGGTGCGTTTGATAAGACTTTTTAATCAGTCTTATCAAATTTATGCACCGTGGGACCAAAAGACAATAAAACACGATAAAAAAAATATGTTACGCTTATTATTAAAATATCGCGATTTTTACGAATTTTCGATTAAAAAAAGAATACCACAAAAAAATAACCCAATTTTTGGGTCGCACTCTAATTGCGGGTTTAAGGGGACCACTTGAACCCTCACACGATTCCACCGGTGGAATCAATTTATTTCACCTGTTCCGGACGGAACTAGGCTCGAGTGCGAGGGGCCTAACACAAAAGAAAAACGCGCCAAAGCAAACGCGAAGCACGACTACACGCGACAGTAAAACGAAAAAAAGGAGCGCGGTAACACAAAAAGAAAAACCGGGCAATAAAATTTAATCACCGTGTGGCGAGCGCACCAACACACAGAAGCAAAAACACAAATATATACATATATAATAAAAAGGTACTCCCTGACTTTTTCCAGGTCCTGGCCTTTAGCTCCTCCTCGCTCCAGCGGCTCCCGATTCAAAAATCCCACGACTCCTTCTGTCCTGGTGGGCTCGACAGCGTCACTGGAACCACTACACCTCCGATATTTATATATATATATATATATATATATATCCCTTTTTTATATTATTTCCTTTTTCGACGTTTTGTCGGAAAAATCACTTGGCAACTTTCTTCTTCGCAACACACTTCCACTTTGGCACACTACCACCTTGCTTCAATGTTCAGAACGAACTGAACTGCCAACCAGCGGTGCAGACTGACGATGCTTAGGTTCCACAAGATGGGAACCTAAACACAGCCATCTTTTTTGTAGCATAGATTCGGTTTTCGCAGAAACCGGTATTCACACCTGAAGGCTTTGCTCACACCCATTTTTAAAATCGTTTTACGGATTTTTTAAGGTGCATCTTGAGCAAATTTAAATAAAACCTTCTACCCACCAAGTGTTTTTCTACATCTTGGCGGCATCTATGCTAGTATTGGTGTGGCAACACTCCACACCTTCCACAGCCCACAATGGCTACCCTCATTGTGACTTGGCCAAGTGATTTTTACTTTTTTTCACAATAACAGTCCTAGTCCTGTTCGTTTTATTTGTCGCGCAATTCCGTGCGTTCAGTCACTCGTGGGATTTCAGTTTCGTCGAGCATGGAGCACAAGGAGAAACCTTAGCCAAACCGAGTTTGAGAAGTAATAATTAAAGTGGTTTAATGACCACTGGAGTGCATGTGTGTGTTGGGCGCCACTCCAAACGCACAGTGATTACGTCCGGACAAAACAAAATCGTCATTTTATGACTACTCATAAAATGGTCGCCGTGTAGTTTTGTCCGTACGTCACTTTGGCGCAACTAAAAAATGGTCGCCGTGTAGTTTTGTCCGTACGTCACTTTGGCGCAACTAAAGTTTTAAACCGCGACAGTCTGTTGAAAAATGGAAAACCAAAACGAACATTTTCGTCATATTTTGCTTTTTTATTTCCGGAAAGGAAAAAACGCATCGCAAGCTCACAAAAAGTTATGTGCTGTTTATGGTGACAAAGCTTTAAAAGAACGGCAGTGTCAAAATTGGTTTGCCAAATTTCGTTCTGGTGATTTTTCACTCAAAGATGAAAAACGCTCTGGTCGTCCAGTTGAAGTTGATGACGACCAAATCAAAGCAATAATCGATTCGGATCGTCACAGTACAACACGTGAGATTGCAGAGAAGCTTCATGTATCATATACATGCATTGAAAATCGCTTAAAACAACTTTGCTATGTACGAAAACTCGATATATGGGTTCCTCATGAACTGAAAGAAAATCATTTAACACAACGCATTAACATCTGCGATTTGTTAAAGAAACGTAATGAAAATGATCCATTTTTAAAACGATTGATAACTGGTGATGAAAAATGGGTTGTTTACAACAATATCAATCGGAAAAGATCGTGGAGCAAGCCAGGTGAACTAGCTCAAACAACATCAAAAGCTTATATTCATCAAAAGAAAGTTATGTTATTAGTTTGGTGGGATTATAAAGGAATTGTATACTTTGAACTTTTACCACGCAACCGAACGATCAATTCAGATGTCTACATTGAACAACTAACAAAATTGAACTATGCAGTTCAAGAAAAGCGGCCCGCATTGACAAATCGAAAAGGTGTTGTATTCCATCATGACAATGCAAGGCCACACACATCTTTGGTCACTCGGCAAAAATTATTAGAGCTTGGTTGGGATGTTTTGCTACATCCACCATATAGTCATGAGCTTGCACTATCTGATTGCTTTTTATTTCGATCTTTGCAAAACTCCTTAAATGGCAAAAATTTCAATCATGATGTTGATGTCAAATCGTACCTAGTTCAGTTTTTTGCTAATAAAAACCAGACATTTTATGAACGTGGAATTATGATGCTGCCTGAAAGATGGCAAAAGGTCATTGCTCAAAATGGATACATTACAGAATAAAGTTATTTAGTTCCATGAAAAAATTATCTTTTATTTTCTAAGAAAAATCCGCAATTACTTAGTTGCCAACCTGATATTTTTACTTTTTGCTATTAATTTGTTCACTACTTAATTTAAAAGTACAAATTTTCATGTTATTTTATTATGCATGTTTTATAACAGAATTTATTTTATCTGCCATCATTATTATCTTGATTATGATTTTAATAAAAATATGAAAAAATCAGGGATAGAAAATAACGGTTATTTTTTAATTTTGACATCAAAAGATTATATATAAAAAGATGTTGTAAAATAATTTTAAATGTAGCAATATGAAGCTAGTGAGTCAGAGATTCCGTTTTTGGCATAATTTATTTTTTAATGATTTTTAAGATGGAAATCATCTTCATTCAATTATTTGTGATCGATTCTTTTTTCGATCATGTATTAAAATTATTTTGTATCCTTATTTTTTCGATCTAAAATAAAAATTATTTATTTTATCGTTATTTTTTCAATCAGAAATATAAATTATATTTGATCGTTATTTTTTTCGATCAGAAATAAAAATCATTTCTTGATCGATATTATTTTTCAAGCAGAAATAAAAGTTATTTTTTAATAGAATTTTTTCCAATCAGCAATAAAAATTATAAGTGATCGTTATTTTTTCAATGAGAAATAGAAATGAATCAATGATCTATATTTTTCTGATCAGAAATGAAAATTATTTCTTGATTGAAATAATATCGATTGAAATTTCAATCCAATCAATATTTACAAATAAAACTGTTTTGAATTAAAATAAAGAAGTTATTTTATGAAATGATATTAATATCCCCTCTACCTGTGCGTCGAGAGTTCGAAAAAAAAATATTTTTTTTTTCTGATCGAAAAAATAACGATCAAAAATAACTTTTATTTCTGATCGAAAAAAATAACGATCACAAAATGATTTTTATTTCTGATCGAAAAAGTAACGATCACAGAAGGATTTTTATTTCCGATCGAAAAAATAACAATGAATAAAAACTTTTTTCTGATTGAAAAAAAACGATCAAAAAATAATTTTTATTTCTGATCAAAAAATAGCGACAAAAATATAATTGTTATAAAATGATTGATTGATAGCGATAATCGTTATTTGCGGTCCCTGGAAAAATTAAAGAAATATTAATTTTGTCATCTTTTTCAGTTCGAACTGCGCTGAGCACATCTTCTTGCTTAATGTTAAGCAGCGCTACTTTTTGTTTTGCGCTAAAGCTAAATATTGCCCTAAAAACAAAAGCTAAAAAATAGCGCAGTAACCCATAATCGCAGGAATTTGTATTTGCTTCATGTACAGTATTTTCTATAGATTTGCATTGCTTTTAAGGTACATGGAATCAAACTAACATCCAACTTCCAACTTGTCTTGCATACCAGAAATGTGTATGTACATATTGTTTGATTTCTAATACTCACGTTGAACAGCATGAAGTCATGCTTGAAGTATAAAATTTGTTAATTTTTGGTTAATGCTAAGAATACGATATTTGTTAAGTAATACTTCATATTAATTGAATAATTAAATGAATTCATAAGCAACATGAGTCTTTCGATGGATAAATTGTTTCAGGATTTTCAAATTGATTTAATTTATGTTTAATAAGTGAAGACAATATGCGCTTAGCTCAACTTGCTACTTCACCTCAAAGCTCATCGCATTCAATAAATTGACCACATAACGCATCGCGCTATCCAATTCAAAAACAGCCTGCGCTGGTCTTGATAATACAGGTATCAAAGCATTTCAAAATGCTTCATGGCGCAATTGCGTTAGTGCATTACTCTGATACAGTAAACTGCGCTGGGGTTGGTGTAGCAGCGCAGCATATCTTGCTGCGTTACCCATGTCTACTGCTGACATTCCACTGAAAAATCCCAAGATTAGAAGGACTAGGGCCATCGACTGACTAGGCACTGCATGGAACTGTTTGCTGGTTCACCTGATGCTACCGACTGGAATAAGATTCTGAACAGTAAGGAAGGCATAATTGAGAATAGCAAACAATACAAAATCAACCAAGAACTCTTCAAGGCGTCTCGTGAGGTACTCGAAAAAATTAACCAGGTTATAGATTGAGTCAATAATATAAGTCGAGAAGGGAATGTCTGAGTTCTTCACCAAGTGCTGTATCTGAGGTGCTCATCCTCAAAGAACAAGTCGCTGACGTAATAAAAGCATGCCAAATTGCTCGACGCCGAGAAAGTCGACAACAGCATTAACGAATTAGACACTCTTACCTAAGAGAACGTCATCAAGGCCATGGATTATGTCGGCCATCAGTGTATAGCAACGGAACCCTACTTATATACGTGGTGTCTATGCCGAAGGTTAATGGCATCATTTTATAAATCACCGTGATGAAACGCAACGCTAACGCAGCGCATCAATTTGATTTAAAATTTGCATTTTATTAATCACTACGTTATTGCGTTAGCTATGTTACGTTACCACGGTGAACTGTCAGTCAACAACAGTTTAGGGTTGTCACATGTAAAATAAAACTAGCATCATTATTGCAAATCTTTGAAATATTTAAGATTTACCAAATTCTGACTTGTTGGCAACCATATCAGCTGTTCTTTTCAGCCATTATTAAATTGAAATTGCAATATAAACGCCAAACACTGGCGTACCACTTGCTACCTGCGGTAGTTTTTTTATTTCTTTTAGCAACATTTCGAACTGTTGGTTCGTTGTTGCTGTCTTTAACCTATATTCAAAAGATATATGTAAACATTTAAGAATATATGAGTGAAACAAACTGTTATTACCCTTTCAATGCCAACTTATTCGTTCTAACGGCAGCTCAAGAGCAAGTGATGACAGTGACAGTTGAAGTGAACGAATTTCAAGTGCAGCATTTTATAAAATGCTAACTGTACTGTTTTCACTACTATTGCGTAACTCAACGCTGAAGATCACGGCGTGAAGCATTGCCTTTTATTAATTGCGAATTTCAACAACGCAGCGTGAAGTGATGTGCAGGTATTTATAAAATGATGCGGTAAACCTGAAGTATTTCACATTGTGACAGCGAGGGCAGCGGTGCACGATGATCTGCAAATCCAGCTTGATCACACAAAACTGCTCCCCAATCAATTCGAAACGTATGATTTAATTGGCGGTTGCTTAACAATCGGAAATTTTTCGGTGTGCGAATCCAAAGCATTAATAAAACTGCCAGAGGACTCTTGTGTGCCCCGAATCTTGAAAGGTGCACATGCTGAATGCCACTTCGTTACCAAAAGTAGCGAGACCAATCGGAGGGAACCTATCTGCTACAGCTTCATAACGAAACGGCACAAATAGGAAAAATTACATATTCCAGTAAGACTACCAGGAAGTTTCAGGCGTTACGTGCAGTTCTCACGAAGGTTATAAGTAAACTACTATAATCTCAACATGGGCAACATCCAGCACATTAAGATGATGAGAATAGAAAATATTGTTAGCTTAAGCTTATTAAAAGTATTGCTACTGGATATTAATTGATTTGTAACTTTACATTGTATTTGGGTGCCGCAACGATAAGTTGTGATCAATTAAGCATTTTTTACTTGAAAGAAAAGCATTACCTTTTACTTTTGCTTTTGCTTTAAAGTTTGGTATTACTTTTACAACACCAACACCAACAACAACAACAACAACAACAACACCAATACCAACACCAATACGAGGATTCAGATCCACTTACTTTTCATATAAAGGGTGTTTTTTTTAGGGGTTTGTTTTTCGAATAGAGATAAAACTGGCATTTTGTGGTCAAATCTGGCAACTCTAATGTCATTTATGTTCAGTTTGGTTTGCCATTTCATCATGAACAGGTTGACAAAAGAACAACGCTTGCAAATGGGCCGAAAATGAGATTGATCTCGATGCTGATTTTCATCGCAAAATTTTGTTCAGTGATGAGGCTCATTTTTGGTTGAATGGCTACGTCAACAAGCAAAATTGCCGCATTTGGAGTGAAGAGAATCCACATGAGATTCTTGAGACGCCATTACATCCACAAAAACTGACTGTTTGGTGTGCTCTATGGGCTGGTGGAGTCATTGGGCCATACTTCTTCCGAAATAATGCTGGAGAGTCAGTTACCGTTAATGGAGACCGGTATAGAGCCATGATAACCGACTATTTTGTTCCCGAATTGGATGGCATGAATGTGGATGAGTTGTGGTTCCAACAAGACGGCGCTACATGCCACACAGCGCACGTCACAATCGATTTATTGAAGGAAACATTCGATGAGCGCATAATTTCGCGGAATGGACCTGTCAATTGGCCACCAAGATAGTGTGATTTGACACCATTGGATTATTTTCTTTGGAGATATGTGAAGTCGCTCGTCTACGACAACAAACCAGAAACGTTAGGGGACTTGGAGGCCAACATTCGTGGCGTTATTGCCGACATACGGCCCCATATGCTCGAAAAAGTGGTTTAAAATTGGACCTGTAGAATTGGCTTTATTCGAGCCAGCCGCGGCGGCCAAATGCCCGAAATCATATTTAAACATTAATGGCATAAAATTCTCCTTCCAATAAAGCCAAATTGATGGACATTAAAACGATTTTCTTGTGTTTTATTTCAATTCGAAAAACAAACCCCTAAAAAAAACACCCTATACCTGAGTATCACTTACTGCCATTGTTTTCTTTTGCATATAGGCATCACTCTTTTTATAAGAGCAGATGTAGCGTATCAATGTCAGAGGAATCTAAGTGTAACAGATCCAGAGTTCAGCTCCATATGGGTGAAGTTCAGAGTTCGCTAACACTTGATGCACTTTTTCTACATTTATAGAAGTCTGAATTTAGGGAATGAGCCCACTTTTAAAAAATTAAATCAATTTGGACCTTTTAAAAGCGGACATATTCCCAAGTAGTCAGAATCCCAATTTGGTGTATTGACTGCTTAAAAAGTAGTCATAATCCCAAATCCAATTTTTAGGAATATGTCCGCAAAATAGGGGGACAAAATCCCAAACTCTCAATTTGGGATTATGTCCCTAGGGGCTATGTCACGCCACCGCAGGTACACATAGAAATACATAAAAATATCTATTATCTAAATAGATATTTAGATATAATAGATAATAGAAATACATTAAAAATATCTATCTATTATGTACATTTAGTTTAGTTTAATATAAGGATAAGAAAAAATCCTTAAATAAGAAATTTTGACTCCAATTTGATTAATTTTACCTAATTTAAATAACACTTATATACACAACTTACACTTATTATAATTTTATACTTAGTACATATTTGTCTCTAACTTTTATTTATTCTATTATTATTATAGGCCAGTCGAAAGCTTTAGATGCTAGTTCTGCTTAATTCTTGTAATTTTATAGTAATTGATTATTGTATAAATCTTTGAAATTTATATTTATAAATTGCCAAAATTTTTGGATTTTCAAAACTGGCGGTGTTCTCAAAATTTCAATAACAATTTTAAAGATATTAACTGTAGGCTATTCGCATCTACAACTTAAATATTTATCCGATATTTATATCACACAAAATATCTGATAAAGCTGTTCTCTGAGATTGACCTGATTAAGCAAACATGCGCATCTCTCGAGAAAATGATGTGCCATGAATGTAAAAGTGTAATGTAAAAGTTATCACCAGAAATGTGTTTGTTTAGAGGGGGATAAATTCCATGAAAAGCCAAATTCTCAATTTTTGCATAGAAATGAGTTATAGTTTGTATCTGCAAATATTTTAGTAACCTTATTTTGAAAGTCTATCCTCAGAGTTTTATTTCGTAATGATTTTTCTGTCCAGATTAAGAGCTAACCATACTACAAGCCATATTACTCATTGTAATCTATATATATAAAAATCAAATGCGTGTGCGTTAGTCTTGCTAAGGCTCAGAAACGGCTGGGCCGATTTTAATAATTTTGTATTGTTTGCCTTAATACAGATGTGGTTTAGAAAGAAAGAAAATTACAAAAACTTCAAGGAATAGCGGAAAAATCGAAATTGGTAATTTTGTATGGGAATTGCCACATCAGACTACTTTAAATAGCCAACAAACCTTAACGGCTGGACGGATTTAACTCAAATTCGGCACACACATTACTTGAATCCTAGATTAGGTTATGGCATACTTGGTTTTGACCACGCCCCTTCTTCTGCCCCTTTACAAGAAACGTAAATTATCCTACTAGTAGGATAATATAAAAGTTTTGAATGAAATTTGTAATGAATAAAAATATAACTTACTTGGAAACTAGCACCAATTATATTTGAAAATATCAAGAAAAAACAAATTTTTTTCAATGTTTGATTTAATGCAGTGCATGCTCTTTTGTGATTGTGGTGTCTATTTTTCGGCCCATTCTTCGATCCAAGCTCTACACCACCGTAGTTACCACTGTTATATGGGAAGTTATTAAGGACAGTTAACTTTAACATTTTCCAGCTTCTGAATTCCTTATCTTACTTTGACGTTATCTGCAATGAATAATGAGTCAATATCAGTTTATACGAAATAAATTTTATGAATGATTTACAATGACTTATTTAATCTATACATTAATATCTAATCTATACATTAATAAATATATCTATAATATTTTACTCGAATAAAAGAAAACTCACGGCGATTTGTCGTAAGAACCACCGAGCCGATGTTAATAGTTCTTTCACAATTCTATTGCTATGGCAATTGAAATTGTTATAAAAAAATAAGTTTTTTCCACAACATTGTCATTACTAATAAAAATTTTGATTAAAAAAATTGTATTTATTTGTTAAAATTTCTTAAAATAGCATTATACAACAGAAAACAACACAATTGGGTATAATATTCGACGCATCAGTAACAAGTCATCTGACCCTTCTATCAATATCATGTACAATGGCCCCCCAATTCAAAGTAAGCTTTCTCAAATTTTTTTCGGTTTAGAACAGTGTTAAACAGCTTTGCCACATAAATACAGTCTCATTTTGCTTTTACACTAGCGAGCTTTTAAGCTTTCACAGAAAGAAAATTGCGTGGTATTTTGCAAAAAGACTTACTATTGACTTGCAAGTTGCAATTTTGCAAAAAGACAAGTTGACTTGCTATTGCACACAGTTTATATTTTAAGTTTATTTATGGAATTCACAAAGGTTGATTATGTAATTATAGAGTAAGAGCGAAATTAAGGTAAAGCCAAAGCTAGAAAATCTACGTAATAGCTAAAAAAAGAGAAATTTATGAAAGTTAGAAAAAGTATATAAAAAAGATACGGGCTAAGAAAAAAATAAAGGAAGAGAATGAAATACTAGATAAAGATAAATATAAAGTGAATGAGATTAAATTTTTTTACTTATTTCAATTAAAAATGAAGAATGAATAAATAAAAAAAAATTGTTACGAAGACAAACATATGTGTTAAAATAAAGTAATGTATTCAAAAGGTCAGTAAAAGGTCTCCCTTGTTTAAGTGAGACTAAACTTACAGCAAAATATGCTTTTAACTTCTCCCTGGCTTCATTAAAATGTAAATTTCTTTGTTATTGTTGTTTTTGGGCTTTGGCAGTAACAAAAAAAAACCACTTGTTGAATTTTCTTGTTTTTTTATTTATTTTGTCCGATATTTCGACTTAAGTTTTAAGTCTTCTTCGGGGACTGAAAAATACAAAGTCACAAACACAAGCCCGGAATGTTAAAAAGTGAACGAAAACAACTGCAAAAGGAATGCCAAAGTTGTTAAGCTTTAAGAAGTGTTGCCAGATGGGCCAAAAGCGCTTCATGAGGATTTACTGAAAGAATATATTAACAGAATTCTTAACATATTATTTTAAATAGCTATTTTAGCTAACAAAAAAAAAAAATAAATAAATAACTGGCCATTTCAGCCCTTGAAAGGACTTTGACCTAGCTTCTTATGATCAATTGTGTTGTGCGTGTTTATTAAGTTTGTACACAATTGACCAAGAACCGGACCTACATGTTTAACGCCGACTCCGAACGGCGATGAACGGAATGTTCTTGTTCTCAAGAAGCTTTACATGGCATTTTGAATACTCTCTGAGGTTTGCCATTGTCTGCAGAGAGGTGGCGACCGTACAGAAAAATTATTTTAATTCAAATAACTTTCTGTCGCTGCTGGGGTTCGAACCTGGGTCTCCAAGTTCGTTGACATAGTGGCCACGCACTTTAACCAACTACGCCACGGACGCCACGTGATTTATACGTAAATTAAAAATTATACATATAATACATACAATAGCTATTTTAGCTATTTATACGTAAAAGTAGAAATATACGCTTACATAAAACCGTTATTTTCTCAAAAATTACTGTTAATAGTGTTGTAATATTGTGAATATTTCAACAGACCTTGATTATTGCATCAATATTAATTACATGAGCGCCAACTATTAGGTCTGTTTCCGTACTCGATTGTAGTAACATGCAATGTGCTAGAGTGCGTTTCCGTACTTTTTCTAGCTCAAAAGAGAGAAGAAGAACTAGCATAAAAGCGCTCTCTTGAGCTCGAAAGTAGCTCGAAGTCATGGTATAATAATACAGGGTAGCATTGACAACTGCTTATTTTCTCTTCTGCAAGAAAACATCTCTTGTCAAAAACAGCTTTTTGTGCAAATACATCAGCAGCTGCTGTGGTTGTTGTTTTTTTTTCACTTCAACATTTTCAACATTGCTTGTGTTTTCAATGGCGGATTGTGAGCGCTCTCTTCTTGAGTATATTTTTTGACAGGAGATGTTTTCCCAAGCAACTGTCAATGCTTCCTTGTATTATTATACCATGGCTCGAAGTGTGCTGGAAAAATTTCTTCGAGCATTATAAGAACAAGCATCAGGAAGAACAAGAAAATGTCAAATTTACATTTTTTGCTTGTTTATGCTGTGCGGCGGAAAAAAATTTACAAATAGTGAAATACAAATTGCAAATAAATATAAATAAATTAATAATAAATTAATTTCAAAGCTGATAATTGATAATTGGCGTAAATAAATTTGGAGTTATTTACGTTTTACGGGCAATTAGCTGTTTTTGTGCTGGAAACTAGTTAGAAGTCGTTTGAACTTTACTCAGCTTGAACTTTACTCAACTTTTACTCAACATTGTGTACGGAAACACACCTATTATTGAAACATTATAAACAAACATGAAATTATTGAAACTATTTATATTTATTATTGAATGTACTATCTAAGAGAGTCGAAATAGAGATCGAGACTCGTTAAATTTTATGTATACTCATCTACACTATTATATAAAAGGCGTCTCTCGAATTTTCATCGTTCAATCAAGGGGGTAAATGCTGAACCGATTTTAATAATTCTTTCACTATTCAATTGCTATAATAAGCGACCCTGCTACTGGGTACTACGTTTTTGGTAAATATTTTTATTTAATTATTTAAGAATTCATGCATTTTAATCCATGCTGCCATTGTATAAGCAGCACGAAATAACAGCAAACAATAGCTCAAGCTCTTTGTTGAGAGAGAGAGAGGTGAGATTCTACAACTCACCTCGCTGGTCTCTTGAGTGGATAGTTGCACTCAGTTAATTCCTGCTACAGTGTAGCCATAAGCCCAATATATCGTATTTATTTGCGTGCCACTCTTTTTATTTCAATATCTACTGAGTTAAATAATCCAATAAATAGATTGAGATAAATTTTACAGCATCTTAATATATTAAAATGAATAGTGGTTTGTTCGGATGCTAAAAACTTGAAAACAACTGGACCAAATTGGATACTTCCTTCTGTGAATTTGTTCGTAATTGTTACGCGAAGGTTTTGGAAAAAATTCACGGAACATTGGACAAGGAGGCGGGGCACCTCCCATACAACCCAAATCTACGATAGCGAATAGCTTTGAAATTGTAGGTCGCATAGCATCGGAATTCGGTGTTCTACCTCAATTTACAAGTGCCGTTCCACAGGTAAAATTTTATGGGTGTTGGACGTGGGGCGTGGCACTTTTTCAGCAGACCAAATTTTCGGTATAACTTTCAAGCTATAAGTCACACATCAATGAAACTTGGTAAGAGCGTACTATTTAGTCGCGTCCTTCGACTAGCAAAATTGAGCAAGCATTGGGCAAGGGGGTGTGACACCGCCCATATAATTCAAAAATATGATGTCGAATAGCTTTGGAAATAAATGTCGCATAACAATAAAACTCAGAATGGAATTACTATTAGGTGATGTCCTTCTATGTATTAGAAAACTGAGACGGACTTTGGAAAAGAGGGTGTGGTTCCGCCGATACAAGCTAAATTTGTGATATAGAATATCTTTGGATATAAATGTTGCACAACAATGTTACTCAGTATGGAGTTGCAACTTGGTGATATCCTTCTACTGGAAAACTGGGACAGACAGGTCTTTCCATGTATAGTGGTTTGCATGTACGTTGAGTGTTTTAACGTTATCTTTTTTGGGCCATCTTGAACACCAGAGGGCGCTGTAGTACAAATTTTTTGCAAAACCACCTTAAACTCCCAAAAATTTCATGCGATTATAATGAAAATTGGTATATAGTGGTTTTTGTGTACGTTTAGTGTTTTTCTGCTATCTTTTTTGACCCATCTTGAACACCAGAGGGCGCTGTATTATAACTGTTTTTACAAAACCACCTCAAACTCGCTCATGCGATTAGAATGAAAATTGGTATATAGTGGGTTTCAGGTACGGTGAGTTTTTTTTATCTTCTTTGATCCACCTTGGACCCCAGATGACGCTGTAGTACTACCGCCATGCAAAACTGGCTAAATAGAATTTTTTGTTATTTTTGTAGGTAATATGTTTTTATTTTTATATATTATTCAAACTTGAACTTATACGTTGCGTTTCTTAATAAATTAAGTATATAACCAGAAAATTTGGTAGCGTTATATAGAAAAATGGCTTTGCAACAGTCAAAAATGCTTAAAAGTGGGAAACATTTAGCCAGTTTTGCTCGCCACTGTAGTTGCTGGGTGCAGCAACGCGCGCCGGGAAAAAGATAGTGGCATAATAATACAAGGTAGCATTAACAGTTGGTTGGGAAAACATCTCCTGTCAAAAAAATTACTCAAAAAGAGAGCGCTCACAATCGGCCATTCAAAACACAAACAATGTTGAAAACGTTGAAGTGAAAAAAAACAACAACCTCAGCAGCTGCGGGTGCATTTTCACAAACAGCTATTTTTGACAAGAGATGTTTTCTTGTGGAAGA
The DNA here is from genome assembly GCA_943735915.1 of Pherbina coryleti. NCBI lineage: Eukaryota > Metazoa > Arthropoda > Insecta > Diptera > Sciomyzidae > Pherbina > Pherbina coryleti. The sequence continues at coordinate 91,660,843 of OX030948.1, forward strand.
GAAAATAAGCAGTTGTCAATGCTACCTTGTATTATTATACCATGATGTATACTTTTCTTATTCAACGCATCATGATGTAATTAACAAGGTGCTAGTGAATTTTTCACCACACTCAATTTTGCTGAATCTGTCAATAAATTATGACATCAATAGGGGACCTGTTGGTAAGTGTCAATTCATTATTTGTTTTGTTTGCTTGCTTGTGGTAGTTCTTACTAAAAAGTAATAAATTGCAATTATAAATATAAAAAAAAACTGAAAAACTAAAGCCAAAACAAGTATCAGAAACTTTGTTTTGCTATGGTTTTGCTTAAAATATGCTATCAGCTGTTTTTGTCAGATTGAGAGTTCATTTTTGTGAGAGAGGTTAAAAATTCACTACCACCTTGTTAATTACACCATGCAACTCATGAAGCTAAGACGTGCGCCATTCTAATAAAACTACTCAAAAGCTAAAGAACATCTTTTCTTTCCAACATGGTAGCAGAGCAAGGTTGCTCCAAGACCACGTGAAGTTCTTTTTAAGGTTAATAAAGAAGTTCATTAAATTTATATTTCTTGGACAAGACGTTTGTTGATGGAAAAGGAGTACAAAAAGTTAATTAATCAAGAACAAATTGATAGTGAAAATTTTACAAAAAGAACGCTCAGTGTGTTTTTGTTGTGACATTTTCAATTTGTTCAAAAATTTCAAAAACTTGTTTTTTATTTTTTAAGGACTATATTAGCTCAGTGTACACATGTTGTTTTTGTTTTTCATTTTTTCGTCGCCATCGAAGATCTCATTTTTTTTTTTTTTTTAATTTTTGATCCAGCTCAATGCCACAACACCACTGGAATAGACTGCAATGTCAGAGGCATTGAGTGAGGTGTTGCTTATAAAAAAACTTATTAAACGAGTCATTTGATTTAAAAATTGATAAGCCAATTAAGATTTATGAAGACAACTCAGGGCGGTAGCGATTGCTAAATTCGGAAATTTTACAAAAAATTCTAAGCATATTGAAGTACATATCATTTTATAAATGAAAATTTTGAGAACGATATAATAAATACAATAAAAATTGATTCAAAATTAAATCTAGCTGATATGTTGACAAAAAGCTTAGACAAAGAAAAAAAACCGAAAAGCCTTGAGATTAATTTGAAATTACTGGAAAACTTATTCAATAATAAAAATGTTAAACTAGTTATAAGAAAATTATGTTTACGAAAAAATTTAAAATTAATGTACATATAATAGAAATATAAATGAAAGTTGGTTGCAAATAATGTATACGTATTTTGAAACTGATTAAATAATATAACCTTGATTATTTTTAAGAAAATTTTGTATACGAAAAATGAAAAAAAAATTACTTTACAAAGAATTTATTTATAAAAACTACTGTTGAAAATTCAAGGAGGCGTGTTATAATATTATGAATATTTCAACAGACCTTGATTATTGTATCAATATTAATTACATGAGCGCCAAATATTGTTTCAATAATGTACTACCTAAAAGAGTCGAAAGATCAAGACTCGTTAAATTTTATGTATCTTTTCTTATTCAACACACATGAAGTTAAGACGTGCGCCATTCTAATAAAACTACTCAAAAGTTAAAGAACATCTTTTCTTTCCAACAAATACTATGAAATGGATCAAGTAAATTATTGAAGCGTGAAAATTTATCTTTCATTTAGTATACAATGATTTATTGATTTTTTTATGGTGTTTTTTTAAGATAAAATGATTTGCCCTTGTACGGAAAGTTGTTATTTCAAGCATATTAAGGAGAGATTACGATTTTTGGGGCGCCACGATTTAACAATGGGCTCGTGAAATACTTTTGATAAAAATAAGAATGGCCGAAGGAAAAATCGTTTTATAGAATTATTTTGAAGTTATCTATTTTTCAAAATATTTTTTTTAATAAGATCTTCAGAAAAAACTGGTTTTGTTTTTCTTAGCATATAACTGATATTGTTAAATGTTTACTGTTTCAGAGAGAATATAATAAGACTTCAGAAAATTTTAAATAAACATATCTGTTCAGTATTTCACATTTTATATCAATATCAGAAGGTGAAATATTTTCTTACATTAAACTATTATTTGCTTTCAAAATACCGTTATTACTGTCAATTATGGAAAGTAAATTATTACAATTTAAAGTACAGTACAGATTTATTTGATATTTTTGTAGTGTTTTTATATGATAAAATGATTTGCCCTTGTACAGAATGTTATTATTTCAAGCATATTAATAACAAATATATTAAACTAGCGATACCCGGCGCGCGTTGCTGCACCCGGCAAGTATATTGGAAATAATAAGTAAATTCAAAACTTTTATTAGCCCCTTAGTCTGACACCACGCTCATGTTCCACTGCCCGTTACAGTTTCCCAGTAGCAGAACACCACTCCCAGGTGGCAATTCCATTATGAGTTTCATTATCTTCTGATTTTAACTTCCATAGCTATTCCGTATAGAAAATCAGGCCACACCCCCTTTTCCAATGAATGTACCAGTTTTCCAGTAGAAAGACTGGCAATTAGTAACTCAATACTGAGTTTTATTGTCATGCGACGTTTAGTTCCAAAGCTATTCAATATCAAAAATTTGACTTGTGTGGTCGAAGCCATAACCCCTTTTGCTATGCCCGTCCCAGTTCTCTTCTTTATTTATAAAAAAACTTATTAAATCACACAATGTCAATTCTATAAAGTAAAAAGTCAGATGTTTGTTCCTTTTGTTCATTTATAACCCAGCAGAAAAGTGGACCAAATTTGAAATAGTTCTGAACTAGTTCCAAAAAGGACCAGTACTAGTTCCACTACAATACCCTTAAACATTGAACGAACTGGCGCTTTTTGCGGGTTGATGTCATAGGAAAAGACAATTGTCCCCAGAAACACTCCTTTTTCCCTATATTTAAACTAGTTGCATTAGGAACATTTTTAAACTGGTTGCTTTCGCAGTAGCCTGAAAGTGGTTCTTTTTTAACTAGTTTTAAAGTGAACATATCAAAAGTGTAAGAATTTAGTGCAATGAAAAGGTCCTAAAGGTCTCATTTGTACCATCTTTTCCATCCACAATCAAGAAAACATTTTGTATACAAACATTTTTTTTTTATTATTTTTTCTTGTGCGCAGCAAATTTTAAAAAGGAGCCAGAACGCGTTTATTTTTGTCAGCAATACTTTTGAAAACAAAACCAAAGATAACTGTTCTACACTGAACGCCTTTTGTACTTTTTCAGAGCTACTGCGAACTGCGCTAGAAATGAACTAGTTCACTTTTTCAATTGACTCCAAAATAACTGCTGGGAAATTACAGGAAAACCACCGTCAAAACCTGTGTAGAAAAGTTGCATGCAGCGAAACAAATAAACATACGTACATACAAACATACATACATACATCAATTCGGATTGATTCTCATTCTCATAAAAAAATCCTCAATATGCTAAAGGTGGTCAGTGAATCCCCTTTTAACAAAACTGTGTTATTAATCTTAATATTTGATTAGATTAATTCACCACATCAAAACTAATTTAAACATGTACGTCGGTCCCATTAGCTTTAAGCGCAGCAAAGTGTGTATGTATATGTATTTGTTTGTTCTTTTTGTTGCTTTGTGGTTGCTAAGAATAAAGCCTAAAGAGTATAGTAGAGAGCAACATGCAGTTTATTGAGGCTCTCGCAGCACATACGCATGAAAAGCTAACGATCAAACAATGCATGGCATTCTGGATGATTTTTTAAAAAACTTAACACTTTAATTAAAGATACTTATTATTGAAATTTCGTAAAGCAAATACCCATTGATCCTTTTGTAGCACAAATGTGATATTTTAAAAATTATTTCATAAAAATCGGACCAGTACTTTTGGAGTTTTGCCGCAACAAAAAATTTTCACTTTCATTTTATATAATAGTATAGATATAGTGATAATTAAAGAAAAAGTATAAACTTTTTTGTATATATTAAATGAAAGGTAAAATAATACATATTTTTCTTATTACTGCAAATTTTTGAGAAAATAACGGTTTTATCAGTAATAAAATTGAAACATAATACGAAATCGCTCATAAAATTCAATATATTGCTAAAATGTACTTGATTTTTATATTTTCTGAGAGATAATTTAATTATTTTTGAAATAACGTATTTATATATTTATGTATATATGTCGATACTCCAAACGTATAAGTTGATAACTCAAACTACCAACTTTTAAAGGGACAGCGTATTGGACTCCATCTTGTGCCAATTTTTTGAACCTTTAGCTGAAAATTTGAGTTATTGGTAGCTATTTTTAAAGTTACAACTTTGGTATATTTAGCTGAGGACTCAAAAGAAAAACTTAGTACCTTAAGGTAAAAATATATTGCAAAAACTTTTGTTTTTTTTTTCTGTTGGCAACTTCATGTACCTAGTTATTAGCTATTTATTCTGAAAAAACTATGCTTGTAAGTCATACAGTGATGTGCGATAAAATAGAGCCACGCACTTGCTGATGATATTACTTAATTAAAATTTTTTGTAACAACTTGGCATGCTCTGAACCAAACGTAGTTTAAAAACCACTTCCCCCATGAATATTGTACAGTTGTTTTTGAGTAAAATTGCGCCTTTATTTTTCGCTAATCTGTGAAACTGTGATATTGTTGCATTTAAAGTGTGTGCGTTAAAATAGAGCCAACCAATATAACTAACAATTTTTTAATTTAAAAAGATCTTTTTTAATAAAATTTTTCTATAGAAGGTAAGTAAGAGTTCTCAGTTTTATGATTTTAAAATAAATTTTTGTGTTTCAAGCAATAAGGTCTAAAAATAGGAAAAGCCAAGCACTGCAGTTTTGAAAACCGAAAAATTATGAAAAATTTGCGTAAACAAGGTAAAAGCCAAAGGATAATAGCCAGTATAGTTGGCTGCTCAAAGAAAATGGTGAGAACGCATTAAAGTTTACACAAACAAAAAACAAAAAAAAAAAACACCAGAGGAAAACAACCCAAAATAAGTACCAGTTCGCAAAGACGAATATAAACGCCATATAAAAAAAGATCCGTTTGTGACCACTTCCGCTCTAAAAAAACAATATTCCTTGGACGTGGATACTTCAACGATTCGAAAACTTTGAATTAAAAACAGATTGAAGGCTAAAGTTGCTCAGAAGATACCATTCCTGACCAAAGTTAATGTCCGCAAGCGATTTCAATCCGCAAAGGATTATGTTGATTGGCCAACGAGTAAATGGCGAAAACTCTTTGGTCAGATGAAACCAAAGTTAATTTATTTATCTCAGACCGAGGCAGCATTTCTATGAGAAGACCCCCCAATACCGCATTTCTCCCTCAACACACTATAAAAACCTGTTAAACATGGCGGTAGGAGTATAATGATTTGGGGGTGTTTCTCATATAATGGCATATGTCCCTTATTTCGCTTCGAAGGAAGAATGGATGCTTTAAAATACATCAGGATTTTGAGTGAAACCATGATACCGTACGCAGAGTTGAATATACCGCTTCGATGGGGTTTTTAGCAGGATAACGACTCGAAACACACATCGAAGCGGGCAAACGAATCGTTTAGACAAAAAACATCGAAGTTTTAAGCTGGCCGCCACAGTCGCCAAACAGTTGCTCAGCAGTTATGAGAAATAATTATAATTATATTTCAATAATTTCTATTGATTACATCATGAAATTTCAAGTTTTCTAATCAAAAGTCATGGCTTAAATCAAATAACTATTTCTGGCTCTATTTCAAGTTCTCTATTTTCACAGCCGATGTTAATGTGGCAACGCTTTCATTATATAAAAACATAGAATGTAAAACAATGAAAGAAAAACCTCTATTACATCTTTTGCTTGTGTTCCTATAATTCCGCCATAAGGTATTTTTAAAATTTCCTAACTTCCGCCAAAAGAGACCTCTGGCACTCTTTGTACTTTTCTTTTTGGCTGCACATCACGGGTAAGAATTGTTCCACAACTCTAATTTACCATACATACAGATATTTCAATTATTGATGCAATAAAGAAAATCCGTATTCCAACATATCTAAATCGTTGTGTTTTAATTAATTCTCCTGATTAATTTTTCCTAATTTCTTCTTTTACGGCAAATCTTAAACTCTGCTGAGTTAAAAGATTTGCTCTTCTAGAGTACTCCAATTTGTCAACGGCTCTTTTTTTGTTGAAGGTCAACAGATCCAATCATAAAATATTCATTGGTCCTCACGAACCGGATAGTGTCCAAACAACACTAAAGAGATTTCAGCTAGCTCCCACTCTAGAAGAAGAGAAACCAACGTCCAGAACTCTAAACTGAATTAATAAAATCAGGTACGTTTGCATCTTCACTCTTGTGTATGTTACATTAGTTCTTGATCAGAGTAGCAAACGCGAGTGTGTCAACTTAGTGTTAAATTTAAAGTCGTAAAAAGTTGCAAAAAACAAAAAAAAAAATGTTTAACAATTGAATTAAAACAAAAGAAACATAAAATAAAGTGTGATTAAAGAAGTGAATAAAATCAAAGATTTGTTTTAATTAAAAAATAAACAACAATCTTTGATAGAATTAAAGGTGAAAAGGTGACATTAAGGTGACACAAAGGTCATATTAGGGTTAGTAATTCTCACTACTCATTTACGATATCAGATCGCCAAAAGCCTCCACTAATCTATTGAGTTATAATTGCGTTCTCCAAAGATCAGCAAATTTGTTTAGGAATTTTGTCATTCTATCGCATAAAGTGGTGGTCTTACAAAACTTATAAAAAAAAAAAAAGACTATGTGCATAAAAGGTGACACAAAGGTCGTATTAAGGTTAGTAATTTTCAGTACTCATTTACGATATCAGATCGCGAAAAGTCTCCACTAATCTATTGAGTTATAATTGCGCTTGTTGTTCTTGCGATCATTTCGCTTGATGCATTCATTTTTTTTCTATTTCGGACAGCAGTACACAATACTGCGTTCTCTCTAAAGATCAGCAAATTTGTTTAGGAGTTTTGTCATGCTTATAAACTTATACCTGCTATACTAGACCTGCTTATAACTTATAAAGGAAAAAAAAAAAAAAGAGAAAGAAATATACCAACATGAATTTTATTTCATTTTGAAAAAAAAAACAAAATACGATATATTTTCAAAAACAAAAAAGTATTAAATTTTGTGTACATACAAACCAATATTTATAAAAAAAAAAAAACAAAAAAAAACGATACATACTAAATTATACCAAAATAAATCTTACATCTCAATCATACTATAAACATTTATTATAATTTTTTTATATAGTTTCGCAACCATACTTATAAAATAGTCGATATTAAACAAACATTTTTTTTTATACAGCTATTGATCTGTACATAAAGCTTTGCTTTAGTTAATCATTGTCCACGGTGATGTTGTTGTTGTTGTTACTCTCAGCAACTCAACATGAACTAGTTCAATTTTGTTTTCCAATGGCGGTTTCGCATGATTTTATTTAATTTTTTTTCCTAATTTAAAATTTCTGTGTGTAAAATATTTATTAAAGACAGTTTCCGTTTCGATTAAAAATACAATTCATTAAACAAAAAAAAAAAATTAAAAATTTTGAAATATTGTCCTAAAATAAATAAAAGTCGTGAGTGTTTGTTGCTCATAGAATTTGATATAGGCTTTCAGGCACACTCTCTTTGAAATAAGTCCAGTGACAGTTTTATAATTAAAAATTTTTATTTTTATTAAAAAACAACAATAAAATAAAAACAAAACTATTTTATCTCCAATAGAAAGCAGCATTGACAGCTGAAATTATCATATATTATTTTTCCATACATATACAAATAATAGACAAACTCTATTGCTTTTTATTAAAAATTCCTATAATTTTATTTCAACTAAAACCTTTTTTCTCAGTCTCTGACTACTTCTCGTAGCGATCGGTCGTATTTCTGGCTACCGTACATATCGTGCTCATAGAGCAAAAGTTCTTCTCTCTATTTTTTCTTCTATTTTAACCGTTTTCGGTTAGCTGCTGTTGTCAACAGCAATGGTAACGCGAAAAAGAGGTGGCAAGCTAAAGCCACCGAAATCTCTTGCTAGCACTTCGCAAGTGCAAAACAGTTTTAATCGAACAAACCGGTTTAGTGTGTTAAGCAAAACTCACGATGCTGAAATGAATTGTGCAAGCTCTGATGACGGCGACATTGCTAATAATGCAGAACCTTACAAGGTACCTCCTATTGTTGTGGACAACATTCATCAGTTTGTTGATGTTATCAAATTATTCGAGAATGGAAAATATAATTTTAAAAGGTTGTCGATTGGCACTAAAATTTTTGCTAACTCTTTACTTGACCATACCACATGCGTCAAAAAGCTACAGGAGCTGAAGTTTAAGTTCTTTACTCATCCAGTTAAAAATAGTTCGGTTTATAAGCTGGTTGTTTTTGGATTACGAAAACTATTGCTTAGCAAAATTTCGGAAAATTTGAAAGAAAGCTACAATATAGACGTAAAATCGGTTAAAGAGATTGAAACCAAACGTTCTAATGTGAATGATGCCATATACATGGTTGAGTTTGACAGAAACGTCGTTCCTAAAAGCCAAATTTTTAAAATAAGGTTTCTCTGCGGTTGCTGTGCAATGGAGAAAACCTTCGAACAAAAAATATGGTCCAACCCTCTGCACCAAATGTTCAATGTTTGGGCATGGCTCGTCTAACTGTCATCGCGTCCAAATATGTTTGGCCTGTGGTCTTAATCATGATTTCGACAACTGTAAGTTAAAATTACTTTAATTCAAATAATTTTCTGTCGCTGCTGGGGTTCGAACCTGGGTTTCCAAAGTTCTTTGACATAGCGGCCACGCACTTTAACCAACTACGCCACGGACGCCAAACAACCATTCAGTGGTATATAAATGCTCTAACTGCATTAAAAGCAATAAAAAACCATCTAACCACAGAGCAGATGATCCAAAATGCCCTTGTCGTGCCGAGTATCTCGAGCTGAGAAATCGTCTAACAACTAAGCGGAGTAAGGTTGCTCCTAGTACAGTCCAGTTTAAAAATTTTAATTTCCCACCGATTATTCCGGAAGCAGTTGAAAGTCGTTCATTTCCAACTCAAACCAAAGGAATTTATGCCGATGCACTCAAGATGTCCAAGCCAACCTCTCAGGAAAATAATTTCTTTTCAACAGATGAGCTTTTTCACATTTTTACTAAAGCTATAACTGATCTTCAGAAATGTAAGTCAAAATTGGAGCAACTCAATGTTATTATGAGCATGCTTAAATATGCTATATATTGTTAAAAGATCAAGCAGTCTTCATATAATGCATTGGAATTGCCAGGGCATTACAACGTTCGCACTTTTTACATTCGTCAACTCAACTTCTCAATTTTTTAACTAATAAATCTATTGACATAGTTCTGTTAAACGAGACTTTTTTAAAGTCTCAACATAAATTTCGACTTCCTGGATATAAAATCTACAGGAAAGACAGAGAAACTTTCGGTGGTGGTGTTGCGATTGCTATCAATTGCGGTATCGACCATGGAACACAGAAATCATTTCCAACGAAGTCAATTGAAGATATTTGTATTACTGTGAAAATCAAGAACAAAAATGTAAACTTCATCTCTGCATACTGCCCAAGGTACACCAACGATTTTCCAACCGATCTAAGTCTTCTCACGTCAACCAATAGCGACTTCTTCCTTCTTGGCGACCTCAACGCTCATCATACCAGCTGGAATTGCAGAAGCTTAAATCGCTCCGGACGAGTTTTGTTTGATCATCAAAATTTATCTAACTATTTTATTTATTATCCTCTAAGCGCTACAAGATTGCCACAAAATGTAAGCTATAGACACTCCTCAACTGTGGACCTGCTTTTGTCGAACTCTAGCATGAATTTTTCTAACTTGAGTGTTTTTTCTTGTGAGTTGAACTCGGATCACGCTCCAATCACTTTTTACATTAATGAGCCCTTATTTGAGTCTGAAGAGTATTACTACCACAATACTAATTGGGTGAACTTTAAAAGTGTTGTGAACGGTGAAATCATATCCAGTATTTTATTAAATGAAGATCCCTCACTTGCCAATATCGAATCTCAAATCTGTTGTTTTTTAAACATTCTAGAAAAGACTAGATTAGATCAGCTTTCATATAAAAAATGTAGGCATAACTCATTGTGTTTGTCAGAACTATGTACGTCACTTATATCCAGAAGGAACATTTATAGAAGAAAATTTCAAAGAAAAGGCATTTTAAATGAAAAAAAATATTATATGGCAATAATTAAACAATTAAATCAATTGATATCTTGTCATATTAGCAATCAAAGGAACGAGCAGTAGTCTAACTTTTTATCATCTCTTAAGGTAGGCAAGAAAAATGTCTGGAAAGTGTCTAAATATTTTAGGAAATCCATTCCATCCCTAGTTGTAGATGACTGTGAAGTAAATAGTCATGAGGAAAGGGCAATCGCTTTGGCAGATCAATTCTCAAAAGTATTTTTAACGTCGTCTTCTTTAACGCATAACATTGACAGGGAAGTCAGTTCATTCGTTAGTGAATTAGCGCAAACAATTTAACTAATGAATATTTCAGTACTCTAACAGATGCTCTAGAAATAAGGTGTTTAACCCGCATCCATCGTTTGCATCAAATTGATGCAAATTCTTGAAACACATTCATATATTAAAAACAAATATGCGTATTTAAATTCAGAATTTTGGCTACCTTCCTAAAATATCAAAATAAACAAGTGAGCAGTTCTACAGTTAGAGATAGTCTTATAGTTATCGCGCTAGAATAGTTAATAAATTGAAAATATTCTAATGAATAATATTGTCTTTTTGTATCTGCATCAAATTGATGCACAACGTACTTCTTGTTTCTAGAAATTTCCGATGGATGCGGGTTAATAAATAACCAAAAAAATCGGAAAGCTCCCGGTTTCGATGGAATTAACAATATTATTCTTAAAAATATTCCAGATTCTGCTATACACCTTTTAGTTGGAATCTTTAATTTTTGTCTGCGTTTTGGCTATTTTCCGATGTGTTTTAAAAAAGCCAAAGTTGTACCGATCTTAAAACAGAACAAAGATCCGAAAATACCTTCCAGCTATCGGCCTATAAGTTTGTTGAGCTGTCTTGGCAAAATTTTTGAAAAAATAATTCTTGTAAGACTTAAAAGTTTTACTGATAATACCAATGTTATAAGCCAGTTTCAATTTGGGTTCAAACCCGGGCATAGTACAACACATCAGATCAAAAGAGTAGTTAATATCATTAAGGCAAATAAAATCAATAGGCTTTCCACCGGTGTGGTACTTTTAGATATTGAGAAAGCTTTTGACTCCCTATGGCACAACGGTCTTCTGTACAAATTAAGAACGTTACGATGTCCCTTGTATCTTATAAAGATAATTCAAAGTTTCCTGACTAATTGTGTCTTTGTTGTTCAAGTTGAAGGTTTTAAATCCACAGAAAAAGTTATTACTGCCGGAGTCCCGCAAGGTTCCGCGTTGTCACCATTTTTATATTCCATGTATATCTCTGATTTTAAGTCGTCCGCGAATATAGATTTAGCCTTTTATGCTGATGATAGCGCCCTAAGCGCCTCCGGAAAAGTCTCAAACGCATTGTCAAAAAAATGCAGGGTGCCTTATCTTTGGCTACAAAATATTTTGACAAATGGAAAATAAAGGTTAATGAAGAAAAAAACCCAAGCAATCATATTTCCTTTCAATAAGTCTCCAAAGCGTGCTCCCACTAGACCATTCACCATTCAAAACAATGTGATACCGCTATCGAAATCGGTCAAGTATTTAGGAGTTACCCTTGACTATAAATTGTTATTTAAACCGTATATTGATGACATCTGCGTCAAAGCTACTAGGTGTAGTAAAGCTCTCTATTTTTTCTTAAATAAAAAGTCGAAGTTAAATATAAAGAATAAAATGTTGCTTTATAAAATGTGTATCAGACCTATTTTGACTTATGCCTATCCCGTTTGGAAGGATTGTGCAAATTCTCACCTAAAGCGCCTTCAAGTTATCCAAAACAGGAATATAAAGACTATCTTTAACTTGCCAAATAGATTTCCTACATCAGAATTGCACTCTATGACTCAAATAAAATTGATATCTTATACTTTAAACGATTTGACCCTGTCATTTTCTCATAGATGCAGGACTTCAGCCCATGCCCTCTTGAGGAGTTTGTCATAGTCAGTGGTTTCTTTCTCTATTCTTATAGAGGAGTCGAAAAGACTGACCTCAAAACGACCTTTATAACGATAAAACGATTTTAAACGATATTTATAACTTGTGATATTAATATAGGTTTTTTACTATCTTTTTCCTATAATTCAAGATTATTTTAAGTGAGTATTTTACAAATTATATACCTTGAACTTATTTGTTGTAATATCTCTAGATAAAATCTCAAACATTGTATTACTTGTAAATATTGAATATGCAGTCTGTGATAGAAATAAAATAACAACAACAACAAACCTTTTTTCTCTACAAAACAATTTTATGCTATATATTCGCAACTGAACGCTTGTTCATGTAAACATTTCCGTTTTCATTGATGTGTTCGTAGACAAGTTTTTTGTTTACAATTATTGGAACGTTCGTTCGGTTTTCTTTGCTGTGTTAGTAAAACAAGTTTGTTCATTAATCGGTAGTAGATTTTTCAAATTCTTAGTGGTGTTGGTGAAACAAGTGTATCCAACGACCATTAAAGCTGAGCGTTTATACGCGTTTCCGGTTTTCTTCTTCTTGGCTGTGCATTGCTTGTGTATTTTTTTTACACAGTTGAACAAAGTTTAACATTTTAATTCTTTGATTTTTTTTTCAATTGAGTTTCAACGGAAATTTCCACTTTTCTTCTGGGTTTTCTTTCAATTTGTTCTCCAAGCAATTTTATTTTCTATTGGTTAACATTTCCGAGTTCTTTCTATTTTTTTTTTTCTTCCATCCTTGCGGCCACTCTGTGCTTACATTGTTTCGCTTTAAATAATTTGGTTAGCTTATCGAACTAATACTCTTTAAAATGGAATCTCTTGATATATTTATCTATGTGACCGACAGTTTGAGAGAGTTTGAAGCTGACTTCAACGATAATACGATAACTAATTATTCAACGCATTCGCTGAGGTTTACCGGGATGAGATGAAATCGATGTGGCAATGCGTTAAAGCCGCATACGAAGCATGTCTACACGAACTTTCAAAAGCAAAGAAAGAACCTGGCGTGGATCTAGAAACTCTGAAGAATCGCTTTCAGACGTCATATTCAACATATGTACGCTGCATAGCTAGGATAGGCGAGTATATCCAAGAGCTAACGCTTGCAGCTATTCCAACAACGATGCATCTAAGAAGTCACGACTCCGCCAGCCACTCTATACACTTACCACCTTGCGACAGAGAAGTTTTCAATGGGAACTACCTATCCTGGCCATCGTTTCGTGACATGTTAACGGCGATTTATATTAATAATTCTAGATTGAGTCCAATTGAGAAACTTTTTCAACTTTTTTAAAAAACACGAGGTGAGGCTCGTGACATTGTAAAAAAATCTCCACTTACAAATAAGGATCGTTTTGAAAACAAACGGATCCTTGTCAACAGTCAGCTTCGTATCCTTTTTAACATTGAAATTGTTTCTGCTGAATCCGGAAGATTAATAAAACAACTTCAACGCGACATTAATAGTTGCATTTCCGCTCTCAAGATGTATGATATAAAAATTAATAACTGAGATTCAATTTTCATATTTCTTTGTTCCACTCACTTGCCTGAAGCAACACTCGCTCTCTGGGAACAATCACTCAAGAGTAAAACAGAGATTCCTAAATGGGAAGATTTAAATTCCTTTCTTACAAGTCGGTATCAGACACTTGAGACCGTTTCAGATATAAAATCTTCAGTTAATTCAAAGTATGTTACTCAGAAAACTTCAAATATTTCTAATCGCACTTCACCAAGGAAAGTTAACACGTATCATTCGAACATTTCTAACACCACATCGTGTAAACTCTGTCCTAATCAGCAGCATATCATTCGACAATGTCCAAAGTTTTTAGATATGAATCCAGTTGATAGAATGGCAGTAATCAAGAAACATGGTCTCTGTATTAATTGTTTTGCAAAGGCTCATGCTCTTAAAGATTGTAAAAGCACGTTCAATTGCTTCACATGTCACAAGCGACATAATACTCTATTGCATAGAGATATGTCCAATTCCAATTCCAATGCTCTTTCCAATTCGTATGCTAACTACAATTCTAATTCGAATGCTAGGTCCAATGCTAATTCCCAATTTAACTCCAATTCTAATTTTACAACTATTGCTCCACTTGCTTCCACGGCTGATATATTCAGGCCTAGAGCGGAACAGATGCAAATACAGTCCACTGAAGATTCCACTTCATTTAATACCATTCAAAATTGTTTCGCATCCAGTTCAAAAAGTATTCTCTAGGGTACAGCAGTGGTTCGAATATGCCACTTAGGTATAACTTATTCTGTACGTGCACTTATTGACTCTGGATCCGAAGGCACTTTCATTTCTGAAAGACTCCTAAACTTGCTAAAACTTCCTTGTCGTGCAGTTCAAGCTAAAATATCAGGCTTGAATAATGCAATTCCCGCAAAAGCACAAAAGCTTTGCTCTTTCGTGCTTAGCTCCCCACTTAATCCTAATATATGTATCGAAGCTTCAGCGCTTGTCCTACCTCATCTCACTGGAAATCTGCCAACTTGCTCCTTTGACTGAGCGTTTTTTTATAATCTTCCAAATATAAAACTTGCAGACGTTGAATTCTTCAAGAGTTCTCACGTAGATCTCTTAATTGGCGGAGACTTACTTTCTTCTATTTTGCTTGACGGTATAAAACGCAATGTTTGCGGTTCGTTACTTGCTCAAGAAACCATCTTCGGATGGATACTAACTGGTCCAGTGAAAAATAGGATAGAATCCAATTCAAAAACTTTGGTATCATTTTTCAATGAAGTATCCATTGACCAAGAGATTCTTCGTTTTTGGGAGGTGAAGGATGTCCCCAGAAAGCCTCTAGTAACACATTCCGATTGTGTTTGTGAAGAATATTACGTTCGCACCACGAGACGAAACGAATATGGTCGATACATCGTATCTCTTCCATTTAAAGAGCTCGCTAATTCACGTGCTATAGCTTGCGCTCAATTCCAAAGAAATGAACCACGAATTAGCAAAAATCCAGAGCTGAAGACTCAATATGATGAAGTTATAAAAGAATATTTCCATTTGGGTCATATGAAAAAGGTTCCCATCCCAAAGTTCACAAGTTTTCCAAAGCATTATTACTTACCACATCACGCGGTTATTAAACCTGAAAGTAAGACA
The DNA here is from genome assembly GCA_943735915.1 of Pherbina coryleti. Lineage (NCBI taxonomy): Eukaryota > Metazoa > Arthropoda > Insecta > Diptera > Sciomyzidae > Pherbina > Pherbina coryleti. The sequence goes on from OX030948.1 coordinate 91,676,249, forward strand.
ACAAAGCTCCGTGTTGTCTTTAATGCTTCCTGCCCTTCGTCTAACGGTAAGAGTCTTAATGACATTTTGCATACGGGCCCGTTACTACAATCCGATTTGACACTCTTGATACTAAAATGGCGTTTTTACCAATATGTTTTCAACAGTGATATTCAAAAGATGTAACGTCAAATTCTCGTGGACTCCAACCACACTCCTTTTCGAAGAATACTCTTTCGAGAATCTCCAACAGAAGAAATTCAAGATTTCGAGTTAACCACAGTTACCTTCGGAGTCAATTGTGCTCCATATTTGGCTATCCGAACGCTTTTTCAGTTATCTGATGATGTTGAGACATCATATCCGCTGGCTAGTACTATTTTGCGTTCTTCCATGCCATCATGGAAGCCATGATATTCCCACTGCAATCAAAGCCAGAGATGAAGTCATTTTGGCCCTTGACTCAGCAGGGTTCTCCCTACGTAAATGGACTTCTAACTCAAAATATGTTCTTGAAGGACTTCCACGTGAACATCTCTTAAATGAAGATTTTCTATTGTTCAGTGATAGCAGCAATGCAAAGACATTAGGTATACGGTGGAATGCTCATTCCGATAAGTTTTATTTCGTTACAGGACCTCTTGGTCAAAAAACAAACATCACAAAACGCGAAGTACTTTCCCAGATTTCAAAGCTCTTCGACCCTGCTGGTTGGTTAGCTCCTTGCATTGTTCTTCCCAAGATATTAATGCAACAGATTTAGCTAGAAAAAATAAGCTGGGATGAAAATTTGCCATTAAAATGTCTTGAATCCTGGCACTCATTTGTAGCAAGCTACCCATATATAAACCAAATTCAAATTCCAAGATGGGTCACATATTCTCCAGAATATGATATTTAATTTCACGGGTTTTGTGATGCGTCCGAAAAAGCTTACGCTGCAACAATCTATGTCAGAGTCGAGTCCACGTTAGGTCCTATTTCAACACATCTGTTGACTTGCAAAACTAAAGTTGCTCCTATCAAAACGATTTCTATAAGCTGCGTTCGATTCGCCAGCCTATACTCAATTCATGTCGCTTATTTCAAAATTTGTATGGGAAAACAACAACAAAGTCTACAGCTAGTTGAGTATAGAGTAGGTCAATTATCAGTTGAGTTGAGTAAAGTTGCGTTGCCAGTTTCTTATTTTTTAGTTGGTTTGTGTACGGAATAAGGTAAAAGTAATAGATTCTGTCAAAATGTAATGTGAGTACAAAAACAAAATTAAATTATTGGCGACTTTGTGATCTGTAAAAACAAAAGTGTTGCCAACTATGCAGTAAGTAACAGCTAAGTGAGTAGCCGTTTTTTTCGTTGTTGAGTTGAGCACTGGCGAATCGAACGCAGCTATTCTTGAGTTATGTGGGGCATTACTTTTGGCTGACATGGTTGACTCTTTGATTCCACAACTGAATATTGAGAAGCACAAACTGTTCTTATGGACAGATTCCACTATTGTGCTGGCGTGGCTAAGAAAACCACCATGCTCATGGAAAATATTTGTTGCTAACCGAGTGTCCAAAATCATAGAATCTGTTGGTTGTGACAACTGGTTTCATGTAGATACCCATTCTAACCTAGCAGACTTAGCAAGTAGTGGTCTTTTACCGCAAGAACTTCTTGGTAATGACTTATGGCGGCATGGACCTCATTGGCTTAGAGGTACACCTGTAAATTGGCCAAGACTCGCACTAGATGATACTAATGAAACACAGCTTGAAACGAAACCTATTAAATCCAATTTTACATTTTTTCAAAACTTTGAGGACATTCTCGAGCGTTTTTCATCATTTTCAAAGGCAGTTCGAGTCATTGCATACATGTTCAGATTTTTCCATCGCTCGCACCGAACATATCGTTGTAAAAATTCAGAAACATCGATTACTGTAACAAGCCCTGAAGTACGTCATGTAAAAAATCGTTTGATAATGCTCTGCCAAAAGGTGGGATATGCGAACGAATATCGTGCATTATCAGAAAAGGACCAAATTTCTTCATCTAGCAGTCTACTTAATCTCAATCCTTTTCTAGATGATTCAGGAATTTTAAGAGTATGTGGTAGACTTGTAGTTTCACCTGTCATGTCGTATGATGAACGACATCCTATAATACTTCCCTACAACTGCCAGTTTTCACGTATTCTCATCCGATTTACTCATGACATTTCATTGCATGGAGGCAATCAACTTGTCCTTCGTTTAATCCGCCTACAATTTTCGATTCCTAAGGTTAAAAACCTTATTAAAACAACAATTTTCAATTGCAAAACGTGTGTAATATTCAAACAACGTCTGCGCACCCAGTTAATGGGGGCACTACCCCCTCAGCGCACGACATTCACGATACCATTTGCACACACCGGTCTCGACTTTGCAGGTCCTTTTGATATAAAGAACTATACAGGCCGAGCCTGTCTCATAACGAAAGGGTATGTCTGCGAATTTGTTTGCTTTGCTACAAAGGCCATCCAACTAGAAGCTACAAGTACCCTGTCCACACCTGCATTCTTAGCAGCATTCAATCGTTTTGTTTCGAGGCGAGGTTGTCCATTACATCTGTATTCTGACAATGGGAAAACCTTTGTCGGTGCTTCTAAAAACTAACACGCGATTTTATTCAGTCTTCTCACGGCGCGTTATGTTCTAGTTTTAATCATCAAAACGTGTCATGGCACTTCATTCCGCCTGGCGCTCCCCATATGGGAGGCCTTTGGGAGGCCGGCGTCAAAAGTTTTAAAACGCATTTTCGTAAAGTTGCCGGCTCCTTTAAGTACACGTTTGGAGAATTTTCCACTCTGTTGTCAAGAATTGAAGCATGTCCAAGAATTGAATTTCTCCTTTGTCATCAGATCCTACTGATGTTTGTGCACTAGTCACTTTCTCATAGGTGGGCCGCTGTTAGCTCCATTAGAACCGCAAATAAATGAAGAAGCAATTTCGATTATAAATCGTTGGCAGCGACTCAAGGCTCTACAACAACATTTTTGTTCTAGATGGAAGAACGAATACCTGAAGGAACTACATAAACGCAACGAATGAAAAAAGCCTCAAGAAAATCTTGAAGAAAATTCCATGGTTGTAATTCGTGAAGAAAATTTACCTCCAAATGAATGGCGTCTAGGTCGAGTCGAGAAAGTTTATTTAGGCAATGATAAGCGTGTACGAGTCGTTGACATTCAAACATACGAGGAACAATCACTCGTCCAATTGTGAAACTTGTTGTCCTTCCATCTTCCCAGTAACAAAGCAATACGCTCGTACAATACAATAATAAAATTTCATTTCTGTCCTTCCATTTTATTTGTTATCTTTTCAGCTTCACAATGACCGGAAACAAAACACAAAACAAACAAACCAACCAACGCTCGACAATTCATCGTTTCAAGTCTGGGTCATTCCAATGTCGGCTCTGCAAACGTTACCATGCTCTAAGACTCTGCAAGCAGTTTTTAAATATGAATACTATTAAATAGCAGCGTTTGCGAGTCGTGTTGATTCATAAATACTGTTCTAATTGCTTAGCCCACGAGCATTCTCAAGGCATATGCATCAGCAAAACGGGGTGTCACTATTGCAAGGACAATCACCATAGTCTGCTTCATATCCATGAACAACTCCGCGTTGGGCAATCCATAGGCCAATTTGTACCACAACTTACTCAAGTGACATTAAAATCCCTTATTGCTCAGCACGTTATTACTCTTCTTCCAACCGCGCTAGTAAAGCTCCATCTAACCGGAACATTCCATTTTGCTCGACTTCTTGTTGATTCGTGCGCAGCTGTTAGTCGCATCTCCAGCTCCTTAGTTAAGCAGCTTAAAATCCCTACAACGAATATTGGCGAAGAACAAGTCTGCACAGTGGTGATACGCGCTCATTCAGACCAGAATGTAAAGATGGAAGTAACGGCGAGGGTTGACAATCGAATCAACATGAAAACTCCGTCCAAGTCTCTCGACGCATCCTATAAAGAAAAATTTTCCAACATGGTTTTGGCTGATCCAAGTTTTTACAAATTTGCGCCCATTTCCTTAGTTCTTGGCGCAGACGTTTACCAAAGAGCCATCCAATTTGGGGTAATGCCTAGCAGTGGTGGGCATCCAGTTGCCCAAAATACAGTTTTTGGGTGGATTTTATCCGGTACTTGCGCCATATAAACATATAGACGACATATAAAGATGCACTTGTCATGAACATATACATATATATATATTTTTTTTTAATGATCAAGAACTAGTGTTAATTATGTATAAATTGATGAAATGCAAACATACACTGAATTTAATTTACAATTATTTACTTATATATTCCTTACAATTTAAGAATACATTATTTCTAATTTAAGTATATTATGTACTGTTGAATTTAATATCAAAAAAAATATTTGATTTCATATACATATACTTATCAAGTTAATTATAATTGCAGCGATACTGCAAGGCGGGCGGCGATGTTAATGTGGCAACAGGGACCGTAACTGTTATGACTTTTTTAAAAAAAGTCAATAAATAACAGTTAAAATTTGACTTATATTTTTTGGGTCAAAAATAAAAGTTAAAATATGACTTTTATTTTTCCAGTGAATAATAGAAGTTAAAATTTGACTTTTATTTTTCCGGTCAAAAATAACAGTTAAAATTTGACTTATATTTTTTCGGTCAAAAATTAAAGTTAAAATATGACTTTTATTATTCCGGTCAGAAATATAAGTTAAAATTTTACTTTTATTTTTTTGGTCAAAAATATAAGTTAAAATTTGACTTTTATTTTTTCGGTCAAAAATAACAGTTAAAATTTGACTTTTATTTTTTCGGTCAAAAATAAAAGTTAAAATATGACTTTTATTTTTTCGGTCAAAACTATAAGTTAAAATTTGACTTTTATTTTTCCGGTCAAAAATATAAGTTAAAATTTGACTTATTTTTAAGTCAAAAATAAGAGTTAAAATTTGAGTTTTATTTTTTCTATTCAAAATAAAGGCACACGTTGTTTTGCAGCCTTAATTTATGTAGCTTGTTTGAAAATGATTTTTATTAATATTTAATTATTATACTGTGCAACACAACTTTCTTAACAAAAAGATGAAAGTTCCTTTTCTTCACTTAAAGATGAAAACTAGATGGGGAAAAAATTATCGGCGTCCTTGTTTATAGTTATTAATTATAAATAGTATTGCAATATTCAATATTCGACCATTTCAAAAGGAATTTTTTGTTTTTTTTTTTTTTTTGTATTTTAATTAAAAAATTTTTGTCTCTCTTTACTCATGTGCAAACGTATCCGAACTCATACCGCACCATACGCACCACCAGCAGGAAATCACAAAATAGTAACTCCATTCTGAGTTTCCATGTTTTGTGACTTTTACTTTCAAAGTTATTCGATATCAAAAAACTTATATGTGCGGGGCCATGTCCCTTTATCCAGTACCCTACTTCCCATATTCTACTTTCTAGTACTTTCTAGTAGGAGGCTGTGTGACCTATAACTTTAAAGCTATTCGATATTGCAAATTTGGCTTGTATGGAATGTGCCACGCCCACCATATATATTCGATGCACTCCTTCCCCCTACTCTTATTGATTTAAAAAAGAAAATTATCAAAATCTGTTAAGAAACACGTGAGAAAATAGTTCTTGACTGTTTTTACTACCCCTATTTATGTATAGATAATAGTAATGGTAATAATGGTTAGGTATATATAGAAATGGTAAATTAGAATACTTATCATTTAGTTACTGGTAAAATGATTTGACTTAAGTGAATGATATGGATCCGATGCCAAATTTAATTAAAAAATTAGCAATACTGTTTTAACATTTTTGTGACATTTACGTTCATTTCTTTAAATGAATTTATTATAAATGCAAATTCCACGTGGCGCATGATTGTCATTGAACTAATACTAAATTCTTATAAAAATAATAATATCACAATAAATAATTTTATACCTAATAGGAAAAGACTTAATTTATATAAATACTTACAATTTGCTACCTATCTAATTTAAGGGGAGATACGCAGTCAGAACTTTTTTTTTTTTTCAAAAATTTTTTTTGCATTTTCTTAAAGCCTTAAGTTTCAAGAATATTTGGTGAAAATTTCAAGTTAATATCTCAAAAAATAACAAAGTTATAGCCTACTGAATGAACCGCCTTCTAGAGCCCGCAGTGCTGGCGCTTATTTTCAAACGCGTTTTTCTCGAAACCATGTTTTCAAAGTCGGTGACCAAGATTTCTCAAAGCTCAGTGAAGCGATCGTTTTGATTTTTTTGCAGGCTTATTGTACACATAATAATCTCGTACTTGTCATAGGATTTTTTTTTTTTTTAGCTTCGTTCATTTTTTATAGGCAAAACTATGATGAATTTTTGGTCGAAAATCGTTTTTTTACGTTTGAAAGTCCGCCATTTTGTGAAAAATCCATATTTTCAAAAACGGCTATGACAAGTACGAGTTTTAAGTATCTACTTTAATAATATATTTCATTTTTTTGTTTCAGATGAATTAAGGAGGAGCAATCTTGGTCACCGCATTTCACCTTTTTTTCAGAGCGCTCTACAAAAACTGCTGTATCGACCTTAATATTAAATTTTTTTTAATAAAAAAAAAACTAAAAATACTCTTGAATGTGTATATTTTTAGGTATAAAAACCCTCATTCAAAAATATCCCATAGGTTTCCTTAAAAAAATTCACAAACATGACCTTTTTTTTCGGCCTCTGGCTGCGTTGCTCCCCTTAACTCGGAATCCAACCTCAGATTTTTTTCTCCAAAGGTAACATTTTTAAAAATCCATAAAAAAAAATTCTATAAAACAAAACACCAAAAGAATTCCCTTAAATTTATTATTTTATGTTAGAAAAACGTTTTAAAACAATAAGTATGGATAGGGTATAGAACAACAAGTAACTCGGGTATGATTTGAGTATTCGATTTCTGTCGGATACTCATTTCAGTTCTCTGATGTTCTCTGATGATCATTTCAGTTCACAACAGTGACAGGGAACGCAAGGTATAGTGATAAGCCAAACATAGGCAGATAAGAGTAGAGTGGATAGAATTTATATTTTTGTTATATTTTTTCACCTTTTAACCGAAAAAATAAAAGTAAAATTTTAACTTTACTTTACTTTTTGACCGGAAAAATATAAGTCATATTTTAACTTTTATTTTTGACCGAAAAAATATAAGTCAAATTTTAACTGTTATTTTTGACCGAAAAAATAAAAGTCAAATTTTAACTTATATTTTTGACCAAAAAAATAAACGTCAAATTTAAACTTATATTTTTGACCAAAAAAATAAAAGTCAAATTTTAACTTATATTTCTGACCGGAAAAATAAAAGTCATATGTTAACTTTTATTTTTGACCGAATAAGTAAAAGTCATTATTTGACTTTTATTTTTGACTGAAAAAATATAAGTCAAATTTTAACTGGTATTTTTGACCGAAAAAAAATCGGTCAAAAAATAACTATTATTTTTTACTTTTGTGGCGACCGTGGCGTAGTTGGTTAAAGTGCGTGGCCGCTATGCCAAAGAACTTTGGAGACCCAGGTTCGAACCCCAGCAGCGACAGAAAATTATTTGAATAAAATAATTTTTCTGTACGGCCGCCACCTATCTGCAGACAATAGCAAACCTCAGAGAGTAATACAAATGCCATGTAAAGCTTCTTGAGAATAAGAACATTCCGTTCATCGCCGTTCGGAGTCGGCGTTAAGCCTGTAGGTCCATTTCTCGGTCAATTGTGTACAAACTTAATAACACGCACAACACAATTGATCATAAGAAGCTAGGTCAAAGTCCTTTCAAGGGCTGAAATGGCCAGTTATTTATTTTTTTTATTTTTTTATTTTTTACTTTTTTAAAAAAATCAAAAAAAATAAAAATCTTTTAAGATTATTATTCCTTAACTAGCAAGCATCGCACTACTTTAATCAAATATCGAAAAGACACATTTTTTCCGCCTGACTTTTTGAATCGAAATTTCGAAAATAACAGTTATTTTCGGTCCCTGTGTGGCAACGCTTTCATTATATAAAAACATAGAATGTAAGAGAATGAAAGTAAAACCTCTAACTTCTTAAATTTCCTAACTTCCGCCAAAAGAGACCTCTGGCACTCTTTTCACTTTTCTTTTTGGCATCACGGGTAAGAATTGTTCCACAACTCTAATTTACCATACATACAGATATTTCAATTATTGATGCAGTAAAGAAAATCCGTATTCCAACATATATAAATCGTTGTGTTTTAATTATTTCTCCTCATTAATTTTTGCTGTGCTATAAAACTTATTTAAATCAAAAAATCTAAGGAAACTTTGCATTTTTAATTTTTTTTTTAATAGATTAAAAAATAATTCATTTAATTAGTATTAGTACACTAATTTATTAAGTTAAGTGTGAAACATAAACGAAAAAATTAAAAATTCAATGAAATGTCCTTTTTCGGCTGAATATTTAATGATTGGATCTGTTGACCTTCAACAAAAAAAGAGCCGTTGACAAATTAGAGTACTCTAGAAGAGCAAATCTTTTAACTCAGTAGAGTTTAAAATTTGCCGTAAAAGAAGAAATTAGGAAAAATTAATGAGGAGAATTAATTAAAACACAACGATTTATATATGTTGGAATACGGATTTTCTTTACTGCATCAATAATTGAAATATCTGTATGTATGGTAAATTAGAGTTGTGGAACAATTCTTACCCGTGATGCCAAAAAGAAAAGTGAAAAGAGTGCCAGAGGTCTCTTTTGGCGGAAGTTAGGAAATTTAAAAAATACCTTATGGCGGAATTATAGGAACACAAGCAAAAGATGTAATAGAGGTTTTACTGTCATTCTCTTACATTCAATGTTTTTATATAATGAAAGCGTTGCCACACAGGGACCGAAAATAACTGTTATTTTCGAAATTTCGATTCAAAAAGTCAGGCGGAAAAAATGTGTCTTTTCGATATTTGATTAAAGTAGTACGATGCTTGCTAGTTAAGGAATAATAATCTTAAAAGATTTTTATTTTTTTTTTGATTTTTTTAAAAAAGTAAAAAATAATAGTTATTTTTTGACCGATTTTTTTTCGGTCAAAAATACCATTTAAAATTTGACTTATATTTTTTCAGTCAAAAATAAAAGTCAAATAATGACTTTTACTTATTTGGTCAAAAATAAAAGTTAAAATATGACTTTTATTTTTCCGGTCAGAAATATAAGTTAAAATTTGACTTTTATTTTTTTGGTCAAAAATATAAGTTAAAATTTGACTTTTATTTTTTTGGTCAAAAATGTAAGTTAAAATTTGACTTTTATTTTTTCGGTCAAAAATAACAGTTAAAATTTGACTTATATTTTTTCGGTCAAAAATAAAAGTTAAAATATGACTTATATTTTTCCGGTCAAAAATATAAATTAAAATTTTACTTTTATTTTTTCGGTTAAAAGGTGAAAAAATATAACAAAAATATAAATTCTATCCACTCTACTCTTATCTGCCTATGTTTGGCTTATCACTATACCTTGCGTTTCCTGTCACTGTTGTGAACTGAAATGATCATCAGAGAACATCAGAGAACTGAAATGAGTATCCGACAGAAATCGAATACTCAAATCATACCCGAGTTACTTGTTGTTCTATACCCTATCCATACTTATTGTTTTAAAACGTTTTTCTAACATAAAATAATAAATTTAAGGGAATTCTTTTGGTGTTTTGTTTTATAGAATTTTTTTTATGGATTTTTAAAAATGTTACCTTTGGAGAAAAAAATCTGAGGTTGGATTCCGAGTTAAATAAGATAGGTAGCAAATTGTAAGTATTAGGTATAAAATTATTAATTGTGATATTATTATTTTTATAAGAATTTAGTATTAGTTCAATGACAATCATGCGCCACGTGGAATTTGCATTTATAATAAATTCATTTAAAGAAATGAACGTAAATGTCACAAAAATGTTAAAACAGTATTGCTAATTTTTTAATTAAATTTGGCATCGGATCCATATCATTCACTTAAGTCAAATCATTTTACCAGTAACTAAATGATAAGTATTCTAATTTACCATTTCTATATATACCTAACCATTATTACCATTACTATTATCTATACATAAATAGGGGTAGTAAAAACAGTCAAGAACTATTTTCTCACGTGTTTCTTAACAGATTTTGATAATTTTCTTTTTTAAATCAATAAGAGTAGGGGGAAGGAGTGCATCGAATATATATGGTGGGCGTGGCACATTCCATACAAGCCAAATTTGCAATATTGAATAGCTTTAAAGTTATAGGTCACACAGCCTCCTACTAGAAAGTACTAGAAAGTAGAATATGGGAAGTAGGGTACTGGATAAAGGGACATGGCCCCGCACATATAAGTTTTTTGATATCGAATAACTTTGAAAGTAAAAGTCACAAAACATGGAAACTCAGAATGGAGTTACTATTTTGTGATTTCCTGCTGGTGGTGCGTATGGTGCGGTATGAGTTCGGATACGTTTGCACATGAGTAAAGAGAGACAAAAATTTTTTAATTAAAATACAAAAAAAAAAAAAAAACAAAAAATTCCTTTTGAAATGGTCGAATATTGAATATTGCAATACTATTTATAATTAATAACTATAAACAAGGACGCCGATAATTTTT